>JAJJWX010004858.1:0-1200000 GCA_023529315.1 Papaver bracteatum | reverse complement strand
GAACCTAATTTTTCTTATAAGAACAAATTGAAAACAATAAATCAGAGAATGAGCACCTATAATTACCTCATCAAATCAACCAAATTAATTAGTTCTCATCTCCCCGAGATGTCTCTATTTCTTATGATTATGATTAGCTCATAGTTACATAATTCAAGTGAATTCGACTTGGAACTTCCTTCGGATAAACAACGGATCTCAACCATGTATCCATCTCGCACGTAATGAATATTTTTTAACCAAACAATCAAAAAGATTATCTACAGTTTGGTGGTATTTTGCGCAATACTTACTAAAACCGTAGTCCCATACTTATTCAGTCCATATTTGGATGGAAAGTATAAAGCACAGTCAACTCTACTAATACAGAGAAAGCTAAAGATATTTCATATAAAATCACAGTTAGTATAAACTTAGAACGTGCAGTATCTAGTGCATAACATATTTTCATGCTTTACCCCCTAGGATTGGAATTTATGAATTAGAGATTAAGATTAGAAAGATTCGGTGTAATTACTTGAACCAGAATTAGCGAAGAAGAGTTTGTTACTACCTTTTATTGTTAGCAGGAAAAAGCGTACGCACTACCTTTCCAAAACAGTTATAAGTAAAAGAATTATTGGGCGAAACTTTTCAGAGAATGAATGGATTTCAAACAAAATGCTTCACCCATAAAAAAGTGAGTCTTTGCTTCTGTAACAAATCGACATGCTCCCATGGTGTTTTCCATAATCTTCTAAATTAACCACTCCAGTCCAGTGAACGGATACACAAATCTAAAAGTAGTATTACTTCGCCAGAAACACCCTGATTATTATAGATTTATACGAAACATCTAACATTATCTAAACATCTAATTGTATTATGAATGTAAAGAGAGTAGTAATACTTAAAAATGCGCTTTACATGACCAAACAGGTTTCATGATATCATGTTAACAAACAAACTATAAATTGAGACGGATAAATTTTATATGTGCTCATATAATAGGGTTTTGATATTAAAGTTTTTGGAATGGCATAAAAGTATTTAGATGAAAAATATTTCGAAAACCCATTGAAGTTTTAGGTATCTCCGGAGATGTTTGTTTTGGTACACAAATATTCAAATCAATAATTAAAACAATGGATAATCACCAAATTAAGGATAAAAAAAGAAAAGAAAAAGGATATATACAAAGTAAGAGACGCTTACGAACAGAACCAGCAGCTAAAGATGGTGGTGAAAGAAACATGAGGTGGCGGAAGTGAAGATAAAAGCATTAGGGTGTAGTGAAAATAAGGTTTTGTATTTTTAAAGTCCTCGTTACCCTCTGGAATTTTTGACCGGCATAAACTACCAAAAAAGACAGAAACTTTCTATTTCTATTGGTTTGGGGCAGGAACTCTAGAATTCCATCTTTTGGCCTAACTTTCAATGAGAGCCCAACAATTTCTACTCAAATTATATATAAAAAAAAATAACTAGATTTTGTGCCCGTGTTACGCACCGGGCGGACCCAAAAACTATCTACCATCATTTTTTTTATACTTTTAACCATATTTTTGGTTTGGTGTGATGTGGCTGCGCCTCGTCCCACCGTGCATTTTTATTTGGTGTCACGGGGCTTTTCCCTGCCCCATCGATTAAGATTTTTGATGTGGTGTCGCCTCGCCCAGTCCCAATAAATGTTTAGGATTTCTGGATTGATGTGGCTCGATTTCGCCTCGCCTCACCCCGTTCCAATACATTTTTGATTTAATGTGGCTCGGCTTCACCCCGTCCGGTCCAGATACATGTTTAGGATTTTTTATTTGGTAAGCCGCACGTTGCTTTCTATCACATCGTTTTAAACAAATCACTTAGCATTTTGAATTTGTGTGGCTCAGCTTCGCTTCGCCCGTCACATAGGATTTTTGAATTGGTGTGGCGCGACTTCACCTTGCCCCATCACCTATCTCACTGCATATAGATAATGCACAATAAAAATATTAATACTATGAAAATGTTCATCATCTGTCATATTTTTCGTTTGCATTTGTTATTAGTAATTTTTGAAAATTTTAATCCCATATATATCTTTCTTTTTTCATTTTTATTTATAGATGGACGGATCATCAGTTGTCTATTTTTGTTGTTTCGATTTCCGTTTGCTCTAAGCTTGCATGAGTTATGCAGCTTGGACTTGGTTAACTCCATCATACAGTAAATTTTACTATAATACTATTTGACTTTTTATGATAAGACAATTGGAAAGAATCAACTATAAGATCACATGTATAAAGAGATCAAAAAAAAAAGACACTACTAAAATAGCAAAGCTATCATTCTTGGCCTCTTTGCTTCTCAAAATCATACACTCTTCAAATTGTTTTCTTATTCTGTGCAGTGTTACTGTCGGTAGATCATAGTAATGGACTATTCATTTATACAATTTTGTAGCTCATCGAATGCAAAAACCAACTGTTATGAAGTTGCTGCAATTTCTGGCTCCAGGAGGAGTTAAAGATAACGTCGTCATAAACCAAGATCCAACTCTTCAAGCAAGTATCTAGAAACATCAACTCTTCCTTCAGTATGAGCAAAACCAAGAGATCCTCTTCCATCTCCATCAACAACATCGGGTTAGTGATGCAACGCTGTAGTCAGATTTGTATTCCCAACACGATGTTTAACACTATAATGATCATACTCTTTAAGTATTCACGTTCGTATGCCCACCTTAGGCCTGAGATGACCTGAATTCTCTTGCAAAAAAGTTCATGTGTAAGATCTGGGAGACCAGAGGTCCAGAAGAATATACTGCAAATCCTTGTTCTTGCCAATTATTGGATTCATAGGCAACTACGTCGTTGAATCTCGCTGTATTAGATCATCTAATAGAACTACACAGTACGCTCCATCCTAATCTTTCAATCTTAGTATATCTGGCCCCTCCAACATTTGAATTTTGGCTCCGCCACTAATTAGATCTTCATCCACATCAACTATTTGGCTGAATCTTCCATAAATACACCACTCATGATGACATGATCTGTACAGATAGCATGTGCATCTATCATGCATGTATTAATCAAGTGAACTGAATGTGCTTCCATACAAAACCCAAGTGCCCGGGAAGTAATGTCAAACCAACAATCAGAACTGGGAAATATGTAGAATATGTGGTTGTTTTTAACTGATATTGGGTTAGTATTTATGCATCTAATATCATCATTTCCAAATGAAACGTATATTAGACGTATAAACACTAACCCGATTCAGTTAACAGATGTTACATTCTCTTCATACTGCATAGAGCACCACCAATATTGTGAAGATCGTATTTCATCTTCTTCTGAACCCATTGCCATCTAAAAGAAACTTATAATTTAACTGAATACAACTTGATTTTACACTAAAAAATGTCAATGGTGGCAGCTGATCACTCTTAAGGAAATGATAAAATTAAAGAAGTGATGAAACAAAAAGTTTTATAAATAAGAGCCACAGAAATTGATTATCAATAAACTTCTAACTCAGAGATTTATTGGATTCCGAAAATCACTCATGGTTACCATATATCAACACTACAAAGACAATGTCGTGTACCTGGCTCATATCAAGTTTCCATTAGAATAAAATCCAACTTTTTTCAAACATGCCCGAGGAAGATTTTTTGTAATCACCTGCCTACGAATGAGACTCTGAGACAGCTATTATGACAGTACCTACGTTATCACGTAGTTGTAGCAGATGCCTGTGACTGCATCATTTAAACCTATAGATAATTGAAAAACATGTTTTAGCAAAATGATTCATAATTCCCAGATATTAACATACCCATAGAACCAAATATATCACGTATAACCATAAGAATATTACAAAAATGAAGGTAGTGAAAGATATTGAGAGGATATGGAATCAACAAAATACTATTATTAGGTTCTCCGGTACCTCTTTGATGCACCAGGTCCACAATCTCTACAATCAGCATAACCACCACCAAACTTAGGAGCATCTTGTGCAGTTTCAACCTTAAGAATACCAGAAAGATTCATCTTTTCTACCTAGTAACAAGCTTATTTCGAAAGTCCATAGCTCAGTTCTGACATTCCATGGTTGGGTATATCATCTAGGATATCTCAGGGCAATTTGTGCAGACACAATTTCCTCTGGCGAACGATTGCACACTCCTTTCCTTTAAGTTCTGCTTCTGGTTTTAAGAGATCAGCAAAGCGGTATAAAAGAACAACACATGATTGTGTTATTCAAGGACCTGCAATTACAGGTAATGCAGCTGATGTTATTGATTCAGTTATTCTACAAACTTCAGGCACTCTCAAGGTTGATGATAGGGATTGTAATTGGTATAATTTCCAGCAGTGGAGAAGGCAAGGATAAGGCAGTTATTGATTTAGTTATTCTTCGTAACTTCAGGAATTCTCAGGCTTGATATAATTAGCAGCAATTGAGAAGGAAAGCATAAGGAAGAACTTGGGTTTTACTTTTGAAATTGGTTAAATCTGACTATCTAAGTTACAGATTCTATTTGTAAAAGAGAAATGTTAATTCAGTCGATTCATGTTCAATTTTTTCCCATTTACGTGTCTAAACATTTGATCATGTGAATCAAAGCATTAATTTGAACTCCACACAAGAAGGGTCTTTCAGTTTTCCTCTTTGTATTCAGTTCTGAGTTCTCCATTTCTGATGAAAAGAAAGCTCAAGATCAGTTTAATTAATCAGTGAGAAACCGCGATATCCACAAATAATGGCTTCTTATTTGGCTCTGGGACATTCACAGGACAGCCAAAAAGTACTTATGTACTTGATCATGAAACACGTTATCGGCAATGCAAATATTTTTTTTGATATTCAGAATCCTTGCATACTTTTATTAGAATGAGGGCGGTAATCTCCAATTCAACATGGAAAGAAAAAAGTAGAAAAGGTAGAAAGGGTATGTAAGGTCACTCACATTTGAATTATGACGTGGAGGTGAATCTGCTTGAGATCTTCTTTCACTCAAATTCTTGTAAAAACATATCTGCCCAGAGAACGTGCAATGAAGAAAATTGAGCATAGTACTAGTCCTCTTCTTCATCAGCCTTGACCACACGAGATAAAAGTTTCTTTTAGCCAATGGTACAAAACATTATTGTAGGTTGTTGGAATTTCAATGCACGTATTAAAATACCTGGCTTGATTGGGGTATACCCAGATTAATTGGGTATACCCAATAAGACGAAATAGGGTCATTATGAAGTAAAGCCAATCCACCCCTTAACTTTGTATTTTCTAAATGGCTAATATGCCCTTGGTTAATTAACACTAAAATTCTGATTAGGTTAATTAATTGAGTTTAGATTAAAATTTTGAAAATAAGAATTCAGTAGATTAAACCCTTAATCATTCTTATGAGTTCGATTTCGATCAACAAAATTTGTTTTTGAAAATGCGCAGCGCCGGCAAGGTCTTGGTTTGAACAAAGTGCCGACTTTTATATGGCCGCCAGTGTCTTAGTTGAATAATCTGCCGACCCTGGTCATGCCGGCATGTTCTCATTTGAAGAACACGCCGACCATATTGGAGCAGAATTTTACGGTCGGCATGCAATTGTTTCCTACAATGCCGGCGGTTATAACGTCGGCAAGAAAATTGATGTTACCACTGCCGGCTGAAACGTAGCCGGCATGTTAATTATTTATAAACCTGCCGACTTTTACTTATACCAAACATAAAAAAGAAAATATGGATGATGTAATTCACTTTGTTCATGCAATTTTGTTTACTACATTGATTGAAACATAAAAACGAATGCACTTAGCATGTGCATCAAGCCTTTAAACCCCTAGGCGACCCTAGTGGACGAGTTATAGTCTCGTGATGGCTTACATAGAGGTATACCCACAAAACCTACACTAAAACTTCTAAAACCATCAATCTTCCTGCGACGAAGACGATACCGCATCCAAGTAGTCCGGGTTATCCAATGGGATTCTATCGGCCAAGAAGTGATAGCTTGCATCGAATGCGAATGCTTCCCCCTTTACTTCCAAGTAGCACGCTTTCACGGCTTCGTGCTACAAAAACAAGCTTACATTTGTTAGTGGTGTTTCGTTGGAAGATAAAACAACATGGATTACGTAAAAAAAACCACAAAATGACTTACAAATTCTGCAACGGACAAGGTTAAGGGGCGAGTGTTAAAAATCCGAGGTTGGAGGGCTAAATAAACAAGTATCGCATTTTCGATTACTAGATGCCTAGCGTGGACTTGTTCAATACTTCTTGCATTAGGATTCCCATACTCGCCGCTAAATTTTTTGTATACCCTAGCCCAAAAGGTTTAGGAATCTTCCCTTTCGGAGGATTGACGTCTAAGTCGATCTTCCGCGTACCAAGCCTTGGTGATTGGAAAATCCTCATTCGAATCAAAAGATGCCATTGTTAGATGGAATGTATGATGGTATGAGCTTTGGAGAGTATATGGAACTAGTTGTATGTTGTTTTGTAGAGAGAAATAGTGTATTTATAGGATGGTGGCGAAATTTGGCCGTTATAGTGCCCAAGTACAATTCAATCAATGAAATTGTACTTGCACAAAATTTGAATTTTAAATTCGCCGGCGAGGTTTTTTTTCTCCAAGATGCCGGTCGTGTAAGATTGTAGGCATCAGGAGAAGTTTTTTCGCACAAACCCGCCGGAATTGTATTGGTTCACTACACGGCCGGCCAAGTTCCAGCCGGAAGGGTCTCAAATTTGTTAACGTGTCGGCGTTATATGTTTTAGGCATCAGAAGAATTGTGTTTTTTCAACAATACCGCCGGAACCATATTTGGTAAATACATTGCCGGCCATAAATAAGCCGGAAGGTTATTATTTTTATACTAAGCCGGCCTTGGTAACTACAGAATTTTTTTTCCAGGGCCGGCAGTATGACGATTCCGAACCTTGCCGGCCCTGGTACAGCCGGCATTCTAGTTTTACAGAAGCATTCCGGCTTATGCATTAAAACTTTACGTATCTAAAAAAACCATTCATTCAACAACCATTAACTTAAAAATTTGTCCACCCCATTAACTTAAACATTTGTCCACCACAACATAGAGAAATAAACTACGAAAGCATTCATTGACCACGACCATGTCCACGACGAGCACGTCCCCTTTTTTGGGAATTACCTTCACCACCACGACCACTGCTGCTACCTTCATTACCACGAGTCCTCTTTTTATCAGCCTTCATCTTGGCTTGTGATTCTCTCCTAGCTTTTTTTTCATCCTTTACTTGAGCCTCAAGTTGCTTGAACATTTCATTGGAATCCTCATTACCAACAGCGTTACCATAGTCAATGTGCTTGCTTTGCTCTTCAATCGACAAAGTCTCTCCTTTTTCTCTCGCGCACAACAACACCTTCCCAAAGGTCTTCAAACGCTCCTTATATTTTCAATTAAACAACAAACAATGAATAGAATGATTCGGTAATGCAATCAATCTTAAAATAGTAAGAGCAACTCTAAATATACTTACAAAGAACTTAAGCAATGTTGATGGGTCTTTCGCTTCCAACTTCTTCTTTAGAGCCAGTTCTTCAGCAGTCATTTTCCTAATCACAGTAGGACGAGCCCATTCCCAGTACCACGCCATGTATTTCTAAGTAGCTTCATGACCGGTGGTTACCTCGTCCAAAGGACTCACATCGATGTTACGGCCACGTCTATTGTCCCAATGTTCTTTAGCCGGCCGTGGAGCGTAAGAGACGTTAATTGTTTTTTGGGACGTGGTGCAATCATCCCGGTTCACAGTAAAGAATGGCTTATATTCATCGAAATGAGGTTCTTCATGGACGTAACCCAATTGTCGCATAATCCGATGTGGATCGTACATTGAATATCCTTCAAACACAATCATCAAGGGTCCATAATATAATGCAAAAACTTCATTTCTAGGATGGATTAAACCTTGATTTCTAGCATCCCGATAAGGATCAAAAATCACCTCCTCCACAGTCAATTCGTCGATGACACTTCGGAGTTTCATAAGCTGTTGCGGCATTTTCTTATCCTGAGTACCCTTAAAACTATACCTTTGCGCTCTTGGCCTATTAACCGCAACACTCTCATCCACTTTGATGTAGGAGTTGTCTTTGAACAAGGAAGGGAAGTGCTCATATATCCAAACCTATTCCAAATTTTTTTTTAGTAAGAACCTTATCTTACGAGAATATTCGGTAATATAAATGTTTTAGACAATAAAATTACCTGGAAGAGACATGTGTTTCCGTTAACTTGCTTAGTGAGTGCCCTAGAACATTTTTTCAACTCATTGTTCAAGAAGGCGACCACTGCAGTACCCCAAGAATACTCACGCATCTTATTTAAGGGATCTAATAGTTGCAACTAACCGGCCTCGACTTGGTTTCCGGAACTGTCGGGGAAGATACATTTTCCGAGGATGTAAAGCAAATAACCGGCCGTGGAAGCATTGATTCGCATCGGGTTCACCATTCCTTCCCTGTCAAGGATTGACTGTGTATCCCATAATGTATCCCTCAACCTCTTCGTATTAAACTTCTTGGTTAGACGACCATCCTTAATGTCAAGAATAGCCTCCGTCTGAACCTTATTCCAACCGAACAATTTCTTGATCAAATCGTAAATCTTCTCGAAAGATATCGATTCATCCATCCCCTCACAGACTGCTTTTCCCTCAACCTCAAGGCCTAGAATTTGTTTAGCATCATCGGGAGTTATCGCCATCTCACCGAACGGGAATAACATGGTATCAGTCTCTCCGTAGAACCTTTCACAGAATGCAGAGACGGTAACTTTGTCAAGATTAATATTCGAACTCTCAATCGCAGGCATCAACCCGGAGTTCCTCAAAATCACTTTCACATCCTCACATTCCTTGTCAATATCCCAAGTATGAACCACTGAACACGAAGCTTGGCACCTCATGAGACGGATGGCATGCTTGTGATCCTAAATACAAAAAAAAAAAAAAAAAAAATTGAAAAGAAATATAAACACTTGACGCAGATTTAATTAAGATAGTTACACACTTGAATAAAGAACAAAGTCGGATTAAGATTACTTATGATAGTATTATGGATCGTACATGCCCATGAGTCTTTGTATCCAAAAAGAACATTGCCACCATCTCTTGGGGTCCCCCTTGGGTCCTCATCTTTTTTCAGTTTAACCATCAAGTGTTCGGGAGGCATGTGAGAATTTTGTGGTTTAGTGATCACCCTCTTCCCCGCTCCGGTTGAAGTTGAACCCGAAGCTTCGGTGGGTTCAACGATTTGTTCTCCATCTCCTTCTTCTTCTTCTTGTTCCTCTTCCTCTTCAAAAATTTCCTCTTTAATGGTTTTCTTACCTTTATCTCTATTACCATCATCATCATCATTACCTCTTCCAACAGGTGGCATGTCTTGATCACCATCATCATCATTATTGTTGCCTCCTCCAGAAGCCGGAATTCTTTCATCAACATCATCATCATCACCTATTCTACTAGATGGAATTGATTGGTCTTCATCTGAATCACTGGGTTCAGATGGTGGTTTTGGATTATTGATTATAATGATCTTTATCGTTCCTGGCTCAACATATGCCCCTCGATGTTTTGAAGACAAGAGTTTATCACCAACACGAGGAGGTTTTGAAGGAGGACTACTAAGAGCATCTTTCTTCTTTTCCGTTCGCAATCTGAACAAGAATAATTCAGAAAAAAAATTAAATGCCGGCAGGGTCTACTAAACCAACATATCCGGCGTACACATAGCCGGAAAGGTAAACCAAAATATGCTTACCGGCTAAGATTACCCGGCAAGGTGTCATCAAAATAGCCTTCCGGCCAACATACAAATTTACACACTAAATACAATTTTCACTAAACAGGTCGGCAAGGTCCATTAACCATACACTTCCGGGATAAGACATTCTAGGCATTAGGAGACATTCAAAGAAATGTAGCCGGCAGGGTGAAAAACGGATAAGATGCCGGCTTCGTTAAAACTAATATCACGCCGGTAGGGTTGTGGAGGGAGGAGAAGAAGAGAAGAAGATGAAATGAAATTAAAACTGATTTAGAGTAATAAGTTTTTAAAGGGTAAGGGTATTTTTGTAACTTACCCATTAGGCCTCCCCCTAAAACCCACAAAATATGTCCCTTTATAATTGGGTATACCCCAATCAAGCCAGGTTAAAATAATCTTACCATGGATAAAACTCTAAGCTTTCGAACTCACCCTACGTATTATAAAATCTTATCATCCCTTTATTCACATCTTAACTACTCTCAAATTCTTTGTCAAAAACTTGTTTACACTTCAAACTGCTTAGCTTAAATTTTTGAGTGAACTAGAAGCCAAGGAGGAAGAGTAATAGGTTTTTGGGTAAACTTGTTTACATTTCAAACTCGTTTAGCATCATGCGCAACAAGGCAGGAAATGAAAAATTCTTGTAATAGACATGAAATGATGAAATTGGATGTTCCAAATTCCAATCACTTAAATTTAAGTTAATTCCAGGTACCAAGTCCAATTGGACGTTCTCTTGGCAGGGAGGGATATGTGGTTAGAGTTTTTGTACAAGAGTTTCGATGAAAGCGGATTTCAAACATCCAATGGTACAAAACATTATTTCAAGTTGTTGGAAGTTGGAACTCACCCCAGCCAGTTATAAAATCTTATCAACTCTTTTTCACATCTTCATTGCTCTCATTCTCTCTGTTAAACATTTGTTTACACTTCAAACTGCTGAGCTTAAATTTGTTGGGTGATCTAAAGCCAAGGAGGAAGAGTAAAAGGTTGTTTTCCTTGAACTGATGGATTTGTTGTTTAATTTCTGCATATATTTGCTTTTTTGATCTGTTCTTTCTAGTGTTGAAATGGTTTTTTTCTTAACTTTTGAATCAGGGCCAGGAAATCACAAATGGGTCTTGAATTTGAAAGGAGTTTTGAATGGGAATCCGGTGGTGGTGGTGTAAACTCAAAATTTCTGAATCAAGAAGCAGCATAATGATATTTCCTCTCAACAAATTAGTAAGATCATAGTACTGATCTAAATTTAAAGTGATTTTTGTCTCATAAAATTAAGAAAAAAAATATTACATTTTTTTTGATGGATCTGTGAACTCTGTAGGTGTTCCATGAGGAGACTATTCATTTAAAAAGGTATTTGATTTGGTTTCAATTAATGGAATTACTACTACTACCTCGGTGTTGCATTTTGGTTTTCATTATGACCCGACTGATGATATCTTGGTACTTCACTTGATTCACAGAGCACTCACTTCCACGGAAAAACAAACCACGCAGCAGACCATCCAAGTTAGCCAAATTGTTTTGTACAGAGAGTAGAGACTCTTATGAGACGCCCGATGGGAAAATTGATGCAATCTACAAGGAGTGACTTCCCTGCAGACTAATAATCCGGAGGGAAACAAACTATTTAGCTATTTCAGTAATTTCAATCAAAGGAGTAGAACAGTTGGAACGAGCCTAGTCATAGCCTGGTTTGCTGAGAGGGTTGAATAGAATCAAGAGATATTTGTGCTGGAAAGATTGATGAGGGAGCAGTCAATTGTGAATTTAAATCATCCAAATTAATCATCTGTTTATGTATGTAACTTCATTTTAGATTCATGCACTGTTATTGACAAGTACTGTTATTGATCTGGGTTTCTTTGATTTTTTATCCCGGTTGTAAACATTCAATTTGATATTTACTGTATCATCAATTAATGCTGGCCGGCCGGTGAAGGGTGGGAAGTAAAAAGTAGTGGTTTTGCAGGCTAACTCATTCATTAAAGTAAGTGTACCCTTGGTTAAAACTTTGACACTCACCTCAGTTATAAAATCCTATCTGTGTATTCGCATCTTCAAAGTGCAACGGCCGCTATCATTTAGTGCAATGGCCGGTGAAAGTAGTGTTTTGCCAGTGTATTGTTTTTCATGATGTTCCATTGTTTTCTATTTTTTCTTCTATGTTCTAGAGATCAGGCCATAATGCATATTAATATTATTCGGAATCAATATAGAGAAGTAGCTAGTTACATAATTAGTAATGCATATTGTCGAGTGAAGTGATGTTAAGGGATTCTTATACCAATTTTTCTTTCAAAATTTATAAACAAGATAAAGTAGACAATCATCCAAATTTTCTGCATTCAAGGGTGGTTGTTCTTCCACCACATTCCGGGCATCTAGCGCCCAGAGTTTTGTTATAGTTAAACCCATAACAACCGTCACCTATGTGCGATTCTCCCAGAAGGAATGTGTAACATACAAGAAACAACACCTGGTGCACCATAGTTGGAGCTAATGAATTGGATAGTACGGTTCTTTACCATCAGATCATTTAAGATTGCAGGTTAACTCATGCATTAAAGTAACCCTTAACCTAACTGATTAACTCATGCATTAAAGTAACCCTTGGTGTAAGTAGATTTAGTACTATATAATCAGCTTAGGGCTTCAGTCTTCACTTTACTTTCTTGAAAACCCTAGGTGGAGGAGGGGTTATGCGCCGCCTTTCTCCTTCTTCTCATTTTCTTAGATATGAAACCTGATACAAGAAATGGCTTTCAGTTTTCCTTCTTCGGTCCACATCAAATTTTGTCCATCAAACCTTTATGCAGCAAACAAGTGATGAAACCGGAAGTATTTGTCACACTTGTGCACGAAATACATGTTGTCTTGGAGGTAGGAATTGAAAAGTAATTGTAACGAATTTCCATTTTGTGGTTCCTTTGGATTCATATTATTTTTCATCCTTGTTTAACACAACTTTGTTGATCCTGCAGGATTAGGATGATTCTGATCTGTTGAGGAAGATGGAGAAACCTTGTCAGATAACAAATACAATATAAGAGGCAGGAGATTCAAGTTTGAGTTTCAGATTGTTATCTTTCTCTGGTTATTTTCGACAATCAAATTGAAGTTTTAGTTTCTAGCATTCCAGTTCACTGACAAAAGAGGTAGGAATCAGAATTAATTGTTAGGTTTTTCTATATGTCTTCCCTTTGGATTAATATGTTTTTCGAAATTGCAAAAATTCTAACTAAAAATGGTAATTCCAATCAAAACTAATGCAGGATTAAGTTGATGCTCATGCCGTGGAAGATGATGGAGAGTAAGAGGATACTCAAGTTTGGATTTGTGATGGTGTTCTTTGGTTAATGTTAATATCCAAATAAAAATTGGTTAATTGAAACACCAAACCTGCAGTGTGAGGTATATAGAAATGGCACTCCAATTATTTCAGTTTCAAAATAATTGAAATATCTTTGTAGATATTGAAATATGAATTGATTCAATACAATACATGCTAGGATTTGTTTTATAAAATGTTTGGGTATTGCAACATTTTGATGCTCATTGATACATGTCATAACACACACACGCCTACTACGCATCTAGTCTGTTTATTTGGCTTCAGCACAGGCACATGATAGCTGAGGGAAAATGTAGTTATGTATACTGTTGTTTGTCTAACGCGGGGTCATAAATGACTTTAAGTTTTGTTACTCATATTATCCTTTCAATTTCTGTTGCATACACTATTCCAAAATAGTCCTTGTATTGGTGTAACACCAAAAATTTATCCTTGCAATTTATGTTGCTCATAAATGGAGCTGTAATGCTTTCTTAAGGTGAAAACCAACGCATATAATAATTTAACATAGAGAAATTTACTTTTAAGCCTAACCATTTCACTCTTTGTTTTTCAAATCTTCAGAACCATAAGGCTTGCCTCCTGTTTAACTCACTTGATTTGAATGTTGATTTAATAGCCATAAAGACTCGATCACCTTTGTCATTTTTGAGTCACAGTGTGATTTTTTGGTCTTCATATGCAATTACAATTTACCAACTGTTAGATCTAATGAACGGTGACGATGTTAACAAAATTGTGTTGATTGTAGAAAACCGTAACTAATGTAAAACCCTATTGGTATATATATACTGCCTTAATTCCACTACCTTAATCCGGAAGATTAATAATTTTAGGGTTCCTCAAAGTGGTAAGAATCAAAAGTATTTGCTGAATTTCGACAAAATATTTAAAGTAAGAGAGGCAGGAGAATCAAGTTTGAGTTTCAGAGGGAGGGTGTTCTCTGGTTAATGTCAAAAGCCGAATAGAAGAAGCTTACTTGATTAATCTAAACACTAAATTACCTGAAGTTTGATGAGGTATATATAAATACCACTGTTTGTACCCAGAAATAATTCCGGACACTAAACACGATGATTTTGGGTGATGATCAGATCTAGGGTTTTACACGAAACATGCATAAAGATGATAGACACGAATTTTACGTGGTTCGGCATGGTTTGCCTACATCCACGGACGAATCCCCTTAGGGAGAGATACTTTATTGATATTTGGGTTACAATGATTTCTGATCCCTTTTAGGGTTTGCTGGTGTGTTTTTTCTGTATCAGGGTGTGTGTCCCCTTTGGGGTTATAATTTCCCCTATTTATACTGTTGAATACATGGGTAAAACCCTAATCTCGAAATAAACTTCCTTTGCAAGTAACTTGGCTAGAAAGTAATCCAGAAACTTCCAGAATCTTCTTCTAGGGTTTTTGCACTGGATCGGAGAAAAGGGCCAGACTAGCATGGGCATGTGGGTTTGACCAATGACCTTGACTTTGACCGGCAAGGTTGACTTTCGCTATTAACTGCGACTATCGATCTTTGACTGGTAGACTGCCTCGACTGGAGACATGGCTGGTTGTCAGCATGATGATCAAGCCAGGATGAATGCTTGTTTGCAGCATCACTTGCAACATGGTTGAAATCGGTTGACCGCTAATCAATCATGACCGAAACTAGTTGACAACACCACTAGTTGAACTGGTTGGCAAGACCACTGAAATCACAACTGGAACTAGTTGACAAGACCATTGCCGGGAACTGTTGGCAAAGATCATCGCAACATGGCTGCAAACTTCATGGCAGCACCATCGGCAACATAAGGGGAAAACTGCATGGCAGCACAATCGGCAACATGGGCGGAAAATTACATGGCAGCACTATCGGCAACATGGGCGGAAACATCATGGCAGGACCATCGGCAACATGGGCAGAAAACAGCACGGCAGCACCATCGACAACATGGGCGAAAAATAACATGGCAGCACCATCGGCAACATGGGCGAAAAAAACACGCGGACCAATCGGCAACATGGGCGGAAAACAGCACGGCAGCACCATCGGCAACATGGGCGGAAAACAACATAGCTTAGAACTTGGGCTTCTTTAGTTGACCGTGGGTCAATTTTGACTTTTGACCATTGACATGTGGTTTGACTTTGACCATTGACCGACGGTTTGACTTTATGTAACACTGAAACAGCTGGTGAGCTGAGTCGGGCCGGTCGGATGGCGGTGCTTGGATGACAATGTGACTATATGGTGGCCCAGGTAATATTTTGGCCCAATATGTGGTAATTTTATCATGGTACAAACATCGCCCCCTCTTAACCTCCAACTTGTTGTGCGGTTAAGAAGTTGATTTTCCATTTTGATGACATACTATGATAAAATTCTCCCCCAAGTGTGGAATGTCGTTGTTGAAGTGAACGTCAACTCCCTTTGCAAAAATCATAACCAATACGCCCCCAAGCGAGGTTATTGTAGATGGAAGATTGATGGGCAGCAGGTAAGCACGACCAATTGTTGTAGACATAAACTGGATTGCAGATGCAGAAACAATTATCGAAAGCGGGATGTAACGGTTTATGCGAAACTGAATTGTAGCACTTGTGTAGAACTAGAATGGTATCAGTTGTTGGAAAAGACGAGTTATATTTGAAGTTAATCAGTGGAATCAGATCGACGCTTTTGTAAGCGAAACTTGAATTTGCATACCCTCGGTGAGTTTCCGATCAAATCATAGTAGTAGTAGCTTGGTTCTAACCACATCGACTACATCTTTGAGATGCGGTAATTACTGAATCGAAAAGGCGGCATCCACTGATGAGATCCTTCAATCATTAGGGTGGTAAAATCTTTGCGCTCCGCTCGACCTTTTACCGACCTTGGATTTTCTATTGATATTGACAGCGATCTTCATATGTTGATAATATTTATATGAATCAAAATAGTAGCGGTGTAAAACTTGACCGCAACACTTGATATGGATCTAGAGTAGCTGCGATCGACTGATATGCAGGAGCTCGAGCAAAGATTAACCGCATCATCTTCGATCAACTGGGCTGTAGGAGTGATGGGAAAAACCTTCACTGCAGCAGCTGCGATCAGCTGGACTATAGGAGCGATAAGCTATGCTGGACTGCAGCAGCTTTGATCAGCTGGACTGCAGGAGTTATGAACAGAGCTGGACTGCAGCAACAATGAGCAAATCTGGACTGCAACAGCTTCGATCAGCTGGAGCTACGAATAGAGTTGTTTCAACATCTTGATCAATTTGGACTATAGCAAAGAACGAGCAATCTTTCGGCTTGGCTTGGTTGGGTGTCAATATCGGACAGTTGTGCAGTTACTGAATGTATAAATCCGGGGACCACAGTATTACATCAAACCAAGAAGTACTAAATCACTGCATTGCTGCCGGAAGCAGGTGATGGCCGCTGGAAAGTGACGTCTTAAGAAGTTGCCGGAAAGTGACGCCGGTGTTGACAACCGGAAAATGACGCCAGAGAGGGACTCTGGCATGTTCAAAACTGATATGGAAGTTGAGGACAACGACTGCCAGAAAATAACGTCGGTAATGGATCTTGATGACGTGGCATTGATGATGTGGTCCTCCTTATCTTGACTTGGATATTGCAAATGGGCTTCTTTAGACTATAGCAACTTCTATGAATTGTCTATAAGAGTTGCGATAAAAATCGGACTGCATCAGTCGCGTCCAACTAAGTGCAACAGTTACTTAAGAACTGGACTATAACAGTTCGATCAACTGACTGTAGAAGTTTACGAGCAAAAGCAACTCCATCGATTCGTCCAATCAATCTGTGATTTCTTAGGAATCGGACTCTGAAGTTGATCAATTTGATCAAAGATTCTGAGCCAAAGCGACTACATCGATTCTGCGTCTAATCGAGTGTAGCGAGTTCTTAGGAACTAGACTATAGCAGTTTGATCAATCGACTGTAGATTCGATTCGACCAAAGCTGGATCGCATCGATTGCGTCAATCGAGTCAAGTCGATTTCTTAGAATCGACTAAGTGATTCGATCAATCGGACTATAGCGATTCTGAGCCAAAGCTGACTACATCAGTTGCGTTAAATTGAGTGCAGCAGTTTCTTAGGAACTGGACTACATCAGTTCGATCAACTGGACTGTAGCAGTTATTTAACGTTTCCGTTTGCGATAATTTCATCAAAATAATAGGGTGTATGCTCGCCCCCTCTTGATCCTGCAACTCATTGGAGGATTAAGAATTTCGGGTTACCCTTTGTTTCGATTTCCAGTAGTTGAATTTTGAATCGCATTTAGGTGCTACGCAACTCGCCCCCAAGCGTGTGGAGTGTTACGCAGCTCTCCCCAAAAGAGATACTTTAGACCGTGAGGTGTTACATATCTCGCCCCCAAGTGATGGTCATCCACATTAAAGTGATATTCAACTCGCCCCCAGAATATGGTAATTGACATGCTGCTCAATGCTCGCACTAGGGTGCACAACCTCGCTGCATCTTGCTAGCGCACGGAATGAAGTTGAAGGTGTATGCTATCTGGAATCCGCGCAGGGGGCCAATCCTACTATTCCAGATGCGCGCAGATTTGAAATGTATGCATCTCCACATGCTTGGCATGCGAAAATGCTCGCTACATTGTGGATGTCTCACCGAACAGAAGTATGCATGATCAGATAAATGGATGTGAAAATATTTAAATTGTATATGCACCATATTAAAAGTGTTATTGTGTGAGACATGACGTCATGATGTGAGAGATGATACTATTCTGGCGAATAAGGGGTAGCTTCACGATGAAGTCATGTTGGAAAAGATGACTCCATCATCTTCGCACTGCAGCAGCGGATGTGTCTAGTGCAATTATCTTGGTGTCTTGTCTTGGGTTGACGTAGCCACTAGATTTTATGATAGATTCGATTGCTCCAGTTGAATCAAAACTGAACTGCTACAGTTATACTGGAACCGGACTGCGGATGGTACTGCAGAACAGGACTCCAACAGTTGCGACGAAAAATGGACTGTAGCGTTGTTGAGGATAACTGGACTACAATAGTCCGAACAATTGGACTGTAGCAGTTTTAACTAGCACCAAACATGTGCGTGTTGAGGTTTATGAATCGAACCAGCACTCACGAATTTTGCACCCAGGAATGGTGTGGAAATAAACTCGACGAAGCAGCGTTCGCGAACATTGTATATGATATGTATTTTTCACTTGATAGTGGTTGATGATCTCTTCTGACGTAGCAACACCAAGCCTCAAACTAAATGTTTCAAACTATTCTCCGCCTCCGTGTTGGTGGGAATTGAAAGATGGATACGATGAACCGAAAACTAGCGAGGCAATCGACTTGATCGTTAATATGACTATGATGACAGGAGAAGGTGCTGATGTGACAGCTCATTCCATGTTGTTTTTACGCTGATAGTGTGACAACTAAATTATTTGAATTGAACTGGTCCAAATCCTGAACCGTTTGGTGAACAAAATCCAATTAGTATGATTGGTTGTAGATAAACTTGAATAGGTCGAAAATCTCCTGTCTATTCCAGAGTAGCTCGCATTTCGGCTCTGGACGAGGACGTCAACAGTTCGATCAAATAGACTGTAGCATTTATGATCACCACTGTATATGAGCGTATTGAGGTGAAAGAGTTGAATTAGCATTCACGAACTCTGTGTATGAGAATTTGACATGTAGAAACGTTCTCAAGCGTTGAATGACCATTTTTGATGTCGTCGTTCCAATCTCAAAAATATTTGTTTTCTAAATGTTGAAAACTCTATCTCCATAATGCCAAATATTGACGTACGTCTCAATCTTCATGATGTAGGATA
The DNA here is from genome assembly GCA_023529315.1 of Papaver bracteatum. Classification (NCBI taxonomy): domain Eukaryota; kingdom Viridiplantae; phylum Streptophyta; class Magnoliopsida; order Ranunculales; family Papaveraceae; genus Papaver; species Papaver bracteatum. Next base: position 1,181,014 of record JAJJWX010004858.1, on the reverse strand, counting down.
TCGAAATGCGATCCCAGCGAGCCAAAAATAATCCAGTTCGGTCGTCATATGAAGGAGATATCAAAGAAATAAGATGGATGACCAAGCCAAAAAATGGGTGTAGTTGGCTAAGCCCACGGATTGGGGCCGAAAAATCTTTAAGCCAACTGAACTGGGGATGAAAAATCCTTTGAATCAATATCTTGGCTCAGCTAGTGAGTTGGCTTGGCTGAGTTGAATCATCTGGGGCGTAAACATCCACCAATACAAATGTGTGGGGCTGAAATAACCGAGAAATATTTTAACTGGACGCGTCGAGAATCACCGAATTCCTGCACCACCGACGAACGCCGATAAATGGTGTCCGGAAGAGACGCCGATGATAGACTCCGAAAAGTGACGCCGACGGTTGACTCGATGCTGACGTCATCAGGTTACGCTATTTAGAACGCTGACGGGACAGTTGATGATGAAACTCGCCCCCAAGTGTGAGTAGAGACATACGTAGACGCCCCCAACTGTAATTACCTGCAAAAAATTTGCTCACGTGCTAGGCGAGTACGAGTCTTTGGACCAATATCGGGCATTGGGCTTGTGGTTCAACGAGACTTTGTACCAACATCGGGCGTTGGGCTTGTGGTTGAGACTTTACGCTTGCCAAGGTGCAAGTCTTTCATACTCGAGTCTAAGACGAGATTTTATGCTTGCAATAAGAGCAAGACTTATGTGCTCACGTGCAAGGTGAGGCTTTAGATTCTTACGAAATGATACAAAGCTAAATATTTAAGGGTCTAAGCAATCCTCAACCTAATCTTATCATGTCTCTATCCAAGAACCTCGAACTCGATCATGTCGCTATCCACGAACCTCGAACTCGATCATGTTGATGTCCCAAGTGCATACAAAAGTTTCTCGAACACTGGATTTTTTTTGCTTCCATGTTGTAGGGAATTCAAAGGGGATTCCAACGAGCCAAAAATCACTCAGTTCGGACTTAAAACGAAGAAGTTATTGACAAAACAAGGTTTGAACGAAGCGCGAGTTTCTGTTGCATACGTGGCACTGATGACTGTACAGAAGCGATGACATGTCACTTCTGACTGGGATGATTTCGCTGACGTGGCAACACCAGATGATGACGTGGCATTGATGACTCGGCAATAATTGCTAACGTGGCAACGCCATGGTGATGACGTGGCAGCTGCGTCATTGCTGACGTGGCAGTATATTCTGACGTGGCAAGATGATGATGTGATAGAGTGCTGACGTGGGTGAATAGAACCCTAACGTGGGTGTCGAGAATCTCCAACGTGGGTGACGCAAACCCCAAACGTGGGTGACGAGAACCTCTAACGTAAGTGTCGAGAAACCCTGACGGGGGTGACGAGAAACTCTAACGTGAGTGACGCGAACCCCAAACGTGGGTGACGACAATTTCTAACGTGGGTGAACGCAAGCATGATTAGGTTGGTGAACAAAAACTAAATGTGGGTGACCGACGTTACCGGGAATGACGCCGGCGTTAACTGCCAGTGACGTTTCCGACAGGTATGGGTGACGCCGGTGAGTGATGCCGGTAAGTGACGTCGGTGGTAACGCCGGTGGTGTCGCCGGTTGTGACGCCGGTGGTGATGCCGGTGGGTGACGCCGGCAGTACTTGACGGCGTTTTTTTTTTTTTTGAAACTTTTCGCGACGCTTTTTCCGAACTATGATCTTTCCTTTAATACTTTTTGTAACGCTTCTTTGAATTGTTATCTTTTTTTTCAAACTTCTTGCAACAGTTTCTGGAATTGTTGCCTTTGCTCTCGAAATTTTCTGCAATATTTTCTTGGTAACTGTTGTTGTTTCTCTTGAGCCTTCGTGTGACTTTGCAGCTACACTTTGGTGACTCTTCCTGGAATACGTGCATCTGGGTGCATGTAGATAATGGAAGCAGTTAACTACATTTAGCTTGCCAACCCGATAAACATGGTGGTGGTGATCTCGATAACCTTCGAAATCGAACATGTTGTCACCATGTTACCAGGGACTCTAGATCTTATCATATTACAGATCGAACATCCTGCAACAGTTTTGATGATGTATTTATGCAATCTTGTATTGTGGACCGAACGTCCAGGGAGTGATTTCATCAAATCTCGATCACGAATCGGACTACAATGTTGTGATCAACGTGTCTGCGATGAATCGATTATCTCGAAGGTCTGCAGCCAGTGCGATAAGCTGGAATGCAAAAGTGGTTTTTGACGACGTTCAAACTTTTTTCTCACGAACACGATTTTGAAGCTTTCTGTACCACTTTTCTCAATGGGAAAACACGATTTATTTTCTCGTAATTCCCCTTAGTCGGCGCCAATGTTTATACCCAGAAATAATTTCGGTCACTAAACACGATGATTTTGGGTGATGATCAGATCTAGAGTTTTACACAAAACATGCATAAAGATGATAGAAACGAATTTAACGTGGTTCAGCATGGTTTGCCTACATCCACGGACGAATCCCCGTAGGGAGAGATACTTTATTTGGGTTACAATGATTTCTGATCCCTTTTTGGGTTTACTGGTGTGTTTTTTCTGTATCAGGGCGTGTGTCCCCTTTAGGGTTATAATTTCCCCTATTTATACTGTTGAATACACTGGTAAAACCCTAATCTCGAAATAAACTTCCTTTGCAAGTAACTTGGCTAGCAAGTAATCCAGAAACTTCCAGAATCTTCTTCTAGTGTTTTTGCACTGGATCGGAGAAAAGGGACAGACTAGCATGGGCCTGTGGGTTTGACCAACGACCTTGACTTTGACTGGCAAGGTTGACTTTCACTATTAACTGCGACTATCGATCTTTGACTGGTAGACTGCCTCGACTGGAGACATGGCTGGTTGACAGCATGATTGGCGACTGGGTTGAATGCTTGTTTGCAGCACCGCTGGCAACATGGTTGGAAATTGGTTGGAAGCACCGCTGGCAATCACAACTGGAAACTAGTTAACAACACCACTGGCTGGGAACTGGTTGGCAGCACCGCTGGCAATCACAACTGGGAACTAGTTGACAACACCGCTGGCTGGGAACTGGTTGGCAGCATCGCTGGAAACATGGCTGCAAACTTCATGGCAGCACCATCGGCAACATGAGGGGAAAACTGCATGGCAGCACAATCGGCAACATGGGCGGAAAATTGCATGGCAGCACCATCGGCAACATGGGCGGAAAATAGTAGGGCAGCACCATCGACAACATGTGCATAAAACAGCACGGCAGCACCATCGACAACATGGGCGAAAAACATCATGGCAGCACCATCGACAACATGGGCAGAAAAAAAGACGCAGCGACCACCCGACAACATGGGCGGAAAACAGCACAGCAGCACCATCGGCAACATGGGCGGAAAACAGCATGGCAGCATGGATTAGAACTTGGGCTTCGTTAGTTGACCGTGGGTCAATTTTGACTTTTGACCGGCGGTTGACTTTGACCATTGACCGGTGGTTGACTTTGACCATTGACAGGTGGTTTGACTTTGACCATTGACCGACGGTTTGACTTTATGTAACACTGAAACGGCTGGTGAGCTGAGTCGGCTGGCTGGATGGCAGGCTTGGATGACAGCTATATGGTGGCCCAGGTAATATTTTGGCCCAATATGTGGTAATTTTATCATGGTACAAACAACCACTACAACTCTAAATCTTACGTATTATTTGAGTTTCAGCTGCGAGATTGAGTTCTGGGCTTACCTTAAACAAAGAATATTTGTAGATTTTGAACTATGAATTGATTGAATACATGTTAGGATTAGTTTTTTCATATGTTTGGGTATTGCGGCATTTGATCGATATGCATTTATATTCAGTGAAAGATGTCCCAACACACACACAAGTACTACACATATAGTCTGTTTTAGTTGGCTTAGCATTTGATTTGGCTTCTACACAGGTAGAGGAGAGTTGAGGAAAAATATACTTACGTATGTTGTTGATCATCTACAATATGGGCCATAACTGGCTTTAAGTTTGTGGATTCAGTTATCAAGTGGTTTTAGATAACAAACATTATGAACTGTCGACTAAAGATTCACAATGTTTTGGGTATGCAAACCTTTGAGTTAGCTACGTCAGTGGATGAATATATGCAATCAAAGTAATCTTAAATTATGGTTCAGATGTACTAGCCCCCTAAACTTGTTCTTAGGAACCTTTGAGAGAGAATTACTTCCATATATTGCATGATTTTTCAAGTTTCAACTATCCCTTTAATAGTTTCTAAATGATTAGACCCAACTTGTGGCATGCATCTAAGGATAAGGAAACATGCAATTTTGTCTGCTTCAATACTGTACATGACTTTTGAACTATCCCAAGACCCTAGTTGCATCAGCCATTGCTCTGCTTCTAGGTGTGTTAGCTTGACTCATAAATGTTTTAGCTGGCACTGCTTGTTCTTCGGGTTAGCATTGTGGATACATAATATCCATTTATTCTTCTATATTCTATAACAATATTTGAATTTTCAATTATCCAATTTATCCAAGAAACACTTTCGCTACACTTTTACTCAGCAACTCAAATTCTGAGAACATACCTTCCAGATGCTGACGAAGCTATTGATGACAAACTAGTGTGGAAACCTCACCCAAATGGTACGTTCTCTTGCAAATCTTTTATTCAAACACTTCAAGAGAAACAACCTAGTACTTCAATTATCTCTACCAATGACTTTCCACTAGTACAAAATGGTCATTTAGTCACGGTATATTACTATGACCAAAGGTTTACAGTCACGGTATCTCATTTCTGAAAAACCGTGACCAAAGCCTGCGAGGCCAAAAGTGTGTTTATATGGTAACGTTAATTTACCGTGACCAAAGTTCCTTCAAGCCGTGTCAAAATTTTATCATTGGTCCCGCATTACATCTCACACCGTGTCCAAATTTGCTCATTGGTCTCGTTTTACATTTTAACCCGTGACTAGTTTGTATGTTGGTCGAGCATCTGATATACATTAAAAACGAAAATTGACTAAGCTAACAAAGCAATAGACAACAATAAACTGAACCTAGATTCCAAATCAAACAATATATTTACGAAGTGAAATTTCCCGTCTGAAATTACTATGTAAATAGATTTTGAGTGCTTCAACATTCCATAAATACGTACAATATACTGTTAACACAAACAAACAAGGAATACTATTTACTTACGCCGCCCTTCTACCTCCCCGTCTTCTTAGATCTGAACTCCATACAAGGCTTTCAGTGAGAAACAGCTAGCGATATCCACAAATAAGTATAACCGAATTTAGTGAGAACCAGTGAGAAACAGCTAGCGATATCCACAAATAAGTATATGTTACGAATGTATTTTGAATAGGATTTACGGTGGTTTAGGTATTTATGGTGTGGGGCAGTTATGTGGGTAGTTTGTATAGGATGTTATATATAAGTGATGTTATGATGTAATCAAGGATTAGGAATGGAATTATGAAAGTTTGAGAGTTCTTCTCTGTTGGGAGTTTGATTACACTCGAAGTAATCGTTGGAGGTCTGGTTTTCCTCGAATTAAACCCTTGTCGTTCGATGAGAGATCATGTTGCGTTTAAGTTCGTAACAAGTGGTATTACCAAAGAAAGGTTTTCGATTCCACAAAGCAATATCCAGGATTATCTCCAACTTTATTTTCGCAAGCTGTTTCAGTGAAGTGTTGTTGGTGTTGTTTTTTATTTGCTCGGTGAAGATTTGAAGTATATCTTTTTTGTTTGGAATTTGGAGATTCGGTCCAAGTTGTTATTTATCTTCTTATTTTTAAAGAGTTGACAAAAATAAAAATATTGTTTACCCAAGTTTACATATTTTTCACTAGTTTCTGATAAGTGAAAACACTTACGGTCAAGTTTAATTGTTGGTGTTTTAAGAAGATGAAACAGATATTTAATTACTAGGGAAAAATGGTGTCTCAGGATGATAATGAAGATTGTTATGTTGATGAAACTCAGAAATTGCTCATCGCCCTCAAACAAAAACTTACTGATGTTCAAAAATGGACGAAAGCTCGATGTGCTTATAATCAATCAATGATTGAGTTCATAAAACAAGGTTGCAAATATTTAACTAATTTTTTCAATATCTTTGAATAGAAAAATGAAATCACATGTATCAAGTTTAGAAATCCCATCTCGTTTGATATTGATGATTTCTTTCCCATTTTTGAAGAAAAACTTGAAGAATCAACTACTCAAAGCGGTGATGTTATGGATGACAAAGATTGCAAATATTTGCATGACTCTTTGATTAAAGTTACAGAAAAGCATGAAACTGTACAAACAAGGTTCGGAAACTTTACTTCTTCAAGCATCAGCAATTTTTCCAAAACTTTTGATGATGAAAGTGAAGAACTTCAACACAGTTTCACTTTTTCCAAACCCATATGTCATCTGCATGGTTTATATTATGGCTACAACTCCTTGAAACTCGAGTACAGTAAATATGCGAGTAGAATTCGGGGGCGCATATCCATACTTGTATGGTTCACTTTTATCCAAGTAATAGGGTCCAAGTGTGATCTGTTTATTTTGTTCTTATTTTTGTGTTTCTTTTATTCTTATTTTCGTGCACAAGTAAATATGGTGCGCTAATTTCATGTGTATGTATACAACCTTGAGGTCAAGGTTGCTTTGAAGGGGGTGGGAATGTTACGTATGTATTTTGGATAGGATTTACGGTGGTTTAGGAAGTTATGGTGTGGGGCAGTTATGTGGGTTGGTTTTATAGGATGTTATATATAAGTGATGTTATGATGTAATCAAGGATTAGGAATGGAATTATGAAAGTTTGAGAGTTCTTCTCTGTTGGGAGTTTGATTACACTCGAAGTAACCGTTGGAGGTCTGGTTTTCCTCGAATTAAACCCTTATCGTTCGTTGAGAGATCACGTTGCGTTTAAGTTCGTAACAGTATAATCGAATTCAGTTCAATGAGCAGAATGATTTCTTCTCTCAAAGCAATTTTATGTACGCTCTTCGCAATTTTATCGTCACCGCCAGGGCTACCATCAACACCATCATGATTATCATTTCTATAAACCTCACTCCGGTTCAGTGATCTATCTTGATTTGAACTATTTTGTTCATCAAATCTTTAAGCAAACATGTGATCAAATTTTTGGAAATCCGTGCACTTAATTTGTCGGAAAGACTAAGAATTTTCAGTTTCCACACATAAGCAAGAATCAAAATTATTTGTATAATTGTTATGACCAATGGCTCTTCTAAGCACAATCAATAGAGAATTGAAATAGAAATGAAAACAAATGTAAAATAGGCACACACACAACACAAGGATTTATAGTGGTTCGATCAAGATGATCTACATCCACTTTGAAGACACGATAACGTTGTACTATGATATGAACAAGATTACAAGAGTGTAAACTCCTCTCAAGAACAAGACCTTGTTCTTGCTCTTACTCTCTCTATACACTACTAATGTTTCTCTCTTTTGTTTAGGAACTTTAACTGATTTTGGGATGCTTATACAATGGAAACTAGAAGGCCTTATATAGGTTCTATGAGGTAGTGTATATGTTGACATAGAGCACACAAGCAACATAATGGGAGATCCACTTCTTAGTGGTTGTTCCACTTCTCTTAGTGGTAGTTCCACTTCTTAGTGGTTGTTCCACTTCTCTTAGTGGTTGTTCCACTTCTCTTAGTGGTATCAAGGCACATTACACTACAAATCTCCACCTTGACTTGAATACCATCACCACTTATCATCATCGTCTTCGCTCAGCCCCTCAGGGGATCTCAACACCTGTTGATACCAACCAAGTCCAAGCAGTGCTTGAACTTGATACTTGGAACTAGCTTCGTCAACATGTCCGCAGGGCTATCCGCCGTAGGAACCTTTAGCATCGCTATCCTACCTTTTTCAACTGCATCCTTGATAAAATGATACCTGACATCGATGTGCTTCGTTCTCTCATGATACATCTGGTTCTTGGTCAAGTGAATGGCACTTTGACTGTCACAGAACAAAGTTGCATTCTCTTGCTTGAAACCTAAATCACCAACCAAACCCATCAACCATATACCTTCCTTCATCGTTTCCATGCGCCTGTGTACTCTGCCTCGAGTTGTAGACAATGCAACCGTGCTTTGCAAAACCGACCTCCAACCGATAGTACTTCCACACAATGTAAAAGTATAACTGTCAATGACCTTCTTCTATCAAGATCACTGCATAATCAGAATCAACATAACCCACAACATTTGTCGAATCACCATAGTGTTTATCAAACACTAAACCAACATCTGTACTTCCCCTTAGATACTTCGGAATCCACTTCTGACTTGCCAATGAGCCTTCCTGGACTTCCCATGTATCTACTTACCACACTCACAGCTTGTGCGATATCCGGCCTTGTACAAACCATAGCATACATGATGCTTTACCAACTGCGCTTGCATATGGAACTCGAGACATATACTCGCCTCATCTGCAGTTTGAGGTGATTGCTTTCTAGAAAGTTTAAAATGAGCCGCCAAAGGAGTACTTACTGGTTTTGCATCTTTCATACCAAACCGCTCCAACACCTTCTCGATGTAAGCCTTCTGGGACAAATGCAACTTGCCTTGACTCGGTTTCTATGAATCTCCATGCCCAATATCTTCTTTGTCGCACCCAAATCCTTCATCTCAAACTCACTACTCAATCTTGTTTAAAGCTTCACTTATCTCTGACATGTCTTTGCAAGCAATCAACATATCATCAACATACAAGAGTAAATACACAAATGAACCATCTTGGAGTTTCCTGTGATATACACAACTATCATACTTACTCTGTCATAGCCATTTGCCACCATAAACGTGTCAAAACGTTTATACCACTGCCTTGGAGATTGCTTCAAACCATACAAAGATTTCTTCAACAAACATACATGGTCTTCTTTTCAGGAACTTCAAACCCTTTGGTTGTTGCATATAAATACGCTCTTCCAAATCACCGTGAAGGAAAGCTGTCTTAACATCTAGTTGTTCTAATTCTAGATCTTTCAAAGCAACTATAGCAAGCAATGTTCTAATAGAACTATGTTTAACAACAGGAGAGAATACCTCATTGTAGTCAATGCCTTCTCTTTGCGTAAACCCCTTTGCCACAAGCCTTGCCTTGTACCTTGTTCCTTCACCATCTGAAGTGCCTTGTTTCTTCTTGAAGACCCATTTGCTTCCAACAATCTTCTAACCTTTTGGTCTTGCCACTATCTCCCAAGACCTCGTTGCTCAAACACAATAGAATTAATCCATGTGCTTTCTCCATGAGTTCTTCTTTTTCTTCTTCCTTCAATGTTTCTGCTATGCCGTTTTCCCCTTCAAAGTTTTCACCAAACCTTGTTGCACCAAAACAGCCCTCATCTTTAGCCTCCATAAATTGAAATCATTTCTTCCATCAAATTTCTCAATCTCATACTTTGCCGCCATCGTAGATCGTTTTTAACCGGAGCTCTGATACCAATTTGTTATGACCAATGGCTCTTCTAAGCACAATCAATAGAGAATTGAAATAGAAATGAAAACAAATGTAAAATAGGCACACACACAACACAAGGATTTATAGTGGTTCGATCAAGATGATCTACATCCACTTTGGAAGACGACGATAACGTTGTACTATGATATGAACAAGATTACAAGAGTGTAAACTCCTCTCAAGAACAAGACCTTGTTCTTGCTCTTACTCTCTCTATACACTACTAATGTTTCTCTCTTTTGTTTAGGAACTTTAACTGATTTTGGGATGCTTATACAATGGAAACTAGAAGGCCTTATATAGGTTCTATGAGGTAGTGTATATGTTGACATAGAGCACACAAGCAACATAATGGGAGCTCCACTTCTTAGTGGTTGTTCCACTTCTCTTAGTGGTAGTTTCACTTCTTAGTGGTTGTTCCACTTCTCTTAGTGGTTGTTCCACTTCTCTTAGTGGTATCAAGGCACATTACACTACAATAATTTGGATACCAAATCTAAAGTAAGAGGATAATCTAAATACTAAAGCTGCGCTTTATTATTAAAAGGTATTTTGATGTGCTTTCAGTAAATGTTACTTTCAGTCTTCTAAAAAGAAATAAGGCTTGAAGGATTTTTTGAAGGATACTAGAGAAGTAACCCAGATGAAAGTGTATCAGCAATCTCAATCATAGAAGGATAGAATTGGAACCAGCCTAGTCAAAGAGAGACAAGTTTATTGAGAGGGTTTGATTCGAATAAAGAAAATTATGCTTGATGAGCAGTCAATTATGAATTTTAATCTGATCATCTGTTTATGTGATGTAAATTCATTTTCGATTCCTGCACTGTTGTTGACAAGGTGTTACATGATTTGGATTTCTATGGTTTCTAATCCCAGCTGTTACCGTTCAATCTGATTAATACTGTATTATTAATTCCTGGTTACTGGTTCAAGGATTCAGTTGAAGAAAATACTAATAGATAATCTAATTATTCAAAATGCAACTTTCACATCTTCATAGCCAAAGAGATTATTTTCCTTAGATCCAATCGAATCAGTGGAATACATACATGTGTTGATATTTATTAAGACTGAAAAAAAGGTGTGGAGTCATACAAACTTTGCCGAAAATGCAGGTGGTTTTCATTGATCAAGGTGGGTTTGTAATTGTGTCGAGAGAAATTTCAAGACAAATATCCTTCATGAGGCATGTATGCCCCGGTATGGAGGGAGGCTTAAAAGACTTAGTTATGTAAGCAAAGTTACATGAAAGTTAAGATTAGTGCGTCATCTGTCATCAGAATAATCTTACTTTAGTTAGATTCCTGATGTACTAATAAACCAGGAGATTATGTGGAATTAGTTTCTTGCCAGATTAGTCTGGCTAATGGAATGCTTAACTAACCGTATCCAGCAATTAAGAGAGAATGGCGAAGGACTAACAAACTCAACCAGCTCCACCCATGGCCATGATCCAACAAACAAATAAGAGTAAAGCCCAAAAAGTAGCGTCACCTGCGATGGCTACCACCAGTACCAACTCATGCATATATCCTGCAGCTAAGTCTGTCCACATAAGAAGTATATGTACGTATTGGGCGACCTTTATATGAGTTTCCCTCTACATAGGGATGGACCATTGACAAAACTAGACAAAGTGATTCAACCTACACCAAATGCTACTACCGCTGTTCCATTTCATCGCTGCAGTGCCCAACACCTAGCTAGGTGTTGCGGATACATTCCGATCATTTTCCATTAATGTTTTAGCACTAGCAATTTTGTTTTTTTTATTGTAACGCAACTAATGACACCTTCCTATTTTTTTTTTACTTGATCCTGCTTGAGAAGTATCTGAGATCGGGAGGCATTTACCCTAAAAGGAAAAAAGTGATGTCTTAATTAAGGGTGCACACGGTACGGTTCGGCTCGGTTCGGTACCTGTACCTCCCTAGTCTCGGTTCCAAAATTTTGGACCGGTACCTGTACCTTGTACCTCGGTTCCGGTTCCATTCGGTACCAGGTATGGTACCGGTTCTAGTCGGTTCTTTTCCAGACAGAAATATGTCTTTTTTCTCTTAACAATCTAAGTACCTGTTTTTTACCTGTTTTTCAATATATTAAGTAGTACTAATATCTCAAATTCTCATTCAAAGCAACAACTAATAAGTAGCACTCAAACTGACAAACACACACATTAAAGTCTTGAAAATCCGAGAAAAGAACAAGTAGCAGTAGCGAAAAACACACACACTAAGTCTTGAAAATGAGAAAATCTGAAAAAAGAACAACTAGTAGTGCAACTAGTGCTGTAGTAGTATTGAATCTTTCCATGTCAGATGTCAGCAGCACTTGCGGTGTCATCAGTGTTGATAGGGCCAAGTAACTATTTCGTTCGGAACCCTAGCTGGAATTGATGCATCCATCACTGACAAGAGAAGAGACTTTTAATGAAGCAAGAATTCTGTAATTTGACCCTGTTATAAATATTGAGTTTATAACATCAAACAAAAGTTACAAAACCTTATTTCTGTGCTTCCATATAAACAAAGTCAACATACAAAATATCTTATTCCAGTTAAAGGGTGGAAAGGGCATAGCACAACACAAAACCTTATTTATGTGCTTCCGTAAAGAGCACAGCACCAAACCCTATAGTCTAAAGGACAAATTAAAGGAAATCATTAATAAAGGGTGGACAGGGCATAGCACAGCACAAAACCTTATTTCCGTGCTTTCGTAAAGAGCACAGCACCAAACCCTATAGTATAAAGGACAAATTAAAGGACAAATTAAAGAAAATCATTAATAAAGGGTGGACAGGGCATAGCAAGGGTAAACTAAAGTACCAAACCGCTCTAAGCCTCTAACAAGAGCTATTAATAAACAAATGAATGCAAGTTTAAGGCATACTGGAATTGCAAAGAATACATACAGATACAATGCGTGATAGATTTAGATGAAAAAGATTTAGAAACCCCCTAAAGAGCACAACACCACAATGCATACCAAACCCCGTAAAGAGCACAACACCAAACCCTATAGTCTAAACTAACAGACCCCACCCTATAGTCTAAAGGACAAATTGCCTTCTCATCCCATTAATGCATACCAAACCCCGTAAAGAGCATAGCACCACAATGCAAATTATCTTCTCATTCCCATTAAAACATACAGATACACCAATAGTCTGTTCTATGATGATTCTTGGAAATAAGCGCATAAACTAGTTAATAATACATATTTAGTCCAAGATTCCAAATTGGCAGAGAAACCCACAATCCAGCAATCACCAAATTCACATTGACACAGTCTACAATATCCCCCTAATTTCTAACACCCTAATTTTTCAAAATACAAACACCCAATTTCATTAACAGAAATAATGAAAAATCAAAAGAAAAGATTAAGAAGAATAGAAGATAGAATTCTTACCAAATCCAAGCCAAATCAATCAACTCTTGCAAATCTGATGAACAATTAATAATTACAAATCTGAAAAATCAAAGGATTAAAGGTAAAATTATTAGATTCAAGAGATTCAGAATTATTACAATTCTTAAAATAGGAGAACTGAATAAGAATTACCGTTTGAATCAACACTTACCCTAGTTTCAGAAGAGAAGATTGTCGTTAAATCGCTATCATGTTAATGAAGATCTGTTAAAAAAATTAATTCGTCTCTGTTACAAATTTTAATTACAAAACCCTAGTTTCAAAATATCAAAATAGGAGAACTGATTAACTGAATCAACACTTGTAATGGAGAAGAGAATATTTTCGCTCGTCTGTCGTATCTGTTAAAGAAGATCTTCAGTTCAGTTCGCCTCTTCTCCTTCTCAGACAGAGAGGAGACGGAAAAAAAGAAGAAGAAAAAAATGAGAAAAGAAACTGAGAAACCCTATAATGTTTGCTTATATACCCCCCTCTAATCTAACGGCTAATACTGATCCCTTATCCCCTAAATCTAACGGCTCTAATTATTCGGGACTTTCGGTCCGGTACGGCATGGTAATTGTACTGGACCGTGTACCTGTACCCCCAGACCTCGGTTCCTAGTTTTGGTGCAGACTACCTTGTACCTCGGTTCGGTCCAAAATCAGGTACGGTTCCACCGGTTCCGGTTCGGTCCGTCGGTACGGCTCGGTTCCTATGCACCCTTAGTCTTAATTGGCTCGAAGGACCTTGGGAAGGATCTTGGGAATAAAATCCAAGTTAAATCAATGGGCAGAGACAAGACCTGGTTAATTAAGAGGGTCCATTCAATTACAAAAATTCTAGAGGAAGTAAAAATTGATGCATCTAATATGTAAATTCATTTTCGATTTCCGTATTGTTGACATTTTTTAGTTGATTTGGATGCCTTTGATTTTTAATAGAAAATACCATTTAATTTGATTAATATACTACTCCCTCTATCCTAAATTAAGAGTCCGCTTTGACTTTGTCAAGATATTAAGTAAAACCTATAAAATGTCATGACGAGCCCTTGACTAGCGTATTTAATGTTATGTTATTACCAAAATTAAAATTATTAGTGTTAAAAATTCTAAAATGGATAGTATTATTATTTTAGGAAAATTTTCAAGTAATAAAAGCAAATTATACTGCTTTTATTATGAAATCCACAATTTAAGAGTTCTTTTTGCTTCCATTTGATTTTGGTTTCCCGCACTAAAATTTTGGAGTCTTTGAAATTTTTATTTGAGAGGGAAAATTGAAATTGTAGATTATTTCCTCTTTAGAAATACTTGACCATGAATTTGAGATTTTGTCATAAATGTTTTTGATCATTTCCCATGTATATAGCCATGTTAACCTTACCCATAATCAACTACTCCTTCTAAACCTGAATTTTATAACTATCCATAAATGTTTTTTTTTTTTTAAGAAATGAATAACAATTAATACAAAGATATTGAGTAGTTTTTTTCTTCCTTAAATATGATGAATTTTGAATTAAAAATGATTTTATCTTTATTAAAAATAAAGGGTATATTTGGTAGTTTAAGGTAAAAGTATGTCTATAAACAAAGCGGACAGATAAAAATGGACAAACCAAAGTAGAAATTATGACAGATAATTTAGGACAGAGGGAGTATGTTATAGCTAGTGGCCGGCAGGTGAAGAAGGGTGGGGATTAAACAGCTTATTATTGAAGAATTAATTGGGGGATATGGAAACTAATTGGGGGATATAGCTACAGGACAAAAAACGGTGTCCCAATAGCAATTCTAGGTGACCCCCTATGTAATTTTTTTTTTAATTCCTAATCTAGCCCTCACTAATCATGTTTAGTAGTTAATAATAATTAGTATATGCTTAAGTATTTGGGGGATAGTTTAGTGTGTGTTTTGATTTTAATTTGTGTGAGTGAGGAGTAGAAGGAGAGGAAAAAAAAATAAGTGGAATTTTTTTTTTTGAAAATGGAAGATGATTGTGATGAGAGAATTGCTGCTAAGAGGTTGAAAATTTGATTTGTTTCCTTTGAATTCACCATTGTTGCGATTAAAAAGCTCGGTGCCGGCATGGTATTCAACCAAAAAACCATGCCGGCATTTGTCGGAAATTTTCAAAAATTGTTTGCCACTATCCAGGGGGGGTTCGGGGGGGTGGAGCCCCAACGAGGTGCCGTCATGGTAACGAGCTACGCCCTCTCGTTACGATTTTTTTCTAGTTTTGATCTTCATAATGTTGATTTTTTTCTGGGTTTGAACAGGTACCGGCATGGTAATCTAGTTTTCGAGCATGCGTGCACTGCTCCGGCATAGTATTTTGCTTACATTTCTATGTCGAACAAGATGAAAAGTACTAGAATGTTGATTTTTTCTTCACTTGACTACCGGCATTGACAAGAAATTATCGAGCATCAGGTATCATGTTCCGGCATAGTATTTTGCTTAAATTTCTATCTTTTAACGGGATGAAAAGTATCCAGAATGTACATTATTTTTTTCACTTGAATACCTGCATTGATAGGAAATTCTCGAGAATGCCGGTATCATGTTCCGGCATATGGTCTTCATCAATTCCGGCATGGTCTTCATCACTTCCGTTTTTGAATTTTTTCGGTTTTAGTCACTCCACTTAGGCATGGTCGGTTGATATGTAGACCATGCCGGTATTGTTTTCCAAGATAGAAAATAAAGCAACATGCTATTCCTAAAGCAATACCGGCATGGTCTTCATATCAACCCCGACCATGCCATGAAGTGATTAAAACCTTAAAAATTCAAAAAGGAAGTGATGAAAACCATGCCGGAATTGATGAAGACCATATGCTTGGAACATGATACCTTTAAGATGCTCGAGAATCAATTCGGCATAGTCATCATCACTTTCAAAGATGATCTTCATCACTTAGAATAAAATAAAAATTCGTTTCCAAAGTGAAGAGAAGAGAATTTGATGTAGAGTGGGGAGAGTTTAGAATTTTAAAGGGAATGGGGAATATTTAGGTTTCAAAGCTCTACCCCTAAATAAGATTAATAAGAAGTGGAGATGGAAATGGGGAATATGATTTTGTTTTTTGATTTTAAGTTTTTGATTTTAATTTTGTGGGAAGGGTATTTTAGTATTTTCATAACCAAAAATAACCCCTTAACACATACCATGGGTTGGGGGAAGTAATTCATATCCCCCAATTAATTCCCATATCCCCCAATTAATTGTTCTTATTATTCCACAAAACTTTTAAAAGAGAAATACAGTAGAAATACGATTTGATATTGATATTGTGTTTATATAGGAAATATAAAAAATATGATTTGATATTGTGTTTATAAAAATATAATTTGATATTGATATTGTGATTATATATGAGATAAAAAAAGATATGGTGTGGTATTGTGTTTATATATAGAAACTAATTATTTGGTAATAAACTTATCCATAAGTTAATAAGATATTAATTAATATATAAATTAATACTTATTAATTTATCGGTTAATTAATATCTCGCTGAATTAATAATTTTTGGTAGTCCCGACAATATTAATTTATAGAGTTTCTACTGTACAAGTAACAACTGGTGGAATTTCGGGTGGGAGAGTTGAAAATTTGCAAAACAAATGCGTACCCTCGTAAAACACTTCTAATTGCCACACCAAACAAGCTTTTTTTCCAATGGTTCTCTGTAAACACTTTAATAAGCAATTAATGGATGCTAGTTCAATGAAGCATGCAGACTGAATTATATACGGTCTAAAAGTATGTAAATGGTCTTGCGCAACAAGGAAGATTTTTATGAAACAAAGGAGCTACCGAAGGCTGTTCCCATTGGTTTGTCCCACAAGAAAACCGTGTAATTGGCAAGTAGAGTTTTTGTTATCCGAAGTCGACAAGTTCCCAATTTCGGTTAAAAAAGGAATCTGATGTAAACGAGGTGTAAATCAAAATTGTTTATAAAAAAATAATCAACCTAGGGTTTCACTCTTCGCTTTTCCTTCTACTCCAAAAATCAGTGAGAGAGTGTGTTCCTTGAAAACCCTAACAGAATTTCTAAGCCGACTTTGTACTTTTCTTTTTACTTACAAGGGCAAAAACACATATGGCTTCTTATGGATGTAAAAGTGGTGGTACCGGAAGAATCAAAATTCCTTTCGATACAATGTATCAATGAGCATAATGATTTCTCCTCTCAAAACGATTCTATTTATGATTTTACCACATCCACTTCGCCTCCATCATCTACTGCCGCAGCCTCTGATCCATAGTCAATTCTGCCTCTCGTGCTATTGCCAATGCAGTGGAATGTGCAACATACAAGAAACTAACGTACCTATTCCTTCCTTGGTAACGTGCTGTGCACAGTTAAAAGAAGCTGGTGAATTATTGGACCTAGCACTAGTCCCCTCCCTCATCAGCTAGGCCAACCCTGACAGTCAAATTTTTTTTTTATCTTAGAGTATTTTTTTTTTTTTTTCTTCGCTTCGCAATTCATCTTTGTATCATCAAGGAAAACAATAATCTTACCGTTATATTTTTGATGTATCTGAACGCTGTAGGTATCTCATGGGGTCCTTTAACAAGCATCTCACTGGAATAGTTCCACAGGAGCTTAAATTAGCAAAATACTTGCGGTTTCTCCAGTTAAATAACAACCATCTCAACGGTACTCCTTTTGGTCTCATCAGTGAATTTCAGGATTTGGAGTTTCTTAACTTGGCGAATAACAACTTTGAAGGCACTATACCAGCTGTTATTGGTTCGCTCCAGCAACTCAGGTTCCTTTCTTTAAGGTCGAACAAGTTCAATGGGTCAATACCCGAAGACATTATTTATCTGCAAGAACTCCAACTGATAGACTTATCAATAAACAATCTCTCAGGTCACATTCCTAGGGAATTAGGGAATCTGAAAGGATTGATTATGACCAGTTATTTGGAAGACATGGGTTATGGCGATGTTCAATTGGACGTGGCAACCAAAGGTATCATGATACA
The DNA here is from genome assembly GCA_023529315.1 of Papaver bracteatum. Classification (NCBI taxonomy): domain Eukaryota; kingdom Viridiplantae; phylum Streptophyta; class Magnoliopsida; order Ranunculales; family Papaveraceae; genus Papaver; species Papaver bracteatum. The sequence continues at coordinate 1,163,080 of JAJJWX010004858.1, read as the reverse complement.
AATTAAGAAATTAAACTACTATAGTTCATCTATTGATCTATCAGGCAATAATCTTGTCGGAAGCATTCCATCAGAGATTGGGTTGTTAACACTGCTCTCTTCGCTTAATTTGTCTCATAATCATTTCTCAGGTGATATCCCAAAAAGTATCACAAACTTGTCTGAGATAGAGTCTTTGGACTTGAGTTCTAATAAATTGATTGGGCCTATCCCACAATCTTTGAAAAGAATTTATTCTCTTGATATTCTAAACTTGTCTTCAAATAAGCGGCAGGATTCCTAGGGGTCCTCACTTTGATACACTTAGTGTGGATGGTTCCTCTTTTTCAGAGAATGAGTTATTGTGTGGATATCCTACAAATAAACTTTAAGGGAGATGTTAATCTTTCAAATGAATTTGATGAAGTTGATCGAGAGGATGCAGAAGATAAGTTGTTATATGCTATTGTTACGTCGGGGTATGCATTTGGATTTTGGGGTATGTTCTTTGTTTTGCTTTTGAAGAAAGAAAAATGGTGGTTCCCATATTGGAAATATGTTGATTCTATTGTTCATAGAATGACAGCTTATATTCATAATTATTGATTGTAAACAATAAAAATGATTTGGTTTACTTTCAGTTAATGGTATTACTACTCCTACTACTTGTGCATTTTTGGTTTTGTATTGAAATCCCCAACTGCTTGGTATTTTTTCACTTGATTCAGATGCAGATGCCATGTGGGTCTAGACATTTCGGCAACTTTGCAGGGTTAGAGAGTTAGAACGTGCCCAGGCAAGTAAAGTCAAAACCTGGTTAAAGAGAATTGGTTTGAAAAATGACATGAACAAAGAAAGAATTCTGCTGGAAAGATTGATTCATAGGCAGTCGATATTGAATCTTAATCTCTCAAATTAATCATCCGTTTATGTATGTAAATTCATTGTTAATTATTATTCTTGTATTCTTATGCCAGATGACCGGACGAGTAGGAGGAGGAGGCTTTCTACGCCGCCTTTCTTAGATATGAACTCGTCTCAAAGGGGCTTTCAGTTTTCCTTCTGAGTGCTCTAGATTCGTTGAAAAAGAAGCTCAAGATCAGTTTATTGAATCAGTGGGAAATAGCGAAATCCACTAATAATGGCTTCTGGCAGATGTAGTGTGGGAATCTGGTGGATGGACGAACTGATCCATCTTTCAGTTCAATCAATGAGCAACACAATGATTTCTCCTCTCATGGCAGTTCTATGCATGGTTTTAATTTCCCTACCTGTCCCTCCACCACCCTACATCAATTCTACCATCAGGATCATTTCTCTAAACATCCCTCGTCTTACCGAAACCGAAACCCAACAGCCCTTTCAATAATGCTTGATTTCTGCACTCAAAACAATTGTATGTCTGATTCCACCATTTCTACTTGCGCCGCCACCTGCATTTGATTTGAAAGAGGAAGTGTAATGAAAAGGATACTCTTATATTAAAATTTCCGGTTTCACCACTCTAAATCCGAACCTACTTCCAATTCAATCACAATGAGAATAATGATTTCTCCTCTCAAAACAATTATGTACTTTATTTTCTGCTTCCTTTAGTGTATATATAGGTAACCATGGATGTAATAGTTGCAGATGAATGTAATTGCTGATTCCGGATTGTGTTTACAGAAGTCTGCGGAGCCGAAGATTTGTCAAGGATGTAATAATTCTAATGAAGGCTACTTTTGGTTCATATCATTATCTTCTTGTTTTTCTCCGATTTTCAGTGTTTCAATAATGTAATCTTGTTAATTATAATTTTCTGGTGTTTTCCAGTATTATTTATGCTACTCATTTGTTGTTAAATCCGATTCTATATTTTCTAGTTCTCCTTCAAATACTCTCTTCTTACACAGATTATTGTTTATAATAGTCTATTAAGAGTGTTCTTATTGTTGTCATTTGAAAGTGTTTGTCCAATTCGCAAATGAACCTGGAAAACATAGGTAAATAGCACTAGAACCCTAAATGCAATTATTTTCAATTTCTTCGTTATACTACTGCAAGTGTTGGTTAACATCTTTCCTTCTGAATCTACACATCTGTATTAAGAAAAAATAGAGTTGGCTTCCAATCCGTTGATATTTAAATTGCTAGATCGAGTTATATAGGCTTACCTTAAACAAAGAATCTTTGTAGTTTTAAAACTATTAATCAAGTAATTCACTATATGCTAGAAGTTGTTTTTTCAAGTGTTTGGTTATTGCGACATTTGATGACAAGTTGATTAAAGCAGATTCAGAACTGTCTAGGATGAACTTCTGATTGAAGTCTTAAACCGCATTCTTTTTATGCAAACAGGTAATGTTCACAACATTAAATCCCTACTAATCATATTTCAATTAGGGCGGGATATTGAAGACAGTAGAAGAAACCCAGTCCTACTGCATGCCTGGATAACGCGCAGTACAGTTATAGCTGATGAATTTGGTGGACCAAGTAGCCAGTCCCTCTTTACGAACTGACAAGCTTTGAGTCTTTGACCACACAACAAAACAAAAACGGTACATATTCCAGGTTAACTCATGCATTATAAGTAACCTTACCCTGGTTAAATTTTGGGACTTCTTTTACCCCTGGTATAAAATCTCATCCCTGTATTCACATCTTTACTACTCTCATTCTCTACCAAAAAATTTATTTACACTTACTTTCTCTTTATACAGGAGGACTGGAGGTGCAGGTGCTTATTTTTATACCCTGTCTTTAGATTTCTACCTTCATTTTCTTTGATTATTTCTTACCAGTGTTGATTGTTTTAGCATTTTGGCATCAGGGGGAGCAACAAAAACACAAATGGATCTGGATCTTGAGTGGAAAAGTGTTTATTTAGGGGAATGTGGTGGTGGTAGAGATGCTCCAAAATATGATCAAGAACACAGCATTATGATATTTCCTCTCAGCACATCAGTATGTTTACCTAATACTAGTCTCAATTTATTCTTTGTTTCAACTGGTTTTTGTTTCATAAAGTAAAATAAACTTACATTAATTTTTGTTGGATCTGCACTCTGTAGGTGTCTGCTATGGTCATCTTTCATCCTGAAAGGTACTACTACCTTACCTGTGCTGTGCATTTTGGTTCTTATTGTAACCCTAAACTGATGAAAAATCTTGTGTTTTTGAACTTGATTCAGATGCAGACGCAACATGGATCTGGTAAATGAGGCTGCTTCGTGGGGTAAGAGAGTTAGAATAAGCCCAGCCAAGAAGGTGAATGCCTGGACAATGAGGAATTGTTTGGAATAATGACAAACAAGAAATCTTCCGGAAAGATGGATTGAATTACAGTCAATTGTGAATTTAAAGTTTCCAAATTAATCATCCGTTTATGTAAATAAAGTTATTAATTGTAATTCATTGTAATTTATGACTCTTGTATTGTTATACCTGGACGGGGAGGGTTGGGAACTAATTATCACCTTATTATCCTGGGAAAGTGCTCCTAAAACTTTTAACTGTGTATCTAGTTGGATTCTAAGATTCGGTGGAAATAATACTAATAACTTATCTAATCTGTGGATAATTTTCTTACCTTACATTTTCTTCGCAGCAATGATGGATAGTTTTCATTTGATAAAATCTGTGGGAATACTCACACATGACATGTGTAGAATTTTATTGTCATTGCATTTGCCGCTGTATAAAGTGGTAGAAAGTCGACCAATTATCACCGGAAATGCGGGTGTTTTATATTGATTAAGATGGTTACTGTATTTAGAGGAATGGCTAAACCATAATTCGTATATAGGGGGCATGAAGACTAGGATACAAAAACATCATGATTGGTGCAAATTCGATGCAGCTTGTTGGTGGAAAGAGCTACCGTCATAACACATCTATCTGGATTATTTCTTAACTTTCGTTAACGGAACGTGCAATTATAACGAGCTACTGAATTGGTGGACCTAGTAGACTAGCTAGTCCTCTTCATTTCACCATCATCATCTGCTAGGCATGACGAGAGAAAAAGTGTCTCGGCGATAGTACATTTTGCAGGCTAACTCATTCATTAGAGTAACAGTACCCTGCTGGTTAAAACGTTGACATTCACCTCAGTTATATCATATTTGTGTATTCACATCTTCAAATTGCAATGGCCGGTGATCGTAGTGGTTTGCCAGTGTATTGTTTTTCATGGTGTTCCATTGTTTTTTATTTCTTTCAATGTTGATTGAGATCGGGGCTTAATGCTTATAAATATTATTTGGAAGCAACGTTTGTGGAGAAGTAGCTAGTTACATATGTAGTATTGCATATGTTTATCGTGCAAGTTCAGTATTTGTGTTTTGAAGTGATGTAAGGTTAGAAATCTGATGTGAAAGAGGTGTAAGTAAATAGAGTAATATATAAAATGAGAGTAATCAGCAGCTTAGGGTTTCGGTCTTCACTTTAAACCCTAGGAGGAGGGATTCTATGCCGCCTTTCTTCTTCTCCTTGTTCTTAGCTATGTTGTAAAAGGCTAGCACCAAAGGCTCACTAGGCGCAATGCTGGCGCCTGGAAAAAAAAGGCTCACAGGCGCCAAATTATATCTAATTGTGGTTTTTTCTAAATAAAATGTTATGACCAATGGCTCTTCTAAGCACAATCAATAGAGAATTGAAATAGAAATGAAAACAAATGTAAAATAGGCACACACACAACACAAGGATTTATAGTGGTTCGATCAAGATGATCTACATCCACTTTGGAAGACGACGATAACGTTGTACTATGATATGAACAAGATTACAAGAGTGTAAACTCCTCTCAAGAACAAGACCTTGTTCTTGCTCTTACTCTCTCTATACACTACTAATGTTTCTCTCTTTTGTTTAGGAACTTTAGCTGATTTTTTTGGGATGCTTATACAATGGAAACTAGAAGGCCTTATATATAGGTTCTATGAGGTAGTGTATATGTTGACATAGAGCACACAAGCAACATAATGGGAGCTCCACTTCTTAGTGGTTGTTCCACTTCTCTTAGTGGTAGTTCCACTTCTTAGTGGTTGTTCCACTTCTCTTAGTGGTATCAAGGCACATTACACTACAAATCTCCACCTTGACTTGAATACCATCACCACTTATCATCATCGTCTTCGCTCAGCCCCTCAGGGGCTCTTAACACCTGTTGATACCAACCAAGTCCAAGCAGTGCTTGAACTTGATACTTGGAACTGGCTTCGTCAACATGTCCGCAGGGTTATCCGCCGTAGGAACCTTTAGCATCGCTATCCTACCTTTTTCAACTGCATCCTTGATAAAATGATACCTGACATCGATGTGCTTCGTTCTCTCATGATACATCTGGTTCTTGGTCAAGTGAATGGCACTTTGACTCCGTAACAAAGTTGCATTCTCTTGCTTGAAACCTAAATCACCAACCAAACCCATCAACCATATACCTTCCTTCATCGCTTCAGGATGCCATGTACTCGCCTCGAGTTGTAGACAATGCAACCGTGCTTTGCAAAAACCGACCTCCAACCGATAGTACTTCCACACAATGTAAAAGTATAACCTCGTCAATGACCTTCTTCTATCAAGATCACCTGCATAATCAGAATCAACATAACCCACAACATTTGTCGAATCACCATAGTGTTTATCAAACACTAAACCAACATCTCGTACTTCCCCTTAGATACTTCAAATCCACTTTACAAATTGCCAATGAGCCTTCCCGGACTTCCCATGTATCTACTTACCACACTCACAGCTTGTGCGATATCCGGCCTTGTACAAACCATAGCATACATGATGCTACCAATCGCGCTTGCATATGGAACTCGAGACATATACTCGCCTCATCAGCAGTTTGAGGTGATTTCTTTCTAGAAAGTTTAAAATGAGCTGCCAAAGGAGTACTTACTTGGTTTTGCATCTTTCATACCAAACCGCTCCAACACCTTCTCGATGTAAGCCTTCGGGACAAATGCAACTTGCCTTCACTCGGTTTCTATGAATCTCCATGCCCAATATCTTCTTTGCTGCACCCAAATCCTTCATCTCAAACTCACTACTCAATCAAGTTGTTTAGCCAGATCTCTGACATGTCTTTGCAAGCAATCAACATATCATCAACATACAAGAGTAAATACACAAATGAACCATCTTGGAGTTTCTGTGATATACACAACTATCATACTTACTCCCTGTCATAGCCATTTGCCACCATAAACGTGTCAAAACGTTTATACCACTGCCTTGAGATTGCTTCAAACCATACAAAGATTTCTTCAACAAACATACATGGTCTTCTTTGCCAGGAACTTCAAACCCCTTTGGTTGTTGCATATAAATACGCTCTTCCAAATCACCGTGAAGGAAAGCTCGTCTTAACATCTAGTTGTTCTAATTCTAGATCTTTCAAAGCAACTATAGCAAGCAATGTTCTAATAGAACTATGTTTAACAACAGGAGAGAATACCTCATTGTAGTCAATGCCTTCTCTTTAAGCGTAAACCCCTTTGCCACAAGCCTTGCCTTGTACCTTGTTCCTTCACCATCTGAAGTGCCTTGTTTCTTCTTGAAGACCCATTTGCTTCCAACAATCTTCTGACCTTTTGGTCTTGCTACTATCTCCCAAGTCCCATTCTTGTCAAGAGACTCAATTTCTTCAATTGCGGATGCTCCCCATTCTCGATTCTTCACCACCGATTGCTTCTTCATAGGTTGTTGGATCATCCCTATCTATGCTCTCACCTACTGCAAATGCATATGCAACCAAATCAGCATGGCCGTATCTTTGAGGTGCTCTAACTTCCCTCCTCTCTCTCTGTCTCTTGCAAGATTGTACTGATGACCTTGTGCTTCTTCTTCCCGGGCGGGTTCTTGCACAATATCTTGATCATCATCATCATCATCATCATCAGAAACAACAGTCTTATTGCTTCCTTGAACTTGCACCTCAAGTTCCACCTTGTCACCAAGCTCCACCTTATCACTAACACCCTCTTCAGCTTCTCCATCTAGTTCTTCATTCTTTGGCTTCAACATCGATTGCTCATCAAATTTCACATCTCTCTGTGATAAGAAACTTGTTTGATCTTTCTCTTGACACCATAACCTGTAGCCTTTCACGCCCTTTGCATACCCAAGAAATATACACTTCTTTGCTCTAGGCTCTAGCTTCCCTCATTCACATGAGCATAGGCTGGACATCCGAATATCTTCAAGTCTTCATAGTTAGCATGCGAACCTGTCCAAACTTCATTTGGAGTCTTGCACTCAATGGAAGTCGATGGAGATCTGTCACTAAATAAGCTGATGTGTTTGCTTGCTTCGCCCAAAACTGCTTTGGTAACCTGGCATTGGAGAGCATGCACCGTGCCTTCTCCATTATGGTTCTGTTCATCCTTTCTGCAACACCATTTTGCTGTGGTGTTTTTCTGACTGATCACGGTGTCTCACAATCCCTTGCTCCTTTGCAGAACTCGTTGAACTCACCCCCACAAAATTCCAAACCATTGTCTGTCCTCAAGCACTTGATTTGTCTTCCGTTTGCTTCTCAGCCATAGTCTTCCATTGCTTGAACTTGACAAAAGTTTCATCTTTGTGTTTAAGTATGAATACCCATACTTTCCTTGAGAAATCATCAATGAACGTCAGATATATCTACCACCACCATGTGAATCGACCCGAGAAGGACCCCAAAGATCAGAATGAATATAATCCGAATACCTTTGGTGTTATGAATAGTCAGTACTAAACTTGACTCTACACTGCTTTCCAAAGACACAATGTTCACAGAATCAAGCTTGCCTGTTTTATGACCACAAAGCAATCCCTACTTGCTCAAAACAGCCAACCCCTCTCGCTCATATGCCCTAGCCGCATATGCCACAACTTGGTAGTATCATCATCGAACTTGAAGAACATACCGCATCACCCGTCACAAGTAGTACCTTGCAGCGTATAAAGACCATTAATTCTCTCGCCCTTCATAATTGTAAGACTTCCTCTTGAGACACGAATAACTCCACCTTCACCTTGATACTTGCAGCCATTTGAATCAAGCGTACCCAAAGAAATAAGATTTCTTCTCGGTCCTAACATGTCTAACTTTAGTTAAAGTCCTCACCATACCGTCATAGATCTTAATTTGAATTGTACCTACACCCACCACTTTACAAGTGACATTGTTTCCCATAAGAACTTTACCACCTTCTCTAGCTTGATAAGTAGTAAACCACTCTTTATGAGGACACATGTGAAAGGTACACCCCGAATCAAGAATCCACCCGTTCTCCGAGCTTTTGGTATGAACCGTGAGAACCGCTCCATCATCACTTTCTTCTTCAACATTTGCTGCGGTGCCTTGGTTGGTATTCTTCTCGACAGTCTTCAATTTTGGACAATTCTTCTTGAAATGCCCCTTTTCCTTACAATGAAAGCAATAGAATTTACCGGATTTTGATTTAGACCTTGACTTTGATCTACTCATATCAAATCCGCCTTTTTGGTTTCCTCTTCCTCTAACGAACAACCCATCTCCCGAATTATCTTTACCGTCGATACCCGTCTTCTTTAACTCCTTAGAGTTCAAGGCCTCTTTAACGTCTTCCATGGAAATTGTATTTTTTCCATACATTACGGTATCAACAAAATTTTCATAAGATGGTGGTAAGGAACAAAGCAAACCCAAAGCTTGGTCTTAATCTTCAATTTTGACATCAATATTTGCCAAATCCAAGAGAATTTTATTATAATCATCAATATGATTTATAATAGACGTTCCTTCATGCATTTTAAGAGTATGTAATTTCTTCTTAAGATATAAACGATTAGTTACGGATTTAGTCATATACCTTTTCTCCAACTTGTTCCATAGCCCGTCCGGTGTCGTTTTCGTTGCCACTTCTCTCAAGACCTCGTTGCTCAAACACAATAGAATTAATCCATGTGCTTTCTCCATGAGTTCTTCTTTTTCTTCTTCCTTCAATGTTTCTGCTAGAGCCGTTTTCCCCTTCAAAGTTTTCACCAAACCTTGTTGCACCAAAACAGCCCTCATCTTTAGCCTCCATAAATTGAAATCATTTCTTCCATCAAATTTCTCAATCTCATACTTTGCCGCCATCGTAGATCGTTTTTAACCGAGAGCTCGATACCAATTTGTTATGACCAATGGCTCTTCTAAGCACAATCAATAGAGAATTGAAATAGAAATGAAAACAAATGTAAAATAGGCACACACACAACACAAGGATTTATAGTGGTTCGATCAAGATGATCTACATCCACTTTGGAAGACGACGATAACGTTGTACTATGATATGAACAAGATTACAAGAGTGTAAACTCCTCTCAAGAACAAGACCTTGTTCTTGCTCTTACTCTCTCTATACACTACTAATGTTTCTCTCTTTTGTTTAGGAACTTTAACTGATTTTTTTGGGATGCTTATACAATGGAAACTAGAAGGCCTTATATATAGGTTCTATGAGGTAGTGTATATGTTGACATAGAGCACACAAGCAACATAATGGGAGCTCCACTTCTTAGTGGTTGTTCCACTTCTCTTAGTGGTAGTTCCACTTCTTAGTGGTTGTTCCACTTCTCTTAGTGGTAATTCCACTTCTTAGTGGTTGTTCCACTTCTCTTAGTGGTATCAAGGCACATTACACTACATAAAATGCCCTCGCCTGGGGCGTCTTAGGCGCCAGAGGCGCTGGGCTTGGCACCTCGCCTTGCCTAGCGCCTTTTACAACATAGGTTCTTAGATCTGAATTCTGATACAAAAAAGGGCTTTCTGAAGAATCTGAAGAATAGTGGGAAGAAAACAACAAAATCTACAAATAAATGAGCATAATGATTTCTCCTCTCAGAAAAATTGTACGTTTGATCCTACTACAACCATCATCTATTACCGTCATTCCTTCCTCCCAAATCTCCATTACTATTCCACCATTTTTACAAACTTCGATCCACCTCTTAAAAACCCATATCCATGCCAAGAAAATGTGCAATTATATCTCTAGTGAATTATAGTACCCAGTCCTCTTCATCATCAGGTTGGGGAAGCTTTGAAAGCACGAGAAAAAAGCTTCTATCCGACAGTACAATATTGCAGGTTTGGACATTGGGTAAATTTATTAAATGCCCCTATTATAGAGGCCCAACACAAATACCCTTATACAACAATATAAATACCCCTATCATTTAAATACATTATCCATTAAAATATAGATTACCTTAATACCCACATTTAAAATATTATTTTCCATTTAAAAATCTTATTCATTAAAAAATAAAATTTTCTATTATTTCATTTCACCACCACCAACAGCACCGCCGCCACCACCACTTCGCCGCCGCCACCACTCCGCCACCACCACCACCACTGTTGTTGCCGCCTCCACCGCCACCACGCCACCACTGTTGTTGCCGCCGCCGCCACTACGCCACCACCACCATTGTTGTTTCCGCCGCCACTACGCCACCACCACCACCACTGTTGTTGCCGCCACCACCACCACCACTGTTGTTGCCGCCACCACAACCACCACTGTTGTTGCCGCCGCCACCGCCACCATTAATATTAGGCGTCAACAAATGAAAATATTTGTTGACCAAAAAAATCAAAAGTTCAAAAATATTTGTCAAATTTGGTGGTTGATACCATTTTTCTATTGTTGATACACAAACCTTGGTTGTTGATACCATTATTCTATTGTTGATACACAAACATTGGTTGTTGATACCATTATTCTATTGTTGATACACAAATATTGGTTGTTGATACCATTTTCTATTGTTGATACAGATACACTGGTTGTTGACTCCCTAAACTAAGGTCAATTTCTATTGTTGATACACAAATATTTGTTGTTGACTCCTTACACTAAGGTCAATTTCTATTGTTGATACACAAATATTTGTTGTTGACTCCTTACACTAAGATCAATTTCTATTTTTGATACAGAAACATTGGTTGTTGACTCCCTAAACTAAGGTCAATTTCTATTGTTGATACACAAATATTTATTGTTGACTCCTTATACTAATATTTGTTGTAAAAACAGCCAGACACCCTTCGGTCCCTCCCTATGAAGTTATGAACCCACTTAACAAATTTTAAGGATATCTGTTGTGTTATAAAACATTATCTGAACAAGATGATCAAGGTGCATTAAAAATAAAACTTTAAAAAACAGACTTTACACATTACATTCTTGAGAGCCGAAATCAGGAGTTATTAGTAACAATTGTAACAGCTTTTAGGCCTAAAAGAAGATAAAAGAAATGAGCCTTACAAGTTATATTCAGTTAGTAATATACTTACGTCACTTGCAACCAGTTTCTCGACATCAATATAGGGGCATACTATTCAGTAAAGTATTTCCAAAATAAATTGCATTAAATAATTCACAGAAAGAGGCTAGAAAGCTGCAGTACTGACAAACTAAGCATTCTAACTTAGACTCCCTGCACAGTGTTTAGGTTCATGTTTGATAATCGAAGTTGAGCAAGCATATTATAGTTTGGCGATGGTTTGCAACCTAGGTGTCAGTGCTGTCGCTAAAGACTCTTGTAGACAAACGAAATGCATGGGTTTTCCATATTGATTCACTCATCTAATAATGAAAACCAACTTCGATTCCAATACACGTTGATATGAATAGATTGACTAAACTTGGTTTCTCATTGCATAATCCCCAAAATCATGTGTCTTTGTTAACAATTCGGAACATTATTATAAATAAAGCTATATAGGAATAGAAATCACCTTTGCCAGGAACAAACACCAGTCCATTCCCGGTGCTGAAATCCATGTTCGGGTTGTACCCCCGCAGCAACTCAGAACTGATATTGAATTTCTTAGCAATAGAACTCAAGTTATCACCAGGGTGTAAAGGATAAGTCACGAACAACCCATAATCATCCACCTTTTCATCTCCACAAGAGCAATTTACAATGACATATGCCGGGGAGCCATCAAGTATATTGTTAGGATTATAAGACGGGTTATCTCTATTCAAGTCTTCTTTGGTAGTGAGATTAGAGTAAAATTTAACAATTTTTTCATAAGTATCACCAGGTTGGAGAGTATATAGAGAAAAAAAACAGACAATTCTTTCATAACATTTTTTTTCACAAATTGAACATCCACTACCACAACAGACACCAATACCAGTGCCGTGACATCCACCGCCAATAAACACCGTCGCCTGAAATGGTAAGAACATGGAATAATTTGCATGTTTCAGAAATAAATCTCAATTGAAAATCGAAAAAAACAAGGAAATTAAGTCGAATCAACACCAAAAAACAAATTTAGCATGGAGTGCAATCAGATCTGATAAAATTAGGCCACTACTTACCATGAAAGTAAGAGAAAAGAACTTATCTTTTAATTCGATTATGGTGATTGTATATTCATATCCTCTTATTGATGACGATTTTAATCATCTCTTCCCAATAGATACATACAAGTCTTTACGAACAAACATCGTTATGATCGATATTAGGTTCTTCAAGATGGATCAACATGAAATTGAAATAAAATCCAATGTTTTTGATGCGAAACAGATTAAAGCAGCAAATCTATCGATTGGTTTCTGAATCTGCTGCTAACCGTGGAGGACATGATGGTGGCGGCGAAAGGAATACGGGGAAATGCTGCCGTTAAATCGATCTAAATCAGGTGGTGATGCTGCTGCTTGTGATGGATTTGATGGAAGCATAAGAGGTGCTGCCGGAACTGATGACGAGATCGGTGGAGGTGGTGGCGACTCTGAAGATGTACTGGCGGAGATGACGATGAATAAGATGAGTTTCAGTTTTTAGCAATGAAGAAGAAGAAGTATCGAATAGATTAGGGGTATTAATGGAAATATTTTCTAATTGAATTTCCTTGTTTTTAGATTAGGGGTATTAATACAGTGAACAAGGGTATTTTTGAAGCCCATGAAAAGGAGGGGCATTTATATAATTCCCACTTGGGGACATTTAACTCATTCATTAAAGAAACCTTACCCATGGTTAAAACTTCGGGACTTACAACCACTTATAAAATCTTATCATCTCTGTACTAGTCTAGTGTATTCACATCTCCACATCGATCATTATTCATTCTCTTTCAGAAAATTGTTTACATTTCTGCTGCTTAGCTTCAATTTTTGGGTGAACTAAAAGAAGTTGAGGAGGAAGAAAGAAAGATATTTGTTTTAATACCTTGTGTTTGAGGTTTGCTTTGATCTATCCTTTTAAGTGTTGATTGGTTCTTCAATTTCTACCTTAATTTGCTTTTGATTTTTTTATTTTTATTGCTGAAAAATGATTTTTGCAGGTTCATTCATCATGCATTGAAGTAACTCTCAGAAGATGAATAAACTTCCTTGAGGAATTCCTGTAATTGATCCTCAATTTATATTTCATAGAATAAGAGTCATTATTACCCAGAATAAAATCTTGACAGGAAATGAGGAAAAATACAGGAAATAAGGGAAATAATATCTATTACACCCCCTTAGTCTTAGCGGGAAAGGAGCAGACGCTTAGACTAGAACAAAAACGAATAAATAGTTGTCTTGGGAGACCCTTGGTGAAGATATCAACGTATTGATTTTCAGATGGAATGTGCAAGACACGAATGTCACCAATACGGTCGTGCTCACGAACAAAATGAATGTCGACCTCCACATGTTTGGTGCGTTGATGCTGCACTGGATCCCCAGACATGTATACAGCACTCACATTATCACAATAAACCATGGTAGCCAGCTGTAATGGTATATGTAGCTCAAGAAGAAGATTCCGAAGCTAGGTTGTTTCAGCAACAGCATTGGAAACTCCTCGATATTCCGCCTCAGCACTAGAGAGAGAAATAGTCGCCTGACGTTTAGAGGACCAAGAGACGAGGTTGTCTCTAAGAAAGATACAATAACCAGAGATTGAGCGACGTGAATCTGGACAGCCCACCCAATCAGTATCTGAGTATGCAGTTAGCCCAGAAATAGTGGAGACTGAGAGGAACATACCGTGATCAATAGTACCCTGTATATATCGAAGTATGCACTTGATAGCATGCATGTGAGGCTCTCTAGGGTCATGCATGAATAAACAAACCTGTTGAACCGCATAGGATATATCTGGTCGATTGAAAGTAAGGTACTGTAATGCCCCGGCTAAGCTTCTGTATAAGGTATGATCCGCAACAGATGGACTAGACGTGGCACTAAGCTTGGATTGAGTGTCGACCGGAGTATCTACCGAATTGTAGTCAGTCATGGATGCACGAGCAAGGATGTCCTTCGTATATAATGACTGAGATAAAAATAGCCCTGCGGATGAACGAGTAGCAGTGATACCCAAAAAATGATGTAATGGTCCAAGATCAGTCATAGCAAATTCACGTTTCATCATGTCAATAAAACGGTGCAGAAGATTATCAGTGGAAGAAGTGAGTACAATATCATCAACGTATAACAGTAAGTATACGGTGTCCAATCCTGACTGATAGATAAAAAGTGAGGGATCACAAACACTGCTACGAAAACCACTGCGAGTGATGAATCTCGTAAATCGCTGGTACCATGCCCGAGGCGCCTGTTTGAGACCATAAAGAGATCTACGGAGGCGGCAAACATAGTCAGAACGAGTTGGGTCAACAAATCCCGAAGGTTTATGCATATAGACTGTCCCGGTCAAATTCCCATGGAGAAAAGCATTCTTGACATCTAACTGGTGTATGGGCCAAGATCGTGAGGTAGCAATGGCGGGAACAGTGCGAATAGTGGCAGGCTTAACAACCAGACTAAAATTCTCAAAATAATCAACTCCAACCTGCTGGGATTTACCATTTGCAACAAGTCGTGCCTTATATCGTTGCAGGGAACCATCAGCATGAAATTTGTAGCGAAATAGCCACATGGAACGAATAATAGGAGTACCGAATGGTCTCGGTACTAGTTCCCAGGTATTTGTTTCAACATGGCAATGAACTCATCTTGCATGGCTTTATTCCAGTTTGGATCCCTAAGGGCATAAAGGTGAGACTTGGGTAGACGGGATATATGTTGTTGAGTTTGAACATTGCGGTTTAGTTTGTGAGTGGGTCTGAAAATACCACGAGAAGCTCGTGTGACTGGACGTGAAGAAGGGGCAGTGGAAGTAAATGGAATTGTGGAGGTGGGTGAAATGGGAAGGTTGGAAGCTGCTGTAGGAAGTTGAGTAGGTGCTGTAGAAGTAGGGCCAGTAGGGACAGAAGAGTCGTTAGAAGGATATGTAGGAGTTCTGTTGATAGACGCAGCGGAAGAGTTCGATGAAATACGACGATGAGGTGGAGTATATATTTTCCGATCAGCGGGAGAATGAGGTGGAGAAGATGTGTATGATGGGTTGGCTAGATGGACCGGGAAAAAGGTGAAATAAGAGGCGAAGAGAAATTTGTAGTGGGAGGACTACTAGGGGAAGATTCACTGAAGGGAAAAACGTTTTCATCAAACTTTACATGACGTGGTTGAATAATTTTGTTATTGGCTAGGTCGAGACAACGTTAGCCACGATGATGAGAAGAAAAGCCAAGGAAGACGCATCTTGATGAACGAGGAGCAAGTTTGTGCGGTGAGGTAGCGGAAAGATTGGGATAGCATAGACAACCAAACGTTCGGAGGTGGTCGTAGTTTGGTTGACGTTGGTAAAGAACGGACACAGGGGAAGTGAAGTTGAGGACTTTGGTAGGAAGAATGTTGTGAAGATAGACATTCATATGAAGAGAATCAGCCCAATATTTAGAAGGTATGGAGGCATGAGACATAATGGTGCGAGTGATGTCATTAACACGACGAATCATACGTTCCGCCTTCCCATTTTGAGACGAAGTGTGAGGGCAAGAAAATCGGAAAACCAAACCATTGGTTTGAGCAAAATTATGAAAAGAGGGATTATCAAATTCACGACCCATGTCAGATTGAAAACATTTTATATCTCGTTCAAATTGAGTTTTGAGGGGGAAAGGAATTCCAAGAACTTGGTAAACATTTGAGATTTTAACTTTAAAGGGTACACCCATAGATAATTTGTGAAGTCATCTAGCAGGATAAGGTAGTAACTAAAACCAGTCTCAACATGTAAAGGACAAGTCCACAAATCACTATGAATGAGATCAAAAGGAGCAAAAGTAATGGAATTTGATTCATAAAATGGCAGACGAACGTGTTTACTAACTTGACAAGAATGACCTAGTTTGGTAGACTGATTCTTATTACATTGAATTAAAAAATTGGAACGTAAATTATCTAGGATAGCCTTGCCAGGATGACCAAGGCGGTTGTGCCAGACAACAGTCGAGCACACAATAAGAGACAGATGAGGAGACGAGACTATTTTTGGAGGGGACACGGATGAAGTGGTGATGGGATATAGCTCCCTAGAGCTATTACATCGAAGGATAATCGTCCTCGAATTCAAATCCTTCACAGAAAAACCAGATGGGTCAAACTCAACAGACACATGATTATCAGTGGTGAATTTACGAACGGAAGAAGGATTTTTGATTATGTCAGGGACAACTAGAGTATCCTTTAGGTGGAGAGTGCGGGAAGGGAGAGTGATGGACTTGGTACCACTAGCAGTAACTGGGATAGAGTTTCCATTTCCAACTAAGATGGAATGTACATTACTAGTGTTGAAGACAGTGTGTAACGTACTTGTATCCGCAGTGATATGAGATGTCACACCGGTATCCATATAGAATGTGTTATCAGTCGGCTGTAGAAACTCAGTGGTGGGAGGAAAATACGCCTGAGCTTGACCGAAACGAGAGGGACGAGGACGATACATAGCACTACGAGGGCGGACATGGGATGATCCACGTGTAGAGGGTGATGAATGCCATGGAGTAACGGTGGGGTAAGGACACGGTGTAGCATTCCAGTGACGAGGGTATGCTGGAGGCCGAGCTCGGTATGCTTGGTGAAAGTACGATGGTGTTGGCAGTAGAGGAGGATCTACAGATGGAGTCGCTGCTGCATTGCCAGGGTGTGATGGGATTTTTCCACGTTTACCATTTCCCGAGCGTTGATTGCGTTGAGTACCACGCTCTGTTGACGAAGCTGTGGCAGCAAGGTCAGTTGGTGAAGGCGTGCTAGTTTGCTGAGCACGAAGGATCTCCTCGGTACGCAGTTGAGAGCGAGCAACATCAAAAGTGGGCATAGACTGTTGTATAAAGGATGCAACAGTGTTTTATTCCTCCGGAAGACCATTAACAAGTTGTATAACCAGCCGTTTGTCATTCATGGGAAAATCAAGATCGGACAGACGATCAGACAATGATTTAATTTTATCACAGTAATCATCTACACTAGCACACTCAACAAACTTAATATTTACAAACTTAAGGGTCGCAGCACAGTTACCTTTGTTATCTTGAAAGAGCTTCTTAAGGTGATCCCAAAGTTCTTTAGCAGTTTTTCCAGTTTTGAGAACAATTAGCATGAGATCTTTGGCCATTGTAGAGAACATCCATTGACGGCAGAGAGCATCGAGTTGTTTCTCGGTATTGGCATCAATATCTGTTGGTGTATCGGATCCGTCGATAAGGAAGAGGAGATCGTGAGCCTGAAGATGTAGTTCAAAAAGGAAAACCCATGAAGAGTATTCATCCTGTTTGATATCCAGGAGAATGGGTATTAGGGTTTTTATGTTGTGGATGGTAAACGCCGGATGCAGGGTTTTTTTATCACCTGCCATTGGGTTTTTTTTTTTTTTTAGAAGATGAAAAAGAAAGGGTTTGAGAATAGAGGATCGGTGTTAGGATGAATAAGAGTATCTCTCAGAAGATGAATAAACTTCCTTGAGGAATTCCTGTAATGGATCCTCAATTTATATTTCATAGAATAAGAGTCATTATTACACAGAATAAAATCTTGACAGGAAATAAGGGAAATAATATCTATTAGTAACCTTACCATGGTTAAAACATTGGAATTCACCCTGGTTATGATATCTTGTCTGTGTGTTCACATGTTCATTATTCTTTTTGTTTTCTGAAATTTCGCTGCACTGCAAGAAGATACATATGGACCTTTGATTGAAGAGTTGTACGTTTTATATGGGAATGTAGCCGGTGATGCAAATACTACCAATGAATATGACAAAATCCACGAAGTGGTGTTTTAATACTACTAAATTACCGGGGCCAATGAACAACACAAACTACACTTCCAAATTTCTAGCACTAAAGGTTTTTGTTCCTCAACCACACTCCGGGTACTTAGAGTTGTGTTCTAGTTTAAACCCAATTCTATTTTTTTGTTTGGATCTTCTTTCTTGAATTTTCTTCAATTGCTTTTAGTGTTCAACATACACCAGATGGCACAACCCCTAGCAGATGGTGTAGATACCTTGGGGGAACATAGTGCATTGTAGTTACATTCTGATGTCGCTCCTAGTCAACTAAATTACCTTGGGACGTAAAACCGTTATTTATTAAAGAAAATTACCTGATGTAAATAGGGTGTAAGTTTTAATTCCTAATTACCGGCGGGTGAAGAGTGGGAATTAATGAGTTTATGATTCCGGAAGACTAAAGAAAACCATTCGACCTAGCTACTCCAACCACTGTTCTGTTTTGTCCCGGAAGTGCACAACCCCTAGCTAGTTGTTGCAGTGGAACTCAGAGTCATACATTGCGCTGTAGGGGTCCTAACCCATGGGACATGTAGTTCCCATACACCTCTGATGTAAAAAAGGTGTAACCAAAAGTTGTATAAATAGATACCACAGGAGAGTAGTTGTAAGATATGACCTGAATAATTGTTACTTTCGGTGGAGAAAGCACTTTCGGATAATGAGTATGTGGTTTCTAGTGGAAACTACTTTTGCTTTGGGCTAGTGGAATGGACCTTTCGGTAGTGGGAACTCAAGTGCACTCAAGTGGAGCATCACATAGGCTGGTGATGAATGTCAACATTTATTCCTTTTGGAGCCTATATAAGGCTTTCATTTGTTCATTGTAAAAACATCCCAACAATTAGTTTCATCAGTGAGTTCCAAAGAGAGAGTTAGTAGTGTATAGAGAGAGTAAGAGCAAGAGCACCAGGTCTTGTTCTTAAGAGGAGTTTATACTCTTGTAATCCTGTTCCAATCATAGTGCAACATTATCGTCGTCTTCCAAAGTGGATGTAGATCATATTGATCGAACCACTATAAATCCTTGTGTTGTGTGTGTGTGTGCCTATTTTACTTTTGATTTCATTTCTATTTCAATTCTCTATTGATTGTGCTAGGAAGAGCCATTGGTCATAACAAATTGGTATCAGAGCTCCGGTTAAAAACGATCTACGATGGCGGCAAAGTATGAGATTGAGAAATTTGATGGAAGAAATGATTTAAATTTATGGAGGCTAAAGATGAGGGCTGTTTTGGTGCAACAAGGTTTGGTAAAAACTTTGAAGGGGAAAATGGCTCTAGCAACAACATTGACGGATGAAGAAAAAGAAGAACACATGGAGAAAACACATGGATTAATTCTATTGTGTTTGAGAAACGAGGTCTTGAGAGAAGTTGCGAAGGAAACGACACCGGACGGGCTATGGGACAAGTTGGAGAAAAGGTATATGACTAAATCCGTAACTAATCGTCTATATCTTAAGAAGAAATTACATACTCTTAGAATGCATGAAGGAAATTCTATTATAGATCATATTGATGAATATAATAAAATTCACTTGGATTTGTCAAATATTGAGGTCAAAATTGAAGATGAAGACCAAGCTTTGGGTTTGCTTTGTTCCCTACCACCATCTTATGAAAATTTTGTTGATACCGTAATGTATGGAAAAACTACAATTTCCATGGAAGACGTTAAAGCGGCTTTGAACTCTAAGGAGTTAAATAAGACGGGTATCGACGGTAAAGATAATTTGGGAGATGGGCTGTTTGTTAGAGGAAGAGGAAACCAAAAGGGAGGATTTGATAGGAGTAGATCAAAGTCAAGGTCTAAATCAAAATCCGGTAAATTTTCTTGCTTTCATTGTAAGGAAAAGGGGCATTTCAAGAAGGATTGTCCAAAATTGAAGAATGTTGAGAAGAATTCAAACCAAGGCACCACAGCAAATGTTGAAGCAGAAAGTGATGATGGAGCGGTTCTCACGGTTCATACCGAAAGCTCGGAGAACGGGTGGATTCTTGATTCGGGGTGTACTTTTCACATGTGTCCTCATAAAGAGTGGTTTACTACTTATCAAGCTAGAGAAGGTGGTAAAGTTCTTATGGGAAATAATGTCACTTGTAAAGTGGTGGGTGTAGGTACAATTCAAATTAAGATGTATGACGGTATGGTGAGGACTCTAACTAGGGTTAGGCATGTTCCGGACCTGAGAAGAAATCTTATTTCTTTGGGTACGCTCGATTCAAATGGCTGCAAGTATCAAGGTGAAGGTGGAGTTATTCGTGTCTCAAGAGGAAGTCTTACAATTATGAAGGGCGAGAGAATTAATGGTCTTTATACGCTGCAAGGTACTACTGAGACAGGTAATGCAGCTGTATGTTCTTCAAGTTCGATGATGATACTACCAAGTTGTGGCATATGCGGCTAGGGCATATGAGCGAGAGGATTGGATGTTTTGAGCAAGCGGGATTGCTTTGTGGTCATAAAATAGGCAAGCTTGATTTCTGTGAACATTGTGTCTTTGGAAAGCAGTGTAGAGTCAAGTTTAGTACAGCTATTCATAACACCAAGGGTATTCTGGATTATATTCATTCTGATCTTTGGGGTCCTTCTCGGGTTGATTCACATGGTGGTGGTAGATATATGTTGACGTTCATTGATGATTTCTCAAGGAAAGTATGGGTATTCATACTCAAACACAAAGATGAAACTTTTGTCAAGTTCAAGCAATGGAAGACTATGGTTGAGAAGCAAACCGGAAGACAAGTCAAGTGCTTGAGGACGGACAATGGTTTGGAATTTTATGGAGGTGAGTTCAACGAGTTCTGCAAGGAGCAAGGGATTATGAGACACCGCACAGTTAGAAAAACACCACAGCAAAATGGTGTTGCAGAAAGGATGAACAGAACCATAATGGAGAAGGCACGGTGCATGCTCTCCAATGCCAGGTTACCAAAGCAGTTTTGGGTAGAAGCATCAAACACATCAGCTTATTTAGTGAACAGATCTCCATCGACTGCCATTGAGTGCAAGACTCCAAATGAAGTTTGGACAGGTTCGCATGCTAACTATGAAGACTTGAAGATATTCAGATGTCCAGCCTATGCTCATGTGAATGAGGGGAAGCTAGAGCCTAGAGCAAAGAAGTGTATATTTCTTGGGTATGCAAAGGGCGTGAAAGGCTACAGGTTATGGTGTCCAGCAGAAAGATCAAACAAGTTTCTTATCAGCAGAGATGTGAAATTTGATGAGCAATCGATGTTGAAGCCAAAGAATGAAGAACTAGATGGAAAAGCTGAAGAGGGTGTTAGCGATAAGGTGGAGATTGGTGACAAGGTGGAACTTGAGGTGCAAGTTCAAGGAAGCAATAAGACTGTTGTTTCTGATGATGATGATCAAGATATTGTGCAAGAACCTGCCCAGGAAGAAGAAGCACATGGTCATCAGTACAATATTGTAAGAGACAGAGAAAGGAGGGAAGTTAGAAAACCTCAGAGATACGGCCATGATGATTTGGTTGCATATGCATTTGCAGTAGGTGAAAGCATAGATAGGGATGATCCAACAACCTATGAAGAAGCAATCAATGGTGAAGAATCAGCAGAATGGGGCGCATCTGCAATTGAAGAAATTGAGTCTCTTGACAAGAACGGCACTTGGGAGATAGTTGCAAGACCAAAAGGGCAGAAGATTATTGGAAGCAAATGGGTCTTCAAGAAGAAACAAGGTACTTCAGATGGTGAAGGAACAAGGTACAAGGCAAGGCTTGTGGCAAAGGGGTTTACGCAAAGAGAAGGCATTGACTATAATGAGGTATTCTCTCTTGTTGTTAAACATAGTTCTATTAGAACATTGCTAGCTATAGTTTCTTTAAAAGATCTAGAATTGGAACAACTAGATGTTAAGACATATTTCCTTCATGGTGATTTGGAAGAGCGTATTTACATGCAACAACCAAAGGGGTTTGAAGTTCCTGGCAAAGAAGATCATGTATGTTTGTTGAAGAAATATTTGTATGGTTTGAAGCAATCTCCAAGGCAGTGGTATAAACCTTTTGATACGTTTATGGTGGCAAATGGCTACGACAGGAGTAAGTATGATAGTTGTGTATATCACAGGAAACTCCAAGATGGTTCATTTGTGTATTTACTCTTGTATGTTGATGATATGTTGATTGCTTGCAAAGACATGTCAGAAATACAGAAAAATGAAGGAGCAGGTTGAGTAGTGAATTTGAGATGAAGGATTTGGGAGCAGCAAAGAATATATTGGGCATGGAGATTCATAGAAACCGATCTGAAGGCAAGTTGCATTTGTCCCAGAAGGCTTACATCGAGAAGGTGTTGGAGAGGTTTGGTATGAAAGATGCAAAACCAGTAAGTACTCCTTTGACAACTCATTTTAAACTTTCTAGAAAGCAATCACCTCAAACTGAGATGAGGCGAGTATATGTCTCGAGTTCCATATGCAAGCGCAGTTGGTAGCATCATGTATGCTATGGTTTGTACAAGGCCGGATATCGCACAAGATGTGAGTGTGGTAAGCAGATACATGGGAAGTCCCGGGAAGGATCATTGGAAAGCTGTAAAATGGATTTTGAAGTGTCTAAGGGTAAGTACAGATGTTGGTTTAGTGTTTGATAAACACTATGGTGATTCGACGAATGTTGTGGGTTATGTTTATTCTGATTATGCAGGTGATCTTGATAGAAGAAAGTCATTGAAAGGTTATACTTTTACATTGTGTGGTAGTACTATCATTTGGAGGTCGGTTTTGCAAAGCACGGTTACATTGTCTATAACTGAGGCAGAGTACATGGCAAATAACGGAGCAGCGATGAAGGAAGGTATATGGTTGATGGGTTTGGTTGGTGATTTGGGTTTCAAGCAAGAGAATGCAACTTTGTTCTGTGATAGTCAAAGTGCCATTCACTTGACCAAGAACCAGATGTATCATGAGAGAACGAAGCATATCGATGTCAGGTATCATTTTATCAAGGATGCAGTTGAGGAAGGTAGGATAGCAATGCTAAAGGTTCCTACAATGGATAACCTCATGGACATGTTGACGAAGCCAGTTCCAAGTATCAAGTTCAAGCACTGCTTGGACTTGGTTGGTGTCAACAGGTGTTGAGAGACCTTGTGGGGCTGAGCGAAGACGATGATGATGAGCGGTGATGGTATTCAAGTCAAGGTGGAGATTTGTAAGATATGACCTGAATAATTGTTACTTTCGGTGGAGAAAGCACTTTCGGCTAATGAGTATGTGGTTTCTAGTGGAAACTACTTTTGCTTTGGGCTAGTGGAATGGACCTTTCGGTAGTGGGCACTCAAGTGCACTCAAGTGGAGCATCACATAGGCTGGTGATGAATTTCGACATTTATTCCTTTTAGAGCCTATATAAGGCTTTCATTTGTTCATTGTAAAAACATCCCAACAATTAGTTTCATCAGTGAGTTCCAAAGAGAGAGTTAGTAGTTGCATTAACGCTTTAATCACGGGTTTATACCTTTCAGGAAGAGAGTTTATTAGACACAGATCTTGTTCCTCGTTGTTGATCTTCTCATCGTAATTAACCAGCTCAGCAAGAAGTTTATTATATGAATCTAGGTGCTCGGTTAGGGTTGCACCTCTCTTCATGTAATAGCGATACAAATTCCTTTTAAGATGTATCCGATTTTCCACATTCTTCACAAGTTATTCCTTCTCTATATTTTCCCATAGATCCTTTCCTAAAGTCTCATGCTGATAATTAACTCTTTCTGCTATTGCTAAAATACCCTCGAATCGAACCAAGATATAATTTGTTCATTTTGTTCCACTGCTTGTCAGACATCTCTGCTGGCCGACCTTCTAGAGATTCTTCTAGGTCAAGATGAACAAGAGCATCCATTACGTCCATTCTCCATAAACCAAAGTTATTGGTTCAGGTGAACTTTTCAACCTTGAGTTGTGATCTAAGTGAATGAAGTATTTATTATTTTGTTTCTTTATTTATTTTTTTTGACTCTGAATGTTCTCCTTCATGATCGTTCGGATCAACTGGTTTATCTCCGTCAACCATTGTTCTCAATATAGATAAGAAACAGAACCATTGAAATTAGTATTACCTCAAGAAATCTTTAGAAAAATACCTTCACTTCAACTGCAATCTGAGTACTCGTATCCAAGAGCGTAACCTTGCTCTGATACCAATTGTTGCGCTAAAATCTCGCGGAAGCGATTTTCACATCTACAAACGGTACTCAAAATATTTCCAAGAATACAAAATAAAAAAGAAAAGATAACAACAATTTACGTGGTCGACAAGTTGCCTACATCCATGGGAAGAACAAGAGATTTATTTATTATCACAAGGGAAAATACATATCAACTCTAAGAGAGAAAGAAGAATTTTTTGGTGGTGTGTTCATTTGCTTTCTCTAATGGCCTGTTTATAATAGTTAGCTAGCCTCCAGGTGACCAACTCCAAATTGATTTCCACTTACTTAGCCTACACACTAAGACTAGCCTACAATTGGACTTCCTTAGCCTTCGAACTAGGAACCAAAGACCTACCTTGTTTGAATGCATGAATTTACAAGTGTGAAAGGGAAAACTATGGAACTCTTCCACCAACCAATATTTTTCACATGGTTTTATTCCCACCTACCTACTAGCCACCATCCAAACATGCACCGTCCAACAATCTAGAAGGCACCGTCCAACATTTGTGTAACTAGTGTAGCCTACAGACTGAATTAAAAGAGCGGAATAGATAGGAACAAACTGAATTGAAATGAAGATGTTGATTGGCAACAATTTACAGCTCTGTTGATTGGTTCTACAATTTCTACCTTTTTTTTTTTTTTGTTTTTCTTTCTTTTCAATGTTGAAATGGTTTTTTTTCTTGAATTTTTTGAATCAGGGGCAAGAAATCATCAACTGGTCTTGGATGAAAAAGTAGATTTTTATGGGAATGTGGTGGTGGTAGAGATGCTCAGAAAAACATTAATCAAGATAGCATTATGATATTTCCTCTCAACAAATTAGTAAGATCATAATACTACCACTCTCAATGTGTTAAAAGTTATTTTTGTTTCATAAAATTAAGAAAACAAAATATTACATTTGCTTTGATGGATCTGTGAATTATGTCTGTAGGTATCTCATGAGGCGCTTTTTTCCATCAAAAGGTATTTGGCTGGTTTACTTTCAGTTAATGGGATACTATTACTAGCACATGTGCATCTTTTGTTTTGACATCTTGGTATTTTACTTGATTCACAGATCATTATGCCTCAGAGCTTCTCTCATTTAGAGGAAAAATGTCATGGTAGATTAGCAACTTGGAAGGGTAGGTATGTTAACCATCCAGCCAGAACTGTTATGACTCAATCTGTTTTAGGCTCATTAGCTTCTCATCACTTAGCTTGTTTTCTTATGCCTAGGAAAGTAACTGATAAGCTTGACAGTATTCAGATGAATTTCTGGTGGAACAAGAGTAAGGAAAAAAAAGGAGTTTATCTAAAAAAAAATTGATGATGTTTCAAAACCTAAGATTCTAGGAGATTTAAACCTAAAAAACACATCTGATATGAATGTTGCTCTTCTTTCCATGATTGCTTGGAGAATGATACATAAACCTGATGCCCAATGGGTAAAATTTGTAGAACATTTTTTTTTTTTTTTGAAACTTGGCATAGGCCCGTCATGCCCCCTGGAAGCGTAGCCACCGAGCCTACTCCCCTGAACAGACCCGGCCCATTCCCACAATGTTAATTCTTAGAACATAAATATTTTCACAATGCTAATTCTTTACATTGTGTTTATACTCATGGTTCTTTTATTTGGAAATGTATTTGTAAGGTTCTAGAAGTTATAAGACATCATTGTTGTTGGGAAATAGGGGATGGGAGAAATGTGTCTATTTGGGATGATGTTTGGGTTCCTGACTTGAATCATAAGGTTAGTAATAGGTTTATATCAATTAATCTTCAGACTGTTGATCAACTGATTCTGCAAGAGGAAAAATCTTGGAACATTGATACTCTAAATATGTTGTTTGATAAGGATACTATTGATAAAATTACTAAAATTAGAATTCCTAAGTCAGGAACTGATAAGTTAAGATGGACACCAACTAAAAATGGTATTTTTACTGTTAAATATGCTTATAGAGTGATTAATAATGCAGGTAATGATCCTGTTTATTGTGCTGCTCCGCTTAATTTTCCTTGGCTAAGGTTTTAGAAGGCTACTTTGCCTCCAAAAATCTTACACTTTTTTTATGGAAATGTGTTCATAATTGTATGCCTATTAATGACAGATTAGTTAAACATGTGCGGAATGTTGATAATTTATGTCCTTTATGTAAAACTGAATCTGAGTCTGTTGATCACTTGTTTTTGAATTGTTCTGTGTCAAGAGCTATATGGCTTGGCATAGAAAGAAATTATGAAGGAATAATAGGTAACATGAATCTAAAAACTTGGATTGCAAGTTGGTTCTCTGGGCCAAATAATATGAATCAGTTGATTGTTTCTGCAGGTACAGTTCTATGGAACATATATAAAGCAAGGTGGTCAGTTGTGTTTGATAATACTAACTTGCAGGTGGAAAGTGTAGTGAATCTGATTCAAAAAGACATAAATGAGTGGAATGAACACTTAACAAAACAAGAGGCTCAAACTGCTCAAAGGACAGTTAGCAGAGTTGAACCCAGATGGACTATACCTAGAATGGGTTTCCATAAAGTCAATTTTGATAAATCTTTCTTGAAAATTAATAAATCTTTGGGCATAGAACTAATCATGGTTGATGTTGCATGGAATGTCATAGGGGCATGGAGCAAGAATGGAGTAGCTGCATATGAGGAGCAAGCTGAAGCATTGGCTGCTTATGAGGCAATCAAATGGGCAAGGAGTTCCAATATTCAGCATTTGCACTTGGAGGGAGATTCTCTAAATGTAGTGAAGGCAATAAAAGGTGAAATTGGCTCTGTAGGGTGGACTAATAATGCCATCATTCTAGATTGTTTAGATTTTCTCAAGTCTTTTGTTAGTTGGGAGTGCACTCATGTTCCTAGGAACACAAACTCGTGCAGATACTCTGTCAAGGATGGTAGAGTGCTTAGTAGTGATCAATTTAGGGGTTCTGATTTGCCAGTTTGGATACAGGATCTCATAAATGAGAAACTATATATTCTAGTTAAAAATTTAGTAATGAATTTTTCTTTCCTATTAAAAAAAAAACATACATTCTGGTATTTGGTTTACTTTCCATTAATGCTGCTATTACCTGTGTATTTTTTTTTAATCTTTTCTCGTAACCCATCTGATGATATCTTGGTATATTTTACAGGATTCAGAATCAGATGCATCTCTTTATTAATCAAAGGTTTTTTTTGAAGGATAAAAGAGGAGTAACTGGAGGAACATAAACTGCTTAGCTACATCAGTGATTTCAATCAAAGGGGTAGAGAACTGGAACGAGCCTAGTCAAGCAGAGACAAGTTAAAGCCTGATTTTGGATTCCTGTATTGTTAACAAAGAAAAATATGCTTGATGAACATTCAATTATGATGAATTTTAACTAATCTTACAAATTAATCATCTGTTTGTATGTGTGAATTCATTTTGATTCCTAATTTTGGCTGTGTGAACGCAGAATTTGATTTGACTAGTACTGTAATATTCATTCCTGGTGACCGGCCAGTGGGAATTAATCAGCTTATTACTACTCTTTTTAATCATGTCCGTGACTGTTCTTTTTATTAGCACTGTATTACTCCCTCCTTCCAAAATTAGATGAGCTTGTTGGTTTTAAATTTTGTCCCAAAATAGATGAGTTATTTCCCTAATCAAGGGGGTATTCTAAAACTACCCTTTAAATGATTATTATTATTATAAGAAATATGTATAATTTGATAGCATGTTTATATTCGTCACAGTATGTGTTTTTTAAAATATTTTTTCAACTATAAAAAAAGTTTACGAAAAAACGTGGTATAATTTAAGAGATATGTTTGTACCCAAAATTACTTTTGGGCATGAAACACGATGAATGGGTAGTTTGGTGTGAATTAGGGTTTGGAGACTGATTGGAAAGAAAATAAAGAGACACAGAGGTTCAACGTGGTTAAGGCATTGTCCACTTTACGAATCCCCTTGGGGAGAAATGTTTTATTGACTTTTGTATTACAGAGTATGTTTTTCTCTCCTATTGGCTACCCCCATTTCCTCTCTACTCCTCACTATTTATACCATTGTTGTATACATAATTTCCCTATAACTTAAATGGCACTAACTGCTCATTTATGCCTCCCTCTTCAATCCCGCATGAAACCGCAGAAATTATTATTGCATGTATGAAACTGCTGGAATAAATGTTGCATGGCTCCATGTTAAATTCACATGTCACCGCTGGAGTTAATTCAGGAATTAATTCGCATGAAACTGTTGGTTTATGGATCCATGTTAAATTCTGCATGAAAACTCCTTTGCATGCTTCCTTGGGTAAATTCTGCATGAATGGTGGCTGGCAGTATTGGTGGACACTTGCTGGCGGAATAGCTGGCTGCATGGGTAGAGACTGGCCGGCAGCACATCAGGCAGCATGGCTAGAAACTGGATGTAATTCTGTGCATACTGGTGGGTTGCCTTAGTTGACTGGTTAGAGGGCTTGGATGAGGGCCAAAAGATGATTCAAGCTCCAAATGGGCCCATTACGTGGCATTTTTGGTTATGGTACAAACAAGATAAATCGTTTCTAAGTTTTACTAGTTATTATCCATAAGGGTATAATTGTAAAAAATACTTAAATATACTCTATTTTCCTCCTTGCCTTAAAAATTGTGCAAACTACAATTGGGACGGAGGGAGTATCATGGTTGCAGGCCGTTGAAGAGTGGTAATTAATTATCAGCTTAGTATTTCGGGAAAGTAGTCCTAAAAGTACAGTGATGTTGCATTCTAGGTTTAGTTGAATTACTAATAGCATATCCAATTTTTTTTTTTTTTTTTTTACTAATTACTTATCTAATTCCTCCAACTGCAACTTACACATGTTCATAGGCAAAATGCACTATTTTCCTTCCATCAAATCTGTAAGAATACACATTTGTAGACTTTTATAGTCATTCATTCCTCGCTTAAAAAAGGTGCATTTCATAGATCAATGTGGTTATTGTATTGAGAGAAATTGCTAGACCAACCTTCTTCATAGGTCATGAGTGCAACAGTCACATTATAGAGGCTTAAATTTATGATTGGTGCAACTTGGGATGCACCTTGCTGGTGACAACCGATCTGCCATCAGAACACCTCTATCCTGTCATAGTTATTATTTGCATACCTTATAAATATTCAAGCTAGAAATATAATTTGTCCCATAATCATTACTCAGGTAAGATCCCAAAAAGTATCACAAACTTGTCTGGGATAGTGTCCTTGGATTTGAGTTCCAATAAATTATCGAGGCCTATCCCACAATCTTTGACAAGAAATGATTCTCTTGGTATTCTAAACTTGTCTTATAATAAGCTGAGTGGCAGGATACCTAGGGGTCCTCACTTTGATACACTCAGTGTGGATGGTTCTACTTTTTAAGAGAATGAGTTATTGTGTGGATATCTTACAAATAAACTTTGTAATGGGGATATTAATCTTGCAAATGAATTTGATGAAATTGATCGAGAGGATATAGAAGACAAGTTTTTGTTATATGCTATTGTTGCGTCTGGGTATGCAGTTGGATTTTGGGTCTTTTCTTTGTTTTGCTTCTGAAGAGAGAGAAATGGTGGTTCCCATATTGGAGATTTGTTGATTATATTGTTGTTAGAATGACAGGTTATATTCAGAATAAATGATTGTAGATAATGTATTGTTATTTTTACCGAAAACTAGTGGAATAAAATGCGTTATGTGACTGCTGCTGATTGAAACTAAAAGTTCAATGATCAAAAACAGCCATGGAGTTGTCATCCAGTCCCTACAGATTGGCGGAAATGTTTAAATGGCATATAGAAATTGGCACTATTATCTACTGCGTTCCCTGAACCATGCACATTATAAGAATAAGATGCTTAAAAATAACCTATTAAGGTTCCAAATTACTAAACATAACTAAATATCTGAAAAGTAGCGTAGGATATCATTGATTAAAAATATATCTATTGTGGCAAGACACGGACAATAGTCAACTCCCAGCAGACTAAGAGTGATGACGCTCGGATCACTTCAATCAACACTAATAGAAAATGAAATACACATACCTCAACCAAAAGGTGAAATGACCAACATCTATCTACCTGACCAACACCTCGCTTACTAATTAAGCTTTTTATCAATTCTGTAGCCGACCCCCTCAAATTCGCCTGCCAACATATGCTACGAAGAAACCGATCAAAATAAAAAATATATGCAACAAAGAAACCAAAAAGTGTAAGTAAAGGGGCAATAAAACAGTGGTGCAAATGAACAAGAAAAACATCTTAGCTTAACACCATAACGTAAGCCCTCGCTGAATCTATGCTAAAACAAAATTACATGATATCTAAAACGGGATTTAGTAAACAGTAATGTTTCTTTTTAGGAAAACAGCCAATGTTCACAACCTTAAATCACTAATATTTCAATTAGGGCGTGATATTGAAGAAGACAGTAGAAGAAACCAAGTACTACTACCTACCCTGATCACGTGCAATGCAGTATAGCTGATGAATTTGGTGAACCAAGTAGGTAGTCTCTCTTTACAAACTGACAAGCTTTTGACCACACATCAAAAACGAAAATGGTACACATTGCAGGTTAACTCATGCATTAAAGTAACCTTATCCTAGTTACAAAGATATTTATGGGGAATAGTGGTAGTCATGCTAATGGAATCTTCAACATAGTTGATTTACAATAAACTGTTCCGGCCAGGAAACTATTCTTACAAGTTTTTATATCTTGTTGCATTCGGACTCAGTTGGAAAATTATTGGCATTAATTAGCTTATTGCATTCACATCCTCTTCCTTGGAACACAAATAAGGTAGCCATAATTTTAATATGAGATGAGATTTGACCGAGGTTTGGTGGAAAATTTGCACCATTTGATGCTCATAAAACACTGTAATTTTCTCCAAAAACGTTTATTTAAGTATCATTTCTCAAAAAAAAACTTGTTGCCCAATGATCTTTGGTAAACGCATAAATAAGCAATTAATGGATGCTAATCCAATGAAATAGACTGAATTTAACAAACAGTCAGATTGAAGATAATGATTAATAAAGATGTAGGCTGTGAATTAGGGAACTAATTTATGTCACATCTTCGGATCGTTTATCATCATACGAAACAAGGCAGTGGAACTGAACATGTTTTAAAATTTAAAATCCACTCAAATTCTTCTAAAAATATATTCCCCTACCAAGAGAACGTGGAATTACAGAAAATTGGTCTTAGCAGTTAGCACTAGTCCTCTTCTTCAGCAGCTAGGCCAGCCTTCACCAATGTGGTACATTACATTATTGCAGGTTGTTGGAATTTTAACCTATGCACTAAATGAACCTTACCCTGGTTAAACTTAAAGCTTTGGAACTCACCCCAGTTATTATAAAATCCCATAATCCCTGTATTCACTCCTTCACTTCTCTCTTATTTTCTCTGTCAAAAATTTGTTTTACGATTCTGTTACTTAAGTTAATTAATTCTTTGGGTGATTTGGGTGAACTAGAACAAGTTGAGAAGGAAGAGAAAAAGTTGTTTCTTTTAATACCTTTGTCTTTGAGGTTTGCTTTGATCTATTCTTCCAGGTGTTGATTGGTTCTTTAATGTCTACCTTAATTTTTTTTTCTTTTCTTTTCAGTGTTAAAATGTTGTTTTTTTATATCAGGGCCAAGAAATCACCAATGGATCCTGGATTGAAAAGGGATTTTGTATGGGAATGTGGTGGTGGTGGTGGTGGTGGAGACTCAGAACATCTGAACCAAGATGCAGCAAAATGATATTTCCTCTCAACAACTCAGTAAGATCCTAATACCACTCTCCAAGTAAAAAGTGATTTTTGTTTCAGAAAATTAAGAAAATACAAGCTTACCTTTGTTTTGATGAATCTGTCAACTCTGCAGGTGTCTCGAAATAACAATCGGGGTATATGTAGTGAATCTGGTCTTGGAAAGGAAGATGAAAGCCAAATATTGAAGAAGGTATCTAGCTATATCAGTGATTTTAATATGAGGTCTAGAAGAGTTGGAACGAGCCTGGTTGAGGAGATCCCCCAATCAAAATAAAACTGGTTAAGAGGGTTCATTCGAATTAAGACATGACAAATTAAAGTTCTACTGATGAGCAAGACTGTAAATTTTAATCTTTCATCTGTTTATTCATGTAAATTCATCTTTTTTGATTATTCCTGTATTGTTATCAACATGTTTTTGGTTGATTAGGATTCCTTTCATTTTTAATCCTGGCCATGGCAATTCAAATTGATTAATACTGTATTATGTTCCTGGTGGCCGGCCTGTGAAGGGTGGGATCATCTTATTGTTCCAGGAAACTCTTAAAAGTATTATTAGGTATCTAGTTGCATTCTAGATTCAGTTGGAAAAAAAAAAAAAAAAACTAATATTGTTTTTTCTTTCTTATCATTATATTACAACTAACAGCTTATCGAGCTGCTACAAATGCAACTTACACATGTTAATAGCCAAAATGCCAAATGGATTATTATTTTCTTCCTTTAATAATATCTGTGGGAATATGTGTAAGATTTTTACACATCTTAATCAACTGCTCGTGATAATTTAAGATGTCATGAAGACTTAAGAAGAGTGCTGATTTTGTAATTAAGAACGCATCATCATGCATGTGGTCATGGCCCCGTATAGACGCTCTTTCAGAGTGCAAAAAATTATGCAAGAGAAGATGAAGAGACAAAGTGATGGACCACTGCCTAAATTCGGAAACTGATTGGATGCATCACCAACTTATGAATCATGCACTAGTACTGCACTCGAGAGTAAAAATACACACCAGAATTCAAATGTGTTTGTAACATAAGAAAAAATACCACTTAATGGGCCGAATCGACATTTGAATCATTTTTTGGTCCTCATCCAAGCCTGCTAACCAGTCAACCAAGGCAGC
Source organism: Papaver bracteatum (assembly GCA_023529315.1). NCBI lineage: Eukaryota > Viridiplantae > Streptophyta > Magnoliopsida > Ranunculales > Papaveraceae > Papaver > Papaver bracteatum. Next base: position 1,129,852 of record JAJJWX010004858.1, on the reverse strand, counting down.
CCACCAGTCTGCACAAACCGGTCAATGGTCAACATCAGTCAATGGTCAAAGTCGGTCAAATGTCAAGGTCAACATCCGGTCAATGGTCAAAGTCAACCGTCGAAGTCAGTCGCACCGCTAGCCAATTTTCAGTCTTTTAGCCAGCAACGCTGCTAACTGATTCCCAGCCAAAAACTCCTCCACACTGCCAACCGGTCTCCAACCATGCTGCCAGCCAACCTCCATCTAGTCTGCCAACCCGTTTCCACTCATGTCGCCAGCAAGCCGATCATGCTTCAACCATCCCATCCAGCCAGTCATCCCAATACGCTGTCAGCCAGTCCATCAATGAACAGTTTCGTGCAGAATTTATCATGGAAGCATAAATGTGTAGCTTTATGCAAATTCCAGCAGTTCCAACCATGCAATATTTATTGCAGCAGTTTCACACATAAATCATCATGAAGGCATGCAGAATTGAATTCCAACAGTTTCAGCCATGCAACACTAATTGCAGCAGTTTCAGTCATGCAGCACTGATTGTTGCAGTTACATACATGCAGAGTTAATTCCAGCCGTTTCATATAGAATTAAATATGGAGGCTTGAATGGGGCAATTAATGCAATTTATGTTTATGTTGAAATCAGATATTGAATTGTGTAAATAGGGAGAGCAGAAATCAAGAGAGGGAGGTAGCCAATATGAGAGAAACAGACAATGTAACTCAAAACATGAATAAAGTATTTCTCCCCAAGGGGATTCACCCGTGGATGTAGGCGACCATCTTAGAACCACGTTAAACTTGTGTCTGATTATTTGCCTTCCAATTCATCTCCAAACCCTAAAAGCACACCAAATAACCCATTCATCGTGTTTCGTGCCCAAAAGTGATTTTGGGTACAAACATTGGCGCCGACTAAGGGGATACGAGAAAAGGAATCGTATCCTCCCATTGAGAAAGTTGTATAGAACGCTTCAAGTCATGTCCGTGAAAAAGCATTCTGAGCGTCTAGAAAAATCACGAATCAGTCAGATTTGGTCATAATAATCGCATCGGTGATCGCAATGAATTCTTGACCATATAGTCGCACTCATCGATCCGATTGATCGAGATCTCTGCGCAGATCAAGATTCATCGTTTGATTTGTCAAACTATTACCTTCAAAACCACTGAATAGCATCACTACGAAGTCTGATGAAAATGTTACCAGAATGTTCGATCCGCTGTGAAAAGTTAAAGTGGAATTCCATCAAAACAGTTGGCAGTATGTTCGATGTGCTGCACGTTACATGGCAAAAAATCACTATTAAGACTGGTGAAACCCCCACGAGAACGTTCGATCCAAGGTGAAAGATGTCGAAAAAGCATCATCAAAACTGTTGTTGGATGTTAGATCTGCAACATGGCTTGGTCCAGTTTTGTTTCCAATCATTGCAAAGCCGGTGATCGCATCATTGAGACTGGATTAATACGAGATATGCAAAAAGGCTGGTTGAACGCAATCGCTGCATCCAAAGATCGCAGAGGAAGCCACCGGAGCCGATTCACTGGAAAATTTTCAAAGATTGTTGCCTAGATGTTCGATCCGCAGCATGTTCAGGCCAGGAGTTCTAAAAAAAAAAAAAAAAAAAAAAATGCCGGCGGCCAACCAAGAAATTGAAAAACTGTTAAAAGACTGTTACAAAAGTTCGAGGAAAAGATCACAGTTTGGAAAACCGTTGCATCAAAGATTCAAAGCAGAGACAACAAGTCCCGGAAAATTGTCACCAAATGCAACGAGGAAAGATCACGGTTGTTGTAAAAAGTGTGGCTAAAAGATTCAAATTCAAATTCAAAAAAATAAAATAAATAAGTAACAAAACTAGTGACAAAACCCCTAGGTGAACAAACTAGTGATGAGAAAAACCCAGTCATATTATTTTTAACAAATAAAAACCATTTCACTAAAAAGTGGCACAAAAACCCCAAATTATTTAAATTTAACTAAACTAGATCTTTTCTATTTCCTGAAATCCCAAACTTACCCTCTTCGTACTTATTCGGTTCTTCTTATTCTTCTTCTTCTTCTTCTTCGTATAAAATCAAGTAACTCTCTCTCTATTTCTCTCTCTTGTAGAAAATCACAGTTCGTGTCTTCACTGCTTCTTCTTCTGTAAATAATAATCATCATCCTCATAGATCTAGGTGGAGCTATTTGAAAAAACAGTGGATAGAGATGGTAGTGTTTTAAATGTGATGGAGGCTTATCATTTCAATTTTAGGGTTTTTTCGTGATATCAAATTAAATACCAAAACTTAAATCAGATCATGATTATGGGTATTCAGAAACGATGGGTAATCAAATCGTGGTGACTGATGAGTTAATTTTTGTTGTCATTTTTATAATTTTTGTTCGGAGATGAATTGATCTCGTTCGAATTAAATTCAGGTAGTTTGTGCTCTGAATCTGTAGCCGACGAGAGAACAACGGATGCTGGATTCAAGGTGTGATACAATGCAAATTTGGGGGTTTCGTTATCTGAAATCGGAGTTAAAATTGAAGTCTCTCGATCAAAGAAATACTTACAGCAGTAATGATTCATGGCGGTGTTGGTTTTGATGGCTAGTTCTCAAGGAGGAACAATGAATAGCAAGGTCGATGAATCCATAGAGGGTTTTGAAGTTAACTAAAATTGGGGTACAAATGGAGATGGGTCTTAACCTAATTCTGTGTTGGCTGCAGTGAAATGAGTGTTCTTGATGGGTGAATTAATTGAAAACAATGGTAAGCTTTGTTTTCTCAAACAGATGGGTGGTTGCTGCCATATTTGGTAAGATGGGTTGTAAAGAGTTAGGGCATGTTCTTGGATACTGAATTAGTGGAGGTGTTGTAGATTCATGGCTGCAGATGATGGGTGTTGATTTTGGTGGTTGTATGTGGCTGTGTAATCAACTGAAACTGAGTTCGATTAAGGGTTGATGGCAACCAATTTAAGCAGGTATGTTGCAGGCAGTGGAATTTAGGGATTTCAGCTATGAACAAGGTTGGATTCACATTCAGTTTGATGCATATGATTCATGATTAGTGGTTGGATGAATGGATGGAGGTCTGAATTGAATAGTATGGCTTGATTGATGAATCTGTAGCTTGGGTACTTGGTTGGAATTGGCATTTGAGTTGAATCTGTGTGGGTTTAGCTATTTCTGATTGATTTGGTCGATGGAGTTTGGAGCTAAATGAACTGAAACCAAGATGGGGTTAACTTAAATTGAAGCAGCAACATGGAGTTCCGGCATTTCGGTGTTGATTTTACATCTGCAAACAAAGAATGGGAGGCAGTAGTAGTTGTTGTTACAGAAATTTGGAGGTTTTTGTTTTCAAAGATGAGATGGAGAAGGGAAGGAATGATTGTGTTTCTACTGATATAAGAAGTTATTGTTTCGAATGAAGTTTCTGGAGTTCAATGGGTGATTGCAGCAACGTTGTTTTGAGTTGTTGGGATTTTTCTGCAAGTTTATGAAATTGGTGCCATTAAGAGCTAATTAGCAGCAGCTGTGGATGTATGGATTGTTAGTACTGATGGGTTTTGTGTGGATTGGTATATATTTTCTCACTCATTCTATGTAACAGGTATGCATCTGAAGGTAAATCAACCTCAATGACCTCTATTGGGGCTGGTTTGAGTTCTACAAAAAAGCGGTGAAAAATGATGAAACCTAATTAGGTTTCATCTAGTTTTGGTGAAACCAATTTTGGTTTCATCATTTTTTCTATTTGGTTTCATCATTTTGTTCTTATTTTTCGTAGTTTTTTTTTGGTTTGGTTTCATCATTGAAGCTGTGTCGGTGAAATGACAATATGTGGAAAAATGATGAAACTTAATTAGGTTTCATATAGTTTTGGTGAAACCAATTTTGGTTGCATCATTTTTTTTGGTGAAACCAATTTTGGTTCCATCATTTTTCAGTTTGGTTACATCATTTTTCACGAGAAATTATTTTGCATGGGAAATTTTGGTTCCATCATTTTTTCAGTTTGGTTTCATCATTTTTTCTCATTTTCAGTTTGGTTGCATCATTTTTTCTCATTTTGTGGTGGCGGCGGCTGGTTGGTGGTGGTGGTCGGTGATAATGATGGTGTTTCTCGTTGACGGTTGTGGTCGTTGGATGCGGTGGTGATGGTTGGTGACGGCGGCGGTTGGCAGTGGCGGTTGGAAGTGGTGGTGGTTAGTGACGGCGGCGTGACGGCAGCGGTGGTGCAGTGGCGGTGGCGGTGCGGTGGCGGTGCAGTGGTGGCGGTGGTAGATTGGCGGTGGCGGCGGTGTGTAGAGTGGTGGTGGCGCGGTGGAGTGGTGGTGGCGGTGGTGGCGACGGTGGTGGTGCAGTGGTGGCGGTGGTGCACTGGCGGTGGTGGTGCACTGGAGGTGATGGTGGTGGTGTAGTGGCGGTGGTGGTGGTGGTGGAGTGGCGGTGGGGGTGGGGGTGCGGCGGAGGTACAGTGGTGGCGGTGGTGGTGGGAGGCGGCGGTGGTGCAGTGGTGGCGGTGGTGGTGGTGCGCTGGCGGCGGTGGTGCGCTAGTGACGGTGGTGCAGTGGCGATGGTGCTGCTGGGTTGCTGTTGGTGGTGATAATTTAATAAAATTTAAATGTGGGGTTGATTTTTTTTTTTTGTTGGGGTGATTTAAATAGTAGAAGGGTAATATAGACAGTTTATGATATTTGGGGTTTTTGTGTCATATTTGTTTGGATGGGTTTTTTGTGGATGGGTTATAACCCCTTTGGGGTTATAACCTGCGCGTAGAATAAATAATAATAAAAAAATGACAGCGGTCATACTGGCCAGATTTGTTCACTCACTTTCGGTTTCCTTCACTCACGTCAACGTTTATGCACCCACATTATATTTTTTTGACCCACGTTAATAACCGTCACCCACCTCTTCTCAAGGTTCCTGATAACCCATTCCAACAAGGGTTTTGTTCACCCATATCCATCAGTTATACAAGAAAAGCTTCGATGCTTAGGATTATATCAATGTTCGAAGTTCTTCGAATTCTAACCGTTGATCCTACGTGGTGTATCAAACTTCGATGGTCCGAGATACATCAAAATTCGATTTCAGGAAAACTTTAGTGCTTCACGTTACATCAAAACTTCGATGTAAGGTGTATCCTGACAGTGGATACACATCAGTCAGGCGAAAGATCGATATCCGGCGCGAAACGGCAACAGGCGAAGTGTCCAAACCGACGCCCACCGAAGCGGCAATCGGCGATTATTTTGCGATCTTCCGATTAGTCGTTCATGTTTTGGCGATTATTTTGATTTTCCTACATTACTTGACGATCCAATGATTCTTTGGAGATTAGTCGACGATTGAACCGATTATTTTCCGATTAGTTCCGTGGCCTACGGATTATTGCGCCCAATTTTTCTTGCCTTGCGGATATGTACACCCCACTTGGGCTTGGTCTAAAAATTTGTTTCGTTGATATCTTCTTCGTCTCGCGCCCGAATTGAAGGAATTTTGCCTCGTTGCGATCGCATTTCAATATCCTACGACATGAGGGTGAAATTTTACAATTAGGGAATAATATTTTTCGGGTCCAACAACATGTTTGAAGCATGGGGCTAACCGACCAATTTTGCTTCATCAATAACTTCTCCTTCGTGCATCCAAATTGAGTGATTTCCGGCCCGTTGACATCGTATGTCCATTCCCAACGTCGTGAAGGTGAAATTTCAATTTTCGGGGAAAATTAAATTTTTATAAATTTAAAATGACAGCAACAGAAACGGTCACATTCAATCACCACCTCAAAATCTTCAGATCCATTGATCAAGAATCAAAGAGTCCTTTTCTACATAAATATTAAAGTCGATTGATCAATCTAGATTTAGAAAAATTCTTGGCATGTTGATCAACCGCCACAACCCCTTTTAATTCCTACAATCCAGTTGATCAACTACTTTGTAGTCCGAATTTACCCAACACTTTTTCAATGATTTTACTCACCACTCGCTCGATCGATTTTATGCATAACTATTACAGAACACTAATCGAAGCCGCTAAAATACGATTAAAAGTGGCAACTGTTTTCAACCTGATTTGACTTAATCAAAGTGCGTTCGATCCACAGGAAATTCGATTACTAAGTCGAGACGGGATGCTAAGGAATTTGCATACTAATCATCGTCGTTGTAAAACACCTTCATAGCCAGTGGGCATCGTAATCACTTCATAAACGAAGTCGCAGTAACATTTTAAAAATTCAGAATTCCAGATAGCAGACATCTTCAAAATTCAGAATTCCATGCGCGGGCAAAATGCAGCAAGCTAGTGCACCCTTCTGCGAGCATTGAGCAGCATGGAAATCACTATCTACTGGGGGCGAGTTGCATATCACTTCAACGTGACTGACTATCACTTGGGGGCGAGATATGTGACACCTCATGGTTTGAAATGACTCCTTTGGGGCAGGATGCATAAACACTATATATGATTGGGGGTAAGTTACATAGCACCTAAATGCAATGCGGAGTTCAGCTTCCGAAAATCGGAACGTCAGTTAACCCGAACTTCTTAATCCTCCATAAATTGCACGATTAAGAGGGGTGCATACACCATAATATTTTTACGCAATTATTACAATCAAGAATGTTAAACTTCCATAGTTATATTGATTATTGTACTCAGTTCAAAAGCAATTACAGACCCGTTGACGCAACCGATGCGATCCGAGTTGTTCGAGAATTCTCAGACTCGATTGGACCATAACTGGTGCGATCCGGTGACACTTCAGTTGACGCAAACCCGATCTGTCTAGTTTTATTTATAACTTTTACATCTATGTTTATCGAACTATTTGAGTTCAGTCCCTCAGCAATTTCTAAGATCCGAGCTAATCGACCGTTGTTGCTTACATTGTAGCTTTAATCGTTGATCTTGCAATCCGGCTATGCTCTCATTTCTGCATCCAGTTGAACCCAATTACCGCAAAAAGAACTTTGTTCGTTCTTTCACGCATTCTAGATGATCACAAATGATGCTTGATCAGCTATGCTCTCATTTCCTGATCGGTGAACGCAGTCTGCAAAGGAACTTTGTTAATCATTTCTTGCATTCACCTGAACCAATTACTGCAAAAGAACTTTGTTTGTTGTTCTTGCATTCTAGCCGATCGCAAACGATCTTCATCCAGCTATGCTTCATAGCTTCGCAGACTCAATGAACGCAAAGCTCTTTGCAGTGGAACTTTGTTCGTTGATCTTTGCATTCCAAATGATGTAGTACATCCTTGCTCATTCTGCATCGGTGAACATATCTTTCGTAGTGGAAATTTGTTAGATTGTTCTTGCATTCCATCTAATCGCAACGATGCCTTAGATATGCTCGTTGTCCCCGGTCAACCGACATACAATTTGCTACATGTGCCAACTTCACTCAATGTTATTATCGCTCATTTCCAACATCGCTCTGTTCCAGTATCACGCTGTCGTTCATCATTCAGTCAAGTTTTTAAGATACAACAACGGTCTATGCCCAATTTCTACCTGCCAATCTCTCGATCACAATAACCTCACTTGGGGGCGTCTTGATTGTGATTTTCGCAAACAACGAAGGAAGTTCGCTAATCACCTCAACATCAATAATCCACACCTGGGGGCGAATTTTATTGTTTCCTAGGAAAACGAAATTTTCTTAACCCCAACAAGTTGGAGGTTAAGAGGGGCGATGTTTGTACCATAAGAAAAAATACCACTTAATGGGCAATGAATCGACACTTGAATCATTTTCCTCCCATCCAAGCCCTCTAACCACTCCAACCAAGGCAGCCCACCAGTCTGCACAAACCGGTCAATGGTCAAAATCAGTCAATGGTCAAAGTCGGTCAAATGTCAAGGTCAACATCCGGTCAATGTCAATGGTCAAAGTCAACCGTCAAATTCAGTCGCACCCCTATAGAAATTGATCAAGATGGTTTTGTAATTGTATTAAGAGAAATTTCTAGACGAATAATCCTCATATGGCATGAATGCCCCAGTATAGAGAGAGGCTTAAAGACTTAGTTATGTAACACAAGTTACATGAAAGTTACGATCAGTGTCTATTCGGACATATTTCTCAAGAGATTATGTTGAAGGGTACATTATTTATATGTCCCTACTTTTGACACCCAATAAATATATCCTTATTCAACAATAAATATGTCCCTACTTTTTTACAACCTTATCCATTTAAAATTAGATTACCTAAATGACCTCAACAATATAATATTTTCTTGTATTTCAAAATGGAACAAATTTTTTCCTCTACTTCACCCGTACCACCACCACCACTACTAGGACCACCTCACATCCACCACCACCAACATTCAACTACCACTCCACCACCACCATTCAACGACCACCACCAACCAACCACCACCACCACTAATATTCCACTACCACTCCACCACCATTGCATCACCACCACCAGTCCACCGCCACCACTGGAGCCACCACCACCACCATCGACACCACCACCATGAAATCACCACCATGATGAAATCATCGCCCGATCTGCCATACGCCACCACCCACTCACGCTCCACCACCTCCGTACGCTTACAACCCACCGGCCACATCGGTTCAAATATTTTTGTATCAAAAACAATAGTTGATCCAAATAAAAATAAAACCAACAATAGAAGATTACCTAGTTTATCCAAGAAAAAAGATCACGAGGGAATTTTATCTAGTTTATCCAAGAAAAAATCATCAAGAGTGATTGATCAATTTTTAGTGGATCAACAATGGATGTTGATCCATGAAAATTGGATCAATAATGATAGTTGATGCATGTAAAATGGAGTGAACTTGGCGTGAGTCGAACACGCATCATCTGAAATGGAGTCAGTCATGCTACCGTTGCACCACAAGTTCAACATTGGAACACATTTACATGATTTAAACTACAAAACATGAGTTCAAAGGATCAACAACAACAGAATCGATCCCATATAGATGGATCAACAACCATAGTTGATCCAATATCGATACTGCTTCAACCCGATAACCACCATATTTCATTACCAGAGGTTCATAAACACCAACAAACTCCAAGACCATCTTCAAAACCAATCGCAGTTGAATCAACAATGGATGTTTATCCATTTCAATGGATCAATAGTGGATGTTTATCCATTGCAGTTGGATCAACAGTGGATGTTTATCCATTGAAGTTGGATCAACAACCATAGTTTATCAAAAATATATGGATCAACAACCATAGTTGAATACAATGCATTAATTCTACCATCATGTATAAGTACTAGTTAACTCAAGTTTCAATAGCATAACCACAAGGAAGATTATAAGAGTTTTCTTTCGCTAAAATGGATAAAAAGAGGTGTGCAAACCTTGTTGACATAATGGATTAATTTTTCCATTTGCTTGAACCAAGATTCTCTTATTGTAACTTCTGGATACTTGTAAAAACTTGGTAGGTTGTTGGGTTGTTTTTCAGTAATTTCTTTGAAACATTTCACATGATGTAGTTGGTCTGAAGTCAACTAATTAAAGTGTTTAAAGTAGTGTTGGAATGTATACCTCACGTAGTCTATGCTCCAACTCCGACAGGTACACCATATGTAGGATCAAGTCCATTGAGCTCAGCCACTACGCACAAGCATCCAAAACCCAGGGACTCATTTGACATATCCGTTTCTAAGTGGAGGAAAATATGATGTACAATGAGGGGTAGTAAACTTGCATCAAGCATTTTATTCTCGTTACTTTTCAATGCCTTGTCGCAAAATCGAATCAAGTCGAACCGTGGTCCACTTGTTATAGGCATCTACGCATGTACGGATCATAAAATTCGCAGCCTAACGTTCAGTCATCTCAGGATGAAATATCTTCCACAGATTCCCTATTGGGTCACCCCTACTAAAGCAAGGCAACCCACTATCTAACATCATCAGTACAGTATTGATAATCCCATCCATGTGACGTCGAGCTGCTAAATACCCTTTCACGCATGGGCTGTAATAATGGAAATGTGAAGAAATTTTATTAGCAAAATTAACTTGTATATCAAGTGTTGAGCCAGCGTGATTACTAAAATTTGAAGCAAGAAGATATGAAACAAGAAAATATGAACAAACAATAGTTAGCCTCACCTAAGAAACCTGTTCCATGTTTCACTTTTCATTACACCAGATGGATCAAGAAACTGAGTCATTTCGTGCCTCAGCTTAAAGTGTGCACTTTCGAAATGCATATTGCCTCCAGGTGAAATTTCAAAGATAAAACCAAAATCAATATGAACGAGCCTCCCCACACTGCAACACAAACATAGATCATTAGCTAACGTTATATCATGAACGCCTTTTATAACAAAGGAATAGATCATGCAATTGTCAATAAGAACTTACCATACATGACTATAAATAGGAATAGTTTTTAAGTATTATTTAGTCAAACAAAAGTAAAACTCTTGTAAAGTTTTAGCACTCAAAATCGAATTTGAATGAATGCACGGGATATAGTGAAAGAATCATATCGTACTTATCAAAAAGTAGATTCCCATTGTGTCGATCTTTTGGATGGAGTAAAAGATCTCGTAATCGCATAACCTGCAGTCACTGATAATGAAGTTATCACGAGCAGCTTCGAACCTGAGACCCAACGGTCCCAAATTATTGTTGGAAAATCTCGTACAAACCAAAGATCGATGGTTTCACCCATTTGACTTCTACTCCGTGTGTTGGGGACTGCCTTCAAAATCAGGTTTCACGTAGTGTTTAGATAATAATATGGTAGAACCAAAAGAAAAATAAGAAAATCTACACAACCTCGGATCAACTTTTTTTTTTTTTGGATTTGAGATTAGACACGCAGCACCATTAAATGATGTCACCGAGGTAGCAGTTTTATACAGTTAAAGAGACAACTATACCTTAATAATGCCTCTCTCTGGACCAGTTGGGAGCACACCATAAGGAAATACATAAAGATTTAGCCCAACTGCTTCAAAATGTCTCTAAGAAGAGAAATCACTTGAAGAGCGAGAACATCTTGCCGACAATCGTCTGACCTACATAATATGAACAAGATTGAAGCTACAATTAACAGGAGTAATATAGTGCTATATATGGTGTGAAATAGCATGATTTTTTATAAACATAAGAGGATAGCCGAAAATAAATCCCTCCATAAGCAACAGGAACAACACCCCATAACAATCCACATATCAGACCAACAACTTGTCTTATCCAATGTAATACATCTCCCAATTTATCATACACGTTTGAATTCAAAAAACAAAAAATCACACAATTAAAATATTAAATTCCTCTCATATGCAGATCGAATTGCAAAATAAAAACCATAAAATTGAAAGATGAAAGACCGAAATTGATTTGATTTTACCTTATCCCAGGAAGCTTCAGGATCGAACAATTTACCGAAATTGAAAGGTGCTTGATGCTGATGACTTAATGATTTATCTTTCATCTTTTCTCTCAACTCTTCTAAATCAAATCTGGGTGAACAAGAAGAAGATGAAGAAAAAATGAAACTAACGAATAGCGACTCTAAATAAAAAATCATTACATTCTACTTACATGAGTCAATATAGATTAACAAAAAAAAAATTGAAGAAGAATATAGTTAATTACCTTAATCAAATAGCATGATTGTTTCAATATTTCGATTGTAACGGCCATGAAAAAGAAGGAATAACGAACGGAGATGTTGGTGGTGGTGGAGGCGATGGATGTTTTAAGAAGAGAAGGAGAAAGTGATTTTAGATCTGGAAAGATGCAGATGTAAATTATGATTAAGGAGTTGGTGGTGGTAGTTATGGTGATGGTACTGGTGGTGTTGGTTGTGCTGGCATCGGAGATGGTAGTGGTAGTTGATTGCAGCGGCGGAGCCAGTGGTGGTCGTTGCAGAGGTGTTTTTCGAAAAAATTTGATGGCTCTGTTCTTCTCAGAATTGAAGAAGAAGATGATGTATAAACACATCCAGGGTAAAAATGTAAATCATCCAAATAAAATTTTTAAATAAAATTTCAATTATGGCATCAGGGACATTTGTAAAGCCTGTCAGGGATATTTGTGAAGACCCGTTGAAAGGAGGGACAAAAGTTCAATTACCACCATCATGATCAACTGCTCACCAGTCTGTTGTAAATTTTTAAATAAAATTTCAATTACCGCCATTTCAGTTGGATCAACAGTGGATGTTTATCCATTGCAGTTGGATCAACAACCATAGTTGATCCAAAATATATGGATCAACATCCATAGTTGATCCAAAAAATAGAAAGGTATCGAAGGTGGTTATTGGCTGCTTACGGTTTCCGGTAAATATTCCCAAGGTGATCGATCTGTTGACCTCTTTTGGGGAATAGGCAATTGAGTAGATTATGGCTGCACATAACCAAACAATAAATATGAACATAGCAGCATATTAGACAACCACATACGTTATACACTTGCAAACATACAATCGTGAAGAGTCATCCATTATTACCTAAGTAATATCCAAATATTAGAGCAAAGTATCTTTGGCTGCAAAAGATAGTAGCAACAAGTCTTTTAAATGCGACATTGATCACACTTTGTATTGTTAATAATAAATTAAACTCGATTAATTTCTCAAATCTACTAAATAAAATCAAATCAAAGGGATAATTTTTAAATTTCTTTCGTGACATCATTAAAAGTTGTCAAATTCTCTAAAAGAAAATAAATCTAAGTAATCAAATTCGGAGAGAGATCTATACGGGTATATTAATTCCAGATTTGCACGGGTTGTCGAAAGGAACCTGCTACTATTCTTTTCCCAAACCAAGTCCTTCGTGAGCTTGTCGTAACGGGTAACAACTTGTGATTCTGTCGATGAAGTTGGGATTTGAAAAAGATCATAAGGCCATATTTCTCGATCTGGTTGTGGTTTAAAGGTTTCCTATTTGTGAAGAAACTGGCACACAATTAACGTTTCTTGACCATTTAGGATATGGGTATAAAGATGGAGATGTAGATGGTGACTAAGGAGGTGGTGGTGGTGGTTATGGTTACGATGGAGATGTTGCTGGTGGTGGTGGAGCGATGGAGATGTTACTGGCGGTGGTGGAGCGATGGAAATGGAGGAAAAATTTCGAGATGTCGCTGCTAATAAGAAGAGAAGAAGAAGTTAGTAGGTAGATAGATAGATCTGTTGCTAATAGCGATGGACGTGGTGGTGGCGGCGGCGGGCGGCGGAGCTGGTGGTGTTTGTTGCAGAGCTGTTGGTGGTTCTTGAAAGAGAAATACGAGAAGAAGAAAAAAACGAAGTTTTGAGAAATTAAAAAGAAGATAACACAGGGGGTATATTTGGAAGTTAATAATTTGTTATTGGGCCCCTGATGGGCTTTTAGATAAAGAGGGACAAAATTATTATGTGATAAGGATATTTGTGTAGACCATCAAAAGTAGGGACAAAAGTTCAATTACCACGAGAGAGAAGGTACTCATCACACACACTCTCTGTGTGTAGCCAAAATAACTAAAAATAAGACAAAAACCCTCAAGTCCTATTGGTCGGGGGCCAGGAGCTCTAGAATTCAAGCTTTTGGCCTAACTTTTAATGTGAGACCAGCAATTTCTACTCAAATTATATATACAATATAAGGCACTAGTTAGATGGTAAGAATGACACATTTTTGGCCCATGGATCTTCAAGGATCTCCATTGTATTTTCCCAGCAATCCTTACCGGTTTGAATGATTTCACGGCAACATGTAACATCCTTTTGGCTGGGCAAAGTCCTTGTCAGAAGGAGTTGTGTCAAAATGTCCATATTCAATTCAGAAATCTTACATTTTTCAGGCCATGTAGGTGCGTGTGTAGGGGAGTTAACAGTCATCATTGATGCTGGTGAAGGAGAGCGTGTGAGGCTGACACACTTGTCCCAAGTAATTTCCGCCCATGGATGAAGGTTAGAAAAAGCAGGAATATTTGGATCTTCAATAATCTCCATTACCTTTTCCCAGCAATACTTAGTAGTTTGTACAATTTCTTGGCAACACACAACATCCTTTCTGCTTGGCAAGGCCTTTGACACAACAAGATTTGCCACAGATTATTCGCATGGTCCTGTAAGCCTACATTGTTCTGGCAATTTAGGTGCTTGTGTAGGTGGGATATCGATCATCATTGGTGCTTGTGAAGGAGAACTTGCGATGGTGACGCACTTGTCCCATGCGTTCTCTTCCCATGGATGAAGGTTGGCAAAAGCAGGAATTTTTTGATCTTCAAGAAGTTCCATTATCTTCTCCCAGCAGTACTTAGTGGTCTGTACAAGTTCTTGGCAGCATACCCCGTCATTTTCGGTTGGCATGGCCTTCATTAGTATAAGGTTTTGCACAAATACTCCACAAGGTCCTGAAATGTAATCAACACTCGGTGCTTCAACAGGAGAATTATTACCTATATCCCTAGCATCACTTGCACCGATAATCACCGAGACACAAGCAACAACAAAAAGAGAAACAACCAATCGAAAATTAACATGCTTTGCCATTTCTATCTTTCTTGTACTCGTAAATGTTCTTCTTCCTACTTTTTTGTTTGAAATGTCTTGATTGGTTGGTGTGGAAATGGATTCCTGTTCTTCCAATTTATAAAAATACGCATAGAAGATGGTGGTAATTGAACTTTTGTCCCTCCTTTCAACGGGTCTTCACAAATATCCCTGACAGGCTTTACAAATGTCCATGATGCCATAATTGAAATTTTATTTAAAAATTTTATTTGAATGATTTCCATTTATACCCTGGATGTGTTTATACATCATCTTCTTCTTCAATTCTGAGAAGAACAGAGCCATCAAAAATTTTCGAACAACACCTCTGCAACGACCACCACCGGCTCCGCCGCTGCAATCAACGACCACTACCATCTCCGACGCCAGCACAACCAACACCACCAGTACCATCACCATAACTACCACCACCAACTCCTTAATCATAATTTACATCTCCATCTTTCCAGATCTAAAATCACTTTCTCCTTCTCTTCTTAGAACAGCTATCGCCTCCACCACCACCAACATCTCCGTCGTTATTCCTTATTTTCCGCCGCTGTTACAATCGAAATATTGAAACAATCATGCTATTTGATTAAGGTAATTAACTATATTCTTCTTCAATTTTTTTTTTGTTAATCTATATTGACTCATGTAAGTAGAATGTAATGATTTTTTATTTAGAGTCGCTATTCGTTAGTTTCATTTTCTCTTCATCTTATTCTTGTTCACCCAGATTTGATTTAGAAGGACTGCCGAAAGAAAAGGAGAAGAAGAGAAGATTAACCAAAACTACTTCTGGATGGACTGACTGAAGTCCACATGATGAGTCCTTGCAGATAAGAAACTATTAAACACGAAATCTAACTGCACACCCATTTTCCGTCTTATATATTCACTTCTTTTTCAGTAGTGTTTTGTGATTTTTCCCATTGTTTATTGATTTGTTAACAGATACAAAAACTATTCACCTGGCCATCAGGTACGATCTTTACAAACTTTCTTAGGGTTTACTTTTCTTTGAATATATATTTTTTTTAGATGGGTTTTCAGAAATTAAGGTTTGGTCCATTCTGTTTTACTTCTTCGCATAATGTAACTCCCTCCTCTCTGTTCTTTTTATCCGAAAGTTTGTCAATTAGGGTTTATTTTTCAGTAATATTGAGCTCTTGAACTGATATGAATTTCCCTTTCAGATAAAAGAATTAGCTCGGAAAGGATTGTTAAACTTAAGGTTCAACTCAAAAATAATTGTTATGTTATAAATCAATCTCTAAAAGAGATATATATAGTGTTACAAGAGAAGAGAAAGTCTTCTACAAAGAAAATAAGAAAGGGAGGAAGAAAATAAGAAAGGGAGAAAGAAAATAAGAAAGGGAGGAAGAAAATAAGGAAGGGAGGAAGAAAAACAAGCCATCCTTCAAGCCACCCTATAGCCACCCTACAACTACTTCCACCTACTACTACTAATTCATTAGTCAATCTTGATGACTAATGTTACAACTACTAATTAATTATTCAACACTCCCCCTCAAGGTGGTGCATATATGTCACAGATGCCCAACTTGACAAGTGAATCGTTAAATATTTTATTTGATAAGGCCTTAGTCAGAATATCTGCCAGTTGTTGTGTTGTTCGGACATATGGTACTTCAATAATTTTTTCTTCAAGTTTCTCATAAATGAAGTTCCTATCAATTTCCACGTGTTTCGTTCGATCATGTTGCACCGGATTCTCTGCAATTTTGATTGCTGACTGATTATCACAAAACAACTTCATAGGTTTTTCAGATGGGAGCCCAAGCTCTCCCATAAGCCTTTTCAACCATAATAATTCACAAATGCCTTTTACCATTGCTCTATATTCTGATTCAGCACTTGACAAGGAAACAACCTGTTGTTTCTTAGACTTCCAAGTTACTAAGTTACCCCCGACGAAGGTAACATACCCAGATGTCGATCTTCTCCTATCTCCTTTTCCTCCCCAATCTGAGTCAGTGTAACCTGATACATCAAGATGTCCATGTTTTTAAAACATCAAACCTCTGCCTGGTGCGGACTTCAAATATCTTAGTATCCTGGTGACTGCATCCATGTGTTGCTGACCCGGATTATGCATAAATCTTCTTAAAACACTTACAGCATAAGCAATATCTGGCCTTGTATGAGAAAGATAAATCAAGCGACCAACTAACCTCACGGTATTGTCCTTTGTCTGCTGGTATTTGATCAGAACATTCTTCAAGACCATGATTTTGTTCCATAGGAGACCCGATTGGCGTACAACTAGTCATACCAGTTTCCTTCAACAAATCAATCACATATTTTCGCTGACACAAGAAAATTCCCTTTCTGGATCGATTAACTTCAATACCCAAGAAGTACTTAAGTCCACCCAAATCTTTCATATCAAACTCAGAATACAAGCAATTCTTCAGATTACTCATCTCTTCAGGGTCATTTCCTGTTACCACCATATCATCTACATAGATAATAAGAGCAGTTACCTTGTCACCTACTATTTTAAGGAACAAGGTATGATCATCATTACTTTGTATATACCCAAACTTCTTCATTGCAATGCGAAATCTACCAAACCATGCTCTAGGAGATTGTTTCAAACCATATAAAGCCTTCTTTAACTTACACACAACATTAACATTGTTTGGAGCATTATAACCTGGAGGTAGTGTCATGTAGACTTCTTCTTGCAAATCACCATGTAAAAAAGCATTTTTTACATCATATTGTTGTAGAGGCCAGCCAAGATTTGCCGCCAAAGACAATAATACTCGAATAGTGTTGATTTTTGCAACAGGAGCAAACGTCTCCTGATAATCAATACCATAAGTCTGGGTAAACCCTTTAGACACAAGTCTTGCTTTATACCTGTCAATAGAGCCATCTGGATTATGCTTGATAGTATATACCCACCTGCATCCAACTGGTTTCTTTCCTTCTGGTAGTGAGACTATATCCCATGTACCATTTTCTTCATGTGCCACCATCTCCTCTTTCATAGGACCAGCCCATTTCAGATTAGATAGTGCTTCTTCTACTGTTCTGGGAATAGTAACATCTGCCATTTGACTGACAAACGCTTTTCCCTCTTTTGATAATCTATGAGTTGACACGTAATTCGAAATAGGGTATTTCACCTTCCTTATTGCTTCAGGTGAAAAACGATCTGGTGGAACACCACGATTACTCCTTAGTGGCAACTGGTACCTGTTGGTGTCAGGTAGTTCACAAGTATCATTAGTATTAATCGAACAATCTATCCTTACCTCAGGGACATCGGCACCGGCTGGAGGACAATTAGATGTAGGTACTGTTGATGAAGAGAGAGATGGATCTTCAAGATTTGGGGTGTCAATTTCTTCGGCAACAGGAATATCGAACTCTTGAACCGGATCCATGACTTGTATATCATCAATTCTTGAACTACTGACAGTTTGATGTGTACTTATGCTTGTTTCATTTGCTGTCATATTAATTTCACTATTAGTCGGAAACAAATCCATCCAATTCAACTCTTCAATAACACTCTCTCCATGAAGAGGAGAATCAGATACATCGGATGAGTAAAACATTTCGTGCTCATAAAAGGTGACATCCATAGTAACATAAAATTTATGACTTTGAGGATGATAACACCTATAACCCTTCTGGAATGGATGATAACCAATAAAAACACATTTGATAGCACAAGGATCTAGCTTTGTACGTAGATGTACAAAAACAACACAACCGAATACCCGTGGAGGAAGCTTAAGATGAGAAGGTATTGTTACAAACGAAGCCAATTTGTCCAACGGTGTCTGAAATTTTAAAACACTTGTTGGTACTCGATTAAGAAGATATACTGCACTAGTAATGGCTTCTTCCCACTTTTGGCTTCATTTTGACCCAATCAAGCATGCCCTCGTAATTTCAAGTAATCGGCGATTTTTCTTTCCGCCACACCATTTTGTTGTGGCGTAGACAAACTAGTTTCATGAATAATTCCATGTTCTCCAAAGTATCTTTGTAATACTTCATTAACATACTCACCTCTATTATCAGAACGAAGGACCTTTAAGTTAGCCGAAAATTGTGTCTGAATCATTTTATGAAATGCGCGAAAACGATCATCCACATCACTTTTATTCTTCATTAAATAGAGCCAAGTCATACGAGTACAATCATCGATAAAGATAACAAACCACCGAAATCCAGAAGTACTAGTAATACGAGAAGGTCCCAGAACATCAGAATGAACCAAATCGAATGGGACGTATCTTCTCTTTGAAACTATTTGGGTAAGTAGTACGATGACTCTTCGCAAGAATGCAAGTATCACATTTAAAGTCCTGCAGTTTGCAAGACTTAAACAAATCAGGAAACAAGTGCTCCAAATATCCAAAAGAAGCATGTCCTAAACGGCGGTGCCACAGTAAGATCTGATTTTTAGATGCACAAGAAGACCTTTTAAATGAAAGAGATCTCCCTTCACAAACATCGTCGATGTAATATAAACCATCTCTCTTAGTACCTCGCCCAATTATCTCCCCGTTTCCGAGATCCTGAAGAAGACATAAAGTAGGATAGATTAGTACTAAACAATTTAATCGTGTGGTTTACTTGTCGCATGAGACAAGAGATTATTTGAAAGAGAAGGAACCAATAATGTGTGTTCCAAGGACAAGGAAGGTGTTAAATTAACTCTCCCAGCTCCGGTAACTTAGGATACGGTACACCATTGGCGTTGGAAATAGTTGTATACGCAGTAGCAACGGATCTCTCAAAATAGAGGCATCGAACGTCATATGACCCGTAGCACAAGAGTCGAGAATCCAACCATGATCTTTTCGGAGAATCAGTAGCAAGTAAGCGACGTCAACCTTACTTGATTGCTGGAAGAGGTTCGGTTCACCAAAGAATGAGATTCCACCACGGAATAATGAGTATCGGTCGTCGTAGTCATCATTGAAGTACATGTATCTACCCCTTTTTGGTCGATCTTTATTTGTATTTTATAGGCGTCCCACCAATCGGGATAACCAATTTTCTTGAAACATTTCTCCACGAAGTGTGAATTGCTTCCACAGTAAACACAACGTCTGACGGAAGACATTATCACGATTAAAGAAGAAATTATGAAGTATGAATACAGGTCGCAAGCGACTTGCGAAAAACTTGGCAAGCGTTTTTTTTTATTTATTAAATGACCAAAAAAAAGTACAAATGAAACTGATTGTGTACACAACTGTTTCTGGGGGTGAAAAAAAAACCGGCTAGATTCTACCTTGCAGCTAAAAATTATATGAGTAGTCGAATAAGAGGAACACGTCCTATAACGGTAAAAACGGTAAGAATTTAAATTCAAATCAAGTTTTCTCTCTTGCACATAGAAATTAAATTTGACAAATCAACCAAATATATGAAAACAAACTTGACAGGGGTTTGCTTAAGAAAAACAAACTCAAAAAAAAATCTTGATCAAAGATGATAACTGTTTGTACGAAACAAAAACAGCAGTACAATTTACTTAGTCCAAGATAAATGGATTAACAAGTTTAAGTAGGATTTAAAAAGGACAATCATAAACATAACAAGTTTATCATAAAATTTGTAGTACAACTTACTTGTTTCAATAAGTGTATAAAGAAAAACAAGAACCTTAAGCCAGCAGAAGAAGGATCAATCGAAGTAACAAAGCACTCACTATTACTAAGAAGCACTCAACTCACCATGGAGCTCTGATACCATGTTAAACTTAAGGTTCAACTCAAAAATAATTGTTATGTTATAAATCAATCTCTAAAAGAGATATATATAGTGTTACAAGAGAAGAGAAAGTCTTCTACAAAGAAAATAAGAAAGGGAGGAAGAAAATAAGAAAGGGAGAAAGAAAATAAGAAAGGGAGGAAGAAAATAAGGAAGAGAGGAAGAAAAACAAGCCATCCTACAAGCCACCTTATAGCCACCCTACAACTACTTCCACCTACTACTACTAATTCATTAGTCAATCTTGATGACTAATGTTACAACTACTAATTAATTATTCAACAAGGATGCTATGGTAATTCGATGAAATTTCTAGGTTGAGTTCGGTATGTATATATGCAAACTTAAATCCCTTTTTTTTTTTTTTACAAAATTAAAGAATAACCTTGAAAGTGATCCTCAACCACATTTCAATTTTGAGGATTACACGAAGCTTTCCATTCACTGTTTTCATTGATTTCTAAATTGGTCGAAAATTCTGATTGGTGTTTCATATTCTGATGAGATTTGATTTTCTTGCACTTTTGGCTAGGACTTTCAAAAAGCAAAGAAGAATGTTTCGAAGCATTCTATAGATTCAATGGCGGCCAATAGTTTTGGACTAAAGTCACCAAACTATGCTTTACTTAAGGGTTGTTATCCGCCGCATAGAACACTCCAGCTAAACTCATCTCATCACTTCTCAAGGTATCTTCCATGTTCATTTTATTGATCGATGTATTCCAAGTCTATAATAGGATTTTGAGGTCGTAGGAAATTTCTTGCAAGTACCAAGTAGTAATGATCTTTGTCATTCACCATCGGGATACTAACATACTGTTGACATCTAATTAAGTTTTCTTGGCGTGGTTCCCCGAAATGTTGAGTACTATATTCTCTCGGGAACTCTATTGATAATGAAGTATTAATTTGTTTTGAAGGTGGATGTTTCCTCTTACCAAAGTTCGATTCTTTTCTTAGATAATTAAGCTACTTATTTCTGATATGGCTTGCTGCTTCACCTCTTTCTCTTACAAGTTATCTACCTTCAATTTATAGATAGAAAAATGGCATAAAAGTTCTAGATGTAAATTTTGAGATTTGAATTCATCCACTAGCAATAATTTAACACGTCAGTATCAATATGATTAAGTAATTATATATATGCTGGGTAAACTCTTTACTCAGGGAAGAAGATCTATTTTGGATGTTGTAAGATAGTTCATTTTCTCAACTTATTTTTAAGTATTTCACTGTTTTGTAAATGGTAAAAGTAATACTCCGTATTATTTGATTATTTAATGCACCCGGGCATATCTTCTATGATTGTTTTTCTTTTTTCGTTTACTACTTACCTTTTATTCCTTTAGAAGTGCACTTTTTCTCTAATATATTCCTTTGAGTTGTGGTAATGTTGCTGCTTCATGTTTAGTTTAATGGAAGACTGATAGGAACAAAACCAAATTGTTCTTAACTTATTGTTTCTAGCAACTGTACATACCATTTTTAGTTTTTTACTGTAGGTGCAAGTAAAATTTTAGATATAATCCATGATTATAACTTTTGTCGTCAAATTTGAATTAGGCGTGTCCAAGTTTATTGTACGGATTTTTCATGGATATAAGCTGATAATCATAGGCAAGTATTCGAGTTTTACAGTATCCAACAAAAGCTTGGACTTTGGCTTTAGTTGAGTAGGTTGAGATATGTTAATGAAAGATATAATTATCTGCTCTGATATTTGTTTGATTGATTATTTTTTCTTTCAGGAATCCTGAAGAGGATTGGATATTTGTGGGTCCAAAGATGCTTCAGGTACATGCTCGATAAACCTCATTATGGTGACTTAAGTTTGAGGGAATTCCTTCGTTAGTATAGTGATGCACTTTGTGTCATCTCTGTTTCGTTACGGGTAAGCACCTCAGAAATGAGTGTTGATCATGCGCGCTTAATGACCTGCATATTCTGAAGGTATAAAGGATATACTCCTAACTGAAATGAGTTAGTGTTTATACATCTAATCTTTAGCACTGATTGAAGCATATCCTATAAGAGGTATAAATACTAATCCAATTCAAGTTACGAGAACACCATTTTCCTCTATGTTGTCAATTTGGGTAAGCCATTGTCACAAAATTTAACATTGTTTTTACTTTTTATCCATATTTATTTCTGAAATTCGTTGTTTTTATTTTTTATTGTAATCGTTCTTACCCAAGCAGCTAGCTTTAACTTGACCCATAACAGGTTAACTCTCAACATTTTCGTGGTAGTCGTAATCAGCAAGGAAACCAGTGATCATGTGATCTTGCCTTCTAAATTCATCAGGGCCAAGTGGATTTTTTGCACATATTGACACGCTTTCAAGGTTACCAGTTGGAGGACTCCCCATTAATTAATAATATGAGTTTAGGTGAATTTCATATGTTGTGGTTAAAAGCTGAACAAAGCTCATTTATTAGATCTTCTGGCCCTACCGGAGTATATTTGAGTCAATAGGATCATCCTATTATTTCACACTACCAATACTTTATCCGGGTACACCAACAAATCTATTTTACAGTCTACGAATATCGGACCTATGATAAAAACGAAGGGAACCATGCCCCAATCATACGCATGAAAACTTCTCTCCAAACCCTAATTACTCCTCTATTTTTTTTTACCAACTGTCTCCACGTCTTACCGCCTCCTCTCCTCTTCCTCTCCCTGTTTCCATTCTTTCTTCTTCTTTTTTCCATGCACTTGATGGTTTTTTTTCGTATTACATGTATGTTTTGATTAGTTTTATTTATCGTAGCCGGTTGGACATATCAATACCAGGTAATAATCATTGTGTTCTATATCATGTCAGATAAATTGCGTTCTTAGTTTTCTCATGTTTCACTGTATTGAGTTTTCAGGCAAACAAATAGGGTTTTTTTTTTTTTTTAAAATTTTTGCAAGATATTTATGCTAGGTTTAATTTTTCAGGACATGGGATATCAAAGAGCGAGATTTACATTTTTAACTTTTTTTATTTTAATCTTCTCAAGTAAAATTTTGTGTACTATACCAAGTATTCTAATGGGTATTGTTCGTGTGCTAGGGGGACCAAAACTCTATGGACTATAGACTGACTGGTACATGTAATGCCCCGTTGGAGAACTCTGAACAACTACTGATGTATTTGGTCTTCCTACTATAATTGCGTCTGATCATTCCTAAATCAAGATATCAAAGATTTCAAAGAACTGTCAGTAATTCTCTACCAAAGAGGTGAAACATACAATGTCTTTTACTAATTTTATTCAAGTTGATTATATGAACTTTAAGTAAATTTGATATGCCCTAATTCATGCACTACCTCTTCTTTCATGATACACAGTTCAAGCAGTATCACTACCGATGCGTTATCAAAGTTAGAACACCTATGATCCAAGGTATGATGTCTGATACAACTCCTATTTGTTGAACTTAAAAATAGGAGTAAAGATTAGCGAAACACTGAAATTATATTGTTATGGTTTTTTTTTTTTATTGCTATTTTTATCGTTTGATGTTTTATATGGGATTTTTCACACACTTATGTCATTTGGGTGATAGGGTTTTGTAGCATTAGCTTCTTTGTGTGTGGTTAACAAGAGTAAAGATTAGCGAGTAGCTAAAACTTCAACGTGAATGAGACAATAGTATAACAATGATGTACCTTTCCGACAAGCTTTAATAAGCTTTCCATCAAGTGAGAAACTACAAAACTCGCAAGTTTATATATCAGTGTTGGCTTCTGCAACGTACTTCCCCATTTGTCCCAGAGCTTGCAGTAAGTAATCTAATATACACAAGACTAAGTACTGGAAAGGGGACCAACTGATACGAATAGTGTGACGATTGAGATGAAATCATTAGTAGGTCCAATTTTTTTTTTTTTTTGTGTAGGATGGACTTTGTGTATGGTTTTAATCTTATGGATGATACGGAAAGAAAAGAAGAAGATCCGTAAGGAAGAACATAGAAACTGAGGCTCATTTTCTCTTATGTTGCTTTCTCTTTTGCTGTAGATTGGCTAAAAATGCCACCAAATATGTAAAAACTTTCTTTTAACGATCAATGTTCTATTTAGCAAGCGTATGAGCTCTCTTTATTCTTTTGCTTTGATCATTGCAAGATCTTTTCTTAGGATTAGCATAAAAAGAAAGACAATTGTGCTGTCTGACAACAAGGATTTATGTTTTCCAAAGCCAATTTAGAAACAATAAGTTTTAATATTATCACTTTTAGTAATTGAACATTTTTATTGTCGTTTTTTAATCCTTTTTATTGCCTTTTTTTTGTTTCATGTTTCAGATATTGAATCCCTAAAAATTCACCGGCACCAAAACATTTTTTTCTCTACCAAATATTTAGGCCCGTGCAACGCACGGGCGGATAGCCTAGTACTATGTAAAAGCATAATAATATGATCATCTCTATCGGTTACTAAACAAATATGAATAACTGCTTCCAGTAACTTCTAGCCAGGCTCCTGCAGTCTTCAACCGCTTTAGGATCCAATTTCTCCAACTCTTTAACCGACTTCTTTAGGTCACCTTTGCAGGCCCCGTCCGTTAGAATTTTCCCGAAAGTAGCAGCCCTGTTAAGAAAATATTTCAACTAGAAGTTACTAATCATGATTCTCATTTCCAATTTGTATATTAGTCTTCAGCACAACTATGAAATTTGCTGGATGGCCTTCCTGGCCTGTGCACGTTAAATGACTGATATGTAATATGGGGAAGGCAGCGAATCTTTTGTCTGACAACTGTGCAAAAGTCAACCACTAATTTGTTCTTGCATACAACTAACTAAGAACCTTGATGTCACCTGAGACTGAACAGCACTTGCAAAACCATGGCAACCCACACTTTCTGTGTTCAGATCAAAAGATAAAGTTGGGAAACTAAACAACACAGTTGGCTACCCAGTTACTGAATGATAATGACTGTAAAAAGGACCAGTACCAATCATGTTTTAGTCCCGGGAATGTCCAGGTTGATGAGCCCAGCCGGAGACCAAGGCCTGGACACTGACTCAGTGCCAAGCAGTCTTTAGCCTTGCAAAAGTGGTAAATCAAAATTTTTGACCAAAAAAATGTTCAAACAAATTTAGAGGATGAACGTAAATACCGAGGCAAGCAAAAGAGAACCATTCAGACAACAAAGTGAAGAATGAGACGCACACCCCCATAGTAAAAAGCAAAACAAAACACTAGATATTGTCTTTTAGCTAACTTTGCAACACATTCACCAGTGCGTCGTTACTGGTTCTAATAAACAAAATGCAGACATTACACTTAAGAAAAAGAGGGTAATCTAGCTTTAACTTCTGTTATAAGAAGTTCCATGAGCAAAATAAGGGTTGTTTTTTAACCATGTACGCCTCTCAAGTCACAAAACAACCGTAAGGGTAGCTACCACAATACTCCAAATGACTTACTACAGTGCAGAGTCAACACACATCCAATGTACTGTTGGGTATATTCACACGTGTACAAAATTAGAGGAGGTTAAAAAGGAGGTGCAAGATTGCGATGTCCAAGTGCTAAAAAATTAACACCACTTGGCAGTTGTAGCTGGAAGGTAAAATAGATCTTTTCCATTTTGGTAGATGCTGAATAACTGCTTCGAGTAGCTTCTAGCCAGCCGCTTGCAGTCATCAACCCCTTCAGAATCGAATTTCTCCAACTCTTTAACAGACATCTTGATATCACCTTTCCCTTCCATTAGAAACTTGGCCAAAGTAATACACCTGTTAAGAGAAAATATCAATCTACGCCAAAAGTGTAGGAATACGGAAAACCAAGAAAAGATACTACTACTACTATTCATTCTTCTCATTTCCATTGTGTGCTTCGAAATAACTATGCACATTTAGCTGGTTGGCTTTCCAGCCCTGTACACATGCAGCCATGAGCAGGAAAATAGCTTGCTCCCACCATTCACATGACACCTACAGATATGAAATCTCAGGAAGGCAGCGAATCTTTTATCTGACAATCACAGAAAAGTCGACCACTAAACTTTCCTGGTCCACCCAACTTTGTTGATAATTGATATACAAAGTCCACAACCAGTGCAGATATATTTCATATTGATGAGGGAGGTAGCGTCGACGCCAATTCAAACTACTTACAGAATCATCTAATTATATTCCACCCGTTGTATTAAGAATTTAAAACCACAAGTTTGTAGGGTAGATTGTGCTATATTTTGACTGGGATATGAGAAGAGGGTAAATGTATGATATGGTCATTCCCTCCTGACTTATATTGATTCCTAAGAATAAAAATAAGTCTTCAAATGTTGTGATATACAAGAAATAGTGCTCTAAGTACCGAGGAATTGAATCAGTTATATGATATGGCTATTTGAGATGTTAATAAAATAACCTATGAGTTTCGAAGCAGAATATGTAATAGCATATATGAAAACCAACAAGCTAACAGATTCTTGCAACATTGTACAAGCTAATGCTTTGTAACTGCAAAAACAGTAATTTCATGCAGTTTTGAGTATAAAGTATAAACGCATTGAAAATGAAAGAAAAGTGTATAGGATTATTAATATACCTGAGCATGTCACTGTCAATGACCAATCCCTTGGGAGATATTTCATCTTCGGATATTTCCTGTCGATAGAAAGCACAAACAACTCTCAAACAGAGCTCAGGGTCCTCTTCAAATGAAAGGAGCATATCAGCCTCAGAATTCCATTTCATTTTGTCTTTGTTCTTATTCAAATTTTTCAACGTCAGCATATCCATTGAGTGACCAAGAGAATCTTCAAATTTGCCAAGACTATCACCACCGTCATTTGAGTCTGAGACCAAGTTCACCACAGTCTTCTTACACATTTCCAGATTAGCTTGAGATGGTCTCTCTTCCGAACAGCCCCAACCCTTCCCTTCTTCAACTTTCAGAACCTTCTCATCGGTTTTCAGTTCATACACACGAGAATCCTTGCTCCCTCCATCTGTGGTTTCAGCATTAGGTTTGCTCATGTTGTTTTCATCTCTTTGGTTTTCACCAGTTTGAGTAATTTCATCCTGCAAACCCCTCGCTTCAGACTCTATCTTTTCAGAATAACTCAATCCTTGACATCTCAATATCGAACTTTCTTTTCCATTACTTGGGACTAGGCTCGCCAAATTAGAAACGCCTGACTCTACACATCTCATTGTTGAAGTTTCGTTTTCCATTCTCTGGACCACACTCTCCAAATCGGAACACTTCTTTCTCCAAAATTCAGTGGCATTCTCATCTTTAGCAGTACACATTCTAGTTTCTTGTACCTCTGCTAACTTTCCCTGGAATTCAGTACACTCCACCTTCTTCTTCTCAAGCTCTACTTTACTCTTCTCAAGCTCCATTTTCATCTTCTCAAGCTCTACTTTATTCTTCTCAAGCTCCACCTTATTCTTCTCAAGCTCCATAGACAATTCAAAAAAGTTACGTTTGTAAAGCTCCACGCTCTCCAACTCAACTACAGGTTCTTCAAATCCTTTTATTCTTTCGACATTTTTCATCTTTGTCTGAACTTCTGGGGAACCACCTTCTGTAATGCTATCAGCTGGATAAAAAATTTGCAATTAGTTAGACAATGCAATGATTCTTAATGTTCCTCCGGGGGGGGACTTAACAGATGATACTATCAAATTTCTCAATTACCAAAATTTTAAAAATGCAAAAGAAACGAACAGGAACAACACGCCAAGAACAACAACATCAAAGGAGATAAATTGGTACAGGGAGAAATTTGTGTAAGAGTTACTCACAGTCACTGTTATCACTCGTAGATGGTTGATTACTTGTTTCATCACCTTCTGTTACTATCTTTCTATGTTTCGAGGCCCTAGTTTTTGTCAATGTGTTTAGCTCTCTAGTTCTTTCGACGTTTTTCCTTTTGGTCCCAAATTTGGCAGATCCAGCCCCTACAATTGTATCAGCTGGATGAAAATTTTCCAATTAGTTAGACAATGCAGTCATTCTTAACAGATGAAACTACGAAATTTGACAACCAGTTAAGCATTTAATCAAACGAAACCAACAACAACATCAACATCAAAAATCACAAAAATTTAGAAATGTATGTTTAGAGTTACTCACAGCTGGTGGTAGGTTTGCTCATGTTGAGTAATTTCATTCAGCAAACCCGGCGCTTCAAACTGTATCTTTTCAGAATAACTCAATCCTTGACATCTCAATATCGAACTTTCTTTTCCATTCCTCGGATCTAGGCTCACCAAATTACAAACGCGTGACTCTACACATCCCATTGTTGAATTTTCAATTTCCATTCTCTGGACCACACTCTCCAAATCGGAACACTTCTTTCTCCAAAATTCATTTGCATTCTCATCTTCAGCAGTACTCTTTCTAGTTTCTTCTACCTCCAAAAATTCACCCTGCAGTTCAGTGCACTCCACTTTCTTCTTCTCAAGATCCATAGATAATTCAAGACCGTTAATTCTATAAGGCTCCATGCTCTCCAACCCAATTACAAGTTCTCGAGATCCTTCCATTGACAGAACTTTGGGTGAACCACCTTCCATAATCCTATCAGCTGGATAGAAAAATTCCAATTAGTTAGACAATGCAATGATTCTTATTGTTCCTCTGGGGGGACTTAACAGATGAAACTATGAAATTGCACAATTATTATAATTTTATAAAGAAACCAACAGCCACAACACACCAAGAACGATAATAACTTCCAAGGAGATACATTGAAACAGAGAGGAAGTTACGTAAGAGTCACTCACAGTCCCAGTTATCATTTGTAGCTGGTTGATTACTTGTCTCATCGTCGAACCGGTCACCTTCTATTACCATCCTCTTCCGTTTCAAGGCCCTAGTTTCAACCACAGGTCCCCTAATTCCTGTCAATGATTTCAGTTCTCCAGACATTCTTTCCACCCTTTTCCTCTTTGCACCAGTTTTGGCAGAACCAGCACCAACAATTGAATCAGCTGCATAATAAAATTCCCAATTAGCTAGACATTGCAGTGATTCTTACAGGACTAATTCAACATATTAATCTACGAAATTTCTCAATTGGAAGCAAACGAAACCAAAAGTGGCAAATGTATGTTTAGAGTTACTCACAGCTGGTGGTAGGATTACAAGTAGATGGTTGTTCCGTCAGCTGCCGTTTCCCCGGCCGTTGAAAGCGATTTGAATCCCTAGTTTCAGTAACCCTCTTAGAAAAACCAGCTCCACTTTTCTTCTTCATTTTCTTCGTATGACGATTCTTATTAGAAATGCAATGTTCTTCGCAATAATTTTTAGTTCCGCCGTCAGCACCAGTACCACTCTTCATCCTGAAATTCTTGCATCTCCATATCATTCCATCATTTCTAAAACACCGCTCTTCATCTGGAGGTAGGACGGAACTCTGCTTCTTCACCACTTTCTTCTTCTTGGTCAGATCTGGAGTTTCGGAGCCAAGAAGATCAAGTTGATTCTTCTTTAGAATCGAGGGATTGTTTCTCAGAAAATCAGTGTGAAACTTGTAATGTTTATCGAAAAATTGAAGATGATTATCACCAGTTAAAATCTTGCATATGTTTCCTCTGTATCTGCAAGTCTGTTGTTGCACAGCCATTTTGCGAGTCTTCATGATGCCCTAAAAATGGAAGACAGAAATTTGGGGAAAAACTCATATGAAGCTTCAAGGTAAAGTGGATTAAGTAGTGAATGAGGTTTACCTACTTTTCTTTACCATTTAAGACGCTAGTACCAATTTAACCACGGGTTCACTAACTCCAGTTACTTTTAGTGTGTTTGGATAGACCTTATGAGAAAATTTTGACTAGTCAAAAAGGGGAAAAGCAGTTTGGGCGAGGGTTTTAAATCAATTTTAAAAATCGAAAATGTGATTTTTTTGTGAAACAAAGCAGTTTTGTTTGTGACTTTTGTTTTTGTTTTGGTTTCATGGTTAGTACATCGTTCTCGTTGTTATGTCACATTCACAGTTTTTGTTGGCAAGCCATATATATTAGAGCTACGCCCAGAATGAATTATGAGTGAAAATAAAGAAAAAATAACAAGTATTGAATGTTTATATATCTATTGATCGATTTATAGTTAGGTTTCACCTATTTGCCACCACTTAAAAAATGTTAAAAGTAATTCCACTTTTCAATTTTGTAATTTCCTATTTGCCACCTACAAAAGTCAAATTAAATTTGACCACTCTTCTTATTCTTCTTCTTCATTAACCCCATTCTTCGTTGAAAACCATTTTGTTATTCTTCTACGTTAACCCACCTTTCCACTGAAAAACTAATAACTTTAGTAGGGTACAATACACCAAAAATGTATCATTATACGAAAGATTCTGTTATAATCATCAGGTGGAAAATCTTCCATTTGGTTTGTTAAATTGGTTGCTTCCATTTGGAGAAGCTTCCCACTAAACATCTTGGGCAGTTGGGGTATCCCACAAGAAAGAGATTGTGATTTAAACAAATGGAGAACTAGACTATACCATCAATTATTGTTCGTGAATGACCATCAGTTATTAGCTGGGGAACTGAGTTATGCGAGTGACCTCCTTATGTTGGTGCACGAAATCATAAAGAGGCTTTTACATCTGTTTATGCGAATGGGATCACTTGGCCTTACACACTCTTTCCTGGTGCCTCTTCAACTTCGAAATTGATGTTTGTATATGCCTCAGTTATCAGACCTTGTTAACCTTGGAACGATTACAACATAGTTTTCCATCAATGGTCGATGGGTGGAGATGGGGAAGAAAAAATAGTTTGTAATTTTGGGTTTTTGTAATCTTTGGTGTAGTTATTGAAATGGTATTATTGTTGGGTGTAAACAAAAAGTCAAGAGGAAGTATTTAGGATAATTTAAAAAATATTATGGGTGGTAAATAAGATAAGTGGTGGTGGCAATTTACGTGAGTGGCAAATAGGAAAAGTGTAGATGGCAAATAGGGAAATGAGGCTAATGCTATGTCAAAGTTGACAATACTCGGCACGTTAGATATTAGTAAAATACTTTTAATTAACCAGCATAGAAGTATCTATTTCATCACTTAAGTAAATAAATTTTGAATATTGACATGGTGGAGGAAATTGAAGATGAAAACTAAAATAAGGATCTCGTGGGAATATACAAATAAGAGCATTGTTGCTAGTGTTGACCGTGCTGCTCCATAATCTACAAAACACTGTCGACCATAAACATCGTTTTGCTTTTGACCTCCATGGTGATCCTACACATCTTACTTTGCCAATTTTTGTTATTTTTGTATTTATTTTTTGTTGAATTCAGTATATACACTCTTATATAGACATTATCAAACGTGATTTACACCATTCTTTCGATAAATCTCAAACGTAAATGAATTTAAAACTAATTTGTTGCTGATATTTTTCTCATGTAAAACTTTATATTAATTCCTACCAAAAATAAACATAACCCGAAACAAAATTTATAATGGACGTGCTACTTTCACTGGGATATGAAAAAAAAAAGGATAAATGTACCTACGATTTAATCATTACCCCCAGACACATTGTGATTCCTAGGTAGAAAAATAACTTAAACATTTTGATGCAATAAGTAGTAAAGATATACGTAGTACCAAAAGGGATGATACTTTTCTATGGTAAAACAAAATATTAGAAGTCATATTGTTTATATATAATGCGAAAATTTAAGATGTAATAGCACACACTTATACATTGGGTAGCAGAATAAGGGACTGAGCTTGGGATTCAAACCTCTAGTCTTAAGACTCTTAACTAGGAGACTGATCCATCCTCAAAAACTTGGTTAATCACTTAATTGGATGTCTTCAATGTGTTAAAATAATCTAACTTTTGGGTTATGGTTTAGAGTGTGAAACGTCGATAATCAAGTTGAGTAAAAGAACCCGCATGTATTAGACATGCAAACCAAAATCCATGGAAGCAACTAAAGATGATCAAAAAATAAGAAACAGTTTTTAGACCAATACCTCTCTTCTATGATTTTTTATATAATTAGGAAGAACAAGAGTCAAAAGAAAGACTTGAGAAACACAATACATATGTAGCTGCAGGAAATCCCACATCTACACCCAAATGCTCACTCTCACACAAACTTACCAAAAACTCATGAAAATGATAAGATTCAATCCATTTTATTACTTTCTCATAAGATTAATGATGTAAATTTATAGTGGTAAGTAAGGTTGTCGTTCACTCGGACCTGATGAGATTGACTTTAAGATTTAAAAATAGAAAATACTATAAATAAATAAATAATATATATTCAAAATATATCACCGGATAAATAAATAATATATATTCAAAATAATATATACTAGAACAACGATCTTCATCTTGAGGCAGTTCATTATGAGCACTTGCATTCTTGCAAATCTCTTCTTCTTCTTCACTATCAGCGCCATCCGCCGCCTTAGTCTTCTCCATTATAACAACAACAACAAAAAACTGATGTTTCCCTAGAATCTACAAACATTTATTAAGATTGTTAGGTAGGATTTTGTCCATTATACCCTTACAAATACAGTATTGCCTTGGCTGGTGTATCCTTCGAGGGACTTATTAGTCATAAATATTTAGAAGTTTTTTAGTATCTACTGCTGATTTGATGTAATAATAATACCTGGCTTGGTTGGGGTATATCCATATTAATTGGGGTATACCCAATTTCAAGGGGACATGGTGTGTCATCGTTAAAAAGGGTGATTTTACTTTAATACCCTTGAACTAATTAAATCTTAAACTAAACCAATTTCTTAATTTCACTAACCTTAAAATTAAAAAAAACTATACAACTCTTAATCTTTTCTTCTTCTTCATCTACATCTTTCATCAACCAAAACCATATAAAAAATTTCAACATTGATTTTCCAAAAAATTGTCGATTATACGGGCGAAAAGAAGACTATAAATGATGTTTAAACTCAAACCCATCATTTTGTTGTGTGATTTGACTGTTATATTAGGTTAGAAATAGAAAATTGTGATTTTTGTGTTTTTAACCGGCAAGGTCGCAACATGCATATCTTGCCGACTTTTCATAA
Organism: Papaver bracteatum; assembly: GCA_023529315.1. NCBI lineage: Eukaryota > Viridiplantae > Streptophyta > Magnoliopsida > Ranunculales > Papaveraceae > Papaver > Papaver bracteatum. Next base: position 1,096,522 of record JAJJWX010004858.1, on the reverse strand, counting down.
CAGCCATGGCCACTGTAAATTTTTTTCAACAGCTGGCAGGGTATTTTTTGAAGACCTTACCGGCCAATACTGCCCACAAGGCCGTAACATGCATATCTTGCCGACTTTTCATAATATCCATGACGACTGTAAAATTTTAAATAGCTAGCAGAGTATTTTATGAAGACCATGCCGGCTAATACACAGCCGACAGGGTATTTGTTGAAGACCTTGTCGGCTAATAAACAACCGGCATGGTATTTTTTTAAAACCTTGCGGCTAGTTCCTTTTTCTGAACAGCCGGATGGTATTTTCAACAGCTGGCAGGGTATTTTTAACAATAGGAAGGGTATTTTTTGAAGACCTTGCCGGCTAATAAAATTTTTCTGTCGTCTCTTGTGTGTCAAAAAAATAAAGTTGGCAAGGTCGACGAATGAAGATCATTTGGCCGGCATGATCTTCATTCGTCGACCTTGCCGACTTTTTATATTTTCAGAACTGAAAGTGTTGATTTTTGACCTTTGCAATCCCCTTTTTAGAAGTGTTTGGGTTGTGTGCTTTCATTTCCGTTGCAAAAGATTTTCTCAAAATAATTTTTTTTGCATCAAAAAACTTCCCAAATAAGTTCAATCAAAAACAAAATTTCATTTCATAAGTTTTAATCTACTCAATTAGTCAATCTAAACTCAATTAATTAACCTAATCAAAAAGCTTAGTGTTAATTAAACAAGAGGATATTAGCTATTTAGAAAATATATAGTAAATGGGTGGCTTGTTTTACTTCCAAATGACCCAATTTTACATTTGGACAAATAGACCGGCTGGGTCCCGTTCACCAAGCAGTGTATGTATTCGAGCAAGTTCACTGGAATACCCCAAATAAACTAATTCCAGGCCTGGACCGCCTAGTGGATGGGCAAACCTAAATTTGGTGAAACAGTTTACTGTAGAAATAAGAGCCAATCGCGGTAAATTGAGATGGTTGTCGAAATTCCTTACGACAACCGCTATATCCCAAGTCCAACCACCACAAAACAGTCCCATCCATTTTCAACATCTATAAATATCATATTCATTTAATTTCTCAATTCACGACAAATTTCATTATTTTATTGAATTTTGCTCTATTAAAATATTTTTTAGTCCTAGTTACCTCTCAAAATTTCTCGCTAGGAATGTCTCAATCTCAAGATATAGGCGACAATGAAATGCAAAACTGTCTCCGAATGAATCCAATGACCTATGGCGGTATCACAATCAGACTCTAAAAAAGAGAATAACAATCTCAATCTACTTTACGGTCGACAATCAGCCAACGATCAAGGTAATTTGTCTATAAAAGTTGAGCTAGAAACCCCTATGGAACAACCAAGAAGTGGTTGTTACGAAGTTAGCCAACTTTATATAAACCTCTATGCATTTGATCTTCTACATACGTATCAGATAATTCTAGATAATTTTGGAAAACGCATTAATTCCAACAATGCAGTTACTATAAGTATAATAGAACAGGATCCTGTTCGAATGAAGAAAGCATATCAGCCTCAGAATTCCATTTCTTTTCGTCGTTGTTCCAGTTCCATTTTTCCATCCCCAGCATATCCATAAGGTCACCAAGAAAATTTTCTGAATCAATATAACCATCAGAATGTTTAGAATCGCCAAGAGTATGATCGATGAACCGGTCATCTTTGACATTTTCCCTCTTCCTCCTAATATTGCCAGTACCACCTTCTACAATTGTAACAGCTAGACAGAATATTGCCAGTGCACAAGTTAGAAAAAGAGATACAATGATCCCTATGGAGGATTTAACAACTATGCAATTTTGAACATATAAGCAATCAAAATGAACAATAACAAACAACAGCAACGGCAAGAACATATGACCATGAAATGTTCAATTAGTTATCATAATTTTTTACATGCAAGCAATCGAAACAAACAACATAAAAATTCACTAAAATGAAAATATAAGAATTACTCACAGGTATCATCAATTGTATCCCCTTGTTTTTGAACTGCACCTTCACCATCTCTACTTCTCTTCTTAAGATTCTCATAATACTTTGCACGAAGATTGTGATGCTTTTCACAAAGGCTACTCTTAGGAACACTATCATCACAACCATGACCCATCCTAAAATTCTTGCATCTCCATCCTCCACCGCCAGTTCTACCACAATGCTGTTCATCTGGAGGCAGCTTCTTCATCTTCCTCTTGGTTCCAACATTGGAAGAACCCTCTTGTATATTAGCTGCATATATAGAGAATTCTCAATTAGTTAGACAATTTGCAATGATTTCTAACTCTTCCTTTCTATCAATAAAACTAATAATTTTGAATTTCCTAAATTGCCATACAATCACAGGTTCCCTAATTTTGAATCTATGAAATTTGTCAATTAGGTATCATTGCAAATTACCATACACTATATATTCATTAGGGAGAAATGTTACTCACAGCTGGAATCATTAATAGTAGGTTGTTGAATTTCCTTGATGTGGTTGGTTACCTTCTTCCATTTCAAGCAATTTGAATCCCAAGTTTCTGTACCACTACTACTGGAACCATCATCATCATCTTCTTCACTACTACTTATCTTCTTTTTAAGCTTCTTCTTCTGCTGCTGATTCTTGTTCTTAAGCTGCTGTTTCAATTTTGATCGATTAATCTGCAGCTTCTTATTCCGCTCTTTAAAGAAATTGTAATGGTTTTTACAGTACTTGGTATCAAGACCATCATTATTAGAAACACCAAGATTCATCCTGAATTTGGTACATCTCCATCTAACTCCATCAGTTCTACAACAACGCTCTTCATCCGGAGGAGGTATCATCATTAAACTCTTCTCAAGAGGCGGCTGTTTAACAACACCACCAACAGCAGCCTTCTTCTTCTCCATTTACAACAAAATTGTGCCCTAGAAAATCACTTAGAGGAAGAATACAAAATATACCATTTTGTTTTGTTTTGTTTTTTTTTTTTTGAAGCTTGAACCCTGAATTGGAATTACTAGTGACTACTGGTTATAAATATTTCTATTCTGCTGCTGTAATAATAAAAAACGGTGTTCGATGGGCTATACCTTGGTCCGCTGAAGATGGACTGTCAAGGGTTCGGGCCCATACAAAAAAAAGTACAGTGAGGGAGATTTTGTGGTTTATAACAAATCCTCTGCCAACTTGCATCATTGGCACGGCGATTACACCAGGTTATTGCCCATTCTGGTGAACGAAAAAGATCTTGTATAAGCATTGCTGTGAGAAGATAATGGACATCATTCTTGTACCAATCCATTTCAAGAAGATCATTGCAGCAGGACTTTCAGTCTGTTGCCGTACCTTGTAATCTCTAATTCTCCCAAAACTCAGAAAATGTAATATAAATGGAATTACACTTGTTTGTCGTTTTTATAGTATGAACACCTGAACATCATCACCAATCATGCATTTGTTAATCGAATCTTGAATAGGTATTGTGCACTTCACTTGAGAGATGTGAGGCTAAAAGTGGAAGGAAAAAAGAAACTGAATACTTACTTGTAAACTAAATGATGAATATTCTTAATTACATTTGTACGAACACACGCCTTGTTTTTTAATCAAACCAAAGAAGAAATTAGAGACTATCCAGATATTAGCATGCACTATCAGGTTAGTAACAAAAGCTTTAACTCAACCAAGATGCCAAATTTCAGTTTGTTTTCTTAAGTATTATTCTACAAGGTCATGGGATGAAAATGTATATGCAATTGATGGTACGGTGGTGGTGATGGTGCAAACCTCTGTTCATTAGACTCTGTCTTTCTAGCAAAATATGCAACACGGACGGTCAGCTACCTTATTACTGATCCTATTAGAAATTACAATAATAATGAAGAAGGGGAAATCTAGCTTAAGTTTAAGTAATTATATATTAAGCATCACATTATCATTTCCATGAGCTAAACAACATTTGTCTTTCTTCCATGTACACCAATCAAAACAATATCAAGTGTAGCTACCATGATATCATTATCACTTACTACTAGTTCTCCATTTCATGTGTACAAAATTAGAGGAGGTTAAAAGGAGATTGTAATGCCAGTCAAAACCAGTTTTCCACTTACAAAACAATCTATCTCTTAGCAGTTCGATCTTCATGGCTGGCAGTCGTAGCTGGGAGGAAAAAAAGGATCTTTTCGGTTTTGGTAGACACTGACTGAATAACTGCATCGAGTATTCTCTAGCCAACCTATTGCTGTCTTCAACCCCATCACAATCGAATTTCTCCAGCTCTTTCATGGACTTATTTAGGTCACCTTTGCCTCCCCGTCCATTAAAAAATTGGCCAAAGAAACACACATGTTAAGAGAAAATATCAATGTACACCTGAAGATTAATAAATGCGGAAAACCAAGAAAAGATACTGCTGTTGAGTTTACGATGCCAATTGAAACTATTTACAGGACCATCTTATGCCAATCGAAGCTATGTTGAGAACTTATATAACCACAAGTTTTCATTGGAGACAGAATGTGCTATATTTTGATTGTGATATGAGAAAAGGGTAAATGTAAGATATGATCATTCCTCTCGACACATTTTGATTCTTATGAATAAAGATAAATTTTCAGGCGTTGTGATATGCAAGCAATGATGCTCTAAGTACCACCAGATAATACTATAATAGAGGAATCGCATCATTCATATGATAATAAGCTTCCAAATTCTTGCAGCATTGTATTGTAACCGGAAAGACAGTAATTTGGTGCAGTTTTAAGTACAATAGAATTGGAAGAATAGTGTAGAGAATTCTTAATATACCTGAGAACATCATCGCCATAGAACAACCCCCTGTATGATGTTTTGTCTTTGGACATTTGCTGTCAATGGAGAGCACAAACAGCTCTCATACAGAGCTCTGGATCCGCTTCAAATGAAGAAAGCATATCAGCCTCAGATTTCCATTTTTTTTTTGTCTTCATTACTATTCCTATATTTCGTCGCCTGCATGTCCATAATGCCATCAAGAGAATTTCGTCGCCAGCATGTCCATAATGCCATCAAGAGAATCTTGTGAATCAGCAGAGCTATCAGAGTCTTCAGATTCAGCGACACTTTCACCACTGTCTTCAACATCTGAGGCCAAGTTAGAGAAAATTGTAGACATTTTCTCGGCCAATGCCCGTATACATAATCTTGCAATTTATAGCACTACTTAAGTTAAAAGGATTCAGATTCGTACCTAAAAATTTATCAGCGCGAACAAGCATGATTACTACTGGTTTTAGTGAAGTCAACATAGGCGTGGAGGGAACAAGGTCATGAGGCGAACCTTCTTCAAGAAATAGGGAGTGGAGGTGGTCATGATTCTTTGGAGAAAAATATTAATGCATCCGTTTTGGTTGACGGGGGGCCAAGGGCTGATGCTTTATCAATGAAGTAAAACCATAATAATTCTTTGAAACAATTCTTTGTACTTGGCGGGTGCAGATTAGAGTTCCAATAATTCCATCTAAAGATCTTGCACAAGTTTGAACTCTTCTAAGTCCCCTAAACTCAAGTGTAAACAAGGTGTGAGAATACCCTTTTTTGATAACAGTACTATTTCCACCCAGGTGTTATATCGAGTTCTTTGCTCTTGATAAGGGGCTCCTCCCATTAGGGTTAGGAATGAAGATGGATGGATGTGACCTTATAAAACAGAAGGCATAGATGATAGATCTGTGTCTCTCTAACTCCTGCGCCGTCTCTCATCCCTCTCTTTCTCTTCACACTTCTACCACAAATTATGAATTGGATCTCAATCTTGGTTTTGTATTGGAGAGACTCAATCATCTTCAACATTGGATCAATTGTCATAATGACTTTTCCTCTCAAAACCAACTTCGCATTCATTTTCAGCGCTACTTCTATTAATCTGTAATTCTGTATGTATGAGAAGTCTGAAATCCAAAATAAATTGCTAGGGATGGGATAGGAAGCATTGGTACTGTGAAATCTGTAGGGGATGTCATCACCATTGATGTTCCATAACTGGAAGTAAGTTGAAAAATCAGATCTGCAGAAAATCAAGATGTTAAAATTTATGCTTACAACTCTCCATCTGCCTCGCCACCAAAACCAGATGCTTTCTAATAGACAAATTTTCTGACTTAAGATGAAAAGAAAATATTACAGACTATCTATTGTAATGTTGTTTGCTTCATTGTGCAGTTTATGTATTTGTATTTTCTGATGGTTGTGATGTAGATATATTGGATACAGAATGACACCCAAATGTTCATATCAGAGACTGGTATTCAGATTTGGAAAGAAACACTGGACATTAATGGATGAATGAAACCCCCCAGAAAACAACATATTCCTTCCTAAATTGATGCCAACAACTCCTAAATTCTAAGTAAACCAGCAGAAAAGGGGAAAGGAATTTTTACAAAATATACCACGGTTTGGCGCTAGATCTTACCAGAAACATGTATCCCACACTGTGAGGAAATCCAAAAACGAACATATGACTAGCTTCATCTGCGGATATGCTGCGTCCATAGGCATAACGAACCATTATTACAAACATTGGAAAATGCGAGCACAAGAACATATCCACCGGGATCGCAGCAACAAGGAATTTGAAGCCATATAACTCTAGGTCCGGGTGAAGCAGCAAGTGTTGCACAAAATGCTGAGCAAAATGATGATAATTCCTTGGAGTCTATGATTATGTTTTGTTGACAAACCGCCTAATCTATTTTAATTCATTTTTCCGGAGAATTCTGAAGAAGTCCTAGATGTGTTTGAGCATTAAGTTTTTGGGTACCAACCAAGAACCCATTTCAGGAAATTCTACTTCAATGAACTCAACTGAACAACATGGGATTCTTTCCAGAACTAAACTGTTTATTCCAACAAAGACCAACTTCCTCCTCTGCATCTGATAACCTACAAATATCCAACTCGTCCGTTTCTCCAAGTTAATCTCATTTGGGAATCAACTGAATCTCTGAAACTTAATATTGGATCATCATAGTCAATACACAGCCAATGTACGTCAATTTACCAACCAAAAAGAAAAAAAATACACATCCGATGCATTCTATGGTATGTTAACCAGTTTTTTATTTCTTATGTGCACAAAATTAGAGGAGGTTAAAAGAAGATGCAAGATCGCAATGTCTAGTGCAAAAAATTAAGGCCACATAGACAACAATCTGCTATGACATAGCACAGAGGCGAACCAGAAAATGAATGTTGGGGTGGCTTGAAACCAAATCGGCTTGACTTGGGCTGGCTTAAGCCTAGTGTTTCCGTAGATATCAAATAAATAAGTTTCCAACCGCTTTAGAATCGAATTTCTCCAATGTTTCACAGACTCGTTCTTAACATCACAACCTTTGCAGTCCTCATCCATTATAAACTTGGCCAAAAGTAGGCCACCTGTTAAGACATGATAGCAATCCAGGGCAAAGGTGTATGAAAATGGAGAGCCAAGAAATGATTCCCAATCAAGGTCGACTTCGTTCATCGTCTGCCTATCTAGAGGAAATTTCCTAGAGTGTCTCTTTTTATTTAGGAATTACCAAAAAAGTTTGAAATTACCAAAAATGTTCTGTACAGTGAATTCGTCAACAAATTGGTCTAATTTTGGAGTATATTTACTCTAATGCCACAATGTGTACACATCGCCTGCACATTATATTTCACGTTATTAAAAAAAAAAAAAAAACTCATCTCAAATCTCACTTCTCACTTCTCACTCTCTCATCCTCGTCTGCAACTCTCTCTTCCTCATCCCTTCCTCGCCTGAAGTCAGCGAACTTCCATCTGGATCAGGGTATTCGTTAACTAGGATTTCATTCTTCATTAGAATTTGAAAAAGAAGACTTGCAAGTTCAGATTGCAATTAAAATCAGGTAACTTTTCTATCTTGGGTTTTCAATAATGAATTTTTGATTCATCGATTACCTATGTAAAACCCAATTTTGTAGTGAAGATTGAAAGAAATAAGAGAGATGATGTAATAAAGAAGACATGCATGTTCAGGGTTAGGTGAAAATCGTGTAATTTTTCTTAACTAGGGTTTTCAATCAATCATGATTTAGAAAATTAGGGTTGTAGTTTATTCCTAAATTTTATTCCTAGCAGCTGTTTTGAGAATTAGTGATTGCTTTAAAAAAAAAATCCAAAAAATTCCCTTTTTTTTTCAATTTCAAGTTTGTTCGATCTGTTTTTGATAACGGCGATAATCAATTTGAAGTTTGTAGAAAAAGATTGCAGTGATGTTCAGTTACAATTTTAAGGTGTTTATTATGTGTATTTATCGTTTTTTAGCTTTTTCAATATAAGGTTTTTTTGTTAGAGTATTGCTTAAAAAAAAAGGAATTCTGGTAATTAACTAATTTAGTGGAATGGATTGTTGCTATGGTTCTCTTATTTAGAAAAATCTGTCTGGTCAATACTATGTGGTTTATTTTTTGATGAATAGGTACTATCTGGTTTGGTTTTTAATTTTGATTATGTTGTGTTATTACTTTCATACTTTGAGATTGCTAAGAAAGGTTGGAAACTTTTTTCTGTTTCATATAAGCTTTCAAGGATAATTAGAGGTCATAATATTCAGCTTATTACAAACGATTTAGGTAGCTTTAGTGGTTAGTTACAGATAGTTGGATTACCGAGGATGTATGCGAGTGATTTTCCACTACCCGATACCTGGATTTCAAATATAGATTTTGGTTAATAAATAGGTACTTTGGATAAGACAAGTTTAGTGGCTTAATCGCTTCCTGGCGGATGTTTTATTGCTGTCCATGCTCTTCGGATAGTGTCCTTCACCTCCGCTTTTGCTTAGTATTTCTCATCTCTGTAAATAATTTTTTGTTTCATTAATACCTCATCCAAATTGCGAATATGGTTCACATTTTATTGTTCCGTGAATCGCTCATAGTTTTTGCTTCCGTTGATTTATTATTTAAAATGATCCACTAATGCGTGATGTATTAATAGTCGAAGGGTTTTCAAAGTTGAAGTCGATTGGTTCTACGAATAGAGCATGTGCGTCTTCATTTGTTCAACAGGTAGGATCGAAACTTTTCACATATATAGTTGGTGACTTGGTTATACTTGTACTTACCTACATAAAGAATCTTAATGTATAACATGAAGTAATATGCAATGCAATCTTTTGTACTTAACTATTTTCGCAATCTGAATGGATATAACTTTTTGATACAATGTATTTTTGTCGTTTATGATATGGTATCTCTTGGGATATGTACGTTAAAGACTAAGTTTGTTGTTATATTGAGCTAACTACTTTGAATTTCTTAAGGTTTACGGTAATTCATGTTGCAGGTGCTATAGTCCACCAATTGCTCTAAAAATTGTAAAAAGTTTTTGATTTTGGCATTTGGCTGTTGCTCAAGCTGCATAAGATATTTGGACATCTCCCAAAAGTTACTTCTCTAGAATGGATTATTGATTAATGAAAGTGCATTTAGGCCTAGTTTTTGTGGTTATGAATTAGCTTATTAACAAATTAAGTTTGTGCAAATCAGTTTGCTATTATTGTCTGTTTAGTTGTATGTACACTACTTGGTTGAAAAGACTTGTGTAATGAGTACGATTTCAGTTTGATAACTTCAAATTGGGTTCTACAAAGACTTGGGTTAGTGAATATTTATGCTTGTAGGAAAGCATTGGGGATATTCTGGAATTTCATTAGGTTATAGTGGTTTAGAACTTGTACATATTCAATTTTGTAATGATGTTTATCGATGGAACTCCAATTTATATCTGAAAACCTTTTTTTTCGTGTATGTACAGGTTCGGGTTGGCATACATATTTTCGTATAGCTTTCATTCCTGTCTTGTTAGATTTTTGAGCCTGTAGCCTAGTCCCCAAACCTGCAGGAATCGAGAAAGGTCCTGTAGGCTTGATAATGTGATCTATTTCCCTTCCGCAACGCCTTATCATACAGATGTTTGTTTATCAATTGAATCATGTTTGTAGGTTACTTCTCCTTTCATTGAAATTGGTTGAATTTCTCTTATACAGAAAGGTAGTGGTTCTTTCTCCTTTTATTCCTTTTTCTCCACCTTTTTCGATTCATGTCGATTCAAATGCTATTTATTCGTTTGTCTCCTGATTTTTCGATTCATGTATATTCAAATGCAATTTTCTATTATTGTACAACACTATTTTAACTGGATCTAAAATTTATGAGTTGAGATGTTTTTCTCAGCCGTGAAATTGATAAACTTTGTCCATTAACTTTTCCCAATCTCTCCCTGTTTTTGTTGAACTTTTCTTGAAAACTTTATTTACACAATAATCATTCCTGACATATTAAACCATGTGTGATTTTGGATTTATAAACGTTTCTTTGAAGATTAAATATGATTGCATCTATGAAAATTTAGCTTTCCATCATAAATGAGGTAATGGATTGAATTTTTAAGCTAGCCTCTCAGTTGCTTGTTAAAATTACCCAACGAGTTCCGTTTTGAAACATTGATGTCCAATTTAGAATTGATGGATAGGTTCACTTTCATGTTTGTTATACCATTATTAGTTATCATTTATTATTTTTTAAAATTGTTTCTAAAAAAGGACTCACTGAAGTCCATAATTTCCCCCTAGCTTTTCCACTTAAAAGATTATCTATTCAATGTTTTTGCCTTATGGCACTAGTTTAAGTTTGTTTTCAAAACCTCATGTTCATCATTTTGATATAATAAATGTACTGTCTCACATTTAAACTCCAATGCATGTCCCTGATTATCTCAATTAATTGTTTATGTATGTGTTGAGAGTGAGATTGTTTCATCATGTTTGAAAAGTCACTTGCAAATTAACCTAGTTTTTATGGGCAGTTGCCAATTATAGTCACTTGCCTATATGTTTGTTTTAACCGTGTAATAATTTTCTGCATAGCTTTCATTCCCGTCTTGTAAGATTTTTGACTCCCTAGTGTAGTCCCCAAACTGCATGTAATCAAGTAAACGTAATGTAGCTTGAGAGTGTGATCTATTGCCCTTCCACAATGCCTTATTATTCAGATATTTATTTATTGATTGAATTATGTTTGTAGGATACAAGCATGCGTGCTGGTAAATTGCCCAAGAAAACACATAAACCTGTTGTTGTTGTTGAGGAAAGGTAAATATGTGGATTAGTAGTGTATTAACGAATAAGGATCTTTTCACGAATAGAACCGGTATGTTTTTGGTGTAACTTTTTGTTGTGTTGTGTAGGCAATATTGTTACCCAGATGAGTACGGGTACCGGACAGGTTCCTGCAAATTGATTACTTACCCCAGCTACGATGTACTAAAAGCCTTGCGCGAAGAATTGTCCGATCTTTGAGAAAGTATTGTTCCAATCAACTACAATTGGTCACCTACTTTACATTCATGTTGATCAAAAGATGTCTGCGCCGATATTTAATTTCTTAATGACTAGGCGGATTTATGTACCGCAAGACGAGGCTATCTGGTTCAGATTTTGTAATGGAGATTTTAGTAAGGAAATTTTCTTTGGAAAGCAGGAGTTTGCCGCAATATCAGGCCTTAGCTTCAGGAAGACGGATGCACCGTGTGCTGTACCCGCGAGGCTGAGTAAACTGAAGGAGAAGTATTTTTGGTCTGACAGAAAAGTAGCCGGAGGAGATTTGTATAATTTCCTTTTATCGATACGGATCTTTGAGAGGAGAAATGTTGTAGAGAGGACAAATGTTGAAGAGAGGAAAAATACTGCGGTGAGGAAAAAGAGTGAGAAAGTGGATGCTAAAAAGAGGGGGAAAGTTAATGTTGATGACAGGGTAAAGGTTGCTCTCCTATATTTTGTGCATCGCTTTATATATGGGTATCCAGACATCACTGGTGTTGAGGAAACATCATGGAGTTTGGTAGAAGACTTTGATGACTTCAACAATTATCACTGGGGAGATGTAGCTTATTATCAAACTTTTGAGAAGACTCACAAAGCCTATGAATTTCAAATGACTGGAGTAGATACACCTAACGGTCAACGGGGCATTCATCCTCAAGGAATGCCAGGCATGTTGGTGGTAAGTGTAGTTTGGTTGATATTTTGTATATGTTTAACTTTCAAGTTTTTGTTTTAATAGTTTTTTTTGTGTTTTAGGTTTGGGCTGTTCGAGTCTTCCCGACATTGTTTGAGAAGTGTGGAAAGAGATATATATTAATGGGTGGCTCCCATATATTCTTAATGTGTGATGCACTAATGCCCTGACCCATGTGAATGTTGGTAGCGCATTAGAACCGGTATGAGTATGTCTTTAGAATTATATTTCTTTGAAATTTGTATTTAATGTTGTTTTTGACCATCTTCGCCCTATTGCAGAAAGATTCTGTTGTTCAATTCCTGGAAGACATCATATGGCCTGAGCCTCGCTTCGACCGGCTTTTAATTCCTGGGGTAATTGAGGGTAATGTCACCAGAGATCAAGCTAGTGATGCGGCTTTTAATACTTTGTCTGACGATGATATAGAGGTTGACGGCTTGGAAGAACAAGCTAGAGACGCAGCAGTTAATCCTCGGTCTGATGGTGATATTTTGAAGGATAGGATGGATCAACTTTTCAGTTTGGTGTTAGGTATGAAGAGTGAGTCTCTAGGCAAGTTGGAAGAATTAAGTTTCCAGGTGGTCGATTTGAAAAATACATGAACCGAATTGAAAGAGAAGGTTACATTTTTGAAGGAGGAGGTTTCAGTTTTAAAGTCAAGAACTGTGAGTAATTTGGAATCTTTTTATTCTGTTAAGTTTTACAGTTAAACCTATTCATAACTTGAAAATTAATTGAGTCGATGTAAAATATTGTGTAACAGTTTCGTTCTCCATATATGGGGAATTGCAACAATGAAGGAATGCCGGATGGGCCAAGTTGGAACCCAAATAACAAAGTCAAAGAGGTTGTTAAAGAAAGTGGTGTTGATTTATATGGGAAGCCTATTCTTGATGTTGGTAAAGACGCTGTGGGTAATGAAGAAGCTGAAACACGGCGCTATAATATTTTAAAAGACGATGATGTAAACGCCCATGATGATGTTGAACTTCTTAGTACACCAGTACTATATAATACTCCAAATAAGATAGGCGAAGAGGTTTGTTCGTTCTTATTGCTCGAATTTTAATGTGCCTGAGTACGAATAATAGATTAATTTTTGTTGGTCATTAGCATGTATAAGTTTCCTATTAGTTTTGCATTATGTCACAATAGACAAATCACAATAGGTCTATGTACGTAATGTCTGCAGTTAATAAAATTCGCTCTTGAATGCCTGACTATGAAGTAGGTAATATATATACACATTTTGCTATTAGTCGTCTCTACTTGATAGTGACTATTTCATATAATAAGCCAGTTGTCGAAAAAATAATTGTTCTTCTTGTGAATTTTGCTTCAAATGCTGTAGTCATGTTCGCTTTCTCTCCATTTAAGTTTGTTGTATTATGTATCTGATGTTGTTTATTATCCTAGTTACTCGGTAACTCGTTTATAAACATCGGATTGTTCGTTTTATAAGAACGGCGTGATATTTCTCCATTTGTTTGTTATTAAACTTTAGAAATCCTTTTAATCTTATGGAATATTTGGTTGATAGTAAACGGTGAATGCAACTTCTCTTTGTTAAATAACAGAATTAAGTCATTTGTTGACCGTAGTATTTTCATTAACTGTGTTCACCGTTTCTTGAAATTCTTCTCATTGAGTCTGTTTTTAGCTATGCTAGTCACACCAAACGCGCCAAAGCATGCCAACCATGCTAGCCGCACCTCCGTGCCAATGGAAAATCATGCCAGCCACACCTAGCTCAAGCTAGCCGCTCCATGCCAAACAAACTCTGCCTTGGCCCTATCTATGTTGGTCATGACACGCCAATCCAAACACCCTTACCTTGGCCCTAGCCACGACATGCTAAAGTAGCGCCCGCTCCTAGGCTTGCAAACCATGCAACCTAGGCAAAATTGGTCACGCATGCCATTGGCACATGCCAACACGCTCGCTGGTAGCTTTTCTTACCAAACTGTAGTACTAATGGCCGAGCATGCCATTGGCACGTGCCAACACGCTCGCTGGTAGCTTTTCTTACAAAGTCGTGGCCCTAATGGACAAGCATGCCATTGGCACATGCCAACACGCATCGCTGGTAGCTTTTCTTCCCAAACCGTGGCCCTAATGAACGAGCATGCCATTGGCACATGCCAACCCGCTCGCTGGTAGATTTTCTTACCAAGTCGTGGCCCTAATGGCCAAGCATGCCATTGGCACATGCGAACACCCATCGCTGGTAGCTTTTCTTACCAAGTCGTGGCCCTAATGGCCAAGCATGCCATTGGCACATGCCAACACGCATCGTTGGTAGCTTTTCTTATCAAGCCGTGGCCCTAATGGCCAAGCATGCCATTGGCACATGCCAACATGCATCGCTGGTAGCTTTTCTTACTAGGATGTGGCCCTAATGGCCGAGCATGCCATTGGAACATGCCAACATGTTCGTTGGTAGCTTTTCTTACCAAACCGTGTCCCTAATGGCCGAGCATGCCATTGGCACATGCCAACACGCTCGATGGTAGCTTTTCTTGCCAAGCCGTGGTCCTAATGGCCACGCATGTCATTGGCATATGCCAACACGCATTGCTGGTATCTTTTCTTACCAGGACATGATCCAAGTTGTCCACGCATTCCTTTGGCACATGCCAAAACCCACGCTGGTAGCCTAACTTGCAAACCGTGCAATTTACCACCAAGGCATTCCACACATGCCATTGGCACATGCCACACACGCCACTAGCAGCTCTGGCACTGCCACTTTCACTCAACGTAAAACCTAACACCAAGACATTCCACACATTCCATTAGCACATGCCACACACGCCAATAGAATCTCTGGCACTGCTACTTGCGCTAGAGGTGCAACCCGCAACAAAGGCATTCCGCACATGCCATTGGCACATGCCACACACGCCCCTAGCAGCGCCACTTGCACTCAAGGTGCAACCAACACTCGAGATATCAACACAAACTGGGGGATGCTTTCCAGGGTCTTGGTTTGGCAGTCACATCTTGCAGCGTATACTGCGCTCACATTAAGAAAGCGTGAATAGGAATAAAGCGGTCAAATAAATGAGGAAATAATGGTGAAAACGTTTCAACCCATAAACACCTTGCGGTTATCACCTCCTCCGATTATTTCACCCTTTACTCTCTTCCTTCATGAGGCCAGGGTACGTTTCAATCTCGACTTGTATAAATAGGTCTTACCTATTTCCACCCGACAACAAGTCTCGGTCAGGATAAAAATAAAACACTCTCAGAAAAGGCAACTTTGCAAGCTCTCTAAAAAGATTTCATCTCTTGCAAGATTCCTAATCTTTCACTTTCTGATACAAGTCGAGACACTACTCTCCCAGAATTATTCTGGTCTCAACACCTTTCTTTGCTTCCCTCCCAAAATCAACCCTTCTCCTCCACTTTGTGACTGAAGCAAGTTTGGAACGGCCATTTATTGGTTTAGGCCGGACTTGTACAGATTGATCTCTCGAATCTATAAAGTGCTCACGTGCAGCACATTTGTTTAGGGTGTAAACCAGTTTCTCACCCACCTACAGAATTTACCAAAATCGGCGGAAACGATTTTTACCCATAAACCATAGCGTACTTGATTCACCTTAGATTCTTCTCTCTTAGCATATACCCATTTGCGCCCAATGGACTTCTTACCATTCGGAAGCTTCGTAAGAACCCATATGCCATTCTTGTAAAGAGACTCCATATCATCCTGCATAGCAGCTTCCCATTCTTGATTCTCTACACTGTGTATAGCTTCAAAATAGGTATTTGTAATGTCTTCTTCAATAACTGGTAATGCATAAACTATAATCCAGCATTAGATAACATACATCGTACCTTCTCCAGCAAATTACGATTCATTCGTTCAGCTACCCCATTTTGTTGCGGTGTCTTCTTAACTGTGAAGTGCCACTGTATTCCCTCATCCTGACATACTTGCAAGAATGGATCACTTTTGTACTCTCCACTATTATCCGAACATAGTACCTTGATCTTTCTGCCAGTTTGAGTCTTAGATGCCTTTTTCCACCTCACAAAGACTTCTAGGACTTCATCCTTATAACTCATGGTGTACACCCATACGCGCTTAGAATAGTCATCAATAAAAGACACGAACCAATGTTTCCCTCCCAATGATGCATTCTTGGAGGGACCCCAAACATATGAGTGAACATAATCAAGAACTACACCAGTGTTGTGGATTGATGTGCCAAAGCTTGTTCTTGTCTTCTTGCCTTTCACACAATGTTCACAAAACTCTAATTTGCAGGCAATAGCACCTTTCAATAAATCTTGACGAATTAAACAATGTAACGACTTATCACCAGGATGTACAAGACGCTTATGCCATAACTTCGTGGTTTCCATCGCTGCTTTCTCGATGTGTTCTGAAATAGACACATCTTCCGTTATTGTACTCCCAGTTAAGTAGTACAAGTTATGATGCCTTGGGCCCTTCATGATTACCAACGACCCAGAGATTACCTTTAGAATGCCATTTTCAATGACTAACTTGTATCCCTTAGCTTCCAAAGTTCCGAGAGAAATCAGATTATTCTTCACAGCAGGCACGAACCTTACTTCCTTCAGCTCCTGAACCATACCATCATGCATCTTGAATCGAATACTACCAATCCCAATCACCCTGCAGGCGTGATTATTCCCCATTCTCACTTCTCCATAAAACTCTTCAAAGTTTGAGAACCTGTCCCGATGAGGAAAAATATGATAAGTAGCACCAGAATCTAATACCTACGTACAATCAGTTACGATAAAATTTGATGGTATCACATTCATCGAGAAATCTGAAGCTTCATCTGAATCTTCACTTGACTTAGCAATGTTCACCTCGGTGTTGTCCATTTATCGATCCTTACACTTGGTACAATCCTTTGCCCAATGGCCAAAGTCATGACACCATGCACATTCATCCTTATGCAGACGCGCTCTTGACTTTGAACGCCCTTTAATTTTGCCACAATCACCATTCTTCTTTATTTTGTCTGTTGAACGACCTCTTGCAAGAAGCAAGTCACTGTTAGCTTCACTTGACAGGTCTTCACAGTCCATCTTCCTGAATTACTCACTGCGCAATGCTGTAGTGACCTCGGCGTATGTCATCTTATCCTTTCCGTGCATTAACGCTTTAATCACGGGTTTATACCTTTCAGGAAGAGAGTTTATTAGACACAGAGCTTGTTCCTCGTTGTTGATCTTCTCATCGTAATTAACCAGCTCAGCAAGAAGTTTATTATATGAATCTAGGTGCTCGGTTAGGGTTGCACCTCTCTTCATGTAATAGCGATACAAATTCCTTTTAAGATGTATCCGATTTTCCACATTCTTCACAAGGTATTCCTTCTCTAGATTTTCCCATAGATCCTTTGCTAAAGTCTCATGCTGATAATTAACTCTTTCTGCTATTGCTAAAATACCCTCGAATCGAACCAAGATATAATTTGTTCATTTTGTTCCACTGCTTGTCAGACATCTCTGCTGGCCGACCTTCTAGAGATTCTTCTAGGTCAAGATGAACAAGAGCATCCATTACGTCCATTCTCCATAAACCAAAGTTATTGGTTCAGGTGAACTTTTCAACCTTGAGTTGTGATCTATGTGAATGAAGTATTTATTATTTTGTTTCTTTATATTTTTTTGTTGACTCCGAATGTTCTCCTTCATGATCATTCGGATCAACTGGTTTATCTCCGTCAACCATTGTTCTCAATATAGATAAGAAACAGAACCTTTGAAATTAGTATTACCTCAAGCAATCTTTAGAAAAATACCTTCACTTCAACTGCAATCTGAGTACTCGTATCCAAGAGAGTAACCTTGCTCTGATACCAATTGTTGCGCTAAAATCTCGCGGAAGCGATTTTCACATCTACAAACGGTACTCAAAATATTTCCAAGAATACAAAATAAAAAAGAAAAGATAACAACAATTTACGTGGTCGACAAGTTGCCTACATCCATGGGAAGAACAAGAGATTTATTTATTATCACAAGGGAAAATACATATCAACTCTAAGAGAGAAAGAAGAATTTTTTGGTGGTGTGTTCATTTGCTTTCTCTAATGGCCTGTTTATACTAGTTAGCTAGCCTCCAGGTGACCAACTCCAAATTGATTTCCACTTACTTAGCCTACACACTAAGACTAGCCTACAATTGGACTTCCTTAGCCTTCGAACTAGGAACCAAAGACCTACCTTGTTTGAATGCATGAATTTACAAGTGTGAAAGGGAAAACTATGGAACTCTTCCACCAACCAATATTTTTCACATGGTTTTATTCCCACCTACCTACTAGCCACCATCCAAACATGCACCGTCCAACAATCTATAAGGCACCGTCCAACATTTCTGTAACTAGTGTAGCCTACAGACTGAATTAAAAGAGCGGAATAGATAGGAACAAACTGAATTGAAATGAATGTTGCTCTTCTTTCCATGATTGCTTGGAGAATGATACATAAACCTGATGCCCAATGGGTAAAATTTGTAGAACATTTTTTTTTTTTTTTGAAACTTGGCATAGGCCCGTCATGCCCTCTGGAAGCGTAGCCACCGAGGGTACTCCCCTGAACACACCCGGCCCATTCCCACAATGCTAATTCTTAGAACATAAATATTTTCACAATGCTAATTCTTTACATTGTGTTTATACTCATGGTTCTTTTATTTGGAAAGGTATTTGTAAGGTTCTAGAAGTTATAAGACATCATTGTTGTTGGGAAATAGGGGATGGGAGAAATGTGTCTATTTGGGATGATGTTTGGGTTCCTGACTTGAATCATAAGGTTAGTAATAGGTTTATATCAATTAATCTTCAGACTGTTGATCAACTGATTCTGCAAGAGGAAAAATCTTGGAACATTGATACTCTAAATATGTTGTTTGATAAGGATACTATTGATAAAATTACTAAAATTAGAATTCCTAAGTCAGGAACTGATAAGTTAAGATGGACACCAACTAAAAATGGTATTTTTACTGTTAAATATGCTTATAGAGTGATTAATAATGCAGGTAATGATCCTGTTTATTGTGCTGCTCCGCTTAATTTTCCTTGGCTAAGGTTTTAGAAGGCTACTTTGCCTCCAAAAATCTTACACTTTTTTTATGGAAATGTGTTCATAATTGTCTGCCTGTTAATGACAGATTAGTTAAACATGTGCGGAATGTTGATAATTTATGTCCTTTATGTAAAACTGAATCTGAGTCTGTTGATCACTTGTTTTTGAATTGTTCTGTGTCAAGAGCTATATGGCTTGGCATATAAAGAAATTATGAAGGAATAATAGGTAACATGAATCTAAAAACTTGGATTGCAAGTTGGTTCTCTGGGCCAAATAATATGAATCAGTTGATTGTTTCTGCGAGAATGCAGTTCTATGGAACATATAGAAAGCAAGGTGGTCAGTTGTGTTTGATAATACTAACTTGCAGGTGGAAAGTGTAGTGAATCTGATTCAAAAAGACATAAATGAGTGGAATGAACACTTAACAAAACAAGAGGCTCAAACTGCTCAAAGGACAGTTAGCAGAGTTGAACCCAGATGGACTATACCTAGAATGGGTTTCCATAAAGTCAATTTTGATAAATCTTTCTTGAAAATTAATAAATCTTTGGGCATAGAACTAATCATGGTTGATGCTGCAGGGAATGTCATAGGGGCATGGAGCAAGAATGGAGTAGCTTCATATGAGGAGCAAGCTGAAGCATTGGATGCTTATGAGGCAATCAAATGGGCAAGGAGTTCCAATATTCAGCATTTGCACTTGGAGGGAGATTCTCTAAATGTAGTGAAGGCAATAAAAGGTGAAATTGGCTCTGTAGGGTGGACTAATAATGCCATCATTCTAGATTGTTTAGATTTTCTCAAGTCTTTTGTTAGTTGGGAGTGCACTCATGTTCCTAGGAACACAAACTCTGTTGCAGATACTCTGGCCAAGGATGGTAGAGTGCTTAGTAGTGATCAATTTAGGGGTTCTGATTTGCCAGTTTGGATACAGGATCTCATAAATGAGAAACTATATATTCTAGTTAAAAATTTAGTAATGAATTTTTCTTTCCTATTAAAAAAAAAAACATACATTCTGGTATTTGGTTTACTTTCCATTAATGCTGCTATTACCAGTGTATTTTTTTTTAATCTTTTCTCGTAACCCATCTGATGATATCTTGGTATATTTTACAGGATTCAGAATCATATGCATCTCTTTATTAATCAAAGGTTTTTTTTGAAGGATCAAAGAGGAGTAACTGGAGGAACATAAACTGCTTAGCTACATCAGCGATTTCAATCAAAGGGGTAGAGAACTGGAACGAGCCTAGTCAAGCAGAGACAAGTTAAAGCCTGATTTTGGATTCCTGTATTGTTAACAAAGAAAAATATGCTTGATGAACATTCAATTATGATGAATTTTAATTAATCTTACAAATTAATCATCTGTTTGTATGTGTGAATTCATTTTGATTCCTAATTTTGGCGGTGTGAACGCAGAATTTGATTTGACTAGTACTGTAATATTAATTCCTGGTGACCGGCCAGTGGGAATTAATCATCTTATTACTACTCTTTTTAATCATGTCCGTGACTGTTCTTTTTATTAGCATTGTATTACTCCCTCCTTCCCAAATTAGATGAGCTTGTTGGTTTTAAATTTTGTCCCAAAATAAATGAGTTATTTCCCTAATCAAGGGGGTATTTCTAAAACTACCCTTTAAATGATTATTATTATTATAAGAAATATGTATAATTTGATAGCATGTTTATATTCGACGCGTATGTGTTTTAAAATATTTTTTCAACTATAAAAAGTTTACGAAAAAACGTGGTATAATTTAAGAGATATGTTTGTACCCAAAATTACTTTTGGGCATGAAACACGATGAATGGGTAGTTTGGTGTGAATTAGGGTTTGGAGACTGATTGGAAAGAAAATAAAGAGACACAGAGGTTCAACGTGGTTCGGCATTGTCCACGGACGAATCCCCTTGGGGAGAAATGTTTTATTGACTTTTGTATTACAGAGTATGTTTTTCTCTCCTATTGGCTACCCCCATTTCCTCTCTACTCCTCACTATTTATACCATTGTTGTATACATAATTTCCCTATAACTTAAATGGCACTAACTGCTCATTTATGCCTCCCTCTTCAATTCCGCATGAAACCGCAGAAATTATTATTGCATGTATGAAACTGCTGGAATAAATGTTGCATGGCTCCATGTTAAATTCACATGTCACCGCTGGAGTTAATTCAGGAATTAATTCGCATGAAACTGTTGGTTTATGGATCCATGTTAAATTCTGCATGAAAACTCCTTTGCATGCTTCCTTGGGTAAATTCTGCATGAATGGTGGCTGGCAGTATTGGTGGACACTTGCTGGCGGAATAGCTGGCTGCATGGGTAGAGACTGGCCGGCAGGACATCAGGCAGCATGGCTAGAAACTGGATGTAATTCCGGATAAGTTGACTGGTTAGAGGGCTTGGATGAGGGCCAAAAGATGATTCAAGCTCCAAATGGGCCCATTCGGGCATTTTTGGTTATGGTACAAACAAGATAAATCGTTTAGTTTTTACTAGTTATTATCCATAAGGGTATAATTGTAAAAAAATACTTAAATATACTCTATTTTCCTCCTTGCCTTAAAAATTGTGCAAACTACAATTGGGACGGAGGGAGTATCATGGTTGCAGGCCGTTGAAGAGTGGTAATTAATTATCAGCTTAGTATTTCGGGAAAGTAGTCCTAAAAGTACAGTGATGTTGCATTCTAGGTTTAGTTGAATTACTAATAGCATATCCAATTTTTTATTTATTTTTACTAATTACTTATCTAATTCCTCCAACTGCAACTTACACATGTTCATAGGCAAAATGCACTATTTTCCTTCCATCAAATCTGTAAGAATACACATTTGTAGACTTTTATAGTCATTCATTCCTCGCTTAAAAAAGGTGCATTTCATAGATCAATGTGGTTATTGTATTGAGAGAAATTGCTAGACCAACCTTCTTCATAGGTCATGAGTGCAACAGTCACATTATAGAGGCTTAAATTTATGATTGGTGCAACTTGGGATGCACCTTGCTGGTGACAACCGATCTGCCATCAGAACACCTCTATCCTGTCATAGTTATTATTTGCATACCTTATAAATATTCAAGCTAGAAATATAATTTGTCCCATAATCATTACTCAGGTAAGATCCCAAAAAGTATCACAAACTTGTCTGGGATAGTGTCCTTGGATTTGAGTTCCAATAAATTATCGAGGCCTATCCCACAATCTTTGACAAGAAATGATTCTCTTGGTATTCTAAACTTGTCTTATAATAAGCTGAGTGGCAGGATACCTAGGGGTCCTCACTTTGATACACTCAGTGTGGATGGTTCTACTTTTTAAGAGAATGAGTTATTGTGTGGATATCTTACAAATAAACTTTGTAATGGGGATATTAATCTTGCAAATGAATTTGATGAAATTGATCGAGAGGATATAGAAGACAAGTTTTTGTTATATGCTATTGTTGCGTCTGGGTATGCAGTTGGATTTTGGGTCTTTTCTTTGTTTTGCTTCTGAAGAGAGAGAAATGGTGGTTCCCATATTGGAGATTTGTTGATTATATTGTTGTTAGAATGACAGGTTATATTCAGAATAAATGATTGTAGATAATGTATTGTTATTTTTACCGAAAACTAGTGGAATAAAATGCGTTATGTGACTGCTGCTGATTGAAACTAAAAGTTCAATGATCAAAAACAGCCATGGAGTTGTCATCCAGTCCCTACAGATTGGCGGAAATGTTTAAATGGCATATAGAAATTGGCACTATTATCTACTGCGTTCCCTGAACCATGCACATTATAAGAATAAGATGCTTAAAAATAACCTATTAAGGTTCCAAATTACTAAACATAACTAAATATCTGAAAAGTAGCGTAGGATATCATTGATTAAAAATATATCTATTGTGGCAAGACACGGACAATAGTCAACTCCCAGCAGACTAAGAGTGATGACGCTCGGGATCACTTCAATCAACACTAATAGAAATGAAATACACATACCTCAACCAAAAGGTGAAATGACCAACATCTATCTACCTGACCAACACCTCGCTTACTAATTAAGCTTTTTATCAATTCTGTAGCCGACCCCCTCAAATTCGCCTGCCAACATATGCTACGAAGAAACCGATCAAAATAAAAAATATATGCAACAAAGAAACCAAAAAGTGTAAGTAAAGGGGCAATAAAACAGTGGTGCAAATGAACAAGAAAAACATCTTAGCTTAACACCATAACGTAAGCCCTCGCTGAATCTATGCTAAAACAAAATTACATGATATCTAAAACGGGATTTAGTAAACAGTAATGTTTCTTTTTAGGAAAACAGCCAATGTTCACAACCTTAAATCACTAATATTTCAATTAGGGCGTGATATTGAAGAAGACAGTAGAAGAAACCAAGTACTACTACCTACCCTGATCACGTGCAATGCAGTATAGCTGATGAATTTGGTGAACCAAGTAGGTAGTCTCTCTTTACAAACTGACAAGCTTTTGACCACACATCAAAAACGAAAATGGTACACATTGCAGGTTAACTCATGCATTAAAGTAACCTTATCCTAGTTACAAAGATATTTATGGGGAATAGTGGTAGTCATGCTAATGGAATCTTCAACATAGTTGATTTACAATAAACTGTTCCGGCCAGGAAACTATTCTTACAAGTTTTTATATCTTGTTGCATTCGGACTCAGTTGGAAAATTATTGGCATTAATTAGCTTATTGCATTCACATCCTCTTCCTTGGAACACAAATAAGGTAGCCATAATTTTAATATGAGATGAGATTTGACCGAGGTTTGGTGGAAAATTTGCACCATTTGATGCTCATAAAACACTGTAATTTTCTCCAAAAACGTTTATTTAAGTATCATTTCTCAAAAAAAAAACTTGTTGCCCAATGATCTTTGGTAAACGCATAAATAAGCAATTAATGGATGCTAATCCAATGAAATAGACTGAATTTAACAAACAGTCAGATTGAAGATAATGATTAATAAAGATGTAGGCTGTGAATTAGGGAACTAATTTATGTCACATCTTCGGATCGTTTATCATCATGCGAAACAAGGCAGTGGAACTGAACATGTTTTAAAATTTAAAATCCACTCAAATTCTTCTAAAAATATATTCCCCTACCAAGAGAACGTGGAATTACAGAAAATTGGTCTTAGCAGTTAGCACTAGTCCTCTTCTTCAGCAGCTAGGCCAGCCTTCACCAATGTGGTACATTACATTATTGCAGGTTGTTGGAATTTTAACCTATGCACTAAATGAACCTTACCCTGGTTAAACTTAAAGCTTTGGAACTCACCCCAGTTATTATAAAATCCCATAATCCCTGTATTCACTCCTTCACTTCTCTCTTATTTTCTCTGTCAAAAATTTGTTTTACGATTCTGTTACTTAAGTTAATTAATTCTTTGGGTGATTTGGGTGAACTAGAACAAGTTGAGAAGGAAGAGAAAAAGTTGTTTCTTTTAATACCTTTGTCTTTGAGGTTTGCTTTGATCTATTCTTCCAGGTGTTGATTGGTTCTTTAATGTCTACCTTAATTTTTTTTTCTTTTCTTTTCAGTGTTAAAATGTTGTTTTTTTATATCAGGGCCAAGAAATCACCAATGGATCCTGGATTGAAAAGGGATTTTGTATGGGAATGTGGTGGTGGTGGTGGTGGTGGAGACTCAGAACATCTGAACCAAGATGCAGCAAAATGATATTTCCTCTCAACAACTCAGTAAGATCCTAATACCACTCTCCAAGTAAAAAGTGATTTTTGTTTCATAAAATTAAGAAAATACAAGCTTACCTTTGTTTTGATGAATCTGTCAACTCTGCAGGTGTCTCGAAATAACAATCGGGGTATATGTAGTGAATCTGGTCCTGGAAAGGAAGATGAAAGCCAAATATTGAAGAAAGTATCTAGCTATATCAGTGATTTTAATATGAGGTCTAGAAGAGTTGGAACGAGCCAGGTTGAGGAGATCCCCCAATCAAAATAAAACTGGTTAAGAGGGTTCATTCGAATTAAGACATGACAAATTAAAGTTCTACTGATGAGCAAGACTGTAAATTTTAATCTTTCATCTGTTTATTCATGTAAATTCATCTTTTTTGATTATTCCTGTATTGTTATCAACATGTTTTTGGTTGATTAGGATTCCTTTCATTTTTAATCCTGGCCATGGCAATTCAAATTGATTAATACTGTATTATGTTCCTGGTGGCCGGCCTGTGAAGGGTGGGATCATCTTATTGTTCCAGGAAACTCTTAAAAGTATTATTAGGTATCTAGTTGCATTCTAGATTTAGTTGGAAAAAAAAAAAAAACTAATATTGTTTTTTCTTTCTTATCATTATATTACAACTAACAGCTTATCGAGATGCTACAAATGCAACTTACACATGTTAATAGCCAAAATGCCAAATGGATTATTATTTTCTTCCTTTAATAATATCAGTTTCTTCGCTATTTAGGACTGTCGGCATAAATGACCGAGATATTTGTCGTGGACGGCTGTGATTATAGTTTGGTAGACGTGGAGGCTAATAACGGGTTTAGAGTTGGATTCCATTTAATACTGTCATTGTCAAAGAGCTGACTAAGTCAACCATTGACTGAAATTGCACAGTTTGGCCATTGATAGCCTTCAAATGGGAAGGAAAAAAAATGTTGAAAGGGAATTTGTTGGTTTTCGTTGACATATAATCGACTACAGATCATATTTAGACATACAAAAGATTAATAGAGCGATGAGATTAATAGGCTTGCAAATGAGATTTTTGGGATCGTTGTTACACTATTTGGGGGTGCCATTTTCGGTAGATGGTTCAACAATTTCTGGCACCCTCATTGATAGACTCATTTGTATGACCACTTTTCTAGCAAGGACGAGACTCTGTTTTTCCATTAAACGCATGTAGAATTCGATCCATTTACTAGGCATTTTGAAAAAATCATAATGAAGATGAAAAAAGAACTGCAGGGCTGAATTGAAGGAACTTCACCAAATTTTGAATAAAGCCATTTCTAATATGGAAGTTGATGACTGAATAAGGCCATTTCTATTATGGAAGTTGATGAATAAAATCGAATGACTTCGGCTCTTGGACAAGTTATATGGTTACTCTCATTTTTCTCACCCATTATGAATTGTATCACTTCATGTTACTTACTGGAATAAAAAAAGTATCAAAAATTCATTTCCAAATGTAGAGGTCAGTCTCATATTGTATGTAATTGAAATAAGAACAAGCGAGCCATAATTGTATACAGAGAAATCCCATTTTGATTAGGGTTAGAAATCCCACCGCAGAATTTTTTGATCTAATGGCTCATACGTTACTTGGGATAGCTGACCGAGTTAATCTTCGTGGACTGACCGTAATTGTAGTTGGATATATGTGGAGGGAATTTAAAGGGTTTACTAACTTTGTGAAAGAGCTAAGAGACCGAAACTAGCTATAAGAGACCGAAACTTACCAATGGTGCAATTAGAACTCCAAAGACCAAACTCTTCTCATCCGTGATGAATTTTTCTGAGGGGGACTAACACCTGGAGTTCTTAATGTCAGAGGTATGTGACTTGCATGATCACAAATCATTTGGTTACTCTCAGTTTTCATACCAATTATGATCACTTTATTTTACTGTATATTGTGATAATTCACCCAACAATTGTTCATTTTAATTGCACTTGACAGATTAAAATTGACTACGTAAGAAAAATGCATTTTCAGCTGCAAGGAAAGGTAGATCTCATATTGTATCTATGTAAATGAAACAAGACAAGCAAGCTATAATAATGCAATAAAAAATAGTCTTAAATTGTTAATTCTCATTAACAACTAAATTCAGTATTTTCAGATACGATTTAAAACGACTTGTTGCAACTATCACATACATTACAAAGAAAATCTACCACTACTGTGGTAAGACGTAAGTCATACTAGACTAGAAAAAACAAACAATTACATCTTGAATGATAAGAATTTCCTCAATTCGTTCTTAGTCTTTCTTCCATTAGGATTACTCCTTACAAACTCAAAGGTTGATCTACTATAAATATGGAGTAGTAGACCGGCTACTAGTTGTTTACAAATAATAAAAAAAAAAAACACTGAATCTCAAGACTAAACTAAGGACAGAATCCCCCTATGTTCAAATTATAGTTTCAATTTGAGAGGAAAAATCATTGTGCCGTTGATGATGGACATGTAATTGATGTTTTTATATCCATTGATGATGATGGATCATGAGAGAAGATAAACATGAGAGCAGATCTGTTGTTGATTATTAGGGTTAGGGTTTGGAATGAAACAAAGAATTCAGGGGTTCACAATTTCGCCGCCCTAGGTTAGAAGTAGAAGAAGCAGAAGAGCTTTATTTAAAGGCTGAAAGAGCTGCCCATTTTGATTAGGGTTAAAAATATCATCGCGGATTTTATTTTATCTAACGGATGATATATTTACTTAGGACTGACCTAGTTCATTGTTATGGACGGCTGTTATTATGGTTTTGCACACGTGGAGGATTTTTCAAGGGTTTGTATTCCTACACAGCTAACTGAGTCAACCACTGACTGAAACTATCTATTTTTTAAGGGTTTGTGTTCCTAAGGCAGTGCTCTTATCATTTCTGGCTCATTTTCATATATTGGAGCAGTGGTCATACTCAACTCAAATCTATGTAACCCAGAGTTTCGGGTATGGAAACTAAAGACTTTGATGCTGCAAAGTCGAGCTTAATTGGAATAAAACTTTATGCTACAAAGACTTGCTCTTTAAGACACGAATTAATCTTAATTGAATCTTGGAGATCGTTACTGCTCGGCGAGAATCGTGGTAATATGTGTCATCTTTTGAATTTTCTTTTGTAAGGTGTTCCGCTCGGCAGAATCTGTATATGAGCTGAGCACCCTCATTGATAGCATCAAAGTGTAAGACAAGTGTGCTAGGAACGATGAGACTCTCTTAGGCCATTCAACTCAAGTAGAATTTGGGTAATTGACAATGAAAAAGCTAAATCGGATAATCAACGGTATAAATAATTTGGATACTCTGATTTTTCTAACCCATTATGAGCACTTCATTTACTGAAGGTGTCAAAGTTTTGTATACTGTGATAGTTCACCCCCAATTTGTTCATTTTCATTGCAACCCTCAGATTAAAAGTACTCTTAAATTATGAATTACCATTAACACCTTTTTACAACTACATTTCACATATAAACTGGAGGAAAAATCATTAACAAAGAGTAGAAGAACTAGCAAATTTGGATTAACAAATACAAAAATTAGATCTTCACTTTGAAACACTAAACACCATGGCCCTAGTTGATTGAAATTGTTTCGAGCTAAAAAACTGGGGAGCCACTGTTATCCTGTGAATGAAGTTTTTATTAAACCCAACGGAAACATAGGTAGAAGCATGTATAAATCATAGTTTTTTGAGAGGAAAAATCATTGTGTAGTTGTTGATGGTTGTATAGTTGTTATGAAGAAACAACTTCACAATAAAAAGGCGATTTTGCTTATACCTAAAAGAACCTAAAAATTATGAAGGAACATTTTATCCATTTCATAGTCTTTATCTGAGAGGAAAAATCATTGTGCTATTGTCGATTGATATGTATATGTGTTTGATGTTTTTGCTTCCATTGATGATGATTGTTCATGAAGAAGAACATGAGACCAGATCTGTTTAGGTTCTCGGTTAGGGTTTTGCTTTCATACACTGATGGAATGGAGGAGGAGAATGATAAGATTTGTGGAGGACAAGGACACCTATTCTACTTATAAGGTTTAGAGAGAAATCTAGCCCGTTCATTTTAGGGCAAAATTATAATCGTATTTTAGTTTTCACTACTTTGATTTTACGGTTCACACGTATGTTATAACTACCTGTAATTCCATTATGGATGGCTATAACCTGGATTATTTCTTGTCTAAGGAGATGGCTCCATAGTCCGTGTATAAATCCGGGAAATCTTATGGTCTCACAGCCCAGCGGGTCGCAACATAGAGTATGGAATTTGCTAAGAAAATATAAGATATTTTAATAAATCTTAAAGGAAAATTCAAGTTGTGTGGGTGAAATTTGGAAGAAAAAGAAAGAGTTATGTTAAAAGGAAGGAGAGAATGGATTCGAGGAGGCTGGGCAGTGTTTAACAATTAGGTTAGAGGGGTCGGTTTAAGGTTAGTTTTATTTGATCATGAAAAGAAAAATGAGTTTTGAATTTAATATTATAGGGGAAGAACGTGTGATTTTGAGATTTTTGGTAGATTTTATGTACTTGTTTGGATAGTAAATTGAATTCCAAAGATGTTAAAGACATTCTAACACTTTTTCAAACCGTCAATTCCTCCTCTCAAATTTTAATTCCCTCGCCGTAATTTGTCCCTCCTCAAATCCATTCTTTATCTAATCGAGCAAAAAAAAAAAAATCCATTATTTATCTCTATTAATTAACCGGACAGAAATGTTAAAAAAATAAAATAAATACTAATGCTAAAAAATACTAATGTTAAAAAAATAAAATAAATTGATTTATTTATTTAAATTGATTAAAAATGTATCCATCCATTATCATTGTAACGAATACCAGAATGGTAATCGTGGTAAAATTTACCAAGTAATTTCGAAAGGAATTGTGTGACTCAATTTTTTTGAAAGAGAGAAAACCTAAATTCAAAAGAATTATGTGATTTAAATTTTTTTAAAGAGACAAAATCAAAATAAACTGTGAAAGATTTCCAAGAATCGTGATAGCATGCACCCTCAAAAAATACAAAAAGAAGTGAATACATCATTTACAATAGACTACTCTCCGGAAAAAATGGCCAAGTCGAAAACAAATTCATGGAAAAAATGTTAAGCGAATCAACATTTATAAACTAATTGTGTAACAAGATCCTAATATCTAGAATAATAGAGCTTAAAGTTTTTCTCCCTTGTTTCTTCGCTATGAGATTACCATTTCTTTCCAACCAAATGGACCATGTATCCCAAATTGCAAACAATATCTCAAGAAAAATTATTTGATTGAGATGAGAAATCATTGTGCTATTTTTCAAGTAGTAGTAGAACAATCAGCCATTGTTTCTAACAACGGAAGAGATCTATGTTTGATGCTGCATCTATTTAAGGTTAGGGTTTCGAAGAAAACAAAGAGATCCAAGGTTAAATAATTATCTTTAGTGTAGTTTCATTCCAATCAGAAAGAAGAAGAGCTGTATTTAAAGGCTGAAAGACTTACACATTTAGATTAGGGTTAAAAATACCACCGTATTCTATTTATCTGACATCTCATATGTTTACTTTGGACTGACCGAGTTGATTCTCATGGACGGCAGTGCTTATTATGATTTATAGTGAGGAGCTCCACAAAATTTTGACTTTGGCAACCCTATATGCTCCTGAAATATTGGATTATTGGGATCGTGATTACACTATTTGGTGGTGCGATTCTTATTAGGCTATGTTTTGTTTTATAGAACGAGAGAGATTTTATTAAGAGAAGAAGAATGTACAAAAAAACCTACAAGGAGTAGCATAAGAAAACTGAAAACTGAAAATTACATTTAGTGAAAATTTGCATCCCAATTGTCAGCAACCGTAACATTATGATGACCAAAAGCTCTTGCCCAGGAAGTTACCAAAGATTTAGCTTCAATGATTAGATCCAAATCATTTTTGTAAATGTGCTGCTCGTCAAAAGTGCGCGCATTTCATTCTGCCTTTAAATACTAAAATGTTTGAATTCGATTTAGTGGAGAAATAAACCAATTTATGAAAACGTCCCGCGGCAACGATCGTACATATAAAACTAATTTTGGCTTTAACATAACGTAAATGCTTCCACTTAAAGTTAATTTGTAGGCCTCAAGTGATAGGCAAATCGATGTCTTTACCAGTTTAACCTATTGTTTATCCTCAAAATATATTTATACACAGTGGGATCATATCGAGAGCAATTATGATGTAATTTTCCACTTATTCTTAATTTTTTGGCATAGGTGCCTGATCCTTTTGAGGTATGACACCATAGTGTGATGTCCGTTTATGCTTTCTTGGGCGGAATCTTATGTTGTCACGATGGAATAGGTAAGGCACAATTTTCTACCCATATTCACAACCCTCAATTTATCTCTAACCTCATGTATTGTGGCATCATTACCTCAGGATTGAATATGGTATACCATGTTATTGCTGCTTTTCAAATGGGGATGTTGATTCCCTAATGGACTTAATTGCCAAAATTCGTTGGGAATGGAAAGTACAAGTATCTTTGTCTCAATGACCCATTTCCCTTTTCTTGCCCCAATAACACACGGTTCTCCTTCGCATTGTTGCAACTACCACTAGAAGCGCCCTTTCAAATTTTGTTACCATCCTTTAATAGGAGAAGCATACCAAGTGGTGAAATACGCATTCTCCTATATTTAGCTATTTTCTCCATTTCTTGAGGAGTGAGCCTTGCGGCAATTGCATGTCCTTCAAGATCCTCCAGACGAGGGTGGTTGTGATGACTTACCACCTTATCCATAGATAGAACCCATCCTTTTCTTTGTTTTGAGATACTAAAAACTAGCTTGAACGGACATTTAGTTTTCTTTGAGCACGATGTGTTCTTCCTCGTCGTCTTTCCTTTATACTCACATAACTTCCTCTTGTGACTAGCATCCAGATCTCCACTTCTCTCAAAAACCATTTCAAAACAAGTTTTGCTTTATTTTTCATTCAAAACTAATACGCACATGGCTCTCTTGGCATGCTTTCTAGCCCAATTCTTCGCATCAATATGGTCATCAAATACAAATCATTGACATAGTGATGGGATGTATCTTCGGACAACATATTAACCGAAGAAGGTTGATCATCCATTGGTATAGGTTGGCATTCAATCTACAAGAAATGGAACAACATCAATTGAAATCACAACAGAGTTCGGTAACAACATAATTTGATCGCATAAACCGAACTCTAGGTTCGGTTAACAAAGCAAGATGACATGTAACCGATCACATAAAGTGTACATAGTTCAGTTACCTGCGTGTTTTGTTTGTTTTTGGCTTTGTTTTTTCCTAAAGTTCGGTTTTCTTTTGTTTGCGAACCAACCGAAGATTTTACACTAAGTAAAAGCTTATTTTACCTAAAGTTCGGTTGGTTAATTGGTTGCGAAACAACCGAACATTACTCTGGAATCCATCATTCTCATATATTTGAATGGGCTAAAAGAGTAAAGAAAATTTCAAGATCCATAACTTCCCTGCACGAGCCACTCAATAAGGAAAGGAGGAAACTTTACTTTGAGGTGCATTCCATATTCTTGTTCTACGCCTTGCCCATATTTGTGTTAGTGATTGTAATTGTAGTTTGGCATGGTAATTAGGAAAGTTTTGTGGAAAATGATCCATCCCAAAAGAATACCACCAAATGAAAGAGCCTTGACCTTACCTTATTTGCACATAGCGTGACAACAACAAAATTCCGTTTTGCTATTTGGTAATTAGAGTGAAATTTTGACTGAATCCACATCTCAGATTATGCAAAGTTATGAAAAGTTTAGGCTCATAAATAGTTGATGACGAATATAGTCAAGAGAAGATCAGCTAACAGTTTAGGCTCATAAATTATGCAAAGTTTTTTTTGTGATCAATGCAACTTAGCAGGATACTTCAGGATGCAAATTTTGACCCATAAATCATGTTAGTAATCTTAAATTAGATAAAATTAGATTTTACAAGGACTTATTGCCGATCTTTACATTCAGTCATAATAATACTTGAATAAACGATTAACATTAAATTAATGAAACATTCTATAATTTGCGGTAATAATTTGTTGTAACTGACCAACATTTTATAATAAACGATTAACATTAAATTAATCAAACATTTTATTAATCATTTTCTGTAGATGCCGTCCAAGATTATCTTCTCCAAGTTCTGTAGATGCCGTCCAAGTTTATCTTCCATCTCCAAGTTAGAAAGAGCTGGAAAAAGTTGGAAGAGCTGGAAAAAGTTAGAAGAGCTTGCTAAACACATCATGGCCATATTCATATGCTTCAAATTACAAATATTGAGAGGATAAATCATTATGCTATCAGCTGTTATGGACCTTATGGTGGTTGATGGTGGCGCTTAGAAAGACCTAGTAGAGCTTTTGAAGATTAAGGTTTTAGAAAAAAAGTGAATCACGTTTTCTCCGCCGCCGCAGAGCTTCGGCCTTTCTAGCAACAAGTTTTGCCGAACCTACTTTATATAGAGGTTCAAAAGACTTGCCTGTTGATATTAGGGTTAACTTTCACCACCGATTATTTGATCCAATGGCTGATGCTTAACAGTGATAGCTAACCAACATAGATGCCATAGACGGCTGAGAATTATAAGCGTGGAGGGTAATCCAGATAATAAAGGGTAAATGAGCTTAAAGAGTAAGGAAACTTTTAAGGCCCAAAAGGTCACTTCCTTATGGTGAGCATGCTGCACAAAGATCAAGAAGAACAGAAAAATGTGGCCGACAATTCACTCATCTTTAGAGAGCCATGAAAACTTTAACAAATCTTAGCATTTAGCATGCTAGATGGTTCAACAAGTTGTAGCACCCTCGTTGATAGCCTCAGTATTGTAAAGACTAGTGTGCTAGTAACGATAGAATTTGGTCAATTTATTAGAACAGCTAGGTTATTAGTGTAATTGACAATGAAGAAGCTTACAGAAAATGAAGATCATAAAGAGAATTTGTGTGAGCATGCTGCATAAAGATCATAAAGCACTGAAAAATGTGGACGATAATCCTTTTAACTTTCAAGAGCCATGAAAACTTAAAAAAATCTTGTTATGAATATGGCCTTTTGATACTAGAAGGTTCAACAAGTTCTAGCACCCTCATTGATGGCCATTTCTCACATGTAGAGTTTGATTCATTTATTAGCACAACTAAGCATTTGGGTAATTGATAATGAAGAAGCATGGCATAGGATAGACGCAAGGAACTCCACCAAATTCCGAATGAAGCTATTTCAAATATGGAAGTTGAATAGGTTTGACGAATAAATAGTCCATGGAGCCACTAATGCTGCTGCTTGTGTTTTATAAATGGCTATTGATGGCGGTTACTCCCATTTGTGATACCTATTATGACCACTTCATTCTAGATCTAATGAAGAGGTAAATTTTTTATATTTTTAATAATTCACCCCCAAATTGTTCATTTTCATTGCAATTGTCAGATTAAAATTTATAAAGTAACAAAAATTCATTTTCAGTAGTAAAAAGAGATCTCATATTATGTCTGTGTAAATGAAACAAGAACAAACAAGCCAAAGTTGCATTAGTCTTAAATTATGAATTCTCAACAACTAAAAGCAATCTTTTCAGCTATGAATTAAAAGGACTTGCTGCAATTCTCACGGACATTGTAAAAAGATCTACTTCTACTGTAATAAGATAATTAAGTAATTTTAGATTAGTGGAAATGAAAAATATCCTTCTCATAACAGAAAACCAGCAATAACATCTTGAATGACAAGACACTCCGAACAAACATACCAGAGAACACGCGCAGACAGATTCTTCCAAACCCACAATTTTTAAGCCACGAAAAAGAATCTACAAATGGTGAAAAGAAACACAAAATGATTTTTATTTGAGAGGAAAAATCATTGTGTAGCAGTTGATTTACAAGTGTTTTATGTTTCTGTTTCCATTGATGATGGATCATGACGAAGAAAATGAGGGAAAATTTGTTGTTGACTTTCAGAATTAGGGTTAAGAATTTAGTTTGCCGTAGTTTCATTAAAATCAAATCTGGAAGAGGAGGAAGAAGAAGATATTATGTATTTAAAGGCCAAAAGACATGCCCATTTCGATTTAGATTAGGGTTAAAAAACCCCGGGCCGATTCTTTTGATCCAACGGCTCACACGTTATTTAGGACTGTCGGCATAACTGACCGAGATATTTGTCGTGGACGGCTGTGATTATAGTTTGGTAGATGTGGAGGCTAATAACGGGTTTAGAGTTGGATTCCATTTAATATTGTCATTGTCAAAGAGCTGACTAAGTCAACCATTGACTGAAATTGCACAGTTTGTCCATTGATAGCCTTCAAATGGGAAGGAAAAAAAATGTTGAAAGGGAATTTGTTGGTTTTCGTTGACATATAATCGACTACAGATCATATTTAGACATACAAAAGATTAATAGAGCGATGAGATTAATAGGCTTGCAAATGAGATTTTTGGGATCGTTGTTACACTATTTGGGGGTGCCATTTTCGGTAGATGGTTCAACAATTTCTGGCACCCTCATTGATAGACTCATTTGTATGACCACTTTTCTAGCAAGGAAGAGACTCTGTTTTTCCATTAAACTCATGTAGAATTCGATCCATTTACTAGGCATTTTGAAAAAATCATAATGAAGATGAAAAAAGAACTGCAGGGCTGAATTGAAGGAACTTCACCAAATTTTGAATAAAGCCATTTCTAATATGGAAGTTGATGACTGAATAAGGCCATTTCTATTATGGAAGTTGATGAATAAAATCGAATGACTTCGGCTCTTGGACAAGTTATATGGTTACTCTCATTTTTCTCACCCATTATGAATTGTATCACTTCATGTTACTTACTGGAATAAAAAAAGTATCAAAAATTCATTTCCAAATGTAGAGGTCAGTCTCATATTGTATGTAATTGAAATAAGAACAAGCGAGCCATAATTGTATACAGAGAAATCCCATTTTGATTAGGGTTAGAAATCCCACCGCAGAATTTTTGATCTAATGGCTCATACGTTACTTGGGATAGCTGACCGAGTTAATCTTCGTGGACGGCCGTAATTGTAGTTGGATATATGTGGAGGGAATTTAAAGGGTTTACTAACTTTGTGAAAGAGCTAAGAGACCGAAACTAGCTATAAGAGACCGAAACTTACCAATGGTGCAATTAGAACTCCAAAGACCAAACCCTTCTCATCCGTGATGAATTTTTCTGAGGGGGACTAACACCTGGAGTTCTTAATGTCAGAGGTATGTGACTTGCATGATCACAAATCATTTGGTTACTCTCAGTTTTCATACCAATTATGATCACTTTATTTTACTGTATATTGTGATAATTCACCCAACAATTGTTCATTTTCATTGCACTTGACAGATTAAAATTGACTACGTAAGAAAAATGCATTTTCAGCTGCAAGGAAAGGTAGATCTCATATTGTATCTATGTAAATGAAACAAGACAAGCAAGCTATAATAATGCAATAAAAAATAGTCTTAAATTGTTAATTCTCATTAACAACTAAATTCAGATATTTTCAGATACGATTTAAAACGACTTGTTGCAACTATCACATACATTACAAAGAAAATCTACCACTACTGTGGTAAGACGTAAGTCATACTAGACTAGAGAAAACAAACAATTACATCTTGAATGATAAGAATTTCCTCAATTCGTTCTTAGTCTTTCTTCCATTAGGATTACTCCTTACAAACTCAAAGGTTGATCTACTATAAATATGGAGTAGTAGACCGGCTACTAGTTGTTTACAAATAATAAAAAAAAACACTGAATCTCAAGACTAAACTAAGGACAGAATCCCCCTATGTTCAAATTATAGTTTCAATTTGAGAGGAAAAATCATTGTGCCGTTGATGATGGACATGTAATTGATGTTTTTATATCCATTGATGATGATGGATCATGAGAGAAGATAAACATGAGAGCAGATCTGTTGTTGATTATTAGGGTTAGGGTTTGGAATGAAACAAAGAATTCAGGGGTTCAAAATTTCGCCGCCCTAGGTTAGAAGTAGAAGAAGCAGAAGAGCTTTATTTAAAGGCTGAAAGAGCTGCCCATTTTGATTAGGGTTAAAAATCTCATCGCGGATTTTCTTTTATCTAACGGATGATATATTTACTTAGGACTGACCTAGTTCATTGTTATGGACGGATGTTATTATGGTTTTGCACACGTGGAGGATTTTTCAAGGGTTTGTATTCCTACACAGCTAACTCGAGTCAACCACCATGACTGAAACTATCTATTTTTCAAGGGTTTGTGTTCCTAAGGCAAAGGCGCTTATCATTTCTCGGCTCATTTTCATATATTGGAGCAAAGGGTCATACTCAACTCAAATCTATGTAACCCATAGTTTCGGGTATGGAAACTAAAGACTTTGATGCTGCAAAGTCGAGCTTAATTGGAATAAAACTTTATGCTACAAAGACTTGCTCTTTAAGACACGAATTAATCTTAATTGAATCTTGGAGATCGTTCTGCTCGGCAGAATCTGTGGTAATATGTGTCATACTGAATTTTCTTTTGTAAGGTGTTCCGCTCGGCAGAATCTGTATATGAGCTGAGCACCCTCATTGATAGCATCAAAGTGTAAGACAAGTGTGCTAGGAACGATGAGACTCTCTTAGGCCATTCAACTCAAGTAGAATTTGGGTAATTGACAATGAAAAAGCTAAATCGGATAATCAACGGTATAAATAATTTGGATACTCTGATTTTTCTAACCCATTATGAGCACTTCATTTACTGAAGGTGTCAAAGTTTTGTATACTGTGATAGTTCACCCCCAATTTGTTCATTTTCATTGCAACCCTCAGATTAAAAGTACTCTTAAATTATGAATTACCATTAACCTGCTTTTTTACAACTACATTTCACATATAAACTGGAGGAAAAATCATTAACAAAGAGTAGAAGAACTAGCTAATTTGGATTAACAAATACAAAAATTAGATCTTCACTTTGAAAAACTAAACACCATGGCCCTAGTTGATTGAAATTGTTTCGAGCTAAAAAACTGGGGAGCCACTGTTATCCTGTGAATGAAGTTTTTATTAAACCCAACGGAAACACAGGTAGAAGCATGTATACATCATAGTTTTTTGAGAGGAAAAATCATTGTGTAGTTGTTGATGGTTGTATAGTTGTTATGAAGAAACAACTTCATAACAAAAAGGCGATTTTGCTTATACCTAAAAGAACCTAAAAATTATGAAGGAACATTTTATCCATTTCATAGTCTTTATCTGAGAGGAAAAATCATTGTGCTATTGTCGATTGATATGTATATGTGTTTGATGTTTTTGCTTCCATTGATGATGATTGTTCATGAAGAAGAACATGAGACCAGATCTGTTTAGGTTCTCGGTTAGGGTTTTGCTTTCATACACTGATGGAATGGAGGAGGAGAATGATAAGGTTTGTGGAGGACAAGGACACCTATTCTACTTATAAGGTTTAGAGAGAAATCTAGCCCGTTCATTTTAGGGCAAAATTATAATCGTATTTCAGTTTTCACTACTTTGATTTTACGGTTCACACGTATGTTATAACTACCTGTAATTCCATTATGGATGCCTATAACCTGGATTATTTCTTGTCTAAGGAGATGGCTCCATAGTCCGTGTATAAATCCGGGAAATCTTATGGTCTCACAGCCCAGCGGGTCGCAACATAGAGTATGGAATTTGCTAATAAAATATAAGATATTTTAATAAATCTTAAAGGAAAATTCAAGTTGTGTGGGTGAAATTTGGAAGAAAAAGAAAGAGTTATGTTAAAAGGAAGGAGAGAATGGATTCGAGGAGGCTGGGCAGTGTTTAACAATTAGGTTAGAGGGGTCGGTTTAAGGTTAGTTTTATTTGATCATGAAAAGAAAAATGAGTTTTGAATTTAATATTATAGGGGAAGAACGTGTGATTTTGAGATTTTTGGTAGATTTTATGTACTTGTTTGGATAGTAAATTGAATTCCAAAGATGTTAAAGACATTCTAACACTTTTTCAAACCGTCAATTCCTCCTCTCAAATTTTAATTCCCTCGCCGTAATTTGTCCCTCCTCAAATCCATTCTTTATCTAATCGAGCAAAAAAAAAAATCCATTATTTATCTCTATTAATTAACCGGACAGAAATGTTAAAAAAAATAAAATAAATACTAATGCTAAAAAATACTAATGTTAAAAAAATAAAATAAATTGATTTATTTATTTAAATTGATTAAAAATGTATCCATCCATTATCATTGTAACGAATACCAGAATGGTAATCGTGGTAAAATTTACCAAGTAATTTCGAAAGGAATTGTGTGACTCAATTTTTTTGAAAGAGAGAAAACCTAAATTCAAAAGAATTATGTGATTTAAATTTTTTTAAAGAGACAAAATCAAAATAAACTGTGAAAGATTTCCAAGAATCGTGATAGCATGCACCCTCAAAAAATACAAAAAGAAGTGAATACATCGTTTACAATAGACTACTCTCCGGAAAAAATGGCCAAGTCGAAAACAAATTCATGGAAAAAATGTTAAGCGAATCAACATTTATAAACTAATTGTGTAACAAGATCCTAATATCTAGAATAATAGAGCTTAAAGTTTTTCTCCCTTGTTTCTTCGCTATGAGATTACCATTTCTTTCCAACCAAATGGACCATGTATCCCAAATTGCAAACAATATCTCAAGAAAAATTATTTGATTGAGATGAGAAATCATTGTGCTATTTTTCAAGTAGTAGTAGAACAATCAGCCATTGTTTCTAACAACGGAAGAGATCTATGTTTGATGCTGCATCTATTTAAGGTTAGGGTTTCGAAGAAAACAAAGAGATCCAAGGTTAAATAATTATCTTTAGTGTAGTTTCATTCCAATCAGAAAGAAGAAGAGCTGTATTTAAAGGCTGAAAGACCTACACATTTAGATTAGGGTTAAAAATACCACCGTATTCTATTTATCTGACATCTCATATGTTTACTTTGGACTGACCGAGTTGATTCTCATGGACGGCAGTGCTTATTATGATTTATAGTGAGGAGCTCCACAAAATTTTGACTTTGGCAACCCTATATGCTCCTGAAATATTGGATTATTGGGATCGTGATTACACTATTTGGTGGTGCGATTCTTATTAGGCTATGTTTTGTTTTATAGAACGAGAAAGATTTTATTAAGAGAAGAAGAATGTACAAAAAACCTACTAGGAGTAGCATAAGAAAACTGAAAACTGAAAATTACATTTAGTGAAAATTTGCATCCCAATTGTCAGCAACCGTAACATTATGATGACCAAAAGCTCTTGCCCAGGAAGTTACCAAAGATTTAGCTTCAATGATTAGATCCAAATCATTTTTGTAAATGTGCTTTTTCTCGTCAAAAGTGCGCGCATTTCATTCTCGCCTTTAAATACTAAAATGTTTGAATTCGATTTAGTGGAGAAATAAACCAATTTATGAAAACGTCCCGCGAAACGACTGTACATATAAAACTAATTTTGGCTTTAACATAACGTAAATGCTTCCACTTAAAGTTAATTTGTAGGCCTCAAGTGATAGGCAAATCGATGTCTTTACCAGTTTAACCTATTGTTTATCCTCAAAATATATTTATACACAGTGGGATCATATCGAGAGCAATTCTGATGTAATTTTCCACTTATTCTTAATTTTTTGGCATAGGTGCCTGATCCTTTTTGAGGTATGACACCATAGTGTGATGTCCGTTTATGCTTTCTTGGGCGGCATCTTATGTTGTCACGATGGAATAGGTAAGGCACAATTTTCTACCCATATTCACAACCCTCAATTTATCTCTAACCTCATGTATTGTGGCATCATTACCTCAGGATTGAATATGGTATACCATGTTATTGCTGCTTTTCAAATGGGGATGTTGATTCCCTAATGGACTTAATTGCCAAAATTCGTTGGGAATGGAAAGTACAAGTATCTTTGTCTCAATGACCCATTTCCCTTTTCTTTCCCCAATAACACACGGTTCTCCTTCGCATTGTTGCAACTACCACTAGTAGCGCCCTTTCAAATTTTGTTACCATCCTTTAATAGGCGAAGCATACCAAGTGGTGAAATACGCATTCTCCTATATTTAGCTATTTTCTCCATTTCTTGAGGAGTGAGCCTTGCGGCAATTGCATGTCCTTCAAGATCCTCCAGACGAGGGTGGTTGTGATGACTTACCACCTTATCCATAGATAGAACCCATCCTTTTCTTTGTTTTGAGATACTAAAAACTAGCTTGAACGGACATTTAGTTTTCTTTGAGCACGATGTGTTCTTCCTCGTCGTCTTTCCTTTATACTCACATACCTTCCTCTTGTGACTAGCATCCAGATCTCCACTTCTCTCAAAAACCATTTCAAAACAAGTTTTGCTTTATTTTTCATTCAAAACTAATACGCACATGGCTCTCTTGGCATGCTCTCTAGCCCAATTCTTCGCATCAATATGGTCATCAAATACAAATCATTGACATAGTGATGGGATGTATCTTCGGACAACATATTAACCGGAGAAGGTTGATCATCCATTGGTATAGGTTGGCATTCAATCTACAAGAAATGGAACAACATCAATTGAAATCACAAC
The DNA here is from genome assembly GCA_023529315.1 of Papaver bracteatum. Lineage (NCBI taxonomy): Eukaryota > Viridiplantae > Streptophyta > Magnoliopsida > Ranunculales > Papaveraceae > Papaver > Papaver bracteatum. The sequence continues at coordinate 1,054,964 of JAJJWX010004858.1, read as the reverse complement.
AGAGTTCGGTAACAACATAATTTGATCGCGTAAACCGAACTCTAGGTTCGGTTAACAAACAAGATGACATGTAACCGATCACATAAAGTGTACATAGTTCAGTTACCTGCGTGTTTTGTTTGTTTTTGGCTTTGTTTTTTCCTAAAGTTCGGTTTTCTTTTGTTTGCGAACCAACCGAAGATTTTACACTAAGTAAAAGCTTATTTTACCTAAAGTTCGGTTGGTTAATTGGTTGCGAAACAACCGAACATTACTCTGGAATCCATCAAACTTCCATTAATATAGAGTTCGGTTACCTGTGTGTTTGGCAAAAGTAACCGAAATACACTTCCAGATTAGTTCGGTTATCTGTTCCGAACTACTTAAAAAAATACACTTGGTTTGAAATTTTGGAGCAATTCAACCAACATTAGCTAAGTTTGGAGCATACCGAAACCCAAATGTTCTTCCTCCGGTTGTGGTTGATAAAATCCATCATTATCATCTTGAGATTGAGTTTGGGGAAGAATACATTAACCATCTAAGAAATCACTCATATCCGGATCATTGTGAAGATTAACAAATACTCTAGGAGATGATGGAGATGAAGAATCAGACGAGCTTTCATCACTTGAATTCCCAAACGTAGTGAATGTGATTTTTTTTTATTTTCCATGGTTTTCTCCTTCTTCTTCTCTAAATTTACTCTCTAAAAGATTATAATTCTTTTTTTAATAACCCATCTTTTAATTTAATCTCACTAATTAGTTTTTACTTAATCATTTCAATAATGATTTCACGAATCATAACCAAAACATAATCAAAAGGGCCATTTAGGTTTTAAGAGGAAATTATTGATAAGGGCTGCCCTACCCTAAATAACACAATGGTTCCCCCAAATAAACAAGGGTGCCCAAAAAATGATTCTTGGGAAATTTCGTGAGATGCAATAGGTTTTTTCATGGTATTATGAGAAACGTTGAGTACCAGGCTTGGGCCAGCCTCGCCTTTTTGGCACCTCTAGTGGGTAGTGGCTGTGTTGTTCAAATCCACAAAGTTTGCAGCTAAACAATTCGGTAGACTCATAAGGCCTCTTCCTATGCATATGCCAAACTCATGTATTTGGCATATATGCACCCACTATGGGTATGCCAAACTATCAAACTCATATGACAATATGTTTTTTCTGGTATATTGGCATACACGACAGAGTTTCCAGTGAGCGATAGAGTGTTCATCGCTCGATGGTCAAAAAACGCTCGATGGTCATTAAATCAACAGCGACAGTCAAGCTATCGCTTGATACTATGATAATCGCTCATCAGATCTTCATCCAACGGCTGCCTCACTTCAACCAATTCGAACCCAACTTCAATTTCATTTCACCATGCCTAGTCCTTGCATAACCGAAGTGGATTTGACTCCAGAGGAAACAACATGTTTCTCTGGATCATGATAGCACATATCCACTTATAGAAAAATCTTTTTGTAATGGATGACCCACTGATAGTTGTGGTATAACTTCTAGTAAGGCGTAGAGCAGTAGTAGCTAATTGATCTAAATCTGGTTTCAATCTAAACATTAATTGAAAAGATATTTTCCATTAGTTTGAAAAAACAAAATTACATTTCACAATTCAACTAAAAGAAAACATTTAAACTACTCATTTCCTTGTCCATTTAAAAGAAAACATTTAAACTACTCATTTCTTTGTCCATTTCCTCCCGGACCAAAGATCCAATTGCCTGCATTTTCTGGATCCATAGAGTTGTTCAACAAATTATTAAGCTGCCAGTTTGAGACTCGCTTGGTGCTTGAGTCTCATCATAATCACCATAACCTTGATAATCAATGGGAGTAGGGGGTATGGGAACACGATACAAATCTTGAAATGGGTGTGGTTGATAGTGTTGATGGAATGGTTGAAATGCTGATGAGTTTGACGAAATTGGGGTGTACATATTCGTTTGCCTAACTACTTCCATGTTCACACCACCACCTGGAGTAAGTATGTCAGTTGGCGAATGACTAAACATACGTGTAGGAGTTGTATCCAAGCCAATGTTTTGTTCACCACCTTGAGTATCTAACACCATGTGTGGGGTTGAACTTTCTGGTACCTCCTCCATAGGACGACGTCTCAAACTTCTTTCACGACTTTGGTGACTTCTATGACTTTGCTGACTTCCGGTTGGACTCATTCCTCTACCAGCTCCTGTAACACCGGGACTCATTCCCCTACTACTACCTGAACCATCATTACCCTCAAGTCCTTGACTCATCTCAAACATCATGTTTTCCCTCAAACTTTGCATCTGTTCCAAGTGCATATTCTGAATTCCCTGAACAAGAGCCGCATAATCGTTACACCGGGTCTGATAATCCAACTCTGTAGCATTGACCCCGAGGTATGGATAAGTCCGAGTAGGTGCACTTGAAACAATTGGAAAACAAAAAATCTCTTCAGATGTGCTGGATATAGTATTTACCTCCCAAGAAAAGGGTGGCATGTTTGACGATGAACTTTGAGAAAAATATGCAAATACGTCACCCATCTCTGGTGGAGGTTGGGAAGGAAGAAATTCATTGTCAAGTGGCAACCTACCTAAAGCTTGGAAATCCATCCGACCCAAACTTTGCGGTTGCATGGAAATATTTGTCTTGAAAATAGTATTAAACCAAGATAGGTGCTCATTTCTGTCAATCGGCTCATGGATCAATTCATCAGCTTGTTGCCAACGATGACCTTCCCTTATCAATTTGAAGTAATCTTCTGCTGAAACATATGTACTGGGATAAGGGTTGACAGCTATCACTGATCTCCCTTACAACAGAAGAAGTTGTCTTTCACCATAATACCAAACACCCTTCTCAGAAATAGGGCTATATAACAAGATCCTTCTAAGGCTTAACTCTACCATTGTCTGACCTAGTTCTTCTTGGAACTCAGGTATTGCTTCATATGGATGTGAGATAAGGTTATGGCTTGTTCTACTCAACTGCTGAATCTTATGAACAATAGCAGAATGTTGACCATCTTCAATCTGTGCATCTTCCCAATTCTCAGAATCATACTTCCGTATGATCGGAAAAACATTCGTATAATTCTTAAGACAAGGTTCTGAAACACGGAAATATGTATACCACCAATACTGAAAATAATAACATTCAGGAGGTTAATAAGTTTTCCATATGAAAATGACAAATAAATACATAATGTGAAAAATATTGGTTCTTACCTCCAGAACTCCCCAAAAGCATTAAAGCTATCTTTTTCACACGTCGAGTTTTCACTTAGGGCAATGTAAATCTCTGATAAAATCGCAGTCCCCCAATCATATGTTGGTGCTTGCTCTAAATCTTCTAATGCTTCTAGAAACCCAATTAACACTACTGAGCTAGCATTTGGAAACAGACATTGGCCCAGTGTCCACAATACAAACAGACGTTCTAGTTCCTCAAAATGTTCGGGGATCAAATATTGATTATCGGCTTCCCTGTTTTGACGCATTTTTACAGCATAACGCTGCAAAAAACTTTTCAACCCAGACACCTTCAACCCATACGCTTTTATTTGTCTATGTATGGGATTTCTTTCTAATTCATTTGAGTGTAAAGGAAGTAATTCTTTCCATCTATCTTCTGATTCCCACTTTAGTCTATTAAATGGAAGTAAGTTCCCTTGGCATGGAATTCCGGTTAACATGTATAATTCTAGCGGTGTAACTCCTATTAACAATAATTACTCATAATTAGAATTTGTTGATTTTTATGAAACAAAACACATAATGTAAAAATTAAATTACTAGAAAAGACCTACTTACCGCATTTAAAGTCCTTGAAAAAGAACGTATTTGTAGTCTTCCACCATCGTTCTAATATAACTTGAACACCTTGAGTCCTGTGGTTTCTAGGTTGTATTAGATATAGATGTCGCCAAGGATATCTTCACACTCTCTCTTGAACAGCAGGAGGAAGTAATTGAAAAATTGTACGTAACTCACTCCATCCACCTCTTAGATGTATAACGTTACATCTCCCTTCATTAGCAGAAAGGTGATTAGAGAATACACCTTCACCGGCTACTAGTCTAACATTATTAAACTCATAATTTGTATCCACAACAAAATTTGCTCCAGTGCCTGAGGTACTACTAGATACTTTCCCTTTTTTGTTTCTTTTTCTTCTCTCCATATCTTTTGAAGATAATCGTTTTAGAACAAAAGTTTAAAGAAACTCAGAGGTTTTTCAGAAGGTTTTGAGAAGAAGAATTGAGGAGAATTGAGAAGGTGGGAGTAGAGATGCGGTATTTATAGGCATAAGAAGCTTGAACGGTGGCGATATTGATTATATCGGTAGCGATATAGTGAATTTAGAACGATATTCACAATATCGCCAGCGGTAAAGACTTTATCGCTGGAGATATTAACAATATCGCTCGCTAGGGATTCGATCGCTCTGCAGTTTCCCCATAGTGGCACAAATGGTTTGGCATGCCAGGTGGCATGCCAAATACCATTTTTTTGGCATATGCATAGGAAGAGGCCAAAGAGTCAGTACTTGTTAAAGTATGATACAAACTGGCGACGGTACATCTTATGCTACTCATTTTTAGTTTTTTCTCCAAATACTTACATGTTTCTTCAGTAAGTGTTTGCTGACATCTTATTCTACGACCGCATCTTGCATGGTTATACCACTACAGGCATGCATACTCGTTCCAAATCAGGAATCTTCAAAAAGAAAGTTTTTGTTGCGAGCCGTTATCCACTAGTTCTATCTAGTGAAGTTCACAACAACGACTTTGTCTCGACATGCGCTTCTCAAGATTTCAAGTACCCACCATGGCAGAACTCTATGGTGGATGAAGTTAATGTTCATATTCACCATGGTACTTGGGATATAGTTCCTCGCCTTCCGTCAAAGAACGTTCTTGGAAATAAATGGGTATTTACTATAAAATGGCACGCGGATGGAAAAATTGCTCGGTATAAAGCCAGACTCGTCGCCAAGGGTTTTAACCAACAATATGGAGTTGATTACACTACAACCTTCAGTCCAGTGGTGAAATTTACTACTTTACGCACAATTGTTGCTCTTGCTGTATCTCAAAATTGGGTCATTCGACAACTAGATGTCAATAATGCGTTTCTAAATGGCGTTTTAGAAGAGGAGGTTTATATGAGTTAGCCACCGGGTTTCGTTGATCCCTCTCATCCTAATCATGTCTGCAGACTAAGGAAATCTATTTATGGGCTCAAACAGTCTCCGCGCGCATGGTATACGAGGTTGCATCGATTTTTACTTACTCTTGGTTTTTCTGGACTTTAACAATTAGGTTAGAGGGGTCGGTTTAAGGTTAGTTTGATCTGATCATGAAAAGAAAAATGAGTTTTGACTTTAATATTATTAGGGGAAGAACGTGTGATTTTGATATTTTTGGTTGATTTTATGTGCTTGTTTGGATAGTAAATTGAATTACAAAGATGTTAAAAGACATTCTAACACTTTTTCAAACCTCCCTAAATGGGCCTATGCCACTTAATTGGGGCTTATAGCTACATGACAAATAGGGTCATTAAGTAACAATTCTTAGAAACCTCTTATCCAATATATATGTTAATACCTAATATGTCCTTCTTAAATTAGTGCTAATTCGGATAATTAAATAATGTTTAATCAAGTTAATCCTGAAATTAACTATGATTAATGCATAATCAACACTTGTGATTTCTTTTTTTTTTTTTTTTTTTTTTAAAGACTCGATCCAGAATCAGTTGATGTTAGTGAATTTGTAAACCGATTCTGAGTTGGTTTTATTCTGAATGAAGATGTAAACCCAGAATCAGAGTTTAATTAATACCCACATAAACCGATTCTAACAATCGGTGTTTATATATATCCATATAATCCGATTATAGCTTACCTTCATAAACAAAATATATATTACATAGTTTAGGAAATTAGCGTTGTACATATATAGGATTCAAGATGGGAATTCTAGAATTCGACACATCAAATGCTCGTCAATGAACCTCCGAGCACGTCGGTATAACGTCGTCGTATATTGTTTGTGGTGAATGAACTTTGTTTCCCCATTACGAATTCTCCTTAGCCCGTCGAAACGTTCCAGCTGAAATTCAATGAATTCTTAAATGTTAGTATGTGAACTTTTGACATAGGTATAAAGATGATCGCATTACTCAATTTTTCCCTAAGAGGAGCTCATGCATGATAGTGGTACACCATATTCCTAACTCATTGATCTTTTTATGTATTGGAATCGAAAAGCCAAGTCTCCATTTACGGTTATTTGGATTCGCAGTACGTTCGTAAAAGAACTCTTTAACTCTCTTCCAAAACATTGAATTGATTTCATTCCGACGTTCATGGATTGTATTAGCAAATGATTTAACGAGACACAAATCTTCAAACGGTTCCCATTCCATTTTCTAGGCTAAGTCTGTCATGTGGGAGTGGCTCAAAGAGGTTGTCCTTATATAGATGAAGTCTCAACGGCTATTTTTTTTTTAATTCAATTTAAACAATTAGAATTTATAAATAATCAAATAGGCCGATTGTTTCCTTACAAAATCTTGTAAAATATACCTCTCACAAAATCGGGCTTTTGTAATGCATATGTTATCCGATTCTTGGAAAAAAAAGATACAGAACTTTTCTTCAAATTAATCGGATTTCATGTAGGTACATATTAACCGATTCTAGGCAAAAAAATCCTATAGAACTTTTCTTCATAACAATCGGATTACATATTGGTACATGTAAACCGATTCTGAAACTAAACCTCTAGGGAACAATCAGAATCGTATTACATATGTGGACATGTAAACCGATTCTGACTGAAAAATGCCAGAATATACATGTTTTGCACACACATTGTAGTTTTTTATTTAATCGCGTCTTGCACAAACACAAACAATTTTCAAAAGAAACCAGAATAAGTCATTCATAAACTAGGAATATAACCAAACATAATTCAACAATAAGTTTAAGACAAGACATACGTTTTTACTCCATCATTATCCATAGTTAAATACATAAACATGAATATAACCATTCATTCATGAACATCTCCACCACGACCACGTCCACCGCCACGACCACGCCTACCTCGTCCTCGTTTACCAGGTTGGGCGCTTCTTGATGCACCTTCAATCATCTTTTTTGGGGTTCTCTCTTCCTCTTCTACAATGTCTCCTCCTCCTCCTCTTCTTCCTCCTCGTCCATCTCCCCAAACTTTGCACCAACTTCTACATCTTCGAGACTGTTCAATTCATCGGTCAGCTTTTTATTAGTGTTAACATTTTTCCATTCCCTGATTTCTAGCTTTGCTTGGGTTATCAAGTGCCCAACTCGTCTTCTCTGTTTCAATTTCAAAGAACTAACATTCGATATATAATGCTAAAACCATTAACAAAAACGTAATTTAGTAACAGTACATACCAGGCGTATCTTTGTCCTCTATCTTGGGGCTCTCATCTACTCGTATCACTCGAGTTTGCGAAACATTCAGGTACCACGTCATGTAACCCAGAATTGCATCATCATCTGTTCAAGATGGACCTTGCAGAGGATATCTATGAAAAGCTCTGTCTTCCCAATAATCAAATGATGGTAAAGGCTTGTGAACAATGTCAATATCATTATCATGTGATTTGGTTTTTTTCTCATTGATTTTGAAAATCTTGTGCTCCTTTGGAATTATTTGTACGTAACTGCATTGTCTTGCGACTCTCAACGGGTTGTACATTACATATCCTCTTGGGTGAAAGAAAGCCCCAAAATAATAACTTTGCTCTTCGCACCCAACCTTCTTTCCTTTTTCTTATTTTTTTTCCTTTTGCCAAATCCTCTTTGTAAGGATCAAAGACAACATCTTTCGTCATCAAGTTGTCCAACTCGCGTCTCAACTTCGGATAATCATTTTTTTTGTTCTTAAGGTTGATTCAGTTTACCAACTTTGTTAAATAGCTAAGAGAGTCAACCATTGACCGGTAATGACCAACAATGGCTTCTTGAATTTTGTAAGACCTGCCGTTTAGTCTTAAGGTTAATAGGTATGGTCGATCAGAGTCTTAACTGTCTCATCCGACAGCTAATTCCAGTGTGGTGATTGAGAATAATTGCAGACAGAATTACAAGAAATTGACGGTTAAGATACACGTGGAAGGTAGGAGTAGACTTGATTTGAATGAATTAGAGGTGCATTTTTGAGTCTGGCATGAGGTGTGCGTCAAATTATTTTGGTTCAAGTTGTAGACTGGCCGCGGTAACTTGTAGCATACTTGGGGATGCGAATTTTGATCCATCCTCAAGTCTAGCAACCTCAGTTTAACTACGTAAAAAGCAATGCAAGTAGATATTTTCAGCTGAGAGCATGCTAATACACATAAAAGGTCTGATTTTGGTAGAACTGTGATCATACCCTACATTTTTCTTTTGGCACTACAGAAGTTGAATAGAATGCAAAGGTTTCAGCATAGACTCGGTATGATGTAAATCTTAAAGATATCAATCACTCACAGGAGTATCGACTTTTAGGGTTTTAGATAGACCATCATTAACAAATTTTCCCCTCTCTTCTCTGCTACCCACTATTTCAGCATTTTACGTTCGGATCTACCAGATAACCCCCCGCCTCGCCTGAACTACAAAGAGGAAACCCTTCTCACCCGTGATGAATTTTTTTTCTGAGGTGGAATAACAGCTTAATTTCTTTATGTCAGAGGTATATTAGTTATAATAATACAATTAAAATTAGTCTTAAATTGTTAATTCTCATTAACAACTAAATTCAGTATTTTCAGCTACGAATTGGAAAGAATTTTTGCAACTATCACGTACATTACAAAGTAGATCTACTAATACTAATGTGGTAAGATGTAAGTAATACTATTAGACTAGATAAAACAAACAATTACATCTTGAATGATAAGAACTTCCTCAATTCGTTCATAGCCTTTCTTCCATTATGATTACTCCTGCTGCTTCTTTTTACATGCATAAATAAACTGAAACCATTATCTTCTATAAATATAGAGTAGTAGACTGGATACGAGTCGTTTACATATACAAAAAAAAACAATGAATCTCACGGCTAAACTAAACACAAACACAGAATGCCACCTTAGTTTCAGGTTATAGCTTGGATTTGAGAGGAAAAATCATTATGCGGTTGATGATGTCCATGTAATTGTATTTGATATTTTTGTTTCCATTGATGATGACGATGGATCTTGAATAGAAGATAAACATGAGAGCAGATATAAACATGAAAGCAGATCTGTTGTTGATTATCAGGGTTAGGGTTTGGAAAGAAACAAAGAGTTCAGGGTTAATAATTTCGCCTCCCTAGGTTCTGCTAGAAGTAGAAGCAGCAGAAGATCTGTATTTAAAGAGCGAAAGAGCTTCCCATTTTGATTCGGGTTAAAAATTCCATCGCTGATTTTATTTTATCTAACGGATGAGACGTTTACTTAGAACTGACCTAGTTGATTGTTATGGACGGTTGTGATTATGGTTTTGTACACGTGGAGGATTTTTCAAGTGTTTGTGTTCCTACAGAGCTAAGCAAGTCAACCACTGACTGAAACTAAAGCAGTGCGCTTATCATTTCTGGCTCATTCTCATATATTGAAGTGGTGGTCATACTCCAATTCACGTATTCAGTAGTGTGATATGTAACACAGAGCTTCGGCTTTGGAAAACAAAGACTTTGATGCAGTAAAGTTGAGCTTAATTGGAATAAAACTTTATATAGTTTGTGAAGTTACCAACGATCTGTACTTGCTCATTTTTTCAGACATGAATTAAGCTTAATTCAATCTTGGAGATCGTTCTGCTCGGCAGAATCTGTGCTAACATGTGCCATCTTGAATTTTTTTTTTAAGGCGTTTGAGCTATATCATTTGTCTTAGAATCTGCTGGAACAAGCGTATATGAGATGAGCACCCTCATTGATAGCCTCAAAGTGTAAGACAAGTGTGCTAGGAACGACGAGACTCTCTTGGGCCATTGAACTCATGTAGAATTTGGGTAATTGACAATGAAAGAGCTAAATCGAATAATCAACGGTATGAGTAATTTGGATACTTCGATTTTTCTCACCCATGAGCACTTCATTTACTGAAGGTGTAAAAGTTTTGTATACTGTGATAGTTCACCCCCAATTTGTTCATTTTCATTGCAACTCTCAGATTAAAATTCATAAAGTAAAAAAAATAATCATTTTCATTGATCTAAAATGAAAATCACCCATGAGCACTTCATTTACCCCAATGATTAATGGTAAAGGTAGATGCAGATAACATTTTAAAATATTCTTACCTTATGAATTCTCATTAACTAAATTACACCTGAAATTCAAACATCTTTAATAAAGAGTAGAAGGCTAGCTAAGATGGATTAACTAATACACAAAATTGGTTAAAAAGACCAAAATCAAAAATTTCTGGGTCACCGGATGAAAAGGACATTTAGATTTTGATACTGTTTAAATGAACATAAATGTAAAAATACCAAGGATGTAAACAGTTTCATCCTACCCATTTTCAAATACTTTCTCTTATTTTTAATTTACATCTAGATGAATCGAGTTTCATCCTTGCTATTTTTTTGGTGTCTATTTCACCCATACTAATTTTTACTCTCCATTTGAACCATGTTTTAAAATTATTTGGACAAATGACCCATTTTCCGTAACTAATACAAAAATTAGATCTTCACTTTCAAAAAATAAACACCATGTCCCATAATGAGGCATGAGAACCCAACGGAAACAGGTAGAGACTTATATGCACACCATCATAGTTTTTTGAGAGGGAAAATCATTGTGCAGTTGTGGAGGATTGCCATGTATTTGATTTTTTTTTTTGTTTCCATTGATATCTCTAAACAACCCCTAGCTGTTTGTTTCTAAAAATGATCGATTGGCAACAATTCATAGTTTTGATTTGAGAGGGAAAATCGTTGTGCTGTTGTTGATGGACATGTATTTGATTTTTCTGTTTCCATTGCTTTGCTTGCCGCCGCTGTAGATTTTTAGGTTTACAGTTTGTGTTTTCTTTCTTTCACTACACAGATGACGGATAAAAGTTTGAGATCAACAATATTCTACTTATAAGGTTTAGAGAGAAATCTAGCCTGTACATTTTAGGGCTCACACATATTTTTGATAATTTCTGACCCCAAATATTGTAGGTGGTTATGAATATTTTTACATATCCGTGTCAACACCTCTTTCACGAAAAGAATTTAGAATCCGTCGGTATTAGTGTCAGTTAGCTTGCAAAAGAATTTAGAATCCGGTGATATATATTATTTGCTTTTATCTGGCCTTGGCTAGTTTAGGAATGGCTTGAAATTGTGTCTTTTACTCTTGTAGCCTCAAGGAATGCTCTGTTGAGTACGTAATTGGCAGATGATCCTTTATGGTCAAGTGTCGACACAATAACTAACGCATTTTAAAAATTTAAGTGCAAATAGAGAGCTGCTTATCTTTTCCGTGTGTGTCATTCTCATATATTTGAATGGGCTAAAAGAGTAAAGAAAATTTCAAGATCCATAACTTCCCTGCACGAGCCACTCAATAAGGAAAGGAGGAAACTTTACTTTGAGGTGCATTCCATATTCTTGTTCTACGACTTGCCCATATTTGTGTTAGTGATTGTAATTGTAGTTTGGCATGGTAATTAGGAAAGTTTTGTGGAAAATGATCCATCCCAAAAGAATACCACCAAATGAAAGAGCCTTGACCTTACCTTATTTGCACATAGCGTGACAACAACAAAATTCCGTTTTGCTATTTGGTAATTAGAGTGAAATTTTGACTGAATCCACATCTCAGATTATGCAAAGTTATGCAAAGTTTAGGCTCATAAATAGTTGATGACGAATATAGTCAAGAGAAGATCAGCTAACAGTTTAGGCTCATAAATTATGCAAAGTTTTTTTTGTGATCAATGCAACTTAGCAGGATACTTCAGGATGCAAATTTTGACCCATAAATCATGTTAGTAATCTTAAATTAGATAAAATTAGATTTTACAAGGACTTATTGCCGATCTTTACATTCAGTCATAATAATACTGAATAAACGATTAACATTAAATTAATGAAACATTCTATAATTTGCGGTAATAATTTGTTGTAACTGACCAACATTTTATAATAAACGATTAACATTAAATTAATCAAACATTTTATTAACTGTTTTTCTGTAGATGCCGTCCAAGATTATCTTCTCCAAGTTCTGTAGATGCCGTCCAAGATTATCTTCCATCTCCAAGTTAGAAAGAGCTGGAAAAAGTTGGAAGAGATGGAAAAAGTTAGAAGAGCTTGCTAAACACATCATGGCCATATTCATATGCTTCAAATTACAAATATTGAGAGGATAAATCATTATGCTATCAGCTGTTATGGACCTTATGGTGGTTGATGGTGGCGCTTAGAAAGACCTAGTAGAGCTTTTGAAGATTAAGGTTTTAGAAAAAAGTGAATCACGTTTTCTCCGCCGCCGCAGAGCTTCGGCCTTTCTAGCAACAAGTTTTGCCGAACCTACTTTATATAGAGGTTCAAAAGACTTGCCTGTTGATATTAGGGTTAACTTTCACCACCGATTATTTGATCCAATGGCTGATGCTTAACAGTGATAGCTAACCAACATAGATGCCATAGACGGTGAGAATTATAAGCGTGGAGGGTAATCCAGGATAATAAAGGGTAAATGAGCTTAAAGAGTAAGGAAACTTTTAAGGCCCAAAAGGTCACTTCCTTATGGTGAGCATGCTGCACAAAGATCAAGAAGAACAGACAAAATGTGGCCGACAATTCACTCATCTTTAGAGAGCCATGAAAACTTTAACAAATCTTAGCATTTAGCATGCTAGATGGTTCAACAAGTTGTAGCACCCTCGTTGATAGCCTCAGTATTGTAAAGACTAGTGTGCTAGTAACGATAGAATTTGGTCAATTTATTAGAACAGCTAGGTTATTAGTGTAATTGACAATGAAGAAGCTTACAGAAAATGAAGATCATAAAGAGAATTTGTGTGAGCATGCTGCATAAAGATCATAAAGCACTGAAAAATGTGGACGATAATCCTTTTAACTTTCAAGAGCCATGAAAACTTAAAAAATCTTGTTATGAATATGGCCTTTTGATACTAGAAGGTTCAACAAGTTCTAGCACCCTCATTGATGGCCATTTCTCACATGTAGAGTTTGATTCATTTATTAGCACAACTAAGCATTTGGGTAATTGATAATGAAGAAGCATGGCATAGGATAGACGCAAGGAACTCCACCAAATTCGAATGAAGCTATTTCAAATATGGAAGTTGAATAGGTTTGACGAATAAATAGTCCATGGAGCCACTAATGCTGCTGCTTGTGTTTTATAAATGGCTATTGATGGCGGTTACTCCCATTTGTGATACCTATTATGACCACTTCATTCTAGATCTAATGAAGAGGTAAATTTTTTATATTTTTAATAATTCACCCCCAAATTGTTCATTTTCATTGCAATTGTCAGATTAAAATTTATAAAGTAACAAAAATTCATTTTCAGTAGTAAAAAGAGATCTCATATTATGTTTGTGTAAATGAAACAAGAACAAACAAGCCAAAGTTGCATTAGTCTTAAATTATGAATTCTCAACAACTAAAAGCAATCTTTTCAGATATGAATTAAAAGGACTTGCTGCAATTCTCACGGACATTGTAAAAAGATCTACTTCTACTTTGTAATAAGATAATTAAGTAATTTTAGATTAGTGGAAATGAAAAATATCCTTCTCATAACAGAAAACCAGCAATAACATCTTGAATGACAAGACACTCCGAACAAACATACCAGAGAACACGCGCAGACAGATTCTTCCAAACCCACAATTTTTAAGCCACGAAAAAGAATCTACAAATGGTGAAAAGAAACACAAAATGATTTTTATTTGAGAGGAAAAATCATTGTGTAGCAGTTGATTTACAAGTGTTTTATGTTTCTGTTTCCATTGATGATGGATCATGACGAAGAAAATGAGGGAAAATTTGTTGTTGACTTTCAGAATTAGGGTTAAGAATTTAGCTGCCGTAGTTTCATTAAAATCAAATCTGGAAGAGGAGGAAGAAGAAGATATTATGTATTTAAAGGCCAAAAGACATGCCCATTTCGATTTAGATTAGGGTTAAAAAACCCACCGGCCGATTCTTTTGATCCAACGGCTCACACGTTATTTAGGACTGTCGGCATAACTGACCGAGATATTTGTCGTGGACGGCTGTGATTATAGTTTGGTAGACGTGGAGGCTAATAACGGGTTTAGAGTTGGATTCCATTTAATACTGTCATTGTCAAAGAGCTGACTAAGTCAACCATTGACTGAAATTGCACAGTTTGGCCATTGATAGCCTTCAAATGGGAAGGAAAAAAAATGTTGAAAGGGAATTTGTTGGTTTTCGTTGACATATAATCGACTACAGATCATATTTAGACATACAAAAGATTAATAGAGCGATGAGATTAATAGGCTTGCAAATGAGATTTTTGGGATCGTTGTTACACTATTTGGGGGTGCCATTTTCGGTAGATGGTTCAACAATTTCTGGCACCCTCATTGATAGACTCATTTGTATGACCACTTTTCTAGCAAGGACGAGACTCTGTTTTTCCATTAAACTCATGTAGAATTCGATCCATTTACTAGGCATTTTGAAAAAATCATAATGAAGATGAAAAAAGAACTGCAGGGCTGAATTGAAGGAACTTCACCAAATTTTGAATAAAGCCATTTCTAATATGGAAGTTGATGACTGAATAAGGCCATTTCTATTATGGAAGTTGATGAATAAAATCGAATGACTTCGGCTCTTGGACAAGTTATATGGTTACTCTCATTTTTCTCACCCATTATGAATTGTATCACTTCATGTTACTTACTGGAATAAAAAAAGTATCAAAAATTCATTTCCAAATGTAGAGGTCAGTCTCATATTGTATGTAATTGAAATAAGAACAAGCGAGCCATAATTGTATACAGAGAAATCCCATTTTGATTAGGGTTAGAAATCCCACCATAAGAATTTTTGATCTAATGGCTCATACGTTACTTGGGATAGCTGACCGAGTTAATCTTCGTGGACGGCCGTAATTGTAGTTGGATATATGTGGAGGGAATTTAAAGGGTTTACTAACTTTGTGAAAGAGCTAAGAGACCGAAACTAGCTATAAGAGACCGAAACTTACCAATGGTGCAATTAGAACTCCAAAGACCAAACCCTTCTCATCCGTGATGAATTTTTCTGAGGGGGACTAACACCTGGAGTTCTTAATGTCAGAGGTATGTGACTTGCATGATCACAAATCATTTGGTTACTCTCAGTTTTCATACCAATTATGATCACTTTATTTTACTGTATATTGTGATAATTCACCCAACAATTGTTCATTTTCATTGCACTTGACAGATTAAAATTGACTACGTAAGAAAAATGCATTTTCAGCTGCAAGGAAAGGTAGATCTCATATTGTATCTATGTAAATGAAACAAGACAAGCAAGCTATAATAATGCAATAAAAAATAGTCTTAAATTGTTAATTCTCATTAACAACTAAATTCAGTATTTTCAGATACGATTTAAAACGACTTGTTGCAACTATCACATACATTACAAAGAAAATCTACCACTACTGTGGTAAGACGTAAGTCATACTAGACTAGAGAAAACAAACAATTACATCTTGAATGATAAGAATTTCCTCAATTCGTTCTTAGTCTTTCTTCCATTAGGATTACTCCTTACAAACTCAAAGGTTGATCTACTATAAATATGGAGTAGTAGACCGGCTACTAGTTGTTTACAAATAATAAAAAAAAAAAACACTGAATCTCAAGACTAAACTAAGGACAGAATCCCCCTATGTTCAAATTATAGTTTCAATTTGAGAGGAAAAATCATTGTGCCGTTGATGATGGACATGTAATTGATGTTTTTATATCCATTGATGATGATGGATCATGAGAGAAGATAAACATGAGAGCAGATCTGTTGTTGATTATTAGGGTTAGGGTTTGGAATGAAACAAAGAATTCAGGGGTTCAAAATTTCGCCGCCCTAGGTTAGAAGTAGAAGAAGCAGAAGAGCTTTATTTAAAGGCTGAAAGAGCTGCCCATTTTGATTAGGGTTAAAAATCTCATCGCGGATTTTCTTTTATCTAACGGATGATATATTTACTTAGGACTGACCTAGTTCATTGTTATGGACGGATGTTATTATGGTTTTGCACACGTGGAGGATTTTTCAAGGGTTTGTATTCCTACACATCTAACTGAGTCAACCACTGACTGAAACTATCTATTTTTCAAGGGTTTGTGTTCCTAAGGCAGTGCGCTTATCATTTCTGGCTCATTTTCATATATTGGAGCAGTGGTCATACTCAACTCAAATCTATGTAACCCAGAGTTTCGGGTATGGAAACTAAAGACTTTGATGCTGCAAAGTCGAGCTTAATTGGAATAAAACTTTATGCTACAAAGACTTGCTCTTTAAGACACGAATTAATCTTAATTGAATCTTGGAGATCGTTCTGCTCGGCAGAATCTGTGGTAATATGTGTCATACTGAATTTTCTTTTGTAAGGTGTTCCGCTCGGCAGAATCTGTATATGAGCTGAGCACCCTCATTGATAGCATCAAAGTGTAAGACAAGTGTGCTAGGAACGATGAGACTCTCTTAGGCCATTCAACTCAAGTAGAATTTGGGTAATTGACAATGAAAAAGCTAAATCGGATAATCAACGGTATAAATAATTTGGATACTCTGATTTTTCTAACCCATTATGAGCACTTCATTTACTGAAGGTGTCAAAGTTTTGTATACTGTGATAGTTCACCCCCAATTTGTTCATTTTCATTGCAACCCTCAGATTAAAAGTACTCTTAAATTATGAATTACCATTAACCTGCTTTTTTACAACTACATTTCACATATAAACTGGAGGAAAAATCATTAACAAAGAGTAGAAGAACTAGCTAATTTGGATTAACAAATACAAAAATTAGATCTTCACTTTGAAAAACTAAACACCATGGCCCTAGTTGATTGAAATTGTTTCGAGCTAAAAAACTGGGGAGCCACTGTTATCCTGTGAATGAAGTTTTTATTAAACCCAACGGAAACACAGGTAGAAGCATGTATACATCATAGTTTAAGGCAGCCCACCAGTCTGCACAAACCGGTCAATGGTCAACATCAGTCAATGGTCAAAGTCGGTCAAATGTCAAGGTCAACATCCGGTCAATGGTCAAAGTCAACCGCCGAAGTCAGTCGCACCCCTAGCCAATTTTCAGTCTTTTAGCCAGCAACGCTGCTAACTGATTCCCAGCCAAAAACTCCTCGACACTGCCAACCGGTCTCCAACCATGCTGCCAGCAAACCTCCATCTAGTCTGCCAACCCATTTCCACTCATGTCGCCAGCAAGCCGATCATGCTGCAACCATCCCATCCAGCCAGTCATCCCAATACGCTGTCAGCCAGTCCATCAATGAACAGTTTCGTGCAGAATTTATCATGGAAGCATAAATGTGTAGCTTTATGCAAATTCCAGCAGTTCCAACCATGCAATATTTATTGCAGCAGTTTCACACATAAATCATCATGAAGGCATGCAGAATTGAATTCCAACAGTTTCAGCCATGCAACACTAATTGCAGCAGTTTCAGTCATGCAGCACTGATTGTTGCAGTTACATACATGCAGAGTTAATTCCAGCCGTTTCATATAGAATTAAATATGGAGGCTTGAATGGGGCAATTAATGCAATTTATGTTTATGTTGAAATCAGATATTGAATTGTGTAAATAGGGAGAGCAGAAATCAAGAGAGGGAGGTAGCCAATATGAGAGAAACAGACAATGTAACTCAAAACATGAATAAAGTATTTCTCCCCAAGGGGATTCACCCGTGGATGTAGGCAGCCATGCCGAACCACGTTAAACTTGTGTCTAATTATTTGCCTTCCAATTCATCTCCAAACCCTAAAAGCACACCAAACAACCCATTCATCGTGTTTCGTGCCCAAAAGTGATTTTGGGTACAAACATTGGCGCCGACTAAGGGGATACGAGAAAAGGAATCGTATCCTCCCATTGAGAAAGTTGTACAGAACGCTTCAACTCATGTCCGTGAAAAAGCATTCTGAGCGTCTAGAAAAATCACAGACAAGAAGTCCAGCTTTGGTCGTAATAATCGCAGATCCACTGATCGCGAATTACGCTTGCCGACCATATAGTCGCACCCCATCGTATCCAGTTGATCGCATCTGCCGCAGTCAAGATTCATCGTTTCAGATTTGCTGAAACTATTACCTTTTGAAACCACTGAAATAGCATCACTACGAAGTCTGATGAAAATGTTACCAGAATGTTCGATCCGCTGTGAAAAGTTAAAGTGGAATTCCATCAAAACAGTTGGCAGTATGTTCGATGTGCTGCACGTTACATGGCAAAAAATTACTATTAAGACTGGTGAAACCCCCACGAGAACGTTCGATCCAAGGTGAAAGATGTCGAAAAAGCATCATCAAAACTGTTGTTGGATGTTAGATCTGCAACATGGCTTGGTCCAGTTTTGTTTCCAATCATTGCATTCCAGCTGATCGCATTGCCGCAGACCCGATTAAATACAGATACTCGCATGCCAGGTTGAACGCAATCACAAGAAATTCAAGATCGCAGAGTAGGAAGCCACCGGAGCCGATTCACTGGAAAATTTTCAAAGATTGTTGCCTGGATGTTCGATCCGCAGCATGTTCAGGCCAGGAGTTGTAAAAAAAAAAAAAAAAAATGCCGGCGGCCAACCAAGAAATTGAAAAACTGTTAAAAGACTGTTACAAAAGTTCGAGGAAAAGATCACAGTTTGGAAAACCGTTGCATCAAAGATTCAAAGCAGAGACAACAAGTCCCGGAAAATTGTCACCAAATGCAAGGAGGAAAGATCACGGTTGTTGTAAAAAGTGTGGCTAAAAGATTCAAATTCAAATTCAAAAAAATAAAATAAATAAGTAACAAAACTAGTGACAAAACCCCTAGGTGAACAAACTAGTGATGAGAAAAACCCAGTCAAATTATTTTTAACAAATAAAAACCATTTCACTAAAAAGTGGCACAAAAACCCCAAATTATTTAAATTTAACTAAACTAGATCTTTTCTATTTTCTGAAATCCCAAACTTACCCTCTTCGTACTTATTCGGTTCTTCTTCTTCTTCTTCTTCTTCTTCTTCTTCTTCGTAGAAAATCAAGTAACTCTCTCTCTATTTCTCTCTCTTGTAGAAAATCACAGTTCGTGTCTTCACTGCTTCTTCTTCTGTAAATAATAATCATCATCCTCATAGATCTAGGTAGAGCTATTTGAAAAAACAGTGGATAGAGATGGTAGTGTCGGCGGCGGTGATGGAGGCTTATCATTTCAATTTTAGGGTTTTTTCGTGATATCAAATTAAATACCAAAACTTGAATCAGATCATGATTATGTGTATTCAAAAACGATGGGTAATCAAATCGTGGTGACTGATGAGTTAATTTTTGTTGTCATTTTTATAATTTTTGTTCGGAGATGAATTGATCTCGTTCGAATTAAATTCAGGTAGTTTGTGCTCTGAATCTGTAGCCGACGAGAGAACAACGGATGCTGGATTCAAGGTGTGATACAATGCAAATTTGGGGGTTTCGTTATCTGAAATCGGAGTTAAAATTGAAGTCTCTCGATCAAAGAAATACTTACAGCAGCAATGATTCATGGCGGTGTTGGTTTTGATGGCTAGTTCTCAAGGAGGAAGAATGAATAGCAGGGTAGATGAATCCATAGAGGGTTTTGAAGTTAACTAAAATTGGGGTACAAATGGAGATGGGTCTTAACGTAATTCTGTGTTGGCTGCAGTGAAATGAGTTTTCTTGATGGGTGAATTAATTGAAAACAATGGTAAGCTTTGTTTTCTCAAACTGATGGGTGGTTGATGCAATATTTGGTAAGATGGGTTGTAAAGAGTTAGGGCATGTTCTTGGATACTGAATTAGTGGAGGTGTTGTAGATTCATGGCTGCAGATGATGGGTGTTGATTTTGGTGGTTGTATGTGGCTGTGTAATCAACTGAAACTGAGTTCGATTAAGGGTTGATGGCAACCAATTTAAGCAGGAATGTTGCGGTAAAGGAATTTAGGGATTTCGGCTATGAACAAGGTTGGATTCACATTCAGTTTGATGCATATGATACATGATTAGTGGTTGGATGAATGGATGGAGGTCTGAATTGAATAGTATGGCTTGATTGATGAATCTGTAGCTTGGGTACTTGGTTGGAATTGGCATTTGAGTTGAATCTGTGTGGGTTTAGCTATTGCTGCTCGATTTCAGTCGATGGAGTTTGGAGCTAAATGAACTGAAACCAAGATGGGGTTAACTTCAATTGAAGCAGCAACATGGAGTTCCGGAATTTCGGTGTTGATTTTACATCTGCAAACAAAGAATGGGAGGCAGTGGTAGTTGTTGTTACAGAAATTTGGAGGTTTTTGTTTTCAAAGATGAGATGGAGAAGGGAAGGAATGATTGTGTCTCTACTGATATATGAAGTTATTGTTTCGAATGAAGTTTCTGGAGTTCAATGGGTGATTGCAGGCAACGTTGCTGGAGTTGTTGGGATTTTTCTGCAAGCCGAGAAATTGGTGCCATTAAGAGCTAATTAGCAGCAGCTGTGGATGTATGGATTGTTAGTACTGATGGGTTTTGTGTGGATTGGTATATATTTGCACACTCATTCTATGTAACAAGTATGCATCTGAAGGTAAATCAACCTCAATGACCTCTATTGGGGCTGGTTTGACTTCTACAAAAAAGCGGTGAAAAATGATGAAACCTAATTAGGTTTCATCTAGTTTTGGTGAAACCAATTTTGGTTTCATCATTTTTTCTATTTGGTTTCATCATTTTGTTCTTATTTTTCCTAGTTTTTTTTTGGTTTGGTTTCATCATTGAAGCTGTGTCGGTGAAATGACAATATGTGGAAAAATGATGAAACTTAATTAGGTTTCATATAGTTTTGGTGAAACCAATTTTGGTTGCATCATTTTTTTTGGTGAAAACAATTTTGGTTCCATCATTTTTCAGTTTGGTTACATCATTTTTCACGAGAAATTATTTTGCATGGGAAATTTTGGTTCCATCATTTTTTCAGTTTGGTTTCATCATTTTTTCTCATTTTCAGTTTGGTTGCATCATTTTTTCTCATTTTGTGGTGGCGGCGGCTGGTTGGTGGTGGTGGTCGGTGATAATGATGGTGTTTCTCGGTGACGGTGGTGGTCGTTGGATGCGGTGGTGGTGGTTGGTGACGGCGGCGGTTGGCAGTGGTGGTGGTTGGTGACGGCGGCGTGACGGCAGCGGTGGTGTAGTGGCGGTGGCGGTGCAGTGGTGGCGGTGGTAGAGTGGCGGTGGCGGCGGTGGTAGAGTGGTGGTGGCGCGGTGGAGTGGTGGTGGCGGTGGTGGTGGCGGTGGTTGTGCAGTGGTGGCGGTGGTGCACTGGCGGTGGTGTTGCACTGGAGGTGATGGTGGTGGTGTAGTGGCGGTGGTGGTGGTGGTGGTGGAGTGGCGGTGGTGGTGGTGGTGGTGGAGTGGCGGTGGTGGTGGGGTGCGGCGGAGGTACAGTGGTCGCGGTGGTGGTGGGAGGCGGCGGTGGTGCAGTGGTGGCGGTGGTGGTGGTGCGCTGGCGGCATACTGGTGGTGATTTACGGTGGATGGCGATGGTGCTTTGGCTGGTTCTTTGTTGGTGGTGATAATTTAATAAAATTTAAATGTGGGGTTGATTTTTTTTTTTTGTTGGGGTGATTTAAATAGTAGAAGGGTAATATAGACAGTTTATGATATTTGGGGTTTTTGTGTCATATTTGTTTGGATGGGTTTTTTGTGGATGGGTTATAACCCCTTTGGGGTTATAACCTGCGCGCCGAATAAATTATAATAAAAAAATGACAGCGGTCATACTGGCCAGATTTGTTCACTCACTTTCGGTTTCCTTCACTCACGTCAACGTTTATGCACCCACATTATATTTTTTTGACCCACGTTAATAACCGTCACCCACCTCTGAAGGTTCGGTTAACCCATTCCAACAAGGGTTTTTTTCACCCATATCCATCAGTTATACAAGAAAAGCTTCGATGCTTAGGATTATATCAATGTTCGAAGTTCTTCGAATTCTAACCGTTGATCCTACGTGGTGTATCAAACTTCGATGGTCCGAGATACATCAAAACTCGATTTCAGGAAAACTTTAGTGCTTCACGTTACATCAAAACTTCGATGTAAGGTGTATCCTGACCGTGGATACACATCAGTCAGGCGAAAGATCGATATCCGGCGGCAAACGGCAACAGGCGAAGTGTCCAAACCCGACGGCCACACCGAGCGGCAATCGGCGATTATTTTGCGATCTTCCGATTAGTCGTTCATGTTTTGGCGATTATTTTGATTTTCCGGCGATTACTTGACGATCCGATGATTCTTTGGAGATTAGTCGACGATTGAACCGATTATTTTCCGATTAGTTCCGTGGCCTACGGATTATTGCGCCCAATTTTTCTTGCCTTGCGGATATGTACACCCCACTTGGGCTTGGTCTAAAAATTTGTTTCGTTGATATCTTCTTCGTCTCACGTCCGAATTGAAGGAATTTTGGCTCGTTGCGATCGCATTTCAATATCCTACGACATGAGGGTGAAATTTGACAATTAGGGAATAATATTTTTCGGGTCCAACAACATGTTTGAAGCATGGGGCTAACCGACCAATTTTGCTTCATCAATAACTTCTCCTTCGTGCATCCAAATTGAGTGATTTCCGGCCCGTTGACATTGTATGTCCATTCCCAACGTCGTGAAGGTGAAATTTCAATTTTCGGGGAAAATTAAATTTTTATAAATTTAAAATGACAGCAACAGAAACGGTCACATTCAATCACCACTGAAAATACTGCAGTCCAGTTGATCGAACTGCAGCAGTCCTTTTCTACATAAATATTAAAGTCAGTTGATCGAACTGCAGTTTCGTAGAAACAGCTGCTGGCATGTTGATCGAACCGCCACAACCCCTTTTAATTCCTATAATCCAGTTGATCGAACTTTTGTAGTCCGAATTTACCCAACACTGTTTCAATACAGTTTTACTCACCACTGCTTCAGTCCAGTTTTATGCATAACTATTACAGAATGCGACTAATCGGTGCCGCAAAATACGCCTCGTGGCAACTGTTTTCAACCCAGTTTGGACTTAACTGGTGCGTTCCAGTCCCACAGGAAATTCGATTACTAAGTCGATACGGGATGCTAAGGAATTTGCATACTAATCATCGTCGTTGGAAAACACCGTCATAGCCAGTGGGCATCGTAATCACTTCATAAATGAAGTCGCAGTAACATTTTCAAAATTCAGAATTCCAGATAGCAGACATCTTCAAAATTCAGAATTCCATGCGCGAGCAAAATGCAGCAAGCCAGTGCACCCTTCTGCGAGCATTGAGCAGCATGGAAATCACTATCTACTGGGGGCGAGTTGCATATCACTTCAACGTGACTGACTATCACTTGGGGGCGAGATATGTGACACCTCATGGTTTGAAATGACTCCTTTGGGGCAGGATGCATAAACACTATATATGATTGGGGGCAAGTTACATAGCACCTAAATGCAATGCGGAGTTCAGCTTCCGAAAATAGGAACGTCAGTTAACCCGAACTTCTTAATCCTCCAATAAATTGCACGATTAAGAGGGGGCGAGCATACACCATAATATTTTTACGCAATTATTACAATCAGTAATGTTAAACTTCCATAGTTATATTGATTATTGTACTCCAGTTCAAAAGCAACTGCTGCACCCAGTTGGACGCAACCGATGCGAAATCAGTTGCACGAGAATTCAGATTTTAGACGAATCAGGTGCAAGTGCTGTGACACTCGTTGACGCGCAATCGATCCTGTCTAGTTTTATTTATAACTTTTACACCTATGTTTATCGAACTATTTGAGTCCAGTCCCTCAGCAGCTGCTGCAGTCCAGCTAATCGTTGCTGCTACAGTGTAGCTTTAATCGTTGATGCTGCAGTCCAGCTATGCTCTCATTTCCTGTAGTCCAGCTGAACCCAGCTGCTGCAAAAGAACTTTGTTCGTTGCTGCTGCATTCTAGCTGATCACAGCTGATGCAGTCCAGCTATGCTCTCATTTCCTGCAGTCCAGCTGAACGCAGCTGCTGCAAAGGAACTTTATTCGTCGATGCTGCATTCCAGCTGAACCCAGCTGCTGCAAAAGAACTTTGTTTGTTGTTGATGCATTCTAGACGATCGCAGCTGATGCAGTCCAGCTATGCTCGCAGTTCCTGCACTCCAGCTGAACGCAGCTGCTGCAGTGGAACTTTGTTCATTGATGCTGCATTCCAGCTGATGTAGTACATCCTTGATCGCAGTTCCTGCAGTCCAGCTGAACGCATATGCTGCAGTGGAACTTTGTTCGTTGTTGCTGCATTCCATCTAATCGCAGCTGATGCCTTCTAGATATGCTCGTTGTCCCCCCAGTCCAACTGATTACAGCTGCTACATGCCAACTTCACTCAATGTTATTATCGCTCATTTCCAACATCGCACTGTTCCAGTATCACGCTGTCGTTCATCATTCAGTCAAGTTTTTGAGATACAACAACGGTCTATGCCCAATTTCTACCTGCCAATCTCTCGATCACAATAACCTCACTTGGGGGAGTCTTGATTGTGATTTTCGCAAACAACGAAGGAAGTTCGCTAATCACCTCAACATCAATAATCCACACCTGGGGGCGAATTTTATTGTTGCCTAGGAAAACGAAATTTTCTTAACCCCCAACAAGTTGGAGGTTAAGAGGGGGCGATGTTTGTACCATAAGAAAAAATACCACTTAATGGGCCGAATCGACACTTGAATCATTTTCTGGTCCTGATCCAAGCCCGCTAACCAGTCAACCAAGGCAGCCCACCAGCCTGCACAAACCGGTCAATGGTCAAAATCAGTCAATGGTCAAAGTCGGTCAAATGTCAAGGTCAACATCCGGTCAAGGTCAATGGTCAAAGTCAACCGTCAAAGTCAGTCGCACCCCTATAGAAATTGATCAAGATGGTTTTGTAATTGTATTAAGAGAAATTGCTAGACGAATAATCCTCATATGGCATGAATTCCCCAGTATAGAGAGAGGCTTAAAGACTTAGTTATGTAACACAAGTTACATGAAAGTTACGATCAGTGTCTATTCGGACATATTTATGAAGAGATTATGTTGAAGGGTACATTATTTATATGTCCCTACTTTTGACACCCAATAAATATATCCTTATTCAACAATAAATATGTCCCTACTTTATTACAACCTTATCCATTTAAAATTAGATTACCTAAATGACCTCAACAATATAATATTTTCTTGTATTTCAAAATGGAACAAATTTTTTCCTCTACTTATCCCGTACCACCACCACCACTACTAGGACCACCTCACATCCACCACCACCAACATTCAACTACCACTCCACCACCACCATTCAACGACCACCACCAACCAACCACCACCACCACTAATATTCCACTACCACTCCACCACCATTGCATCACCACCACCAGTCCACCGCCACCACTGGAGCCACCACCACCACCACCACCACTGGAGACACCACCACCATCGACACCACCACCACTGATGAAATCACCGCCATTCTGCCTCCACCGCCACCACCCACCGCCGCCACCACCTCCTCCGCCGCCACAACCCACCGCCGCCGCCACTGGTTCAAATATTTTTGTATCAAAAACAATAGTTGATCCAAATAAAAATAAAACCAACAATAGAAGATTACCTAGTTTATCCAAGAAAAAAGGATCACCAGTAGAATTTTATCTAGTTTATCCAAGAAAAAATGATCAACAGTAGCAGTTGATCCAATTTTAGTGGATCAACAATGGATGTTGATCCATGAAAATTGGATCAATAATGATAGTTGATCCATGTAAAATGGAGTGAACTTGCCGTGAGTCGAACACGCATCATATGAAATGGAGTCAGTCATGCTACCGTTGCACCACAAGTTCAACATTGGAACACATTTACATGATTTAAACTACAAAACATGAGTTCAAAGGATCAACAACAGTAGTCGATCCCATATAGATGGATCAACAACCATAGTTGATCCAATATCAGTACCTGCTTCAACCCAGATAACCACCATATTTCATTACCTGTAGGTTCATAAACACCAACAGCTCCAAGACCATCTTCAAAACCAATCTCAGTTGAATCAACAATGGATGTTTATCCATTTCAGTTGGATCAATAGTGGATGTTTATCCATTGCAGTTGGATCAACAGTGGATGTTTATCCATTGAAGTTGGATCAACAACCATAGTTTATCAAAAATATATGGATCAACAACCATAGTTGAATACAATGCATTAATTATACCATCCTGTATAAGTACTAGTTAACTCAAGTTTCAATAGCATAACCACAAGGAAGATTATAAGAGTTTTCTTTCGCTAAAGTGGATAAAAAGAGGTGTGCAAACCTTGTTGACATAATGGATTAATTTTTCCATTTGCTTGAACCAAGATTCTCTTATTGTAACTTCTGGATACTTGTAAAAACTTGGTAGGTTGTTGGGTTGTTTTTTAGTAATTTCTTTGAAACATTTCAAATGATGTAGTTGGTCTGAAGTCAACTAATTGAAGTGTTTAAAGTAGTGTTGGAATGTATACCTCACGTAGTCTATGCTCCAACTCCGACAGGTACACCATATGTAGGATCAAGTCTGTTGAGCTCAGCTTCGACTCTCACAAGCATCCAAAACCCAGGGACTCATTTGACATATCCGTTTCTAAGTGGAGGAAAACATGATGTACAATGAGGGGTAGTCTACTTGCATCAAGCATTTTATTCTCGTTACTTTTCAATTCCTTGCTGCAAATACTGAATCAAGTCGTAACCTGCCGTGGTCCACTTGTTATAGGCATCTACGCATGTACGGATCATAAAATTCGCAGCCTCACGTTCAGTCATCTCAGGATGAAATCTCTTCCACAGATTCCCTATTGGGTCACCCCTACTAGAGCAAGGCAACCCACTATATAACATCATCAGTACAGTATTGATAATCCCATCCATGTGACGTCGAGCTGCTAAATACCCTTTCACGCATGAGCTGTAATAATGGAAATGTGAAGAAATTTTATTAGCAAAATTAACTTGTATATCAAGTGTTGAGCCATCATGATTACTAAAATTTGAAGCAAGAAGATATGAAACAAGAAAATATGAACAAACAATAGTTAGCCTCACCTAAGAAACCTGTTCCATGTTTCACTTTTCATTACACCAGATGGATCAAGCAACTGAGTCATTTCGTGCCTCAGCTTAAAGTGTGCACTTTCGAAACGCATATTGCCTCCAGGTGAAATTTCAAAGATAAAACCAAAATCAATATGAACGAGCCTCCCCACACTGCAACACAAACATAGATCATTAGCTAACGTTATATCATGAACGCCTTTTATAACAGTGAATAGATCATGCAATTGTCAATAAGAACTTACCATACATGACTATAAATAGGAATAGTTTTTAAGTATTATTTAGTCAAACAAAAGTACAACTCTTGTAAAGTTTTAGCACTCAAAATCGAATTTGAATGAATGCACGGGATATAGTGAAAGAATCATATCGTACTTATCAAAAAGTAGATTCCCATTGTGCCGATCTTTTGGATGGAGTAAAAGACTGGCAACTGCATAACCTGCAGCGCTGATAATGAAGTTATCACGAGCAGCTTCGAAACTGGGAAACCCAACGGTCCCAAATTATTGTTGGAAAATCTCGTACAAACCAGCATCAGTGGTTTCACCCATTTGACTTCTACTCCGTGTGTTGGGGACCGCCTTTAAAATCAGGTTTCACGTAGTGTTTAGATAATAATATGGTAGAACCAAAAGAAAAATAAGAAAATCTACACAACCTCGGATCAACTTTTTTTTTTTTTTGGATTTGAGATTAGACACGCAGCACCATTAAATGATGTCACCGAGGTAGCAGTTTTATACAGTTAAAGAGACAACTATACCTCAATAATGCCTCTCTCTGGACCAGTTGGGAGCACACCATAAGGAAATACATAAAGATTTAGCCCAACTGCTTCAAAAATGTCTCTAAGAAGAGAAATCACTTGAAGAGCGAGAACATCTTGCCGACAATCGTCCCCAACCTACATAATATGAACAAGATTGAAGCTACAATTAACAGGAGTAATATAGTGCTATATATGGTGTGAAATAGCATGATTTTTTATAAACATAAGAGGATAGCCGAAAATAAATCCCTCCATAAGCAACAGGAACATCACCCCATAACAATCCACATATCAGACCAACAACTTGTCTTATCCAATGTAATACATCTCCCAATTTATCATACACGTTTGAATTCAAAAAACAAAAAATCACACAATTAAAATATTAAATTCCTCTCAGATGCAGATCGAATTGCAAAATAAAAACCATAAAATTGAAAGATGAAAGACCGAAATTGATTTGATTTTACCTTATCCCAGGAAGCTTCAGGATCGAACAATTTACCGAAATTAAAAGGTGCTTGATGCTGATGACTTACTGATTTATCTTTCATCTTTTCTCTCAACTCTTCTAAATCAAATCTGGGTGAACAAGAAGAAGATGAAGAGAAAATGAAACTAACGAATAACGACTCTAAATAAAAAATCATTACATTCTACTTACATGAGTCAATATAGATTAACAAAAAAAAAATTTGAAGAAGAATATAGTTAATTACCTTAATCAAATAGCATGATTGTTTCAATATTTCGATTGTAACAGCGGCGGAAAAGAAGGAATAACGACGGAGATGTTGGTGGTGGTGGAGGCGATGGATGTTCTAAGAAGAGAAGGAGAAAGTGATTTTAGATCTGGAAAGATGGAGATGTAAATTATGATTAAGGAGTTGGTGGTGGTAGTTATGGTGATGGTACTGGTGGTGTTGGTTGTGCTGGCGTCGGAGATGGTAGTGGTCGTTGATTGCAGCGGCGGAGCCAGTGGTGGTTGTTGCAGAGGTGTTTTTCGAAAATTTTTGATGGCTCTGTTCTTCTCAGAATTGAAGAAGAAGATGATGTATAAACACATCCAGGGTAAAAATGTAAATCATCCAAATAAAATTTTTAAATAAAATTTCAATTATGGCATCAGGGACATTTGTAAAGCCTGTCAGGGATATTTGTGAAGACCCGTTGAAAGGAGGGACAAAAGTTCAATTACCACCATCATGATCAACTGCTCACCAGTCTGTTGTAAATTTTTAAATAAAATTTCAATTACCGCCGTTTCAGTTGGATCAACAGTGGATGTTTATCCATTGCAGTTGGATCAACAACCATAGTTGATCCAAAATATATGGATCAACATCCATAGTTGATCCAAAAAATAGAAAGGTATCGAAGGTGGTTATTGGATGCTTACGGTTTCCGGTATATATTCCCAAGGTGATCGATCTGTTGACCTCGTTTGGGGAATAGGCAGTTGATTAGATTATGGTTGCACACAACCAAACAATAAATATGAACATAGCAGCATATTAGACAACCACATACGTTATACACTTGCAAACATACAATCGTGAAGAGTCATCCATTATTACCTAAGTAATATCCAAAGATTAGAGCAGGCGTACTGGCTGCAAAAGATAGTAGCAGCAAGTCTTTTCGTCGACATTGATCACACTGTATTGTTAATAATAAATTAAACTCGATTAATTTCTCAAATCTACTAAATAAAATCAAATCAAAGGGATAATTTTTAAATTTCTTTCAGAGACATCAGTTAAAAGTTGTCAAATTCTCTAAAAGAAAATAAATCTAAGTAATCAAATTCGGGAGAGAGAGATCTATACGGGTATATTAATTCCAGATTTGCACGGGTTGTCGAAAGGAACCTGCTACTATTCTTTTCCCAAACCAAGTCCTTCGTGAGCTTGTCGTAACGGGTAACAACTTGTGATTCTGTCGATGAAGTTGGGATTTGAAGAAGATCATAAGGCCATGTTTCTTGATCTGGTTGTGGTTTAAAGGTTTCCTATTTGTGAAGAAACTGGCACACAATTAACGTTTCTTGACCACTTGGGATATGGGTATAAAGATGGAGATGTAGATGGTCACTAAGGAGGTGGTGGTGGTGGTTATGGTTACGATGGAGATGTTGCTGGTGGTGGTGGAGCGATGGAGATGTTACTGGCGGTGGTGGAGCGATGGAAATGGAGGAAAAATTTCGAGATGTCGCTGCTAATAAGAAGAGAAGAAGAAGTTAGTAGGTAGATAGATAGATCTGTTGCTAATAGCGATGGACGTGGTGGTGGCGGCGGCGGGCGGCGGAGCTGGTGGTGTTTGTTGCAGAGCTGTTGGTGGTTCTTGAAAGAGAAATACGAGAAGAAGAAAAAAATGAAGTTTTGAGAAATTAAAAAGAAGATAACACACAGGGGGGTATATTTGGAAGTTAATAATTTGTTATTGGGCCCCTGATGGGCTTTTAGATAAAGAGGGACAAAATTATTATGTGATAAGGATATTTGTGTAGACCATCAAAAGTAGGGACAAAAGTTCAATTACCACGAGCGAGAAGGTACTCATCACACACACTCTCTGTGTGTAGCCAAAATAACTAAAAATAAGACAAAAACCCTCAATTCCTATTGGTCGGGGGCCAGGAGCTCTAGAATTCAAGCTTTTGGCCTAACTTTTAATGTGAGACCAGCAATTTCTACTCAAATTATATATACAATATAAGGCACTAGTTAGATGGTAAGAATGACACATTTTCGGCCCATGGATCTTCAAGGATCTCCATTGTATTTTCCCAGCAATCCTTACCGGTTTGAATGATTTCACGGCAACATGTAACATCCTTTTGGATGGGCAAAGTCCTTGTCAGAAGGAGTTGTGTCAAAATGTCCATATTCAATTCAGAAATCTTACATTTTTCAGGCCATGTAGGTGCGTGTGTAGGGGAGTTAACAGTCATCATTGATGCTGGTGAAGGAGAGCGTGTGAGGCTGACACACTTGTCCCAAGTAATTTCCGCCCATGGATGAAGGTTAGCAAAAGCAGGAATATTTGGATCTTCAATAATCTCCATTACCTTTTCCCAGCAATACTTAGTAGTTTGTACAATTTCTTGGCAACACACAACATCCTTTCTGCTTGGCAAGGCCTTTGACACAACAAGATTTGCCACAGATTCTGCGCATGGTCCTGTAAGCCTACATTGTTCTGGAAATTTAGGTGCTTGTGTAGGTGGTATATCGATCATCATTGGTGCTTGTGAAGGAGAACTTGCGATGGTGACGCACTTGTCCCATGCGTTCTCTGCCCATGGATGAAGGTTGGCAAAAACAGGAATTTTTTGATCTTCAAGAAGTTCCATTATCTTCTCCCAGAAGTACTTAGTGGTCTGTACAAGTTCTTGGCAGCATACCCCGTCATTTTCGGTTGGCATGGCCTTCATTAGTATAAGGTTTTGCACAAATACTCCACAAGGTCCTGAAATGTAATCAACACTCGGTGCTTCAACAGGAGAATTATTACCTATATCCCTAGCATCACTTGCACCGATAATCACCGAGACACAAGCAACAACAAAAAGATAAACAACCAATCGAAAATTAACATGCTTCGCCATTTCTATCTTTCTTGTACTCGTAAATGTTCTTCTTCCTACTTTTTTGTTTGAAATGTCTTGATTGGTTGGTGTGGAAATGGATTCCTGTTCTTCCAATTTATAAAAATACGCATAGAAGATGGTGGTAATTGAACTTTTGTCCCTCCTTTCAACGGGTCTTCACAAATATCCCTGACAGGCTTTACAAATGTCCCTGATGCCATAATTGAAATTTTATTTAAAAATTTTATTTGGATGATTTCCATTTATACCCTGGATGTGTTTATACATCATCTTCTTCTTCAATTCTGAGAAGAACAGAGCCATCAAAAATTTTCGAACAACACCTCTTCAACGACCACCACCGGCTCCGCCGCTGCAATCAACGACCACTACCATCTCCGACGCCAGCACAACCAACACCACCAGTACCATCACCATAACTACCACCACCAACTCCTTAATCATAATTTACATCTCCATCTTTCCAGATCTAAAATCACTTTCTCCTTCTCTTCTTAGAACAGCCATCGCCTCCACCACCACCAATATATCCGTCGTTATTCCTTCTTTTCCGCCGCTGTTACAATCGAAATATTGAAACAATCATGCTATTTGATTAAGGTAATTAACTATATTCTTCTTCAATTTTTTTTTTGTTAATCTATATTGACTCATGTAAGTAGAATGTAATGATTTTTTATTTAGAGTCGCTATTCGTTAGTTTCATTTTCTCTTCATCTTATTCTTGTTCACCCAGATTTGATTTAGAAGGACTGCCGAAAGAAAAGGAGAAGAAGAGAAGATTAACCAAAACTACTTCTGGATGGACTGACTGAAGTCCACATGATGAGTCCTTGAAGAGAACAAACTATTAAACACGAAATCTAACTGCACACCCATTTTCCGTCTTATATATTCACTTCTTTTTCAGTAGTGTTTTGTGATTTTTCCCATTGTTTATTGATTTGTTAACAGATACAAAAACTATTCACCTGGCCATCAGGTACGATCTTTACAAACTTTCTTAGGGTTTACTTTTCTTTGAATATATATTTTTTTTAGATGGGTTTTCAGAAATTAGGGTTTGGTCCATTCTGTTTTACTTCTTCGCATAATGTAACTCCCTCCTCTCTGTTCTTTTTATCCGAAAGTTTGTCAATTAGGGTTTCTTTTTCAGTAATATTGAGCTCTTGAACTGATATGAATTTCCCTTGCAGATAAAATAATTAGCTCGGAAAGGATTGTTAAACTTAAGGTTCAACTCAAAAATAATTGTTATGTTATAAATCAATCTCTAAAAGAGATATATATAGTGTTACAAGAGAAGAGAAAGTCTTCTACAAAGAAAATAAGAAAGGGAGGAAGAAAATAAGAAAGGGAGAAAGAAAATAAGAAAGGGAGGAAGAAAATAAGGAAGGGAGGAAGAAAAACAAGCCATCCTTCAAGCCACCCTATAGCCACCCTACAACTACTTCCACCTACTACTACTAATTCATTAGTCAATCTTGATGACTAATGTTACAACTACTAATTAATTATTCAACACTCCCCCTCAAGGTGGTGCATATATGTCATAGATGCCCAACTTGACAAGTGAATCGTTAAATATTTTATTTGATATGGACTTAGTCAGAATATCTTCCAGTTGTTGTGTTGTTCGGACATATGGTACTTCAATAATTATTTCTTCAAGTTTCTCATAAATGAAGTTCCTATCAATTTCCACGTGTTTCGTTCGATCATGTTGCACCGGATTCTCTGCAATTTTGATTCCTGACTGTTTATCACAAAACAACTTCATAGGTTTTTCAGATGGGAACCCAAGCTCTCCCATAAGCCTTTTCAACCATAATAATTCACAAATGCCTTTTACCATTGCTCTATATTCTGCTTCAGCACTTGACAAGGAAACAACCTGTTGTTTCTTAGACTTCCAAGTTACTAAGTTACCCCCGACGAAGGTAACATACCCAGATGTCGATCTTCTTCTATCTCCTTTGCCTCCCCAATCTGAGTCAGTGTAACCTGATACATCAAGATGTCCATTTTTGAAAACATCAAACCTCTGCCTGGTGCGGACTTCAAATATCTTAGTATCCTGGTGACTGCATCCATGTGTTGCTGACCCGGATTATGCATAAATCTTCTTACAACACTTACAGCATAAGCAATATCTGGCCTTGTATGAGAAAGATAAATCAAGCGACCAACTAACCTCTGGTATTGTCCTTTGTCTGCTGGTATTTGATCAGAACATTCTTCAAGACCATGATTTTGTTCCATAGGAGACCCGATTGGCGTACAACTAGTCATACCAGTTTCCTTCAACAAATCAATCACATATTTTCGCTGACACAAGAAAATTCCCTTTCTGGATCGATTAACTTCAATACCCAAGAAGTACTTAAGTCCACCCAAATCTTTCATATCAAACTCAGAATACAAGCAATTCTTCAGATTACTCATCTCTTCGTAATTCCTGTTACCACCATATCATCTACATAGATAATAAGAGCAGTTACCTTGTCACCTACTATTTTAAGGAACAAGGTATGATCATCATTACTTTGTATATACCCAAACTTCTTCATTGCAATGCGAAATCTACCAAACCATGCTCTAGGAGATTGTTTCAAACCATATAAAGCCTTCTTTAACTTACACACAACATTAACATTGTTTGGAGCATTATAACCTGGAGGTAGTGTCATGTAGACTTCTTCTTGCAAATCACCATGTAAAAAAGCATTTTTTACATCATATTGTTGTAGAGGCCTAGATTTGCTGCCAAAGACAATAATACTCGAATAGTGTTGATTTTTGCAACAGGAGCAAACGTCTCCTGATAATCAATACCATAAGTCTGGGTAAACCATTTTGCCACAAGTCTTGCTTTATACCTGTCAATAGAGCCATCTGGATTATGCTTGATAGTATATACCCACCTGCATCCAACTGGTTTCTTTCCTTCTGGTAGTGAGACTATATCCCATGTACCATTTTCTTCATGTGCCACCATCTCCTCTTTCATAGGACCAGCCCATTTCAGATTAGATAGTGCTTCTTCTACTGTTCTGGGAATAGTAACATCTGCCATTTGACTGACAAACGCTTTTCCCTCTTTTGATAATCTATGAGTTGACACGTAATTCGAAATAGGGTATTTCACATTCCTTATTTAGTTTTCTTTGAGCACGATGTGTTATTCCTCGTCGTCTTTCCTTTATACTCACATACCTTCCTCTTGTGACTAGCATCCAGATCTCCACTTCTCTCAAAAACCATTTCAAAACAAGTTTTGCTTTATTTTTCATTCAAAACTAATACGCACATGGCTCTCTTGGCATGCTCTCTAGCCCAATTCTTCGCATCAATATGGTCATCAAATACAAATCATTGACATAGTGATGGGATGTATCTTCGGACAACATATTAACTGGAGAAGGTTGATCATCCATTGGTATAGGTTGGCATTCAATCTACAAGAAATGGAACAACATCAATTGAAATCACAACAGAGTTCGGTAACAACATAATTTGATCGCGTAAACCGAACTCTAGGTTCGGTTAACAAATAAGATGACATGTAACCGATCACATAAAGTGTACATAGTTCAGTTACCTGCGTGTTTTTTTTGTTTTTGGCTTTGTTTTTTCCTAAAGTTCGGTTTTCTTTTGTTTGCGAACCAACCGAAGATTTTACACTAAGTAAAAGCTTATTTTACCTAAAGTTCGGTTGGTTAATTGGTTGCGAAACAACCGAACATTACTCTGGAATCCATCAAACTTCCATTAATATAGAGTTCGGTTACCTGTGTGTTTGGCAAAAGTAACCGAAATACACTTCCAGATTAGTTCGGTTATCTGTTCCGAACTACTTAAAAAAATACACTTGGTTTGAAATTTTGGAGCAATTCAACCAACATTAGCTAAGTTTGGAGCATACCTGGAAACCCAAATGTTCTTCCTCCGGTTGTGGTTGATAAAATCCATCATTATCATCTTGAGATTGAGTTTGGGGAAGAATACATTATCCATCTAAGAAATCACTCATATCCGGATCATTGTGAAGATTAACAAATACTCTAGGAGATGATGGAGATGAAGAATCAGACGAGCTTTCATCACTTGAATTCCCAAACGTAGTGAATGTGATTTTTTTTTATTTTCCATGGTTTTCTCCTTCTTCTTCTCTAAATTTACTCTCTAAAAGATTATAATTCTTTTTTTAATAACCCATCTTTTAATTTAATCTCACTAATTAGTTTTTACTTAATCATTTCAATAATGATTTCACGAATCATAACCAAAACATAATCAAAAGGGCCATTTAGGTTTTAAGAGGAAATTATTGATAAGGGATGCCCTACCCTAAAAAAACGCTCGATGGTCATTAAATCAACAACGACATTCAAGCTATCGCTTGATACTATGATAATCGCTCATCAGATCTTCATCCAACGGCTGCCTCACTTCAACCAATTCGAACCCAACTTCAATTTCATTTCACCATGCCTAGTCCTTGCATAACCGAAGTGGATTTGACTCCAGAGGAAACAACATGTTTCTCTGTATCATGATAGCACATATCCACTTATAGAAAAATCTTTTTGTAATGGATGACCCACTGATAGTTGTGGTATAACTTCTAGTAAGGCGTAGAACAGTAGTAGCTAATTGATCTAAATCTGGTTTCAATCTAAACATTAATTGAAAAGATATTTTCCATTAGTTTGAAAAAACAAAATTACATTTCACAATTCAACTAAAAGAAAACATTTAAACTACTCATTTACTTGTCCATTTAAAAGAAAACATTTAAACTACTCATTTCTTTGTCCATTTCCTCCCGGACCAAAGATCCAATTGCTTGCATTTTCTGGATCCATAGAGTTGTTCAACAAATTATTAAGCTGCCAGTTTGAGACTCGCTTGGTGCTTGAGTCTCATCATAATCACCATAACCTTGATAATCAATGGGAGTAGGGGGTATGGGAACACGATACAAATATTGAAATGGGTGTGGTTGATAGTGTTGATGGAATGGTTGAAATGCTGATGAGTTTGACGAAATTGGGGTGTACATATTCGTTTGCCTAACTACTTCCATGTTCACACCACCACCTGGAGTAAGTATGTCAGTTGGCGAATGACTAAACATACGTGTAGGAGTTGTATCCAAGACAATGTTTTGTTCACCACCTTGAGTATCTAACACCATGTGTGGGGTTGAACTTTCTGGTACCTCCTCCATAGGACGACGTCTCAAACTTCTTTCACGACTTTGGTGACTTCTATGACTTTGCTGACTTCCGGTTGGACTCATTCCTCTACCAGCTCCTGTAACACCGGGAATCATTCCCCTACTACTACCTGAACCATCATTACCCTCAAGTCCTTGACTCATCTCAAACATCATGTTTTCCCTCAAACTTTGCATCTGTTCCAAGTGCATATTCTGAATTCCCTGAACAAGAGCCGCATAATCGTTACACCGGGTCTAATAATCCAACTCGTAGCATTGACCCCGAGGTATGGATAAGTCCGAGTAGGTGCACTTGAAACAATTGGAAAACAAAAAATCTCTTCAGATGTGCTGGATATAGTATTTACCTCCCAAGAAAAGGGTGGCATGTTTGACGATGAACTTTGAGAAAAATATGCAAATACGTCACCCGTCTCTGGTGGAGGTTGGGAAGGAAGAAATTCATTGTCAAGTGGCAACCTACCTAAAGCTTGGAAATCCATCCGACCCAAACTTTGCGGTTGCATGGAAATATTTGTCTTGAAAATAGTATTAAACCAAGATAGGTGCTCATTTCTCACAATCGGCTCATGGATCAATTCATCAGCTTGTTTCCAACGATGACCTTCCCTTATCAATTTGAAGTAATCTTCTGCTGAAACATATGTACTGGGATAAGGGTTGACAGCTATCACTGATCTCCCTTACAACAGAAGAAGTTGTCTTTCACCATAATACCAAACACCCTTCTCAGAAATAGGGCTATATAACAAGATCCTTCTAAGGCTTAACTCTACCATTGTCTGACCTAGTTCTTCTTGGAACTCGTGGTATTGCTTCATATGGCTGTGAGATAAGGTTATGGCTTGTTCTACTCAACTGCTGAATCTTATGGACAATAGCGAGAATGTTGACCATCTTCAATCTGCAAACTTCCCAATTCTCGAATCATACTTCCGTATGATCGGAAAAAACATTCGTATAATTTTTAAGACAAGGTTCAAAACACGGAAATATGTATACCACCAATACTGAAAATAATAACATTCAGGAGGTTAATAAGTTTTCCATATGAAAATGACAAATAAATACATAATGTGAAAAATATTGGTTCTTACCTCCATAACTCCCCAAAAGCATTAAAGCTATCTTTTTCACACGTCGAGTTTTCACTTAGGGCAATGTAAATCTCTGATAAAATCGCAGTCCCCCAATCATATGTTGGTGCTTGCTCTAAATCTTCTAATGCTTCTAGAAACCCAATTAACACTACTGAGCTAGCATTTGGAAACAGACATTGGCCCAGTGTCCACAATACAAACAACAGACGTTCTAGTTCCTCAAAATGTTCGGGATCAAATATTGATTATCGGCTTCCTGTTTTGACGCATTTTTACAAAGATAACGCTGCAAAAAACTTTTCAACCTTGAGACACCTTCAACCCATACGTTTTTATTTGTCTATGTATGGGATTTCTTTCTAATTCATTTGAGTGTAAAGGAAGTAATTCTTTCCATCTATCTTCCGATTCCCACTTTAGTCTATTAAATGGAAGTAAGTTCCCTTGGCATGGAATTCCTAAGTAACATGTATAATTCTAGCGGTGTAACTCCTATTAACAATAATTACTCATAATTAGAATTTGTTGATTTTTATGAAACAAAACACATAATGTAAAAATTAAATTACTAGAAAAGACCTACTTACCGCATTTAAAGTCCTTGAAAAAGAACGTATTTGTAGTCTTCCACCATCGTTCTAATATAACTTGAACACCTTGAGTCCTGTGGTTTCTAGGTTGTATTAGATGTAGATGTCGCCAAGGATATCTTCACACTCTCTCTTGAACAGCAGGAGGAAGTAATTGAAAAATTGTACGTAACTCACTCCATCCACCTCTTAGATGTATAACGTTACATCTCCCTTCATTAGCATAAAGGTGATTAGAGAATACACCTTCACCGGCTACTAGTCTAACATTATTAAACTCATAATTTGTATCCACAACAAAATTTGCTCCAAAGGCCGAGGTACTACTAGATACTTTCCCTTTTTTGTTTCTTTTTCTTCTCTCCATATCTGTTGAAGATAATCGTTTTAGAACAAAAGTTTAAAGAAACTCAAGGTTTTTCAGAAGGTTTTGAGAAGAAGAATTGAGGAGAATTGAGAAGGTGGGAGTAGAGATGCGGTATTTATAGGCATAAGAAGCTTGAACGGTGGCGATATTGATTATATCGGTAGCGATATAGTGAATTTAGAACGATATTCACAATATCGCCAGCGGTAAAGACTTTATCATTGGAGATATTAACAATGATCGCTCGCTAGGGATTCGATCGCTCATAGCTTCCCCATAGTGGCACAAATGGTTTGGCATGCCAAATACCATTTTTTTGGCATATGCATAGGAAGAGGCCAAAGAGTCAGTACTTGTTAAAGTATGATACAAACTGGCGACGGTACATCTTATGCTACTCCTTTTTAGTTTTTTCTCCAAATACTTACATGTTTCTTCAGTAAGTGTTTGCTGACATCTTATTCTACTGACCGCATCTTGCATGGTTATACCACTATAGGCATGCATACTCGTTCCAAATCAGGAATCTTTAAAAAGAAAGTTTTTGCTGCGAGCCGTTATCCACTAGTTCTATCTAGTGAAGTTCACAACAACGACTTTTTCTCGACATGCGCTTCTCAAGATTTCAAGTACCCACCATGGCAGAACTCTATGGTGGATGAAGTTAATGTTCATATTCACCATGGTACTTGGGATATAGTTCCTCGCCTTCCGTCAAAGAACGTTCTTGGAAATAAATGGGTATTTACTATAAAATGGCACGCGGATGGAAAAATTGCTCGGTATAAAGCCAGACTCGTCCCCAAGGGTTTTAACCAACAATATGGAGTTGATTACACTACAACCTTTAGTCCAGTGGTGAAATTTACTACTTTACGCACAATTGTTGCTCTTGCTGTATCTCAAAATTGGGTCATTCGACAACTAGATGTCAATAATGCGTTTCTAAATGGCGTTTTAGAAGAGGAGGTTTATATGAGTTAGACACCGGGTTTCGTTGATCCCTCTCATCCTACTCATGTCTGCAGACTAAGGAAATCTATTTATGGGCTCAAACAGTCTCCGCGCGCATGGTATACGAGGTTGCATCGATTTTTACTTACTCTTGGTTTTTCTGGACTTTAACAATTAGGTTAGAGGGGTCGGTTTAAGGTTAGTTTGATCTGATCATGAAAAGAAAAATGAGTTTTGACTTTAATATTATTAGGGGAAGAACGTGTGATTTTGATATTTTTGGTTGATTTTATGTGCTTGTTTGGATAGTAAATTGAATTACAAAGATGTTAAAAGACATTCTAACACTTTTTCAAACCTCCCTAAATGGGCCTATGCCACTTTATTGGGGCTTATAGCTACATGACAAATAGGGTCATTAAGTAACAATTCTTAGAAACCTCTTATCCAATATATATGTTAATACCTAATATGTCCTTCTTAAATTAGTGCTAATTCGGATAATTAAATAATGTTTAATCAAGTTAATCCTGAAATTAACTATGATTAATGCATAATCAACACTTGTGATTTTTTTTTTTTTTTTTTAAAGACTCGATCCAGAATCAGTTGATGTTAGTGAATTTGTAAACCGATTCTGAGTTGGTTTTATTCTGAATGAAGATGTAAACCTAGAATCAGAGTTTAATTAATACCCAAGCCAAAGTTGCATTAGTCTTAAATTATGAATTCTCAACAACTAAAAGCAATCTTTTCAGCTATGAATTAAAAGGACTTGCTGCAATTCTCACGGACATTGTAAAAAGATCTACTTCTACTGTAATAAGATAATTAAGTAATTTTAGATTAGTGGAAATGAAAAATATCCTTCTCATAACAGAAAACCAGCAATAACATCTTGAATGACAAGACACTCCGAACAAACATACCAGAGAACACGCGCAGACAGATTCTTCCAAACCCACAATTTTTAAGCCACGAAAAAGAATCTACAAATGGTGAAAAGAAACACAAAATGATTTTTATTTGAGAGGAAAAATCATTGTGTAGCAGTTGATTTACAAGTGTTTTATGTTTCTGTTTCTATTGATGATGGATCATGACGAAGAAAATGAGGGAAAATTTGTTGTTGACTTTCAGAATTAGGGTTAAGAATTTAGCTGCCGTAGTTTCATTAAAATCAAATCTGGAAGAGGAGGAAGAAGAAGATATTATGTATTTAATGGCCAAAAGACATGCCCATTTCGATTTAGATTAGGGTTAAAAAACCCACCGGCCGATTCTTTTGATCCAACGGCTCACACGTTATTTAGGACTGTCGGCATAACTGACCGAGATATTTGTCGTGGACGGCTGTGATTATAGTTTGGTAGACGTGGAGGCTAATAACGGGTTTAGAGTTGGATTCCATTTAATACTGTCATTGTCAAAGAGCTGACTAAGTCAACCATTGACTGAAATTGCACAGTTTGGCCATTGATAGCCTTCAAATGGGAAGGAAAAAAAATGTTGAAAGGGAATTTGTTGGTTTTCGTTGACATATAATCGACTACAGATCATATTTAGACATACAAAAGATTAATAGAGCGATGAGATTAATAGGCTTGCAAATGAGATTTTTGGGATCGTTGTTACACTATTTGGGGGTGCCATTTTCGGTGATGGTTCAACAATTTCTGGCACCCTCATTGATAGACTCATTTGTATGACCACTTTTCTAGCAAGGACGAGACTCTGTTTTTCCATTAAACTCATGTAGAATTCGATCCATTTACTAGGCATTTTGAAAAAATCATAATGAAGATGAAAAAAGAACTGCAGGGTCAATTGAAGGAACTTCACCAAATTTTGAATAAAGCCATTTCTAATATGGAAGTTGATGACTGAATAAGGCTATTTCTATTATGGAAGTTGATGAATAAAATCGAATGACTTCGGCTCTTGGACAAGTTATATGGTTACTCTCATTTTTCTCACCCATTATGAATTGTATCACTTCATGTTACTTACTGGAATAAAAAAAGTATCAAAAATTCATTTCCAAATGTAGAGGTCAGTCTCATATTGTATGTAATTGAAATAAGAACAAGCGATCCATAATTGTATACAGAGAAATCCCATTTTGATTAGGGTTAGAAATCCCACCGCAGAATTTTTGATCTAATGGCTCATACGTTACTTGGGATAGCTGACCGAGTTAATCTTCGTGGACGGCCGTAATTGTAGTTGGATATATGTGGAGGGAATTTAAAGGGTTTACTAACTTTGTGAAAGAGCTAAGAGACCTAAACTAGCTATAAGAGACCGAAACTTACCAATGGTGCAATTAGAACTCCAAAGACCAAACCCTTCTCATCCGTGATGAATTTTTCTGAGGGGGACTAACACCTGGAGTTCTTAATGTCAGAGGTATGTGACTTGCATGATCACAAATCATTTGGTTACTCTCAGTTTTCATACCAATTATGATCACTTTGTTTTACTGTATATTGTGATAATTCACCCAACAATTGTTCATTTTCATTGCACTTGACAGATTAAAATTGACTACGTAAGAAAAATGCATTTTCAGCTGCAAGGAAAGGTAGATCTCATATTGTATCTATGTAAATGAAACAAGACAAGCAAGCTATAATAATGCAATAAAAAATAGTCTTAAATTGTTAATTCTCATTAACAACTAAATTCAAATTTTCAGATACGATTTAAAAGGACTTGTTGCAACTATCACATACATTACAAAGAAAATCTACCACTACTTTGTGGTAAGACGTAAGTCATACTAGACTAGAGAAAACAAACAATTACATCTTGAATGATAAGAATTTCCTCAATTCGTTCTTAGTCTTTCTTCCATTAGGATTACTCCTTACAAACTCAAAGGTTGATCTACTATAAATATGGAGTAGTAGACCGGCTACTAGTTGTTTACAAATAATAAAAAAAAAAAACACTGAATCTCAAGACTAAACTAAGGACAGAATCCCCCTATGTTCAAATTATAGTTTCAATTTGAGAGGAAAAATCATTGTGCCGTTGATGATGGACATGTAATTGATGTTTTTATATCCATTGATGATGATGGATCATGAGAGAAGATAAACATGAGAGCAGATCTGTTGTTGATTATTAGGGTTAGGGTTTGGAATGAAACAAAGAATTCAGGGGTTCAAAATTTCGCCGCCCTAGGTTAGAAGTAGAAGAAGCAGAAGAGCTTTATTTAAAGGCTGAAAGAGCTGCCCATTTTGATTAGGGTTAAAAATCTCATCGCGGATTTTCTTTTATCTAACGGATGATATATTTACTTAGGACTGACCTAGTTCATTGTTATGGACGGATGTTATTATGGTTTTGCACACGTGGAGGATTTTTCAAGGGTTTGTATTCCTACACAGCTAACTGAGTCAACCACTGACTGAAACTATCTATTTTTCAAGGGTTTGTGTTCCTAAGGCAGTGCGCTTATCATTTCTGGCTCATTTTCATATATTGGAGCAGTGGTCATACTCAACTCAAATCTATGTAACCCAGAGTTTCGGGTATGGAAACTAAAGACTTTGATGCTGCAAAGTCGAGCTTAATTGGAATAAAACTTTATGCTACAAAGACTTGCTCTTTAAGACAAGAATTAATCTTAATTGAATCTTGGAGATCGTTCTGCTCGGCAGAATCTGTGGTAATATGTGTCATACTGAATTTTCTTTTGTAAGGTGTTCCGCTCGCAGAATCAGATATGAGCTGAGCACCCTCATTGATAGCATCAAAGTGTAAGACAAGTGTGCTAGGAACGATGAGACTCTCTTAG
Organism: Papaver bracteatum; assembly: GCA_023529315.1. Classification (NCBI taxonomy): domain Eukaryota; kingdom Viridiplantae; phylum Streptophyta; class Magnoliopsida; order Ranunculales; family Papaveraceae; genus Papaver; species Papaver bracteatum. The sequence continues at coordinate 1,011,105 of JAJJWX010004858.1, read as the reverse complement.
GCCATTCAACTCAAGTAGAATTTGGGTAATTGACAATGAAAAAGCTAAATCGGATAATCAACGGTATAAATAATTTGGATACTCGATTTTTCTAACCCATTATGAGCACTTCATTTACTGAAGGTGTCAAAGTTTTGTATACTGTGATAGTTCACCCCCAATTTGTTCATTTTCATTGCAACCCTCAGATTAAAAGTACTCTTAAATTATGAATTACCATTAACCTGCTTTTTTACAACTACATTTCACATATAAACTGGAGGAAAAATCATTAACAAAGAGTAGAAGAACTAGCTAATTTGGATTAACAAATACAAAAATTAGATCTTCACTTTGAAAAACTAAACACCATGGCCCTAGTTGATTGAAATTGTTTCGAGCTAAAAAACTGGGGAGCCACTGTTATCCTGTGAATGAAGTTTTTATTAAACCCAACGGAAACACAGGTAGAAGCATGTATACATCATAGTTTTTTGAGAGGAAAAATCATTGTGTAGTTGTTGATGGTTGTATAGTTGTTATGAAGAAACAACTTCATAACAAAAAGGCGATTTTGCTTATACCTAAAAGAACCTAAAAATTATGAAGGAACATTTTATCCATTTCATATTCTTTATCTGAGAGGAAAAATCATTGTGCTATTGTCGATTGATATGTATATGTGTTTGATGTTTTTGCTTCCATTGATGATGATTGTTCATGAAGAAGAACATGAGACCAGATCTGTTTAGGTTCTCGGTTAGGGTTTTGCTTTCATACACTGATGGAATGGAGGAGGAGAATGATAAGATTTGTGGAGGACAAGGACACCTATTCTACTTATAAGGTTTAGAGAGAAATCTAGCCCGTTCATTTTAGGGAAAAATTATAATCGTATTTCAGTTTTCACTACTTTGATTTTACGGTTCACACGTATGTTATAACTACCTGTAATTCCATTATGGATGCCTATAACCTGGATTATTTCTTGTCTAAGGAGATGGCTCCATAGTCCGTGTATAAATCCGGGAAATCTTATGGTCTCACAGCCCAGCGGGTCGCAACATAGAGTATGGAATTTGCTAATAAAATATAAGATATTTTAATAAATCTTAAAGGAAAATTCAAGTTGTGTGGGTGAAATTTGGAAGAAAAAGAAAGAGTTATGTTAAAAGGAAGGAGAGAATGGATTCGAGGAGGTCACAGTGTTTAACAATTAGGTTAGAGGGGTCGGTTTAAGGTTAGTTTTATTTGATCATGAAAAGAAAAATGAGTTTTGAATTTAATATTATAGGGGAAGAACGTGTGATTTTGAGATTTTTGGTAGATTTTATGTACTTGTTTGGATAGTAAATTGAATTCCAAAGATGTTAAAGACATTCTAACACTTTTTCAAACCGTCAATTCCTCCTCTCAAATTTTAATTCCCTCGCCGTAATTTGTCCCTCCTCAAATCCATTCTTTATCTAATCGAGCAAAAAAAAAAAAAATCCATTATTTATCTCTATTAATTAACCGGACAGAAATGTTAAAAAAATAAAATAAATACTAATGCTAAAAAATACTAATGTTAAAAAAATAAAATAAATTGATTTATTTATTTAAATTGATTAAAAATGTATCCATCCATTATCATTGTAACGAATACCAGAATGGTAATCGTGGTAAAATTTACCAAGTAATTTCGAAAGGAATTGTGTGACTCAATTTTTTTGAAATAGAGAAAACCTAAATTCAAAAGAATTATGTGATTTAAATTTTTTTAAAGAGACAAAATCAAAATAAATTGTGAAAGATTTCCAAGAATCGTGATAGCATGCACCCTCAAAAAATACAAAAAGAAGTGAATAAATCGTTTACAATAGACTACTCTCCGGAAAAAATGGCCAAGTCGAAAACAAATTCATGGAAAAAATGTTAAGCGAATCAACATTTATAAACTAATTGTGTAACAAGATCCTAATATCTAGAATAATAGAGCTTAAAGTTTTTCTCCCTTGTTTTTTCGCTATAAGATTACCATTTCTTTCCAACCAAATGGACCATGTATCCCAAATTGCAAACAATATCTCAAGAAAAATTATTTGATTGAGATGAGAAATCATTGTGCTATTTTTCAAGTAGTAGTAGAACAATCAGCCATTTTTTCTAACAACGGAAGAGATCTATGTTTGATGCTGCATCTATTTAAGGTTAGGGTTTCGAAGAAAACAAAGAGATCCAAGGTTAAATAATTATCTTTAGTGTAGTTTCATTCCAATCAGAAAGAAGAAGAGTTGTATTTAAAGGCTGAAAGACCTACACATTTAGATTAGGGTTAAAAATACCACCGTATTCTATTTATCTGACATCTCATATGTTTACTTTGGACTGACCAAGTTGATTCTCATGGACGGCAGTGCTTATTATGATTTATAGTGAGGAGCTCCACAAAATTTTGACTTTGGCAACCCTATATGCTCCTGAAATATTGGATTATTGGGATCGTGATTACATTATTTGGTGGTGCGATTCTTATTAGGCTATGTTTTGTTTTATAGAACGAGAGAGATTTTATTAAGAGAAGAAGAATGTACAAAAAAGCTACTAGGAGTAGCATAAGAAAACTGAAAACTGAAAATTACATTTAGTGAAAATTTGCATCCCAATTGTCAGCAACCGTAACATTATGATGACCAAAAGCTCTTTCCCAGGAAGTTACCAAAGATTTATCTTCAATGATTAGATCCAAATCATTTTTGTAAATGTGCTGCTCGTCAAAAGTGCCCGCATTTCATTCTGCCTTTAAATACTAAAATGTTTGAATTCGATTTAGTGGAGAAATAAACCAATTTATGAAAACGTCCCGCGTCAACGACTGTACATATAAAACTAATTTTGGCTTTAACATAACGTAAATGCTTCCACTTAAAGTTAATTTGTAGGCCTCAAGTGATAGGCAAATCGATGTATTTACCAGTTTAACCTATTGTTTATCCTCAAAATATATTTATACACAGTGGGATCATATCGAGAGCAATTCTGATGTATTTTTCCACTTATTCTTAATTTTTTGGCATAGGTGCCTGATCCTTTTTGAGGTATGACACCATAGTGTGATGTCCGTTTATGCTTTCTTGGGCGGCATCTTATGTTGTCACGATGGAATAGGTAAGGCACAATTTTCTACCCATATTCACAACCCTCAATTTATCTCTAACCTCATGTATTGTGGCATCATTACCTCAGGATTGAATATGGTATACCATGTTATTGCTGATTTTCAAATGGGGATGTTGATTCCCTAATGGACTTAATTGCCAAAATTCTTTGGGAATGGAAAGTACAAGTATCTTTGTCTCAATGACCCATTTCCCTTTTCTTGCCCCAATAACACACGGTTCTCCTTCGCATTGTTGCAACTACCACTAGTAGCTCCCTTTCAGATTTTGTTATCATCCTTTAATAGGCGAAGCATACCAAGTGATGAAATAAGCATTCTCCTATATTTATCTATTTTCTCCATTTCTTGAGGAGTGAGCCTTGCGGCAATTGCATGTCCTTCAAGATCCTCCAGACGAGGGTGGTTGTGATGACTTACCACCTTATCCATAGATAGAACCCATCCTTTTCTTTGTTTTGAGATACTAAAAACTAGCTTGAACGGACATTTAGTTTTCTTTGAGCACGTTGTGTTTTTTCCTCGTCGTCTTTCCTTTATACTCATATACCTTCCTCTTGTGACTAGCATCCAGATCTCCACTTCTCTCAAAAACCATTTCAAAACAATTTTTGCTTTATTTTTCATTCAAAACTAATACGCACATGGCTCTCTTGGCATGCTCTCTAGCCCAATTCTTCGCATCAATATGGTCATCAAATACAAATCATTGACATAGTGATGGGATGTATCTTCGGACAACATATTAACCGGAGAAGGTTGATCATCCATTGGTATAGGTTGGCATTCAATCTACAAGAAATGGAACAACATCAATTGAAATCACAACAGAGTTCGGTAACAACATAATTTGATCGCGTAAACCGAACTCCAGGTTCGGTTAACAAAGCAAGATGACATGTAACCGAACACATAAAGTGTACATAGTTCAGTTACCTGCGTGTTTTGTTTGTTTTTGGCTTTGTTTTTGCTTAAAGTTCGGTTTTCTTTTGTTTGCGAACCAACCGAAGATTTTACACTAAGTAAAAGCTTATTTTACCTAAAGTTCGGTTGGTTAATTGGTTGCGAAACAACCGAACATTACTCTGGAATCCATCAAACTTCCATTAATATAGAGTTCGGTTACCTGTGTGTTTGGCAAAAGTAACCGAAATACACTTCCAGATTAGTTCGGTTATCTGTTCCGAACTACTTAAAAAAATACACTTGGGTTGAAATTTTGGAGCAATTCAACCAACATTAGCTAAGTTTGGAGCATACCTGGAAACCCAAATGTTCTTCCTCCAGTTGTGGTTGATAAAATCCATCATTATCATCTTGAGATTGAGTTTGGGGAAGAATACATTAACCATCTAAGAAATCACTCATATCCGGATCACTGTGAAGATTAACAAATACTCTAGGAGATGATGGAGATGAAGAATCAGATGAGCTTTCATCACTTGAATTCCCAAACGTAGTGAATGTGATTTTTTTTTATTTTCCATGGTTTTCTCCTTCTTCTTCTCTAAATTTACTCTTTAAAAGATTATAATTCTTTTTTTAATAACCCATCTTTTAATTTAATCTCACTAATTAGTTTTTACTTAATCATTTCAATAATGATTTCACGAATCATAACCAAAACATAATCAAAAGGGCCATTTAGGTTTTAAGAGGAAATTATTGATAAGGGCTTCCCTACCCTAAATAACACAATGGTTCCCCCAAATAAACAAGGGTGCCCAAAAAATGATTCTTGGGAAATTTCGTGAGATGCAATAGGTTTTTTCATGGTATTATGAGAAACGTTGAGTACTAGGCTTGGGCCAGCCTCGCCTTTTTGGCACCTCTAGTGGGTAGTGGCTGTGTTGTTCAAATCCACAAAGTTTGCAGCTAAACAATTCCTTAGACTCATAAGGCCTCTTCCTATGCATATGCCAAACTCATGTATTTGGCATATATGCACCCACTATGGGTATGCCAAACTATCAAACTCATATGACAATATGTTTTTTCTGGCATATTGGCATACACGACAGAGTTTCCAGCGAGCGATAGAGTGTTCATCGCTCGATGGTCATTAAATCAACAACGACAGTCAAGCTATCGCTTGATACTATGATAATCGCTCATCAAATCTTCATCCAACGGCTGCCTCACTTCAACCAATTCGAACCCAACTTCAATTTCATTTCACCATGCCTAGTACTTGCATAACCGAAGTGGATTTGACTCCAGAGGAAACAACATGTTTCTCTGGATCATGATAGCACATATCCACTTATAGAAAAATCTTTTTGTAATGGATGACCCACTGATAGTTGTGGTATAACTTTTAGTAAGGCGTAGAGTAGTAGTAGCTAATTGATCTAAATCTGGTTTCAATCTAAACATTAATTGAAAAGATAGTTTCCATTAGTTTGAAAAAACAAAATTACATTTCACAATTCAACTAAAAGAAAACATTTAAACTACTCATTTCCTTGTCCATTTAAAAGAAAACATTTAAACTACTAATTTCTTTGTCCATTTCCTCCCGGACCAAAGATCCAATTGCCTGCATTTTCTGGATCCATAGAGTTGTTCAACAAATTATTAAGCTGCCGGTTTGAGACTCGCTTGGTGCTTGAGTCTCATCATAATCACCATAACCTTGATAAGCAATGGGAGTATGGGGTATGGGAACAATATACAAATCTTGAAATGGGTGTGGTTGATAGTTTTGATGGAATGGTTGAAATGCTGATGAGTTTGACGAAATTGGGGTGTACATATTCATTTTCCTAACTACTTCCATGTTCACACCACCACCTGGAGTCAGTATGTCAGTTGGCGAATGACTAAACATACGTGTAGGAGTTGTATCCAAGCCAATGTTTTGTTCACCACCTTGAGTATCTAACACCATGTGTGGGGTTGAACTTTCTGGTACCTCCTTCATAGGACGACGTCTCAAACTTCTTTCACGACTTTGGTGACTTCCACGACTTTGCTGACTTCCGGTTGGACTCATTCCTCTACCAGCTCCTGTAACACCGGGAATCATTCCCCTACTACTACCTGAACCATCATTACCCTCAAGTCCTTGACTCATCTCAAACATCATGTTTTCCCTCAAACATTGCATCTGTTCCAAGTGCATATTCTGAATTCCCTGAACAAGAGCCGCATAATCGTTACACCGGGTCTGATAATCCAACTCTGTAGCATTGACCCCGAGGTATGGATAAGTCCGAGTAGGTGCACTTGAAACAATTGGAAAACAAAAAATCTCTTCAGATGTGCTGGATATAGTATTTACCTCCCAAGAAAAGGGTGGCATGTTTGACGACGAACTTTGAGAAAAATATGCAAATACGTCACCCGTCTCTGGTGGAGGTTGGGAAGGAAGAAATTCATTGTCAAGTGGAAACCTACCTAAAGATTGGAAATCCATCCGACCCAAACTTTGCGGTTGCATGGAAATATTTGGCTTGAAAATAGTATTAAACCAAGATAGGTGCTCATTTTTGTCAATCGGCTCATGGATCAATTCATCAGCTTGTTGCCAACGATGACCTTCCGTTATCAATTTGAAGTAATCTTCTGCTGAAACATATGTACTGGGATAAGGGTTGACAGCTATCACTGATCTCCCTTACAACAGAAGAAGTTGTCTTTCACCATAATACCAAACACCCTTCTCAGAAATAGGGCTGTATAACAAGATCCTTCTAAGGATTAACTCTACCATTGTCTGACCTAGTTCTTCTTGGAACTCAGGTATTGCTTCATATGGCTGTGAGATAAGGTTATGTCTTGTTCTACTCAACTGCTGAATCTTATGAACAATAGAAGCATGTTGACCATCTTCAATCTGTGCAGCTTCCCAATTCTCAGAATCATACTTCCATATGATCGGAAAAACATTCGTATAATTCTTAAGACAAGGTTCCGAAACACGGAAATATGTATACCACCAATACTGAAAATAATAACATTCAGGAGGTTAATAAGTTTTCCATATGAAAATGACAAATAAATACATAATGTGAAAAATATTGGTTCTTACCTCCAGAACTCCCCAAAATCATTAAAGCTATCTTTTTCACACGTCGAGTTTTTACTTAGGGCAATGTAAATCTCTGATAAAATCGTAGTCCCCTAATCATATGTTGGTGCTTGCTCTAAACCTTCTAATGCTTCGAGAAACCCAATTAACACTACTGAGCTAGCATTTGGAAACAGACATTGGCCCAGTGTCCACAATACAAACAGACGTTCTAGTTCCTCAAAATGTTCGGGGATCAAATATTGATTATCGGCTTCCCTGTTTTGACGCATTTTTACAGCATAACGCTGCAAAAAACTTTTCAACCCAGACACCTTCAACCCATACGCTTTTATTTGTCTATGTATGGGATTTCCTTCTAATTCATTTGAGTGTAAAGGAAGTAATTCTTTCCATCTATCTTCTGATTGCCACTTTAGTCTATTAATTGGAAGTAAGTTCCCTTGGCATGGAATTCCGGTTAACATGTATAATTCTAGCGGTGTAACTCCTATTAACAATAATTACTCATAATTAGAATTTGTTGATTTTTATGAAACAAAACACATAATGTAAAAATTAAATTACTAGAAAAGACCTACTTACCGCATTTAAAGTCCTTGAAAAAGAACGTATTTGTAGTCTTCCACCATCGTTCTAATATAACTTGAACACCTTGAGTCCTGTGGTTTCTAGGTTGTATTAGATATAAATATCGCCAAGGATATCTTCTCACTCTCTCTTGAACATCATGAGGAAGTAATTGAAAAATTGTACGTAACTCACTCCATCCACCTCTTAGATGTATAACTTTACATCGCCCTTCATTAGCAGAAAGGTGATTAGAGAATACACCTTCACCGGCTACTAGTCTAACATTATTAAACTCATAATTTGTATCCACAACAAAATTTGCTCCAGTGCCTGAGGTACTACTAGATACTTTCCCTTTTTTGTTTCTTTTTCTTCTCTCCATATCTGTTGAAGATAATCGTTTTAGAACAAAAGTTTAAAGAAACTCAGAGGTTTTTCAGAAGGTTTTGAGAAGAAGAATTGAGGAGAATTGAGAAGGTGGGAGTAGAGATGCGGTATTTATAGGCGTAAGAAGCTTGAACGGTGGCGATATTGATTATATCGGTAGCGATATAGTGAATTTAGAACGATATTCATAATATCGCCAGCGGTAAAGACTTTATCGCTGGAGATATTAACAATATCGCTCGCTAGGGATTCGATCGCTCTGCAGTTTCCCCATAGTGACACAAATGGTTTGGCATTCCAGGTGGCATGCCAAACACCATTTTTTTGGCATATGCATAGGAAGAGGCCAAAGAGTCAGTACTTGTTAAAGTATGATACAAACTGGAGACGGTACATCTCGTGCTACTCGTTTTTAGTTTTTTCTCCAAATACTTACATGTTTCTTCAGTAAGTGTTTGCTGACATCTTATTCTACTGACCGCATCTTGCATGGTTATACCACTACAGGCATGCATACTCGTTCCAAATCAGGAATCTTCAAAAAGAAAGTTTTTGCTGCGAGCCGTTATCCACTAGTTCTATCTAGTGAAGTTCACAACAACGACTTTGTCTCGACATGCGCTTCTCAAGATTTCAAGTACCCACCATGGAAGAACTCTATGGTGGATGAAGTTAATGTTCATATTCACCATGGTACTTGGGATATAGTTCCTCGCCTTCCGTCAATGAACGTTCTTGGAAATAAATGGGTATTTACTATAAAACGGCACGCGGATGGAAAAATTGCTCGGTATAAAGCCAGACTCGTCGCCAAGGGTTTTAACCAACAATATGGAGTTGATTACACTACAACCTTCAGTCCAGTGGTGAAATTTACTACTTTACGCACAATTGTTGCTCTTGCTGTATCTCAAAATTGGGTCATTCGACAACTAGATGTCAATAATGCGTTTCTAAATGGCGTTTTAGAAGAGGAGGTTTATATGAGTTATCCACCGGGTTTCGTTGATCCCTCTCATCCTACTCATGTCTGCAGACTAAGGAAATCTATTTATGGGTTCAAACAGTCTCCGCGCGCATCGTATACGAGGTTGCATCGATTTTTACTTACTCTTGGTTTTTCTGGATCTAAAACTGATCCATCATTATTTATCTATCAAAAAGATCAGTTGGTGGCATATTTACTAGTATATGTGGAAGATATATTGGTTACAGGCAGCGACTCACAATTTATATCTCAAATAATCGCACGTATCGGAAGTGAATTTGCCATTAAAGATTTGGGAGTTTTCAATTATTTCTTGGGTCTTGAAGCAACAACAAATTCAAAGGGGCTTGTTCTCTCGCAACATAAGTATATTGTGGATCTTCTTACTCGAACAAAAATGCAAGATTCCAAGCCTATTTCTTCTCCAATTGCGGCAAGTACTCGTCTCACTAAACATTGTGGAGAACCTTTTGAAGATGTTTTTCTTTATCGCAGCACGGTGGGAGATCTTCAATATTTAACACTAACGCGTCCAGATATTGCGTTTGTGGTTAACAAAGCATGTCAATTTATGCATAGTCCAACCACAGAACATTGGGGTTTAGTCAAAAGAATTTTACGATACCTAAAGCATACTGTTTGTTATGGAATGCAATTTTATCGTAATTCTCCACCAACGTTATCTATTTTTACGGATGCAGATTAGGGAGGTTCTTTAGATGATCGCAAGTCGACTGGTGGATATGCCATATATTATGGAAATAACCTTATCTCGTGGAGTTCGAAGAAGAAACCAACAGTTTCTAGGTCAAGCACCGAAGCCGAATATAGAGAAATTGCAAGTGCATCAGCTGAGGTTGTTTGGCTTCGCTCATTATTCCGTGAACTACGCATTCCTCTAGCCTCTCCTCCTACTCTTTGGTGTGACAATATTGGTGCCACTTATTTGACAGTCAATCCAGTGTTCCACACTCGCAGTCGACACGTTTAGATTGATTTCCATTTTGTTCGTGACATGGTCTCAAAGAAGGAACTCATTGTGCGAATTATATCGTCCCAAGATCAGATTGCAGATGTGCTAACTAAAGGCCTCTCGAATCCAAGATTCGTATTATTACGAGACAAGCTCAATCTTGTTTCCAAAGATGTTCGCTTGAGGGGGCGTGTCAAAGATATAGTGTCGACATCTACAGATCATACACAATCTGTGTCGACATTTACAGCTCATGTACTCCAGCCACAATCGGAAAGCTAGCTGGGAATGGAAAGAAGATTATGTGACATTAATATTATTTCCTATTATATAAAATCCTGTATAAATGTGTAGTTGTTGTTCTTTCTATAGTTATGTATCACACTCAATATAAATAGAAAAGTGTTGTTCCTCTCCCGGGTATCCAAGGGAGAACAACTTACTGTGTCTTAACCTTGATATTCACCATTTCATAAATTCAAAAGAGGGATTAACTGACCAATTCATAGATGATATATGCAACTCATTTTAATGAAGGTGTAGAAGTTTGGTATACTGTGATAATTCACCCCCAAATTGTTAATTTTCATTGCAATTGTCAGATTAAGAAGTAACAAGAATTCATTTTCACTAGTAAAAAGAGATCTCATATTATGTGTATGTAAATCAAGAACAAGCAAGCTATAATAATGCAGAGAACAAATTAAACTAGTCTTAAATTGTGAATTCTCGTTAATAACTAAAAGAAATATTTTCAGCTACGAATTAAAAGGACTGGTTGCATCAACTCTCACATACATAACAAAGAAGATTACTCCTACGGTCCTACCATAATAAGACGCAAGTAATCTTGAATGATTAGTGGAAACCAAAAGCATCCTTCATAAAATCAGCAATTACATCTTGAATGACAAGACACTCCCTAAAAAAATACCAGAGAACACTGAGAAACATTCTTCCAAACGGACATTTCACCAAGTCTACAAAAGAATCTAAAAATGGTTAGAAGACAGGATAGACATCGTAGTTTTTATTTGAGAGGAAAAACCATTGTGTAATAGTGGATGGACATGTGTTTTATGTTTCTGTTTCCATTGATGATGAACCATGAAGAAGAAAATGAGAGTCCACATGGACTATAACATTTCTGATACCCATACGCCGACAAAGCTTAAGACCAGAAAAAAAGAGCTCTAGATTCCGCTAAGTTGTTAGTGCCGTTATAATAGAACTCATAAAAAGCGGCAACCAAATTACCATCTCCATCACGAATTTCACCACCATGGCACCACCTGCGGCTTCACCATATTTACACTGGAACCATCAGTGTTTAGAATATAAAAACCCGAAGGCGGACATCTCCACTTCAAAATTTTAACTCCTTTATGTTTCGCTTTGTGTTCTGAAATATGGAGCAAACGGCAGACAAATCTACTCATGGTAACTGGAGTATTTTCCAAATGGAAACCACATAAACAACATGCATCCCATTTTGATATCAAGTCAATGGGAAATCTCATTTGAACGTCTACAAATAATTTTAGTGCTATATATATGCAATAATGCGTAATCTGATTTAAACTTTAAACAATTACAAACACTTACACTTCCCTTGCATTGAAGAAGAGAAAGCAATGCCGTTGCTGATCTACTAGCAGTGCTTCTAATGACACTCATTGGTGGATTTATTCACTCTGCTATTGCCCGCATCACCCACACCTTAAAAACTACTTTTAGCCAACTATTAATGTCGAGTTGAGTCTGTATGGAGCTAGAATAAACATGTAAGAAAACACAAAAAAAGTGAAAAATATTAGTTTCAGGTTAAGTAAAATTTTGCAAGCCCGAACTGCAACAAGTAATCTTTAATATTCTGTGAAATATGTAAATTACACTTATCAATAATCATGCCATATTTAGACATAGGCCTTGGTTTTCTTTCTGCATCCTTCACTTTTTCAACTTAATTTAAAATAATAAATTCAATTCCTTTTTCTCCACCATCGCAACTCCAAAATCCTCAGCATACACTTCCATACAAATTGATCTTCTTTGAATGCTAATTGTGAGTTTAAGAAATTTGCGAGACTTATATATGGAAAAATATATTTTTTATTTTCTTCACGTTCACAAGAGAATTTTCCTTTTATTTTTGTTCCCTTGACCCGTTGACCGGCACGACTAGAACCCATAGTTAACGAGATTTATTATTTGGAAAGTGGTATGATGATCTCTTATTAGGGTTCCTCACAAGCCATGTTTATCCCTTGTTTAGAAGTTATGGTTATTTACTTATTTCTGTATTTTTATTTTTAATTTGGAATTCTAGTTATTTTAGGCATCTTTAAGCCTATATAACTATTTTATTATCGTACAAAAAAAAAAAAAAAAAAAAATCTTGATCTTTGCAAAAGAAGTAGAAGAATACGGTGGCTAGAGGTTGTAAATGATGTACGTCTCAGACAATATCGTCGAGGAAATCCTCTTACGTTTACCCGTAAAATCGTTATTGAAATTCAGGTGCGTATGCAAATCATGGTACAAGTTTCTCACGCATAATGATTTTGTTAAAAACCATCTCAAGCGTTCTATTGAAAAGAATAATCCTATGCTCGTTTGTACTACCATGAATGGTGTTTACTGGACAGATTATGATCATCAATCCTCAACAAACGACGTGGTTATTGAGAGCCGAATAGATTTTCCGTTCCAAAAATATATGGTTTTTGCCAGCATTCAAATATTTGGTTCTTCTAATGGTTTGCTTTTCGTTAAAATTATTGGTGATAGGATTGCTGGTTTGTGGAATCCAGCTACTAGGGAGTACAAAATAATACCAAGGTCAGAAACAGATGGAATCGAATCCGGGGTAGTAAGAACTTATGGTTTTGGATATGACCGCCTGAGCAATGAGTACAAGTTGGTAAAAATAGTAAGCCCTTATTCTCATGATGATTCTTATGATGAACACGTGGTTTCTCAAGTCGAGGTTTATTTGTTGAGTTCAAATTTATGGAGAAGAATTAATTACATACCTTACAAAATTGGAGATAAGATTACTAAGGGTGTATCTATTCATGAAGCTCTACATTGGTTAGTAGACCCCTGTCCCGTTAGATCAAACAACAAGTTCTCACAAGTCTTACTTTCTTTTAACATAGCAACCGAAGTATTTTACGAATTACCACTACTAGATATTTTTGATGATAACGACAAGTTTAAAGATAAATGTATGGATGTTTTGGAAGATTGTTTATGCATGCTTTGTAGTCATTCTAGTGTTGGTTTTGAGGTATGGGTAATGAATGATTATGGAGATGCAGATTCTTGGACCAAGCGCTACACCATATCTCGCTTAACATTTGACCATGTCATTCCATCCTTCTGGTGCTTAAGGCGCATACAATCGTTAAAAGCTGGAGAGATCTTATTAGAAATTCAGTTAGAAAAGGTTTTTACAGAAGCATCTGTACTTTTTTATGACCCGAAACATGTAAGAGCTAGGCTTGTGGAGATTAATGTTGGAAAATATGTCCCATGGAGGAAGTATGGTGGATCAAGTACTGATGATCTAACATCAAAGTTCTCTACAGAAACTTATGTTGAGAGCTTAGTTTCACTTCACTCGGGTACATATGTTGGGTGTGGACAAGAAAAATCGGATTTTGCTGCCTCCAGAAGATGAGGTGATGCACATGCGTTACTAGAAGTCTAGAAGCATTCAAATGGACACAGATTCTAACAGATAAAAGGGAGATGTACGAGAACTCTTCAGGTAGTCAGACTGGACCACAACACCCTGAATCGGGAAGCTCTTTCAAGGAATATTATTAGGGTTATTATTTTTTGTTAGAGTGTTTTATGAAAGCTAACAAGGCACCTGATGCATTGGCAAAGAGAGCCAATGCAATGGCAGCCTTCTCTTACACTAGCTATCCACCTCTTTTCTTTGTTTACTATCAACAGGAGATTAGCCATGTAGATCCAAGAGTTCGCTCGAATTTTGTCACTCGGATTTTTTGTAGGTGGTGCAGCAAGAATCTTTTTCAAACATTTGAATATATGTACATGTGATTTTGCTTATACCTAAATATGTACAACGAAAAGTCTATTTTGCTTATACCTAAATGAACCTAAAATTTATGCAAGAACATTTTATCAATTACAAAGTTTTTATTCGAGAGGAAAAATCATTGTGCTATTGTCGATTGATATGTGTTTGATGTTTTTGCTTCCATTGATGATGATTGTTCATGAAGAAGAACATGAGACAAGATCTGTTTAGGTTCTCGGTTAGGGTTTTGCTTTCATACACTGATGAAATGGAGGAGGAGAATGATAAGATTTGTGGAGGACAAGGACAACTATTCTACTTATAAGGTTTAGAGAGAAATCTAGCGGGTTCATTTTAGGGAAAAATTATAATTGTATTTCAGTTTTCACTATTTTGGTTTTACGGTTCACACGTATGTTATAACTTCCTGTAATTCCATTATGGATGGCTATAACTTGGATTATTTCTTGTCTAAGGAGATGGCTCCATAGTCCGTGTATAAATCCGGGAAAGCTTATGGTCTCACAGCTATAACTTGGATTAGCACGAGCACATCCCAGCACAGCACGCTAAAACTTAAGCACAGCCCAGCCCGGCACGTGACTTAGCCCAGTACAGCACATCACGTTAGTTAAATGGGACGTGCTGGGTTTGACTAATTGGCACAGTAGCACAGCACAGCAGGCGACACGGATAAGCATGTGGCCCAGCCCAGCTCAACATGTTAATAAAGCACGTCATAACATCTATAAATACACCATACAAGTAAAACTTCGATAAATTAATCCGCGATAAATTAATAACTTCGCTAAAATAATATTTTTTGCCAGTCCCGACTTAGGCCAGTGTATTAAATTAATAACCTCGTTAAATTTATAAGATAATAAAAAATTTAAGTATCAAATAGGGCCCAACTGAAATATAAATTAATAATCATTATATATAATAGCATTACATTACTGGTGCATTACTAAAATAAGATTTTTTTCTTGTTCGCATTTATGCAACACTGGACTTCATCTCTGATTTTTTTTGTAGTTCCTCGAGGAGTTTAGGAGTGCCTTTTTCAAATTGTAGGAGGAAATCATTTAGCTTTACTATTGATAAGATTGCTTCTTTACGAAAATCTGTATTCACTTGAGATGTATTCCGATGCACGCTTAGTTTTATTTGTTATCAGTCCTTGACACAGTTGTATGTTAAATTTTTCAAGAAACCATTTTTGTGTTTCACTTTGAGTCAAATTTGGATTGGAATGACTATACTCACGCAATGCTTTTCAAATCTCGTTTTTCATCGTGGATTTTTTGACATGTTTGAGATGGTAAGTATGAGCTATTGTTGCACTCTTCTTTTGTGTTGTTGTTTTTTGTTTCTTTTAACATCATATAAATTTATGCACATAATATGCAATATATTGTACTACATTATATTATGTTATGGCAAAAAATTATTACACATCAATTTGAATTGAAAATAATATATCAAGATATTTGTTATTATGGGAAACCATTAAGTTTAACTTAAATATTTTATTTTATTTTATTTTTGAAACTTAAAGTTAGAGTGTTTCGATAATTCAATAACTTATTAATTTATCGATAAATTAATACTTCGCTAAATTGATAGAATTTGTCAGTCCCAAAATTATTAATTTATTGAAGTTTTACTGTATAACAAGGCATAATACATCACATTTTTTGTATATTTCACAAAAGAGTCACTATTCTAGCTAGCTTTTAACATTTTATCCTGGCTTATTTATAACAACACATATAATACCTTTATATTTGGAAAATATATTTCAAGATATTTGCTAAGAAAATATAAGATATTTTAATAAATCTTAAAGGAAAATTCAAGTTGTGCGGGTGAAATTTGGAAGAAAAAGAAAGAGTTATGTTAATCGGAAGGAGAGAATGGATTCGAGGAGGCGGGTCAGTGTTTAACAATTAGGTTAGAGGGGTCGGTTTAAGGTTAGTTTGATCTGATCATGAAAAGAAAAATGAGTTTTGACTTTAATATTATAGGGGAAGAACGTGTGATTTTGAGATTTTTGGTTGATTTTATGTGCTTGTTTGGATAGTAAATTGAAATACAAAGATGTTAAAGACATTATAACACTTTTTGCCAAGACCACACACAGGTGTTTTTTCTCCATTCCCAAATGTCACGTTGCTGAAAACTGATTCATCAAGATCCACAAATTTTTCCTTCGTGCCGCATATATGGTTGATTGCTCACGTACAATTTTCATCATAGTCATCTCCTTTGCGTGCCACTAACAAACGTTTGGTCTTCTTGATTTTCTTTACCAACATAATTAGCTTCTTCTTATATTCCTGAACATAATGACCAAGTTTATGAAAATTATAGCATTCAACTTGAGCCCATCAAATTAATTTACGAGAAGGCAGCAGCCAGCTTTATATTCAGACACAAACATTTTACTTACAGTGAATAAATATTCTCTAATACTAAGCAATTTAAAGTAACCCATCAAGATAAAATTAGATTTTAGAGGGACTTATTGCCGAGCTTTACATTCAGTGATAATAATAGTAATAATTTGCGATAACTGCCAACATTTTATAATAAACGATTTAACATTGAACTAATTAAACATTTTATAGAACATAATGTTACAGTGCCGTCCAATATTATCTTCTCCAAGTTTTATAGATGCCGTCCAAGATTATCTTCTATCTATCTCCAAATTAGAAGAGCTAGAAAAAGTCAATGTTCTGAAAACCGGCCCGGCCCGGCCGGTCGGCTCAGTAAAACGGTGACTCAATCAGTTTTCTGGGCCGTTCCAACAACAACCCAGTAAATTCATTCAAAACCGGCTTCCTTTATGAGAAACGGGTGACCCGGCCGTGTTGACAGCAAGTATCCTTTGATTATCTAAGATTCTAATGAACACCATAACTTCTTGAATTTCTGAATCCTTAAGCCTCCTACAAGGATCTATACCCCAACCAGTCTGTTTTGCATTTCCGTTGCTCACATCTTCAACCAATGCTTTTTTCTTTCTATTTACTTTCCATAATTTCGGAAACAACTCTTTAAGAGTTTTTTCGTGGCACCATAAATCATCCAAAAATTTAGTTTTATTTCCTCTTCCAATCATAATCTTCGACCCATTTTTAGGGACTGCCAAATAATTGATAATACCCGGCCATAACCCCCACCCATAAATTTTCTTCGAATCTTTAAGAATTTTTTCGTGGCCCAATAAATCATCCAAAAATTTAGTTTTATTTCCTCTTCCAATCATAATCTTCGACCTATTTTTATGGACTGCCAAATAATTGAGAATACCCCGCCATAACCCCCACCCATAAGTTTTCTTCGAATCTTTAGGAACCCAAACATCTTCGACACCACCAAACTTCTCAAAAATAATTTTCCTCCATAGGCTATTTTTTTCTTCTCCGTACCTCCACAGCCACTTGGTTAACATAGCAATGTTAGTATTCTTTAAATTTCTTGAACCCAGCCCTCCTTCACTCTTCGGAACACACACTTTTTTCCAATACCTCCAATGCAGACTATTCTTCTTGACTGTGTCACCCCACATAAAATTTCGCATAACTCTTTCCAACTTCTTTGCCACTGAAACCAGGATCTGAAAAATAGATAAGAAATATAAACGAATAGCCGCCAACGTGCTATTAATAAGCACGACCCTTCCGTATTTAGAGAGATATCCGCGCTTCCACGGCGCTATCCTTAGAGTCATTTTTTCAATAACAATATTCCAAACAAATTTGACTCTTGTAGAAGCCCCGACCGGAATCCCGAGGTAGGAGATAGAAAACTCGCCAACTGCACATCCCGCTAATCCAGCACATTCCTGAATACAATCTTGATGTACTTCGACGTCGATCATGGAACTCTTGGAAAGATTAACTTTCAGGACTGTTTTAGCTTTGAATTTCTCCAACACTTCTAAAAGTTTTCAAACCTCCTCAACTCCCGCATCTAATAAAATGACTGTATCATCTTCAAATTGAAGATGCGAGATTTCCATACCATTTTCCTTAACATAGAAAAGATAGCCTTCAATATTTGCATTATGCATGAGCTTGTTAAACACTTCGGCCACTAACAGGAATAAAAACGGTGAAAGTGAATCACCTTGACGGAGCCCCCGAGAAGCCTTGAAAAAACCTTTATCCGCTCCATTGATTATAACTGAAAACCTAGCAGTGGATATGCAAAATCGATCCCATCATCTCCATTTCCACTCGAACCCCATCTTCCTAAGAACACCTTCAACTGAACCCCAAAGAACATGATCAAAATCCTTTTTCATATCTAATTTACAAATAATTCCTGCTTTTCCCTCTTTCTTCCTTCAATCTATTAGCTCATTTGCAATCAAGATACCATCTAAAATCTATCTTTCGGCTAGAAAATCACCTTGAGATTGGAAATCAGATTCGGAATTACCACTTTTAATCTGTTAGCGAGAACTTTAGATATCACTTTGTAAATAGTACTCACCAAACTAATAGGACGAAAGTCCCTCAACTCAATTGCTTCGTTCTTCTTCGGAATCAAAGAAAGAAAGGTACAATTTAAGCGCCAATTGACAACTCCTTTAGTATTAAATTCCTCCACCACTTTCATGAAATCAGCCTTTATGACGTCCCAAGATGCTCTGAAAAATTCTATAGGAAATCCGTCGAGTCCTGGAGACTTCCCAATTTGAAAGATTTGATAATAGATAGTACCTCATCTTCAGTGATATCCCTTTCAAGCATAGTGTTCTCCACCTCATAGATGATAGACAAAGAACAATCCTCCAAGTCAACAATCTCATCTCATCTCCATCTGTAGAATAAAGCTTTTCATAAAACTCAATCACTTCAAACTGAATTCTATCTTGACAGACAACTTCCTCTATATTGATTTTAAATTTAAAAAGTGCATTTTTCCTTCTATTTCCATTTGCAATTTTATGGAACATATTTGTGTTCCTTTCCCCAACAACATGCCAGCAAATTTTAGCTCTTGACTTCCACCTTTTCGCAATCAACACTAACACTTCGTTATACGACCATCGAAGACTAGCCCTCTCTAAAAACTCCACATCTGAAATAGGGGCAGAAATTTCTTCTTTTTTGTCCAGAATATTGATTAAAGCTTCCAAATCCCTCAACTTCTTATCTAAGTTGCCAAAAACCTCTTTACTCCAGCCCCTAAACAACGTCTTTAACATTTGTAATTTCTTAGCGAAGATAAAACTTGGAGACCCGTCAAAAAGCATGCTGTTCCACCAAAAAAAACATCATTTCTAAGAAATCTGGATGCTCAAGCCAGAAAATTATAAACTTAAACAGAAAAGGCCCATTGACTGAGACGCTGATACAAGAAGAAGGCCCATTGACGGAAAAGGCCCGTCAAAGAGCTGACTGAGTCGACCATTAACTGAACCGCTGATACAAGAAGAAGAAAAATGTAGCTATTGTGAGCTTACTCTTGGTGGAGAAGTCTTCTTGTTTTAATTGATAACTCCAAGGCAATGACCGACGGTGCCTATGGATACCATACCCTACATTTTTCTTTTAGCACTACAGAAGAAAGAGCACAGAGACGGTATGTTGCAAATCTTAAAGATATCTCTCACAGGAGTGTTGACATTTAGCTGTGCGATCAAGAGCAAATTTTTCCATCTCTTCTCTGAGACCCACTATTTCCGCATAGTTCATATGTTCCAGTAAGTAGTGGCCTTGAAAAATGACCATGAGGAAGCAGACTGCGTTCCAACCCACCAGATCATAAAAGGGGATGATCAGCTAACCCCGCCTCAGGAAAGTTCAGCAGCTGTGGCCTGCACTCCAAAGAGCAAACCATTGACCAATCCCTGTGATGAAATTTTGTCGCGGGGGACAAACAGGTGGAGTTCTAAATGTCAGAGGTATATGACCTCTGTAAGAAAATAAGCCAGACGACAATAACTTAGCCAGCCAGTATGCAAAATAACCAGAAATCGGAAACCTAAGAGGTTCCAGCCACGAATTTGATAATGCTAGTCCAGCAAGGTTGAGTAGGAGTAGTAGCTAGAGGATCACCCTGCTGGACACTGCTACTACCACTGGTACGCAACGTTTTTGTAGGAATACCAAAAATCGTGAGTATTTTCCGTCCAAGTCATGCCACACCGGGAGATGGATCCCTGGCTAGAGTCCACATAGCCAGTACACACTGTGAATAAGCAATAATCCCATTGCTCGCGGCATCATTTAACAGTATTCCAGAACCAGAATGTTAAGATGAATTTTTTCTGATAACGGAGAGCCATGCACTATTCCCATCTCAGCCCACGGATGTATGGTCACTTCCAACCCTCAACACATGACCAATTTGGGATGGAGTTGTACCTCCAGATTGCAAGTACCGGCTAGTGCTAGGATATATATACACCTTTGACCACTAATATTAGCCAATGATAGTAAAGAATCCGGCAGAGAGTTGGATAATGGCTTAAAGTACGTGTGCAGCAGAAGCAGGGTGTAAACTGTTATAATAGCCAGAAGCAAGTCATGCAAGAACTGTCAAAATCATAGCTCATTTATCATCCAGGCATTGTACAGTAAAACAAGTAAAAGGTACTATATGTGGGTTAAGGTTTAAGTCACTCACCTACAACTACCTCAGACGAATCAACGTGACTGAAACGAAATTCAGAAGACTTTTAACAGTATCCAGTTCAGCCATAACCTTTGCATCTTCATCAAAATCTTCAGACCCTCCAAGACTATCTCTCTGAACCAGTGAGATCCAGTGTCAAGAATGGGACACAATGGAAACACAGAAGTCACTCTGGCCTGATGCAAGCTGATTTTGAAATTATTAATAAAGTTGACTGATTTTGTTTATCATTAGGGTTTGGGTACTTTATTTTGTTAAGGTTTGGGGGTTTTACTTAGAAATGTGAATGAATATTAATCCCGTAAATTAACAAAAACCCATAAGTGATTTTTAGTTATTAAGCTAAATTTTGGGTTGAATTTTTAATATTCATGAAGGAATTTTGATATGATTTTTGGAGATGAAATTAGCTAAGTAAGAACGTATATGTGCAGATTTAGGGATGAATTTTGGGTTGCGGAATAGGATAAACGGAGAAGAATAGAATAGATAGGAACAAAAGTATGATAATGTTTTCAGAAAATGCAGCCATAGCATTTTTCTATACACAACCACTTATCAGGTATACTTCTTATTGTTTTTGGTCCTGGTTAGGTACATGATTTAGCTGGTGTAAGTATTTCTGGTATTAATTGTTGGCCTATGGTTATGATCTGGATCTTGTAATCAAAAAGATGTTGGCAAAGGTGATTTTGAAGAACTTTATCAGATTCAAGTTGTAAAACCATTCGTGAAGTATTCAATTAAGGTTACCGATATTAAACATATCCATGAGGTTGTAAAAAAATTTTTGTATTCGTCCCCATTCGCTCTTCCCTGGACGTGTTATGTTGATACTCCAACTGATCTTCTTAACGGAGTTTGTGGCTAATGAGCTTTTGAGTACATCTGAAGAATTAAAAGTAAAATTTTAGAAGGTACATTGGCAAACCTAGAGGTTGGCAAACCAGTGTGTTACTTATTAGGAATGGGAAGAGAACCTTTGATTTCATCATCACCTAAATAGTCCAGTGGATTGATTGTTTGAGTTGTTCTTGTTTGTTTTGCAGAGAAGGTTGATTGTTTGCGGTGCTAGTAGATGGATCGTGCAGGCAGTGGTGGTACCTGTTGGATATTTTCAATAACTTAGAAAATAAAACTGTTTTCGTTTTTGGTTTGTCACTATGATGGGGAAGTGTTCTGTGTTGGATAAACACAATGGATGTTAGTTGGAGATGAAGGGACACCTCTAATAGGTGTGATGGTTCATAAAGGACACAACCATTCCCAACAGACACCTTATGTGTCTTTTGGAAGTGAAGAGGCATCTCCAATAGGCATGAATAACCCTATAAGTAGTGAAGGAATTCTCCCATTCTAGAGTATGAATTCAACTTTGTTTTCTCTCCATCTAAAGCATCATCGAAATCTCTCTCATGTGTTCTTGGTTGGGTCAAGGGGTGCAAACCTTGAATCCAACTTCTGTTGTAGGGCTTTCATTGTATCCTGAAGGCATTATTTCGCATACACATGCAATCGCCAATTTATATTGGGAGGGTAGAAATAATCGTCTAAAAGAAATCACCCGAGCCTTGAAAGCTTTTGAGTACAACAACAATTTCTTTTAGTGTTATCATCCTCTGTTTTATACCCAAAATTTCCAACAGTTTTAGACGATTAATTTCTCTTGACAATGGAGGATGAAACTCTGCTGTAAGGCGTGATCGTTGTATCTTGGAAGGAAACATCCGTAGAACCGTGAGCACCGTATTCGGGGATGAATTGTCTTTAAGGAAAGAGGATTACCTCGCCTCGATCAACGAATCCGATAAGTTTTCTAACTCTCTTCTTATTATTATTGTCTTTGTTGCATGGACAGAATTTCTGAGAAATCGAAACCGCATGTTATTTCCAAAAATCTTAAAGACAATTCACTTCTTTGTATTTTCGGTTTCTTAGAATTATCTTTGATAGACGCCTCTTGATGTGATTGCATGAATAGTCAGGCATATTCATTTACTGATTAGGTAGATGTAACATACAACATCGCTTAATTATTCCATTCAAGTATCGGAATAATCCTGTATGGAAAGGACAGAGGTTTTGATATTTCAAATTTGAAATACGAAATCTGAAAACACAACGCATGAGACGCTTGGTCTTAGTGCTTTGTACGGTTTGGACTGACACCAAACATGGATATCCTCTTGGGTGGATGGTTCATTTCCAAAACTGCACTTACTGAAAACGGTGTAAAGACATGAGCATGCAACGAAGTCATACATCAAAATTTAGTTTGAACATTGTATTGGCGCCCATCAATTTTGGTCTTACGTAGTGTTACCAGAAGAAATATAACTCATTCAAAGAAATGATTAGAGAATCTCGGTGATACTCCATGCCAAATTTCAGATTCTTTTTGACCTGTGGAAGTACTTTAATAAATTACTCAGAGATGAGTTCTTCCTGGAAAATTTTGAAGGGCAGCAACATTGGTTCTGGTTCTCTGATTAATATGTTGCTCTTCAGATTTGTGGTAGAAACGAAATTATAATATGGGATCTTTATTCATCCTTTCAATTTCTATTTGGAGTTATTACTTGAGAGATACATCAACTTTGAACTGGTTGCGAAGCTTAAAGGAGAGAATAGTCAATTGAACAAAGAATCAGAGACTTGAATTTCCGGTTACTAATCGGTTACGTTTTGAAATTCATGTTTAGAGAGAGACATGAATGGTGTCTCTTTGAAGAGACGCAAGTGAATCTATACATTGATTCACATGATGGATGATCAGATCATTATAGGATGAAATGGTGTCTCTTGATAATTTGAGTAGCACTTCTTTGAAAAGGCACGTAGTTGATTTATAAACTACTACTCATGGTGGGTGTTTAAAGAGGCATGTCCGTTCATCAAAAGGCATTAGAAGAGACCGAAGGGTGTTTTTCCGTTGGAACTAATGGTTCATAGCCTATACGGTGAAAAACCAAAAGTTATGGTCTTGCATTGTAGATTTCAGTTACATACGGGTACGGCGATCACGACTTTCCGGTTCAAAATAATGCTGATTAGAAACGGAAGATGTAATCTTTCCGTGAGCCCGGATATGCCAATCTATCAGTATTGGTGATGGTGATACAATATGAACTCAACAAATGGATAGATCACTACGGAAACTATTTTCTATGAAAATGGTTAATAAGTGATTTCATTTGACGCTTGTGAGTGTGGTTGTGGCAAGCCAATGACGCGTATTGAGATAACCATGAAAGGGAATGGTGTAGAAGGCTTATGTCACTAGGAAATTCTTTCAAGTATATTGGAGTATTTTGAATGGTACTAGGGTCCACTGATGATCTATCATGCCATTGGAGTGGATGATTGGTTAAAATTGACTGGCATCATTTTCTACGGAAAAGAGAGTATGAACAGGTACTTCTTGTGCCATTAATTTGTGTTTGTACTGTTACCATATTAGCACAAAAGATTTGGTGTTTAAATGCCATGGTACCCTTTTAAGAGCAGTTCCCTTGTTGGATAGTTTTCCACAACAGTAGCAATGGTCATGACTCAGAAAATGGTCGTGAGGGAAAAGGACAAAAGGGTACGTATGCATCCATTTCATTGATGTTTCAGGACAGTGGATGATCATCATGAAATGTGGGGGGAAATGGATTGAGACTTATCGTTTAAGTATATCTGATTTGGTATGTGTATATCTGTTTAGAGTTGGGACCATTACTGGTATATTGGATTTGAAGTTTTAATTTCTATTTAGAAATTATGGGGTACATGTTTGACACAAATGGTATTTCATGATATTGAGTTGCATTTTGGCATTTGAGAATTATCATGAAATAGGGGGAGAATTTATACGAAAATGTCGTATAAAATTTTCTAGTTGGTGGATTATTTTAAAACCAAAATCGTCATAATTGTTGATACAACAATGGTATGGCATGAACATAATTCTTGCGATAAGAATTATAGGTTCCAAATTTGGAAATTGGCAGGTCTTAAATGACATCGAAAGGGAAAAATGGAATACCGGTCAATATGTAACATATTGGAAGATTGGGCGGCCGACCAAATATCCAACGATGAGGTGTTACGATATTACCGATGCATAAATTATGAACATTTGCATTACATAATGTAGAATGTTAAATAGACATTGTCTATGTTTTTTGGGTATGAATTTGTAGAAGATTGGGCATGAGTAAAAGAGTTACTCATCAAGGTATTATATTTGTTGAGATAGCAAATATATAAGTTGCCTACAAATTTTCTATGCCTCTAGTGTATGCAAGTCTATAATGACTTCTTGTGAATTAACCGTAAATGTTAATTAGGATCACTAGAGAAGTTACAATTATTTTGTAAAATCAAAGAGGAACATTTTTTAGTAATGTTTTCAGAATTGATTGCATTAGTAGATGCAATTAATGAGAAGAAATGGCTTAAAACCTAACTTGTAGAGATCCTATTTTGGAAGAAGCCATCTCAGGAGGTCTTGATTAATTGTGAATCAGGATATGATCTATAACGTCTTTAACAAGACTTATAATGAAAAGTCAAGACATACAAGTCTTAGACAAGGAACGGTAAGTCAATTACTCAAGAAAGGAGTAATTGCAGTTAACCATTGAAACGGAGAAAAGCTTGGTAGACCTACTTATGAAGAGTCTCCCAAAGGAATTAATTTCAATGAAGTATATAGAAATGGGACTAAGGTCTGTGAAGGAAGGTTGATCTCTCATAGCAGAAACCCAACCTATGTTTTGAAAAAGATAAACAAGGTTCAATGTGGTACCAACAAGTTATGGCTGTAGATTATGGAGCACTAACATAAAACTTCCCATTTCAAGTTAGTGCTGGTTTTTCTCAAAAGAAAATAGGATGGATGTAAATCCTTAATGAGTCGTGATTAGTAAAAGGTGTCTCGCAGAAACACCTTCGAGACTTACCTATATGAGTATGGAAATGTGGGCCGTTTCCTAAGAGAAGAAGACCGTTCTCTAAAGAAGACTCATGAATAAGGATATAAGCACAAGGCCTTTATAGTGCTTGGCTACAGAACACATGATTTATGGAATCAATATGTGTGGAGACTCCGGTTTTATCATAAGGGATACTTGGTTCAAGACTGGTTTCACCATAGAATCTCGATAAGGCTTTGAGTTTCTTACACTCAGTGAAGGTTCAAACCCAGAAGGTACCTATCATTTATGTATTGATTTCAGCGATGATGCTTAGTCCCAATTGTACTTGAACTATGTTGGCTTGATCCCACTCGGGTACGTAGGCAGTCACTTGAGTGATGCAGCCACTCCGGTTTTATAAGTTTTATTTTATTTTATGTTTTTGGTTTTTGAAAATAGGGGGAGATTGTTGGATATTTTCAATAACTTAGAAAATAAAACTGTTTTCGTTTTTGGTTTGTCACTATGATGGGGAAGTGTTCTGTGTTGGATAAACACAATGGATGTTAGTTGGAGATGAAGGGACACCTCTAATAGGTGTGATGGTTCATAAAGGACACAACCATTCCCAACAGACACCTTATGTGTCTTTTGGAAGTGAAGAGGCATCTCCAATAGGCATGAATAACCCTATAAGTAGTGAAGGAATTCTCCCATTCTAGAGTATGAATTCAACCTGTTTTCTCTCCATCTAAAGCATCATCAGAAATCTCTCTCATGTGTTCTTGGTTGGGTCAAGGGGTGCAAACCTTGAATCCAACTTCCTGTTGTAGGGCTTTCATTGTATCCTGAAGGCATTATTTCGCATACCTGTTGCAATCGCCAATTTATATTAGGAGGGTAGAAATAATCGTCTAAAAGAAATCACCCGAGCCTTGAAAGCTTTTGAGTACAACAACAATTTCTTTTAGTGTTATCATCCTCTGTTTTATACCCAAAATTTCCAACAGTACCTTATAATACCTATCGCTGCAATTAGGCTTGAACTGAAATTGCAAGTAATGGGTGGTGTTGTAGCTGCGGACTCGGAGAAAGAAAATGGAATTAATTTGCTATTATTGTCGGTTGTTCGAGGTGATTACAAGGATAAACCTAGATTTCTTCTAGGAATATATAAGATGCACCTGAGTGCATAATTAATATTCTTGCAGAAAAATATATTTGCCTATGTTGCACCCGAGTGCATAATGTCCATGTATATTCTTATAGTTAAGATGTTTTGGCCAGATGCATCTGGGTGCATAATGCATATTTTTATAGGAAATAGATTTTGGCCAGGTTGCACCTGGGTGCATAATGCATTTTGATATGTAATGCATATTTTTGTATGAATAAGTTTTAGCTGAGTTGCATCTGGGTGCATAATGCATATTTTTTAGGAAATAAATTTTGATCAGGTTGCACCTAGGTGCATAACCTATCCACCACCCGGTTGAATTTTTTATTTTTTTTTAATTTCATATCAACAATGGATCTTGTTTTGTATAGATTTTCGAGCCCTTTCCAAAAATATAAACTTTATTAAAATCCAACTTATATTTCAGAAGTGAAGATATTTCTGACGATTAATTTCAAATTGAAGAGAAAAAATAAATAAGAGAGAGAAATGATACGATAAAGAATAAAATTAAAATAAAGGGTATATATGACTGATTTTTTTTGGTGTCTTTTTCACTCAGACCTATATTTTACAAGTCCATTGCTCCCACACTTTATGGCCTATGGTCATATGACCCATTATATAAAGTAACAAAAATTCATTTGTAGTAAAAAGAGATCACATATTATGTCTGTGTAAATGAACAAGAACAAGCAAGCCAAAGTTACATTAGTCTTAAATTATGAATTCTTAACAACTAAAAGCAATATTTTCAGCTAAGAATTAAAAGGACTTGCTGCAATTCATTGCAAAAAGATCTACTTCTAGTACTGTAATAAGAGAAGTAAGTAATCTTAGACAAGTGGAAACGAAAAATATCCTTCTCATAACAGAAAACCAGCCATTACTAGCTATTTGAATAACAAGACATT
Source organism: Papaver bracteatum (assembly GCA_023529315.1). Classification (NCBI taxonomy): domain Eukaryota; kingdom Viridiplantae; phylum Streptophyta; class Magnoliopsida; order Ranunculales; family Papaveraceae; genus Papaver; species Papaver bracteatum. The sequence goes on along the minus strand of JAJJWX010004858.1, from coordinate 983,303 downwards.
CCCAATAAAAATTCTAGAGAACACGCACACACACATTCTTCCAGACCCACAATTTTTAATCCACAGAAAGAATCTAAAAATGGTGAAAATACTTGGAAGCACAAAATGATTTTTATTTGAGAGGAAAAAGCATTGTGTAGCATATGATGGACAGGTGTTTTATGTTTCTGTTTTCCATTGATGATTGATTATGAAGAAAAAAATGATGGCAAATAACAGGGTTAGGGTTAAAACTTTCACCTCCATAGGCCCGTAGCTTCATTCCAATCTGGATGAAGAAGAAGAGATGTATTTAAAGGCTGAAAGACCTGCCCATTCGAATTATGGTTAAAAATCCCACCATATATTTTCCTGATATAACGGCTCATGCGTTACTTAGGACTATCTGCATAGCTCACCAAGATAATTGTCATGGACGGCTGTGATTATGGTTTGGTAGACGTGGAGGCTAATAAAGGGTTCGGATTCAGTTTAATAATACCTTTGTCAAAGAGCTAACTGAATCAAGAGACAGAAGTCAGAAGTTTGCTCCATGGTGCCAAAAGTGGGTACTTAATAACCAGGCCTCGCCAATCCGATCTGACAAAGTGAATGGGCTAAATGAGTAAAGAAACATTCAAAGGCCCGTAACTTCTCTCTTTCGATTAACTCTTAAGAAATCATTGGAGGTGGAAGAATAGAATCTGCAAATTTTGGTTGGCGTGCTTCTTAGTTTTGGTTGTTTTCTTTGTATTAACTGACATGCATGCTTTATGTTTGATTCCGATGTACAATAAATCGGAGACTTTGAAAACTGGATGAAGACCACGGATTATGGATATGTATAGTGCTTTCAGTATGTAACATGTGATTGGCATAATGAATAATGAACATGTGAATTTCGATTTTTAGGAATGTTTGGATACTAAGAACATCTTCCCCTTAAAAGCCTTGACAAATAAAGCTCTCACATTAAACGTTGATGAAACCCTCGCTTCTTATTGGTCTCGAAAGGCCTTTTCTAATGCAGAAGCTATGGTGAGGACATTTGGCATAATTCTATTGGTTGTAATAATTAAAATTTTGTTACAATTTGGATACATCAAATACTTAACTGTCTGTTAGTAATGGTGTTGAAAAAAAAGTGGGTGGACAATTCTTATGTTAGAATTTAAACTTGAATTACTTAGATACACCGTGTTTACACCTATACTTAACTGTACTTTAGTAAGGCTAGACAAAACTCACGTCCAAACCGTTAATTAAAAAAAAACGTGAAACTTAAAACTTAAAACTCTTGAAAAAGAATTCCTGTAAAAAAAGAAATCGTTGACACACCAATAAAAAGAGGAAACCGTTAAATAAATAAATACAAAAAAAAAAAAAAAAAATTATGCTTAACTAAGGAAATTTTTATACGTAGATTCCTTATCCTTGTAGTATATACGAAAATCGTACTTCTTCAACAGCTGCGTAAGTTGTCGATCTTAAGAATGTTAAGCGTATTAAAAATAATGTTAATTGGGGATTCAGTTTCTTCGCTATTTAGGACTGTCGGCATAACTGACCGAGATATTTGTCGTGGACGGCTGTGATTATAGTTTGGTAGACGTGGAGGCTAATAACGGGTTTAGAGTTGGATTCCATTTAATACTGTCATTGTCAAAGAGCTGACTAAGTCAACCATTGACTGAAATTGCACAGTTTGGCCATTGATAGCCTTCAAATGGGAAGGAAAAAAAATGTTGAAAGGGAATTTGTTGGTTTTCGTTGACATATAATCGACTACAGATCATATTTAGACATACAAAAGATTAATAGAGCGATGAGATTAATAGGCTTGCAAATGAGATTTTTGGGATCGTTGTTACACTATTTGGGGGTGCCATTTTCGGTAGATGGTTCAACAATTTCTGGCACCCTCATTGATAGACTCATTTGTATGACCACTTTTCTAGCAAGGACGAGACTCTGTTTTTCCATTAAACTCATGTAGAATTCGATCCATTTACTAGGCATTTTGAAAAAATCATAATGAAGATGAAAAAAGAACTGCAGGGCTGAATTGAAGGAACTTCACCAAATTTTGAATAAAGCCATTTCTAATATGGAAGTTGATGACTGAATAAGGCCATTTCTATTATGGAAGTTGATGAATAAAATCGAATGACTTCGGCTCTTGGACAAGTTATATGGTTACTCTCATTTTTCTCACCCATTATGAATTGTATCACTTCATGTTACTTACTGGAATAAAAAAAGTATCAAAATTTCATTTCCAAATGTAGAGGTCAGTCTCATATTGTATGTAATTGAAATAAGAACAAGCGAGCCATAATTGTATACAGAGAAATCCCATTTTGATTAGGGTTAGAAATCCCACCGCAGAATTTTTGATCTAATGGCTCATACGTTACTTGGGATAGCTGACCGAGTTAATCTTCGTGGACGGCCGTAATTGTAGTTGGATATATGTGGAGGGAATTTAAAGGGTTTACTAACTTTGTGAAAGAGCTAAGAGACCGAAACTAGCTATAAGAGACCAAAACTTACCAATGGTGCAATTAGAACTCCAAAGACCAAACCCTTCTCATCCGTGATGAATTTTTTTGAGGGGGACTAACACCTGGAGTTCTTAATGTCAGAGGTATGTGACTTGCATGATCACAAATCATTTGGTTACTCTCAGTTTTCATACCAATTATGATCACTTTATTTTACTGTATATTGTGATAATTCACCCAACAATTGTTCATTTTCATTGCACTTGACAGATTAAAATTGACTACGTAAGAAAAATGCATTTTCAGCTGCAAGGAAAGGTAGATCTCATATTGTATCTATGTAAATGAAACAAGACAAGCAATCTATAATAATGCAATAAAAAATAGTCTTAAATTGTTAATTCTCATTAACAACTAAATTCAGTATTTTCAGATACGATTTAAAACGACTTGTTGCAACTATCACATACATTACAAAGAAAATCTACCACTACTTTGTGGTAAGACGTAAGTCATACTAGACTAGAGAAAACAAACAATTACATCTTGAATGATAAGAATTTCCTCAATTCGTTCTTAGTCTTTCTTCCATTAGGATTACTCCTTACAAACTCAAAGGTTGATCTACTATAAATATGGAGTAGTAGACCGGCTACTAGTTGTTTACAAATAATAAAAAAAAAAACACTGAATCTCAAGACTAAACTAAGGACAGAATCCCCCTATGTTCAAATTATAGTTTCAATTTGATAGGAAAAATCATTGTGCCGTTGATGATGGACATGTAATTGATGTTTTTATATCCATTGATGATGATGGATCATGAGAGAAGATAAACATGAGAGCAGATCTGTTGTTGATTATTAGGGTTAGGGTTTGGAATGAAACAAAGAATTCAGGGGTTCAAAATTTCGCCACCCTAGGTTATAAGTAGAAGAAGCAGAAGAGCTTTATTTAAAGGCTGAAAGAGCTGCCCATTTTGATTAGGGTTAAAAATCTCATCGCGGATTTTCTTTTATCTAACGGATGATATATTTACTTAGGACTGACCTAGTTCATTGTTATGGACGGCTGTTATTATGGTTTTGCACACGTGGAGGATTTTTCAAGGGTTTGTATTCCTACACAGCTAACTGAGTCAACCACTGATTGAAACTATCTATTTTTCAAGGGTTTGTGTTCCTAAGGCAGTGCGCTTATCATTTCTGGCTCATTTTCATATATTGGAGCAGTGGTCATACTCAACTCAAATCTATGTAACCCAGAGTTTCGGGTATGGAAACTAAAGACTTTGATGCTGCAAAGTCGAGCTTAATTGGAATAAAACTTTATGCTACAAAGACTTGCTCTTTAAGACACGAATTAATCTTAATTGAATCTTGGAGATCGTTCTGCTCGGCAGAATCTGTGGTAATATGTGTCATACTGAATTTTCTTTTGTAAGGTGTTCCGCTCGGCAGAATCTGTATATGAGCTGAGCACCCTCATTGATAGCATCAAAGTGTAAGACAAGTGTGCTAGGAACGATGAGACTCTCTTAGGCCATTCAACTCAAGTAGAATTTGGGTAATTGACAATGAAAAATCTAAATCGGATAATCAACGGTATAAATAATTTGGATACTCTGATTTTTCTAACCCATTATGAGCACTTCATTTACTGAAGGTGTCAAAGTTTTGTATACTGTGATAGTTCACCCCCAATTTTTTCATTTTCATTGCAACCCTCAGATTAAAAGTACTCTTAAATTATGAATTACCATTAACCTGCTTTTTTACAACTACATTTCACATATAAACTGGAGGAAAAATCATTAACAAAGAGTAGAAGAACTAGCAAATTTGGATTAACAAATACAAAAATTAGATCTTCACTTTGAAACACTAAACACCATGGCCCTAGTTGATTGAAATTGTTTCGAGCTAAAAAACTGGGGAGCCACTGTTATCCTGTGAATGAAGTTTTTATTAAACCCAACGGAAACACAGGTAGAAGCATGTATACATCATAGTTTTTTGAGAGGAAAAATCATTGTGTAGTTGTTGATGGTTGTATAGTTGTTATGAAGAAACAACTTCACAATAAAAAGGCGATTTTGCTTATACCTAAAAGAACCTAAAAATTATGAAGGAACATTTTATCCATTTCATAGTCTTTATCTGAGAGGAAAAATCATTGTGCTATTGTCGATTGATATGTATATGTGTTTGATGTTTTTGCTTCCATTGATGATGATTGTTCATGAAGAAGAACATGAGACCAGATCTGTTTAGGTTCTCGGTTAGGGTTTTGCTTTCATACACTGATGGAATGGAGGAGGAGAATGATAAGATTTGTGGAGGACAAGGACACCTATTCTACTTATAAGGTTTAGAGAGAAATCTAGCCCGTTCATTTTAGGGCAAAATTATAATCGTATTTCAGTTTTCACTACTTTGATTTTACGGTTCACACGTATGTTATAACTACCTGTAATTCCATTATGGATGGCTATAACCTGGATTATTTATTGTCTAAGGAGATGGCTCCATAGTCCATGTATAAATCCGGGAAATCTTATGGTCTCACAGCCCAGCGGGTCGCAACATAGAGTATGGAATTTGCTAAGAAAATATAAGATATTTTAATAAATCTTAAAGGAAAATTCAAGTTGTGTGGGTGAAATTTGGAAGAAAAAGAAAGAGTTATGTTAAAAGGAAGGAGAGAATGGATTCGAGGAGGTCAAGCAGTGTTTAACAATTAGGTTAGAGGGGTCGGTTTAAGGTTAGTTTTATTTGATCATGAAAAGAAAAATGAGTTTTGAATTTAATATTATAGGGGAAGAACGTGTGATTTTGATATTTTTGGTAGATTTTATGTACTTGTTTGGATAGTAAATTGAATTCCAAAGATGTTAAAGACATTCTAACACTTTTTCAAACCGTCAATTCCTCCTCTCAAATTTTAATTCCCTCGCCGTAATTTGTCCCTCCTCAAATCCATTCTTTATCTAATCGAGCAAAAAAAAAAAATCCATTATTTATCTCTATTAATTAACCGGACAGAAATGTTAAAAAAATAAAATAAATACTAATGCTAAAAAATACTAATGTTAAAAAAATAAAATAAATTGATTTATTTATTTATTTATTTATTTATTTAAATTGATTAAAAATGTATCCATCCATTATCATTGTAACGAATACCAGAATGGTAATCGTGGTAAAATTTACCAAGTAATTTCGAAAGGAATTGTGTGACTCAATTTTTTTGAAAGAGAGAAAACCTAAATTCAAAAGAATTATGTGATTTAAATTTTTTTAAAGAGACAAAATCAAAATAAACTGTGAAAGATTTCCAAGAATCGTGATAGCATGCACCCTCAAAAAATACAAAAAGAAGTGAATACATCGTTTACAATAGACTACTCTCCGGAAAAAATGGCCAAGTCGAAAACAAATTCATGGAAAAAATGTTAAGCGAATCAACATTTATAAACTAATTGTGTAACAAGATCCTAATATCTAGAATAATAGAGCTTAAAGTTTTTCTCCCTTGTTTCTTCGCTATGAGATTACCATTTCTTTCCAACCAAATGGACCATGTATCCCAAATTGCAAACAATATCTCAAGAAAAATTATTTGATTGAGATGAGAAATCATTGTGCTATTTTTCAAGTAGTAGTAGAACAATCAGCCATTGTTTCTAACAACGGAAGAGATCTATGTTTGATGCTGCATCTATTTAAGGTTAGGGTTTCGAAGAAAACAAAGAGATCCAAGGTTAAATAATTATCTTTAGTGTAGTTTCATTCCAATCAGAAAGAAGAAGAGCTATATTTAAAGGCTGAAAGACCTACACATTTAGATTAGGGTTAAAAATACCAACGTATTCTATTTATCTGACATCTCATATGTTTACTTTGGACTGACCGAGTTGATTCTCATGGACGGCAGTGCTTATTATGATTTATAGTGAGGAGCTCCACAAAATTTTGACTTTGGCAACCCTATATGCTCCTGAAATATTGGATTATTGGGATCGTGATTACATTATTTGGTGGTGCGATTCTTATTAGGCTATGTTTTGTTTTATAGAACGAGAGAGATTTTATTAAGAGAAGAAGAATGTACAAAAAACCTACAAGGAGTAGCATAAGAAAACTGAAAACTGAAAATTACATTTAGTGAAAATTTGCATCCCAATTGTCAGCAACCGTAACATTATGATGACCAAAAGCTCTTGCCCAGGAAGTTACCAAAGATTTAGCTTCAATGATTAGATCCAAATCATTTTTGTAAATGTGCTGCTCGTCAAAAGTGCGCGCATTTCATTCTGCCTTTAAATACTAAAATGTTTGAATTCGATTTAGTGGAGAAATAAACCAATTTATGAAAACGTCCCGCGGCAACGACTGTACATATAAAACTAATTTTGGCTTTAACATAACGTAAATGCTTCCACTTAAAGTTAATTTGTAGGCCTCAAGTGATAGGCAAATCGATGTCTTTACCAGTTTAACCTATTGTTTATCCTCAAAATATATTTATACACAGTGGGATCATATCGAGAGCAATTCTGATGTAATTTTCCACTTATTCTTAATTTTTTGGCATAGGTGCCTGATCCTTTTTGAGGTATGACACCATAGTGTGATGTCCGTTTATGCTTTCTTGGGCGGCATCTTATGTTGTCACGATGGAATAGGTAAGGCACAATTTTCTACCCATATTCACAACCCTCAATTTATCTCTAACCTCATGTATTGTGGCATCATTACCTCAGGATTGAATATGGTATACCATGGTATTGCTGCTTTTCAAATGGGGATGTTGATTCCCTAATGGACTTAATTGCCAAAATTCGTTGGGAATGGAAAGTACAAGTATCTTTGTCTCAATGACCCATTTCCCTTTTCTTGCCCCAATAACACACGGTTCTCCTTCGCATTGTTGCAACTACCACTAGCAGCGCCCTTTCAAATTTTGTTACCATCCTTTAATAGGCGAAGCATACCAAGTGGTGAAATACGCATTCTCCTATATTTAGCTATTTTCTCCATTTCTTGAGGAGTGAGCCTTGCGGAAATTGCATGTCCTTCAAGATCCTCCAGACGAGGGTGGTTGTGATGACTTACCACCTTATCCATAGATAGAACCCATCCTTTTCTTTGTTTTGAGATACTAAAAACTAGCTTGAACGGACATTTAGTTTTCTTTGAGCACGATGTGTTCTTCCTCGTCGTCTTTCCTTTATACTCACATACCTTCCTCTTGTGACTAGCATCCAGATCTCCACTTCTCTCAAAAACCATTTCAAAACAAGTTTTGCTTTATTTTTCATTCAAAACTAATACGCACATGGCTCTCTTGGCATGCTCTCTAGCCCAATTCTTCGCATCAATATGGTCATCAAATACAAATCATTGACATAGTGATGGGATGTATCTTCGGACAACATATTAACCGGAGAAGGTTGATCATCCATTGGTATAGGTTGGCATTCAATCTACAAGAAATGGAACAACATCAATTGAAATCACAACAGAGTTCGGTAACAACATAATTTGATCGCGTAAACCGAACTCTAGGTTCGGTTAACAAAGCAAGATGACATGTAACCGATCACATAAAGTGTACATAGTTCAGTTACCTGCGTGTTTTGTTTGTTTTTGGCTTTGTTTTTTCCTAAAGTTCGGTTTTCTTTTGTTTGCGAACCAACCGAAGATTTTACACTAAGTAAAAGCTTATTTTACCTAAAGTTCGGTTGGTTAATTGGTTGCGAAACAACCGAACATTACTCTGGAATCCATCAAACTTCCATTAATATAGAGTTCGGTTACCTGTGTGTTTGGCAAAAGTAACCGAAATACACTTCCAGATTAGTTCGGTTATCTGTTCCGAACTACTTAAAAAATACACTTGGTTTGAAATTTTGGAGCAATTCAACCAACATTAGCTAAGTTTGGAGCATACCTGGAAACCCAAATGTTCTTCCTCCGGTTGTGGTTGATAAAATCCATCATTATCATCTTGAGATTGAGTTTGGGGAAGAATACATTAACCATCTAAGAAATCACTCATATCCGGATCATTGTGAAGATTAACAAATACTCTAGGAGATGATGGAGATGAAGAATCAGACGAGCTTTCATCACTTCAATTCCCAAACGTAGTGAATGTGATTTTTTTTTTATTTTCCATGGTTTTCTCCTTCTTCTTCTCTAAATTTACTCTCTAAAAGATTATAATTCTTTTTTTAATAACCCATCTTTTAATTTAATCTCACTAATTAGTTTTTACTTAATCATTTCAATAATGATTTCACGAATCATAACCAAAACATAATCAAAAGGGCCATTTAGGTTTTAAGAGGAAATTATTGATAAGGGCTGCCCTACCCTAAATAACACAATGGTTCCCCCAAATAAACAAGGGTGCCCAAAAAATGATTCTTGGGAAATTTCGTGAGATGCAATAGGTTTTTTCATGGTATTATGAGAAACGTTGAGTACCAGGCTTGGGCCAGCCTCGCCTTTTTGGCACCTCTAGTGGGTAGTGGCTGTGTTGTTCAAATCCACAAAGTTTGCAGCTAAACAATTCGGTAGACTCATAAGGCCTCTTCCTATGCATATGCCAAACTCATGTATTTGGCATATATGCACCCACTATGGGTATGCCAAACTATCAAACTCATATGACAATATGTTTTTTCTGGTATATTGGCATACACGACAGAGTTTCCAGCGAGCGATAGAGTGTTCATCGCTCGATGGTCAAAAAACGCTCGATGGTCATTAAATCAACAGCGACATTCAAGCTATCGCTTGATACTATGATAATCGCTCATCAGATCTTCATCCAACGGCTGCCTCACTTCAACCAATTCGAACCCAACTTCAATTTCATTTCACCATGCCTAGTCCTTGCATAACCGAAGTGGATTTGACTCCAGAGGAAACAACATGTTTCTCTGGATCATGATAGCACATATCCACTTATAGAAAAATCTTTTTGTAATGGATGACCCACTGATAGTTGTGGTATAACTTCTAGTAAGGCGTAGAGCAGTAGTAGCTAATTGATCTAAATCTGGTTTCAATCTAAACATTAATTGAAAAGATATTTTCCATTAGTTTGAAAAAACAAAATTACATTTCACAATTCAACTAAAAGAAAACATTTAAACTACTCATTTCCTTGTCCATTTAAAAGAAAACATTTAAACTACTCATTTCTTTGTCCATTTCCTCCCGGACCAAAGATCCAATTGCCTGCATTTTCTGGATCCATAGAGTTGTTCAACAAATTATTAAGCTGCCGGTTTGAGACTCGCTTGGTGCTTGAGTCTCATCATAATCACCATAACCTTGATAATCAATGGGAGTAGGGGGTATGGGAACACGATACAAATCTTGAAATGGGTGTGGTTGATAGTGTTGATGGAATGGTTGAAATGCTGATGAGTTTGACGAAATTGAGGTGTACATATTCGTTTGCCTAACTACTTCCATGTTCACACCACCACCTGGAGTCAGTATGTCAGTTGGCGAATGACTAAACATACGTGTAGGAGTTGTATCCAAGCCAATGTTTTGTTCACCACCTTGAGTATCTAACACCATGTGTGGGGTTGAACTTTCTGGTACCTCCTCCATAGGACGACGTCTCAAACTTCTTTCACGACTTTGGTGACTTCTATGACTTTGCTGACTTCCGGTTGGACTCATTCCTCTACCAGCTCCTGTAACACCGGGAATCATTCCCCTACTACTACCTGAACCATCATTACCCACAAGTCCTTGACTCATCTCAAACATCATGTTTTCCCTCAAACTTTGCATCTGTTCCAAGTGCATATTCTGAATTCCCTGAACAAGAGCCGCATAATCGTTACACCGGGTCTGATAATCCAACTCTGTAGCATTGACCCCGAGGTATGGATAAGTCCGAGTAGGTGCACTTGAAACAATTGGAAAACAAAAAATCTCTTCAGATGTGCTGGATATAGTATTTACCTCCCAAGAAAAGGGTGGCATGTTTGACGATGAACTTTGAGAAAAATATGCAAATACGTCACCCGTCTCTGGTGGAGGTTGGGAAGGAAGAAATTCATTGTCAAGTGGCAACCTACCTAAAGCTTGGAAATCCATCCGACCCAAACTTTGTGGTTGCATGGAAATATTTGTCTTGAAAATAGTATTAAACCAAGATAGGTGCTCATTTCTGTCAATCGGCTCATGGATCAATTCATCAGCTTGTTGCCAACGATGACCTTCCCTTATCAATTTGAAGTAATCTTCTGCTGAAACATATGTACTGGGATAAGGGTTGACAGCTATCACTGATCTCCCTTACAACAGAAGAAGTTGTCTTTCACCATAATACCAAACACCCTTCTCAGAAATAGGGCTATATAACAAGATCCTTCTAAGGCTTAACTCTACCATTGTCTGACCTAGTTCTTCTTGGAACTCAGGTATTGCTTCATATGGCTGTGAGATAAGGTTATGGCTTGTTCTACTCAACTGCTTAATCTTATGAACAATAGCAGAATGTTGACCATCTTCAATCTGTGCAGCTTCCCAATTCTCAGAATCATACTTCCGTATGATCGGAAAAACATTCGTATAATTCTTAAGACAAGGTTCTGAAACACGGAAATATGTATACCACCAATACTGAAAATAATAACATTCAGGAGGTTGATAAGTTTTCCATATGAAAATGACAAATAAATACATAATGTGAAAAATATTGGTTCTTACCTCCAGAACTCCCCAAAAGCATTAAAGCTATCTTTTTCACACGTCGAGTTTTCACTTAGGGCAATGTAAATCTCTGATAAAATCGCAGTCCCCCAATCATATGTTGGTGCTTGCTCTAAATCTTCTAATGCTTCTAGAAACCCAATTAACACTACTGAGATAGCATTTGGAAACAGACATTGGCCCAGTGTCCACAATACAAACAGACGTTCTAGTTCCTCAAAATGTTCGGGGATCAAATATTGATTATCGGCTTCCCTATTTTGACGCATTTTTACAGCATAACGCTGCAAAAAACTTTTCAACCCAGACACCTTCAACCCATACGCTTTTATTTGTCTATGTATGGGATTTCTTTCTAATTCATTTGAGTGTAAAGGAAGTAATTCTTTCCATCTATCTTCTGATTCCCACTTTAGTCTATTAAATGGAAGTAAGTTCCCTTGGCATGGAATTCCGGTTAACATGTATAATTCTAGCGGTGTAACTCCTATTAACAATAATTACTCATAATTAGAATTTGTTGATTTTTATGAAACAAAACACATAATGTAAAAATTAAATTACTAGAAAAGACCTACTTACCTCATTTAAAGTCCTTGAAAAAGAACGTATTTGTAGTCTTCCACCATCGTTCTAATATAACTTGAACACCTTGAGTCCTGTGGTTTCTAGGTTGTATTAGATATAGATGTCGCCAAGGATATCTTCTCACTCTCTCTTGAACAGCAGGAGGAAGTAATTGAAAAATTGTACGTAACTCACTCCATCCACCTCTTAGATGTATAACGTTACATCTCCCTTCATTAGCAGAAAGGTGATTAGAGAATACACCTTCACCGGCTACTAGTCTAACATTATTAAACTCATAATTTGTATCCACAACAAAATTTGCTCCAGTGCCTGAGGTACTACTAGATACTTTCCCTTTTTTTGTTTCTTTTTCTTCTCTCCATATCTGTTGAAGATAATCGTTTTAGAACAAAAGTTTAAAGAAACTCAGAGGTTTTTCAGAAGGTTTTGAGAAGAAGAATTGAGGAGAATTGAGAAGGTGGGAGTAGAGATGCGGTATTTATAGGAGTAAGAAGCTTGAACGGTGGCGATATTGATTATATCGGTAGCGATATAGTGAATTTAGAACGATATTCACAATATCGCCAGCGGTAAAGACTTTATCGCTGGAGATATTAACAATATCGCTCGCTAGGGATTCGATCGCTCTGCAGTTTCCCCATAGTGGCACAAATGGTTTGGCATGCCAGGTGGCATGCCAAATACCATTTTTTTTGGCATATGCATAGGAAGAGGCCAAAGAGTCAGTACTTGTTAAAGTATGATACAAACTGGCGACGGTACATCTTATGCTACTCGTTTTTAGTTTTTTCTCCAAATACTTACATGTTTCTTCAGTAAGTGTTTGCTGACATCTTATTCTACTGACCGCATCTTGCATGGTTATACCACTACAGGCATGCATACTCGTTCCAAATCAGGAATCTTCAAAAAGAAAGTTTTTGCTGCGAGCCGTTATCCACTAGTTCTATCTAGTGAAGTTCACAACAACGACTTTGTCTCGACATGCGCTTCTCAAGATTTCAAGTACCCACCATGGCAGAACTCTATGGTGGATGAAGTTAATGTTCATATTCACCATGGTACTTGGGATATAGTTCCTCGCCTTCCGTCAAAGAACGTTCTTGGAAATAAATGGGTATTTACTATAAAATGGCACGCGGATGGAAAAATTTCTCGGTATAAAGCCAGACTCGTCGCCAAGGGTTTTAACCAACAATATGGAGTTGATTACACTACAACCTTCAGTCCAGTGGTGAAATTTACTACTTTACGCACAATTGTTGCTCTTGCTGTATCTCAAAATTGGGTCATTCGACAACTAGATGTCAATAATGCGTTTCTAAATGGAGTTTTAGAAGAGGAGGTTTATATGAGTTAGCCACCGGGTTTCGTTGATCCCTCTCATCCTACTCATGTCTGCAGACTAAGGAAATCTATTTATAGGCTCAAACAGTCTCCGCGCGCATGGTATACGAGGTTGCATCGATTTTTACTTACTCTTGGTTTTTCTTAACAATTAGGTTACTTTAAGGTTAGTTTGATCTGATCATGAAAAGAAAAATGAGTTTTGACTTTAATATTATTAGGGGAAGAACGTGTGATTTTGATATTTTTGGTTGATTTTATGTGCTTGTTTGGATAGTAAATTGAATTACAAAGATGTTAAAAGACATTCTAACACTTTTTCAAACCTCCCTAAATGGGCCTATGCCACTTAATTGGGGCTTATAGCTACATGACAAATAGGGTCATTAAGTAACAATTCTTAGAAACCTCTTATCCAATATATATGTTAATACCTAATATGTCCTTCTTAAATTAGTGCTAATTCGGATAATTAAATAATGTTTAATCAAGTTAATCCTGAAATTAACTATGATTAATGCATAATCAACACTTGTGATTTTTTTTTTTTTTTTTTTTTAAAGACTCGATCCAGAATCAGTTGATGTTAGTGAATTTGTAAACCGATTCTGAGTTGGTTTTATTCTGAATGAAGATGTAAACCCGAATCGAGTTTAATTAATACCCACATAAACCGATTCTAACAATCGGTGTTTATATATATCCATATAATCCGATTATAGCTTACCTTCATAAACAAAATATATATTACATAGTTTAGGAAATTAGCGTTGTACATATATAGGATTCAGTATGGGAATTCTAGAATTCGACACATCAAATGCTCGTCAATGAACCTCCGAGCACGTCGGTATAACGTCGTCGTATATTGTTTGTGGTGAATGAACTTTGTTTCCCCATTACGTATTCTCCTTAGCCCGTCGAAACGTTCCAGCTGAAATTCAATGAATTCTTAAATGTTAGTATGTGAACTTTTGACATAGGTATAAAGATGATCGCATTACTCAATTTTTCCCTAAGAGGAGCTCATGCATGATAGTGGTACACCATATTCCTAACTCATTGATCTTTTTATGTATTGGAATCAAAAAGCCAAGTCTCCATTTACGGTTATTTGGATTCGCGGTACGTTCGTAAATGAACTCTTTAACTCTCTTCCAAAACATTGAATTGATTTCATTCCGACGTTCATGGATTGTATTAGCAAATGATTTAACGAGACACAAATCTTCAAACGGTTCCCATTCCATTTTCTAGGCTAAGTCTGTCATGTGGGAGTGGCTCAAAGAGGTTGTCCTTATATAGATGAAGTCTCAACGGCTATTTTTTTTTTTAATTCAATTTAAACAATTAGAATTTATAAATAATCAAATAGGCCGATTGTTTCCTTACAAAATCTTGTAAAATATACCTCTCACAAAATCGGGCTTTTGTAATGCATATGTTATCCGATTCTTGGAAAAAAAAGATACAGAACTTTTCTTCAAATTAATCGGATTTCATGTAGGTACATATTAACCGATTCTAGGCAAAAAATCCTATAGAACTTTTCTTCATAACAATCGGATTACATATTGGTACATGTAAACCGATTCTGAAACTAAACCTCTGGGGAACAATCAGAATCGTATTACATATGTGGACATGTAAACCGATTCTGACTGAAAAATGCCAGAATATACATGTTTTGCACACACATTGTAGTTTTTTATTTAATCGCGTCTTGCACAAACACAAACAATTTTCAAAAGAAACCAGAATAAGTCATTCATAAACTAGGAATATAACCAAACATAATTCAACAATAAGTTTAAGACAAGACATACGTTTTTACTCCATCATTATCCATAGTTAAATACATAAACATGAATATAACTATTCATTCATGAACATCTCCACCACGATCACGTCCACCGCCACGACCACGCCTACCTCGTCCTCGTTTACCAGGTTGGGCGCTTCTTGATGCACCTTCAGTCATCTTTTTTGGGGTTCTCTCTTCCTCTTCTACAATGTCTCCTCCTCCTCCTCTTCTTCCTCCTCGTCCATCTCCCCAAACTTTGCACCAACTGCTACATCTTCGAGACTGTTCAATTCATCGGTCAGCTTTTTATTAGTGTTAACATTTTTCCCTTCCCTGATTTCTAGCTTTGCTTGGGTTATCAAGTGCCCAACTCGTCTTCTCTGTTTCAATTTCAAAGAACTAACATTCGATATATAATGCTAAAACCATTAACAAAAACGTAATTTAGTAACAGTACATACCAGGCGTATCTTTGTCCTCTATCTTGGGGCTCTCATCTACTCGTATCACTCGAGTTTGCGAAACATTCAGGTACCACGTCATGTAACCCAGAATTGCATCATCATCTGTTCAAGATGGACCTTGCAGAGGATATCTATGAAAAGCTCTGTCTTCCCAATAATCAAATGATGGTAAAGGCTTGTGAACAATGTCAATATCATTATCATGTGATTTGGTTTTTTCTCATTGATTTTGAAAATCTTGTGCTCCTTTGGAATTATTTGTACGTAACTACATTGTCTTGCGACTCTCAACGGGTTGTACATTACATATCCTCTTGGGTGAAAGAAAGCCCCAAAATAATAACTTTGCTCTTCGCACCCAACCTTCTTTCCTTTTTCTTATTTTTTTTCCTTTTGCCAAATCCTCTTTGTAAGGATCAAAGACAACATCTTTCGTCATCAAGTTGTCCAACTCGCGTCTCAACTTCGGATAATCATTTTTTTTGTTCTTAAGGTTGATTCAGTTTACCAACTTTGTTAAATAGCTAAGAGAGTCAACCATTGACCGGTAATGACCAACAATGGCTTCTTGAATTTTGTAAGACCTTCCGTTTAGTCTTAAGGTTAATAGGTATGGTCGATCAGAGTCTTAACTGTCTCATCCGACAGCTAATTCCAGTGTGGTGATTGAGAATAATTGCAGACAGAATTACAAGAAATTGACGGTTAAGATACACGTGGAAGGTTGGAGTAGACTTGATTTGAATGAATTAGAGGTGCATTTTTGAGTCTGGCATGAGGTGTGCGTCAAATTATTTTGGTTCAAGTTGTAGACTGGCCGCGGTAACTTGTAGCATACTTTGGGATGCGAATTTTGATCCATCCTCAAGTCTAGCAACCTCAGTTTAACTACGTAAAAAGCAATGCAAGTAGATATTTTCAGCTGAGAGCATGCTAATACACATAAAAGGTCTGATTTTGGTAGAACTGTGATCATACCCTACATTTTTCTTTTGGCACTACAGAAGTTGAATAGAATGCAAAGGTTTCAGCATAGACTCGGTATGATGTAAATCTTAAAGATATCAATCACTCACAGGAGTATCGACTTTTAGGGTTTTAGATAGACCATCATTAACAAATTTTCCCCTCTCTTCTCTGCTACCCACTATTTCAGCATTTTACGTTCGGATCTACCAGATAACCCCCCGCCTCGCCTGAACTACAAAGAGGAAACCCTTCTCACCCGTGATGAATTTTTTTCTGAGGTGGAATAACAGCTGAATTTCTTTATGTCAGAGGTATATTAGTTATAATAATAAAATTAAAATTAGTCTTAAATTGTTAATTCTCATTAACAACTAAATTCAGTATTTTCAGCTACGAATTGGAAAGAATTTTTGCAACTATCACGTACATTACAAAGTAGATCTACTAATACTAATGTGGTAAGATGTAAGTAATACTATTAGACTAGATAAAACAAACAATTACATCTTGAATGATAAGAACTTCCTCAATTCGTTCATAGCCTTTCTTCCATTATGATTACTCCTGCTGCTTCTTTTTACATGCATAAATAAACTGAAACCATTATCTTCTATAAATATAGAGTAGTAGACTGGATACGAGTCGTTTACATATACAAAAAAAAAAACAATGAATCTCACGGCTAAACTAAACACAAACACAGAATGCCACCTTAGTTTCAGGTTATAGCTTGGATTTGAGAGGAAAAATCATTATGCGGTTGATGATGTCCATGTAATTGTATTTGATATTTTTGTTTCCATTGATGATGACGATGGATCTTGAATAGAAGATAAACATGAGAGCAGATATAAACATGAAAGCAGATCTGTTGTTGATTATCAGGGTTAGGGTTTGGAAAGAAACAAAGAGTTCAGGGTTAATAATTTCGCCTCCCTAGGTTCTGCTAGAAGTAGAAGCAGCAGAAGATCTATATTTAAAGAGCGAAAGAGCTTCCCATTTTGATTCGGGTTAAAAATTCCATCGCTGATTTTATTTTATCTAACGGATGAGACGTTTACTTAGAACTGACCTAGTTGATTGTTATGGACGGCTGTGATTATGGTTTTGTACACGTGGAGGATTTTTCAAGTGTTTGTGTTCCTACAGAGCTAAGCAAGTCAACCACTGACTGAAACTAAAGCAGTGCGCTTATCATTTCTGGCTCATTCTCATATATTGAAGTGGTGGTCATACTCCAATTCACGTATTCAGTAGTGTGATATGTAACACAGAGCTTCGGCTTTGGAAAACAAAGACTTTGATGCAGTAAAGTTGAGCTTAATTGGAATAAAACTTTATATAGTTTGTGAAGTTACCAACGATCTGTACTTGCTCATTTTTTCAGACATGAATTAAGCTTAATTCAATCTTGGAGATCGTTCTGCTCGGCAGAATCTGTGCTAACATGTGCCATCTTGAATTTTTTTTTAAGGCGTTTGAGCTATATCATTTGTCTTAGAATCTGCTGGAACAAGCGTATATGAGATGAGCACCCTCATTGATAGCCTCAAAGTGTAAGACAAGTGTGCTAGGAACGACGAGACTCTCTTGGGCCATTGAACTCATGTAGAATTTGGGTAATTGACAATGAAAGAGCTAAATCGAATAATCAACGGTATGAGTAATTTGGATACTTCGATTTTTCTCACCCATGAGCACTTCATTTACTGAAGGTGTAAAAGTTTTGTATACTGTGATAGTTCACCCCCAATTTGTTCATTTTCATTGCAACTCTCAGATTAAAATTCATAAAGTAAAAAAAATAATCATTTTCATTGATCTAAAATGAAAATCACCCATGAGCACTTCATTTACCCCAATGATTAATGGTAAAGGTAGATGCAGATAACATTTTAAAATATTCTTACCTTATGAATTCTCATTAACTAAATTACACCTGGAAATTCGAAACATCTTTAATAAAGAGTAGAAGGCTAGCTAAGATGGATTAACTAATACACAAAATTGGTTAAAAAGACCAAAATCAAAAATTTCTGGGTCACCGGATGAAAAGGACATTTAGATTTTGATACTGTTTAAATGAACATAAATGTAAAAATACCAAGGATGTAAACAGTTTCATCCTACCCATTTTCAAATACTTTCTCTTATTTTTAATTTACATCTAGATGAATCGAGTTTCATCCTTGCTATTTTTTTGGTGTCTATTTCACCCATACTAATTTTTACTCTCCATTTGAACCATGTTTTAAAATTATTTGGACAAATGACCCATTTTCCGTAACTAATACAAAAATTAGATCTTCACTTTCAAAAAATAAACACCATGTCCCATAATGAGGCATGAGAACCCAACGGAAAGAGGTAGAGACTTATATGCACACCATCATAGTTTTTTGAGAGGGAAAATCATTGTGCAGTTGTGGAGGATTGCCATGTATTTGATTTTTTTTTTTTTGTTTCCATTGATATCGCTAAACAACCCCTAGCTGTTTGTTTCTAAAAATGATCGATTGGCAACAATTCATAGTTTTGATTTGAGAGGGAAAATCGTTGTGCTGTTGTTGATGGACATGTATTTGATTTTTCTGTTTCCATTGCTTTGCTTGCCGCCGCTGTAGATTTTTAGGTTTACAGTTTGTGTTTTCTTTCTTTCACTACACAGATGACGGATAAAAGTTTGAGATCAACAATATTCTACTTATAAGGTTTAGAGAGAAATCTAGCCTGTACATTTTAGGGCTCACACATATTTTTGATAATTTCTGACCCCAAATATTGTAGGTGGTTATGAATATTTTTACATATCCGTGTCAACACCTCTTTCACGAAAAGAATTTAGAATCCGTCGGTATTAGTGTCAGTTAGCTTGCAGAAGAATTTAGAATCCGGTGATATATATTATTTGCTTTTATCTGGCCTTGGCTAGTTTAGGAATGGCTTGAAATTGTGTCTTTTACTCTTGTAGCCTCAAGGAATGCTCTGTTGAGTACGTAATTGGCAGATGATCCTTTATGGTCAAGTGTCGACACAATAACTAACGCATTTTAAAAATTTAAGTGCAAATAGAGAGCTGCTTATCTTTTCCGTGTGTGTCATTCTCATATATTTGAATGGGCTAAAAGAGTAAAGAAAATTTCAAGATCCATAACTTCCCTGCACGAGCCACTCAATAAGGAAAGGAGGAAACTTTACTTTGAGGTGCATTCCATATTCTTGTTCTACGACTTGCCCATATTTGTGTTAGTGATTGTAATTGTAGTTTGGCATGGTAATTAGGAAAGTTTTGTGGAAAATGATCCATCCCAAAAGAATACCACCAAATGAAAGAGCCTTGACCTTACCTTATTTGCACATAGCGTGACAACAACAAAATTCCGTTTTGCTATTTGGTAATTAGAGTGAAATTTTGACTGAATCCACATCTCAGATTATGCAAAGTTATGCAAAGTTTAGGCTCATAAATAGTTGATGACGAATATAGTCAAGAGAAGATCAGCTAACAGTTTAGGCTCATAAATTATGCAAAGTTTTTTTTGTGATCAATGCAACTTAGCAGGATACTTCAGGATGCAAATTTTGACCCATAAATCATGTTAGTAATCTTAAATTAGATAAAATTAGATTTTACAAGGACTTATTGCCGATCTTTACATTCAGTCATAATAATACTGAATAAACGATTAACATTAAATTAATGAAACATTCTATAATTTGCGGTAATAATTTGTTGTAACTGACCAACATTTTATAATAAACGATTAACATTAAATTAATCAAACATTTTATTAACTGTTTTTCTGTAGATGCCGTCCAAGATTATCTTCTCCAAGTTCTGTAGATGCCGTCCAAGATTATCTTCCATCTCCAAGTTAGAAAGAGCTGGAAAAAGTTGGAAGAGCTGGAAAAAGTTAGAAGAGCTTGCTAAACACATCATGGCCATATTCATATGCTTCAAATTACAAATATTGAGAGGATAAATCATTATGCTATCAGCTGTTATGGACCTTATGGTGGTTGATGGTGGCGCTTAGAAATACCTAGTAGAGCTTTTGAAGATTAAGGTTTTAGAAAAAAGTGAATCACGTTTTCTCCGCCGCCGCAGAGCTTCGGCCTTTCTAGCAACAAGTTTTGCCGAACCTACTTTATATAGAGGTTCAAAAGACTTGCCTGTTGATATTAGGGTTAACTTTCACCACCGATTATTTGATCCAATGGCTGATGCTTAACAGTGATAGCTAACCAACATAGATGCCATAGACGGCTGAGAATTATAAGCGTGGAGGGTAATCCAGATAATAAAGGGTAAATGAGCTTAAAGAGTAAGGAAACTTTTAAGGCCCAAAAGGTCACTTCCTTATGGTGAGCATGCTGCACAAAGATCAAGAAGAACAGCAAAATGTGGCCGACAATTCACTCATCTTTAGAGAGCCATGAAAACTTTAACAAATCTTAGCATTTAGCATGCTAGATGGTTCAACAAGTTGTAGCACCCTCGTTGATAGCCTCAGTATTGTAAAGACTAGTGTGCTAGTAAGGATAGAATTTGGTCAATTTATTAAAACAGCTAGGTTATTAGTGTAATTGACAATGAAGAAGCTTACAGAAAATGAAGATCATAAAGAGAATTTGTGTGAGCATGCTGCATAAAGATCATAAAGCACTGAAAAATGTGGACGATAATCCTTTTAACTTTCAAGAGCCATGAAAACTTAAAAAAATCTTGTTATGAATATGGCCTTTTGATACTAGAAGGTTCAACAAGTTCTAGCACCCTCATTGATGGCCATTTCTCACATGTAGAGTTTGATTCATTTATTAGCACAACTAAGCATTTGGGTAATTGATAATGAAGAAGCATGGCATAGGATAGACGCAAGGAACTCCACCAAATTCCGAATGAAGCTATTTCAAATATGGAAGTTGAATAGGTTTGACGAATAAATAGTCCATGGAGCCACTAATGCTGCTGCTTGTGTTTTATAAATGGCTATTGATGGCGGTTACTCCCATTTGTGATACCTATTATGACCACTTCATTCTAGATCTAATGAAGAGGTAAATTTTTTATATTTTTAATAATTCACCCCCAAATTGTTCATTTTCATTGCAATTGTCAGATTAAAATTTATAAAGTAACAAAAATTCATTTTCAGTAGTAAAAAGAGATCTCATATTATGTCTGTGTAAATGAAACAAGAACAAACAAGCCAAAGTTGCATTAGTCTTAAATTATGAATTCTCAACAACTAAAAGCAATCTTTTCAGCTATGAATTAAAAGGACTTGCTGCAATTCTCACGGACATTGTAAAAAGATCTACTTCTACTTTGTAATAAGATAATTAAGTAATTTTAGATTAGTGGAAATGAAAAATATCCTTCTCATAACAGAAAACCAGCAATAACATCTTGAATGACAAGACACTCCGAACAAACATACCAGAGAACACGCGCAGACAGATTCTTCCAAACCCACAATTTTTAAGCCACGAAAAAGAATCTACAAATGGTGAAAAGAAACACAAAATGATTTTTATTTGAGAGGAAAAATCATTGTGTAGCAGTTGATTTACAAGTGTTTTATGTTTCTGTTTCCATTGATGATGGATCATGACGAAGAAAATGAGGGAAAATTTGTTGTTGACTTTCAGAATTAGGGTTAAGAATTTAGCTGCCGTAGTTTCATTAAAATCAAATCTGGAAGAGGAGGAAGAAGAAGATATTATGTATTTAAAGGCCAAAAGACATGCCCATTTCGATTTAGATTAGGGTTAAAAAACCCACCAGCCGATTCTTTTGATCCAACGGCTCACACGTTATTTAGGACTGTCGGCATAACTGACCGAGATATTTGTCGTGGACGGCTGTGATTATAGTTTGGTAGACGTGGAGGCTAATAACGGGTTTAGAGTTGGATTCCATTTAATATTGTTATTGTCAAAGAGCTGACTAAGTCAACCATTGACTGAAATTGCACAGTTTGTCCATTGATAGCCTTCAAATGGAAAGGAAAAAAAATGTTGAAAGGGAATTTGTTGGTTTTCGTTGACATATAATCGACTACAGATCATATTTAGACATACAAAAGATTAATAGAGCGATGAGATTAATAGGCTTGCAAATGAGATTTTTGGGATCGTTGTTACACTATTTGGGGGTGCCATTTTCGGTAGATGGTTCAACAATTTCTGGCACCCTCATTGATAGACTCATTTGTATGACCACTTTTCTAGCAAGGACGAGACTCTGTTTTTCCATTAAACTCATGTATAATTCGATCCATTTACTAGGCATTTTGAAAAAATCATAATGAAGATGAAAAAAGAACTGCAGGGCTGAATTGAAGGAACTTCACCAAATTTTGAATAAAGCCATTTCTAATATGGAAGTTGATGACTGAATAAGGCCATTTCTATTATGGAAGTTGATGAATAAAATCGAATGACTTCGGCTCTTGGACAAGTTATATGGTTACTCTCATTTTTCTCACCCATTATGAATTGTATCACTTCATGTTACTTACTGGAATAAAAAAAGTATCAAAAATTCATTTCCAAATGTAGAGGTCAGTCTCATATTGTATGTAATTGAAATAAGAACAAGCGAGCCATAATTGTATACAGAGAAATCCCATTTTGATTAGGGTTAGAAATCCCACCGCAGAATTTTTGATCTAATGGATCATACGTTACTTGGGATAGCTGACCGAGTTAATCTTCGTGGATGGCCGTAATTGTAGTTGGATATATGTGGAGGGAATTTAAAGGGTTTACTAACTTTGTGAAAGAGCTAAGAGACCGAAACTAGCTATAAGAGACCGAAACTTACCAATGGTGCAATTAGAACTCCAAAGACCAAACCCTTCTCATCCGTGATGAATTTTTCTGAGGGGGACTAACACCTGGAGTTCTTAATGTCAGAGGTATGTGACTTGCATGATCACAAATCATTTGGTTACTCTCAGTTTTCATACCAATTATGATCACTTTATTTTACTGTATATTGTGATAATTCACCCAACAATTGTTCATTTTCATTGCACTTGACAGATTAAAATGAAAACCAGAAATTATTCTTTAGTCGATTATATGTCAACGAAAACCAACAAATTCCCTTTCAACATTTTGTTTCCTTCCCATTTGAAGGCTATCAATGGCCAAACTGTGCAATTTCAGTCAATGGTTGACTTAGTCAGCTCTTTGACAATGACAGTATTAAATGGAATCCAACTCTAAACCCGTTATTAGCCTCCACGTCTACCAAACTATAATCACAGCCGTCCACGACAAATATCTCGGTCAGTTATGCCGACAGTCCTAAATAACGTGTGAGCCGTTGGATCAAAAGAATCAGCCGGTAGGTTTTTTAACCCTAATCTAAATCGAAATGGGCATGTCTTTTGGCCTTTAAATACATAATATCTTCTTCTTCCTCCTCTTCCAGATTTGATTTTAATGAAACTACGGCAGCTAAATTCTTAACCCTAATTCTGAAAGTCAACAACAAATTTTCCCTCATTTTCTTCGTCATGATCCATCATCAATGGAAACAGAAACATAAAACACTTGTAAATCAACTGCTACACAATGATTTATCCTCTCAAATAAAAATCATTTTTTGTTTCTTTTCACCATTTGTAGATTCTTTTTCGTGGCTTAAAAATTGTGGGTTTGGAAGAATCTGTCTGCGCGTGTTCTCTGGTATGTTTGTTCGGAGTGTCTTGTCATTCAAGATGTTATTGCTGGTTTTCTGTTATGAGAAGGATATTTTTCATTTCCACTAATCTAAAATTACTTAATTATCTTATTACAGTAGAAGTAGATCTTTTTACAATGTCCGTGAGAATTGCAGCAAGTCCTTTTAATTCATAGCTGAAAAGATTGCTTTTAGTTGTTGAGAATTCATAATTTAAGACTAATGCAACTTTGGCTTGTTTGTTCTTGTTTCATTTACACAGACATAATATGAGATCTCTTTTTACTACGAAAATGAATTTTTGTTACTTTATAAATTTTAATCGACAATTGCAATGAAAATGAACAATTTGGGGGTGAATTATTAAAAATATAAAAAATTTACCTCTTCATTAGATCTAGAATGAAGTGGTCATAATAGGTATCACAAATGGGAGTAACCGCCATCAATAGCCATTTATAAAACACAAGCAGCAGCATTAGTGGCTCCATGGACTATTTATTCGTCAAACCTATTCAACTTCCATATTTGAAATAGCTTCATTCGGAATTTGGTGGAGTTCCTTGCGTCTATCCTATGCCATGCTTCTTCATTATCAATTACCCAAATGCTTAGTTGTGCTAATAAATGAATCAAACTCTACATGTGAGAAATGGCCATCAATGAGGGTGCTAGAACTTGTTGAACCTTCTAGTATCAAAAGGCCATATTCATAACAAGATTTTTTTAAGTTTTCATGGCTCTTGAAAGTTAAAAGGATTATCGTCCACATTTTTCAGTGCTTTATGATCTTTATGCAGCATGCTCACACAAATTCTCTTTATGATCTTCATTTTCTGTAAGCTTCTTCATTGTCAATTACACTAATAACCTAGCTGTTCTAATAAATTGACCAAATTCTATCGTTACTAGCACACTAGTCTTTACAATACTTGAGGCTATCAACGAGGGTGCTACAACTTGTTGAACCATCTAGCATGCTAAATGCTAAGATTTGTTAAAGTTTTCATGGCTCTCTAAAGATGAGTGAATTGTCGGCCACATTTTGCTGTTCTTCTTGATCTTTGTGCAGCATGCTCACCATAAGGAAGTGACCTTTTGGGCCTTAAAAGTTTCCTTACTCTTTAAGCTCATTTACCCTTTATTATCTGGATTACCCTCCACGCTTATAATTCTCAGCCGTCTATGGCATCTATGTTGGTTAGCTATCACTGTTAAGCATCAGCCATTGGATCAAATAATCGGTGGTGAAAGTTAACCCTAATATCAACAGGAAAGTCTTTTGAACCTCTATATAAAGTAGGTTCGGCAAAACTTGTTGCTAGAAAGGCCGAAGCTCTGCGGCGGCGGAGAAAATGTGATTCACTTTTTTCTAAAACCTTAATCTTCAAAAGCTCTACTAGGTCTTTCTAAGCGCCACCATCAACCACCATAAGGTCCATAACAGCTGATAGCATAATGATTTATCCTCTCAATATTTGTAATTTGAAGCATATGAATATGGCCATGATGTGTTTAGCAAGCTCTTCTAACTTTTTCCAGCTCTTCCAACTTTTTCCATCTCTTTCTAACTTGGAGATGGAAGATAATCTTGGACGGCATCTACAGAACTTGGAGAAGATAATCTTGGACGGCATCTACAGAAAAACAGTTAATAAAATGTTTGATTAATTTAATGTTAATCGTTTATTATAAAATGTTGGTCAGTTACAACAAATTATTACCGCAAATTATAGAATGTTTCATTAATTTAATGTTAATCGTTTATTCAGTATTATTATGACCGAATGTAAAGATCGGCAATAAGTCCTTGTAAAATCTAATTTTATCTAATTTAAGATTACTAACATGATTTATGGGTCAAAATTTGCATCCTGAAGTATCCTGCTAAGTTGCATTGATCACAAAAAAAACTTTGCATAATTTATGAGCCTAAACTGTTAGCTGATCTTCTCTTGACTATATTCGTCATCAACTATTTATGAGCCTAAACTTTGCATAACTTTGCATAATCTGAGATGTGGATTCAATCAAAATTTCACTCTAATTACCAAATAGCAAAACGGAATTTTGTTGTTGTCACGCTATGTGCAAATAAGGTAAGGTCAAGGCTCTTTCATTTGGTGGTATTCTTTTGGGATGGATCATTTTCCACAAAACTTTCCTAATTACCATGCCAAACTACAATTACAATCACTAACACAAATATCGGCAAGTCGTAGAACAAGAATATGGAATGCACCTCAAAGTAAAGTTTCCTCCTTTCCTTATTGAGTGGCTCGTGCAGGGAAGTTATGGATCTTGAAATTTTCTTTACTCTTTTAGCCCATTCAAATATATGAGAATGACACACACGGAAAAGATAAGCAGCTCTCTATTTGCACTTAAATTTTTAAAATGCGTTAGTTATTGTGTCGACACTTGACCATAAAGGATCATCTGCCAATTACGTACTCAACAGAGCATTCCTTGAGGCTACAAGAATAAAAGACACAATTTCAAGCCATTCCTAAAATAGCCAAGGCCAGATAAAAGCAAATAATATATATCACCGGATTCTAAATTCTTCTGCAAGCTAACTGACACTAATACCGACGGATTCTAAATTCTTTTCGTGAAAGAGGTGTTGACACGGATATGTAAAAATATTCATAACCACCTACAATATTTGGGGTCAGAAATTATCAAAAATATGTGTGAGCCCTAAAATGTACTAGCTAGATTTCTCTCTAAACTTTATAAGTAGAATATTGTTGATCTCAAACTTTTATCCGTCATCTGTGTAGTGAAAGAAAGAAAACACAAACTGTAAACCTAAAAATCTACAGCGGCGGCAAGCAAAGCAATGGAAACAGAAAAATCAAATACATGTCCATCAACAACAGCACAACGATTTTCCCTCTCAAATCAAAACTATGAATTGTTGCCAATCGATCATTTTTAGAAACAAACAGCTAGGGGTTGTTTAGAGATATCAATGGAAACAAAAAAAAAAAATCAAATACATGGCAATCCTCCACAACTGCACAATGATTTTCCCTCTCAAAAAACTATGATGGTGTGCATATAAGTCTCTACCTGTTTCCGTTGGGTTCTCATGCCTCATTATGGGACATGGTGTTTATTTTTTTGAAAGTGAAGATCTAATTTTTGTATTAGTTACGGAAAATGGGTCATTTGTCCAAATAATTTTAAAACATGGTTCAAATGGAGAGTAAAAATTAGTATGGGTGAAATAGACACCAAAAAAAATAGCAAGGATGAAACTCGATTCATCTAGATGTAAATTAAAAATAAGAGAAAGTATTTGAAAATGGGTAGGATGAAACTGTTTACATCCTTGGTATTTTTACATTTATGTTCATTTAAACAGTATCAAAATCTAAATGTCCTTTTCATCCGGTGACCCAGAAATTTTTGATTTTGGTCTTTTTAACCAATTTTGTGTATTAGTTAATCCATCTTAGCTAGCCTTCTACTCTTTATTAAAGATGTTTCGAATTTCCAGGTGTAATTTAGTTAATGAGAATTCATAAGGTAAGAATATTTTAAAATGTTATCTGCATCTACCTTTACCATTAATCATTGGGGTAAATGAAGTGCTCATGGGTGATTTTCATTTTAGATCAATGAAAATGATTATTTTTTTTACTTTATGAATTTTAATCTGAGAGTTGCAATGAAAATGAACAAATTGGGGGTGAACTATCACAGTATACAAAACTTTTACACCTTCAGTAAATGAAGTGCTCATGGGTGAGAAAAATCGAAGTATCCAAATTACTCATACCGTTGATTATTCGATTTAGCTCTTTCATTGTGAATTACCCAAATTCTACATGAGTTCAATGGCCCAAGAGAGTCTCGTCGTTCCTAGCACACTTGTCTTACACTTTGAGGCTATCAATGAGGGTGCTCATCTCATATACGCTTGTTCCAGCAGATTCTAAGACAAATGATATAGCTCAAACGCCTTAAAAAAAAAAAATTCAAGATGGCACATGTTAGCACATATTCTGCCGAGCAGAACGATCTCCAAGATTGCATTAAGCTTAATTCATGTCTGAAAAAATGAGCAGGTACAGATCGTTGGTAACTTCACAAACTATATAAAGTTTTATTCCAATTAAGCTCAACTTTACTGCATCAAAGTCTTTGTTTTCCAAAGCCGAAGCTCTGTGTTACATATCACACTACTGAATACGTGAATTGGAGTATGACCACCACTTCAATATATGAGAATGAGCCAGAAATGATAAGCGCACTTCTTTAGTTTCAGTCAGTGGTTGACTTGCTTAGCTCTGTAGGAACACAAACACTTGAAAAATCCTCCACGTGTACAAAACCATAATCACAGCCGTCCATAACAATCAACTAGGTCAGTTCTAAGTAAACGTCTCATCCGTTAGATAAAATAAAATCAGCGATGGAATTTTTAACCCGAATCAAAATGGGAAGCTCTTTCGCTCTTTAAATACAGATCTTCTGCTGCTTCTACTTCTAGCAGAACCTAGGGAGACGAAATTATTAACCCTGAACTCTTTGTTTCTTTCCAAACCCTAACCCTGATAATCAACAACAGATCTGCTTTCATGTTTATATCTTCTCTCATGTTTATCTTCTATTCAAGATCCATCGTCATCATCAATGGAAACAAAAATATCAAATACAATTACATGGACATCATCAACCGCATAATGATTTTTCCTCTCAAATCCAATCTATAACCTGAAACTAAGGTGGCATTCTGTGTTTGTGTTTAGTTTAGCCGTGAGATTCATTGTTTTTTTTTTGTATATGTAAACGACTCGTATCCAGTCTACTACTCTATATTTATAGAAGATAATGGTTTCAGTTTATTTATGCATGTAAAAAGAAGCAGCAGGAGTAATCATAATGGAAGAAAGGCTATGAACGAATTGAGGAAGTTCTTATCATTCAAGATGTAATTGTTTGTTTTATCTAGTCTAATAGTATTACTTACATCTTACCACATTAGTATTAGTAGATCTACTTTGTAATGTACGTGATAGTTGCAAAAATTCTTTCCAATTCGTAGCTGAAAATACTGAATTTAGTTGTTAATGAGAATTAACAATTTAAGACTAATTTTAATTGTATTATTATAACTAATATACCTCTGACATAAAGAAATTCAGCTGTTATTCCACCTCAGAAAAAAATTCATCACGGGTGAGAAGGGTTTCCTCTTTGTAGTTCAGGCGAGGCGGGGGGTTATCTGGTAGATCCGAACGTAAAATGCTGAAATAGTGGGTAGCAGAGAAGAGAGGGGAAAATTTGTTAATGATGGTCTATCTAAAACCCTAAAAGTCGATACTCCTGTGAGTGATTGATATCTTTAAGATTTACATCATACCGAGTCTATGCTGAAACCTTTGCATTCTATTCAACTTCTGTAGTGCCAAAAGAAAAATGTAGGGTATGATCACAGTTCTACCAAAATCAGACCTTTTATGTGTATTAGCATGCTCTCAGCTGAAAATATCTACTTGCATTGCTTTTTACGTAGTTAAACTGAGGTTTCTAGACTTGAGGATGGATCAAAATTCGCATCCCCAAGTATGCTACAAGTTACCGCGGCCAGTCTACAACTTGAACCAAAATAATTTGACGCACACCTCATGCCAGACTCAAAAATGCACCTCTAATTCATTCAAATCAAGTCTACTCCTACCTTCCACGTGTATCTTAACCGTCAATTTCTTGTAATTCTGTCTGCAATTATTCTCAATCACCACACTGGAATTAGCTGTCGGATGAGACAGTTAAGACTCTGATCGACCATACCTATTAACCTTAAGACTAAACGGCAGGTCTTACAAAATTCAAGAAGCCATTGTTGGTCATTACCGGTCAATGGTTGACTCTCTTAGCTATTTAACAAAGTTGGTAAACTGAATCAACCTTAAGAACAAAAAAAAATGATTATCCGAAGTTGAGACGCGAGTTGGACAACTTGATGACGAAAGATGTTGTCTTTGATCCTTACAAAGAGGATTTGGCAAAAGGAAAAAAAATAAGAAAAAGGAAAGAAGGTTGGGTGCGAAGAGCAAAGTTATTATTTTGGGGCTTTCTTTCACCCAAGAGGATATGTAATGTACAACCCGTTGAGAGTCGCAAGACAATGCAGTTAGGTACAAATAATTCCAAAGGAGCACAAGATTTTCAAAATCAATGAGAAAAAACCAAATCACATGATAATGATATTGACATTGTTCACAAGCCTTTACCATCATTTGATTATTGGGAAGACAGAGCTTTTCATAGATATCCTCTGCAAGGTCCATCTTGAACAGATGATGATGCAATTCTGGGTTACATGACGTGGTACCTGAATGTTTCGCAAACTCGAGTGATACGAGTAGATGAGAGCCCCAAGATAGAGGACAAAGATACACTTTGGTATGTACTGTTACTAAAATACGTTTTTGTTAATGGTTTTAGCATTATATATCGAATGTTAGTTCTTTGAAATTGAAACAGAGAAGACGAGTTGGGCACTTGATAAAACAAGCAAAGCTAGAAATCAGGGAATGGAAAAATGTTAACACTAATAAAAAGCTGACCGATGAATTGAACAGTCTCGAAGATGTAGAAGTTGGTGCAAAGTTTGGGGAGATGGACGAGGAGGAAGAAGAGGAGGAGGAGGAGACATTGTAGAAGAGGAAGAGAGAACCCCAAAAAAAGATGACTGAAGGTGCATCAAGAAGCGCCCAACCTGGTAAACGAGGACGAGGTAGGCGTGGTCGTGGCGGTGGACGTGGTCGTGGTGGAGATGTTCATGAATGAATGGTTATATTCATGTTTATGTATTTAATTATGGATAATGATGGAGTAAAAACGTATGTCTTGTCTTAAACTTATTGTTGAATTATGTTTGGTTATATTCCTAGTTTATGAATGACTTATTCTGGTTTCTTTTGAAAATTGTTTGTGTTTGTGCAAGACGCGATTAAATAAAAAACTACAATGTGTGTGCAAAACATGTATATTCGGCATTTTTCAGTCGGAATCGGTTTACATGTCCACATATGTAATACGATTCGATTGTCCCCAGAGGTTTAGTTTCAGAATCGGTTTACATGTACCAATATGTAATCCGATTGTTATGAAGAAAAGTTCTATAGGATTTTTTTGCCTAGAATCGGTTAATATGTACCTACATGAAATCCGATTAATTTGAAGAAAAGTTCTGTATCTTTTTTTTCCAAGAATCGGATAACATATGCATTACAAAAGCCCGATTTTGTGAGAGGTATATTTTACAAGATTTTGTAAGGAAACAATCGGCCTATTTGATTATTTATAAATTCTAATTGTTTAAATTGAATTAAAAAAAAAATAGCCGTTGAGACTTCATCTATATAAGGACAACCTCTTTGAGCCACTCCCACATGACAGACTTAGCCTAGAAAATGGAATGGGAACCGTTTGAAGATTTGTGTCTCGTTAAATCATTTGCTAATAGAATCCATGAACGTCGGAATGAAATCAATTCAATGTTTTGGAAGAGAGTTAAAGAGTTCTTTTACGAACGTACCGCGAATCCAAATAACCGTAAATGGAGACTTGGCTTTTCGATTCCAATACATAAAAAGATCAATGAGTTAGGAATATGGTGTACCACTATCATGCATGAGCTCCTCTTAGGGAAAAATTGAGTAATGCGATCATCTTTGTACCTATGTCAAAAGTTCACATACTAACATTTAAGAATTCATTGAATTTCAGCTGGAACGTTTCGACGGGCTAAGGAGAATTCGTAATGGGGAAACAAAGTTCATTCACCACAAACAATATACGACGACGTTATACCGACGTGCTCGGAGGTTCATTGACGAGCATTTGATGTGTCGAATTCTAGAATTCCCATACTGAATTCTATATATGTACAACGCTAATTTCCTAAACTATGTAATATATATTTTGTTTATGAAGGTAAGCTATAATCGGATTATATGGATATATATAAACACCGATTGTTAGAATCGGTTTATGTGGGTATTAATTAAACTCTGATTCTGGGTTTACATCTTCATTCAGAATAAAACCAACTCAGAATCGGTTTACAAATTCACTAACATCAACTGATTCTGGATCGAGTCTTTAAAAAAAAAAAAAAAAAAAAAGAAATCACAAGTGTTGATTATGCATTAATCGTAGTTAATTTCAGGATTAACTTGATTAAACATTATTTAATTATCCGAATTAGCACTAATTTAAGAAGGACATATTAGGTATTAACATATATATTGGATAAGAGGTTTCTAAGAATTGTTACTTAATGACCCTATTTGTCATGTAGCTATAAGCCCCAATTAAGTGGCATAGGCCCATTTAGGGAGGTTTGAAAAAGTGTTAGAATGTCTTTTAACATCTTTGTAATTCAATTTACTATCCAAACAAGCACATAAAATCAACCAAAAATATCAAAATCACACGTTCTTCCCTAATAATATTAAAGTCAAAACTCATTTTTCTTTTCATGATCAGATCAAACTAACCTTAAACCGACCCCTCTAACCTAATTGTTAAAGTCCAGAAAAACCAAGAGTAAGTAAAAATCGATGCAACCTCGTATACCATGCGCGCGGAGACTGTTTGAGCCTATAAATAGATTTCCTTACTCTGCAGACATGAGTAGGATGAGAGGGATCAACGAAACCAGTGGCTAACTCATATAAACCTCCTCTTCTAAAACTCCATTTAAAAGCATTATTGACATCTAGTTGTCGAATGACCCAATTTTGAGATACAGCAAGAGCAACAATTGTGCGTAAAGTAGTAAATTTCACCACTGGACTGAAGGTTGTAGTGTAATCAACTCCATATTGTTGGTTAAAACCCTTGGCAATTGAGTCGGCTTTATACCGAGCAATTTTTCCATCCGCGTGCCATTTTATAGTAAATACCCATTTATTTCCAAGAACGTTCTTTGACGGAAGGCGAGGAACTATATCCCAAGTACCATGGTGAATATGAACATTAACTTCATCCACCATAGAGTTCTGCCATGGTGGGTACTTGAAATCTTGAGAAGCGCATGTCGAGAAAAAGTCGTTGTTGTGAACTTCACTAGATAGAACTAGTGGATAACGGCTCGAACAAAACTTTCTTTTGAAGATTCCTGATTTGGAACGAGTATGCATGCCTGTAGTGGTATAACCATGCAAGATGCGGTCAGTAGAATAAGATGTCAGCAAACACTTACTGAAGAAACATGTAAGTATTTGGAGAAAAAACTAAAAATGAGTAGCATAAGATGTCTGTCACCGAGTTTGTATCATACTTTAACAAGTACTGACTCTTTGGCCTCTTCCTATGCATATGCCAAAAAAATGGTATTTGGCATGCCACCTGGCATGCCAAACCATTTGTGCCACTATGGGGAAACTGCAGAGCGATCGAATCCCTAGCGAGCGATATTGTTAATATCTCCGGCGATAAAGTCTTTACGGCAAGCGATATTGTGAATATCGTTCTAAATTCACTATATCGCTACCGATATAATCAATATCGCCACTGTTCAAGCTTCTTATGCCTATAAATACCGCATCTCTACTCCCACCTTCTCAATTCTCCTCAATTCTTCTTCTCAAAACCTTCTTAAAAACCTCTGAGTTTCTTTAAACTTTTGTTCTAAAACGATTATCTTCAACAGATATGGAGAGAAGAAAAAGAAACAAAAAAGGGAAAGTATCTAGTAGTACCTCAGGCACTGGAGCAAATTTTGTTGTGGATACAAATTATGAGTTTAATAATGTTAGACTAGTAGCCGATGAAGGTGTATTCTCTAATCACCTTTCTGCTAATGAAGGGAGATGTAACGTTATACATCTAAGAGGTGGATGGAGTGAGTTACGTACAATTTTTCAATTACTTCCTCTTGCTGTTCAAGAGAGAGTGTGAAGATATCCTTGGCGACATCTATATCTAATAAAACCTAGAAACCACAGGACTCAAGGTGTTCAAGTTATATTAGAACGATGGTGGAAGACTACAAATACGTTCTTTTTCAAGGACTTTAAATGCGGTAAGTAGGTCTTTTCTAGTAATTTAATTTTTACATTATGTGTTTTGTTTCATAAAAATCAACAAATTCTAATTATGAGTAATTATTGTTAATAGGAGTTACACCGCTAGAATTATACATGTTAACCGGAATTCCATGCCAAGGGAACTTACTTCCATTTAATAGACTAAAGTGGGAATCAGAAGATAGATGGAAAGAATTACTTCCTTTACACTCAAATGAATTAGAAATAAATCCCATACATAGACAAATAAAAGCGTATGGGATGAATGTGTCTGGGTTGAAAAGTTTTTTTGTTGTTATCTTTGTAAAAATGCGTCAAAACAGGGAAGCCGATAATCAATATTTGATCCCCGAACATTTTGAGGAACTAGAACGTCTGTTTGTATTGTGGACACTGGGCCAATGTCTGTTTCCAAATGCTAGCTCAGTAGTGTTAATTGGGTTTCTAGAAGCATTAGAAGATTTAGAGCAAGCACTAACATATGATTGGGGGACTGCGATTTTATCAGAGATTTACATTGCCCTAAGTGAAAACTCGACGTGTGAAAAAGATAGCTTTAATGCTTTTGGGGAGTTCTGGAGGTAAGAACCAATATTTTTCACATTATGTATTTATTTTTCATTTTCATATGGAAAACTTATTAACCTCCTGAATGTTATAATTTTCAGTATTGGTGGTATACATATTTCCGTGTTTCGGAACCTTGTCTTAAGAATTATACGAATGTTTTTCCGATCATACGGAAGTATGATTCTGAGAATTGGGAAGCTGCACAGATTGAAGATGGTCAACATTCTGCTATTGTTCATAAGATTCAGCAGTTGAGTAGAACAAGCCATAACCTTATCTCACATCCATATGAAGCAATACCTGAGTTCCAAGAAGAACTAGGTCAGACAATGGTAGAGTTAAGCCTTAGAAGGATCTTGTTATATAGCCCTATTTCTGAGAAGGGTGTTTGGTATTATGGTGAAAGACAACTTCTTCTGTTGTAAGGGAGATCAGTGATAGCTGTCAACCCTTATCCCAGTACATATGTTTCAGCAGAAGATTACTTCAAATTGATAAGGGAAGGTCATCGTTGGCAACAAGCTGATGAATTGATCCATGAGCCGATTGACAGAAATGAGCACCTATCTTGGTTTAATACTATTTTCAAGACAAATATTTCCATGCAACCGCAAAGTTTGGGTCGGATGGATTTCCAAGCTTTAGGTAGGTTGCCACTTGACAATGAATTTCTTCCTTCCCAACCTCCACCAGAGACGGGTGACGTATTTGCATATTTTTCTCAAAGTTCATCGTCAAACATGCCACCCTTTTCTTGGGAGGTAAATACTATATCCAGCACATCTGAAGAGATTTTTGTTTTCCAATTGTTTCAAGTGCACCTACTCGGACTTATCCATACCTCGGGGTCAATGCTACAGAGTTGGATTATCAGACCCGGTGTAACGATTATGCGGCTCTTGTTCAGGGAATTCAGAATATGCACTTGGAACAGATGCAAAGTTTGAGGGAAAACATGATGTTTGAGATGAGTCAAGGACTTGAGGGTAATGATGGTTTAGGTAGTAGTAGGGAATGATTCCGGTGTTACAGGAGCTGGTAGAGGAATGAGTCCAACCGGAAGTCAGCAAAGTCATAGAAGTCACCAAAGTCGTGAAAGAAGTTTGAGACGTCGTCCTATGGAGGAGGTACCAGAAAGTTCAACCCCACACATGGTGTTAGATACTCAAGGTGGTGAACAAAACATTGGCTTGGATACAACTCCTACACGTATGTTTAGTCATTCGCCAACTGACATACTTACTCCAGGTGGTGGTGTGAACATGGAAGTAGTTAGGAAAACGAATATGTACACCTCAATTTCGTCAAACTCATCAGCATTTCAACCATTCCATCAACACTATCAACCACACCCATTTCAAGATTTGTATCGTGTTCCCATACCCCCTACTCCCATTGATTATCAAGGTTATGGTGATTATGATGAGACTCAAGCACCAAGCGAGTCTCAAACTGGCAGCTTAATAATTTGTTGAACAACTCTATGGATCCAGAAAATGCAGGCAATTGGATCTTTGGTCCGGGAGGAAATGGACAAAGAAATGAGTAGTTTAAATGTTTTCTTTTAAATGGACAAGGAAATGAGTAGTTTAAATGTTTTCTTTTAGTTGAATTGTGAAATGTAATTTTTTTTTCAAACTAATGGAAAATATCTTTTCAATTAATGTTTAGATTGAAACCAGATTTAGATCAATTAGCTACTACTGCTCTACGCCTTACTAGAAGTTATACCACAACTATCAGTGGGTCATCCATTACAAAAAGATTTTTCTATAAGTGGATATGTGCTATCATGATCCAGGAGAAACATGTTGTTTCCTCTGGAGTCAAATCCATTCGGTTATGCAAGGACTAGGCATGGTGAAATGAAATTGAAGTTGGGTTCGAATTGGTTGAAGTGAGGCAAATGTTGGATGAAGATCTGATGAGCGATTATCATAGTATCAAGCGATAGCTTGACTGTCATTGTTGATTTAATGACCATCGAGCGTTTTTTGACCATCGAAAATGAACACTCTATCGCTCGCTGGAAACTCTCTGTCGTGTATGCCAATATACCGAAAAAACATATTGTCATATGAGTTTGATAGTTTGGCATACCCATAGTGGGTGCATATATGCCAAATACATGAGTTTGGCATATGCATAGGAAGAGGCCTTATGAGTCTACCGAATTGTTTAGCTGCAAACTTTGTGGATTTGAACAACACAGCCACTACCCACTAGAGGTGCCAAAAAGGCGAGGCTGGCCCAAGCCTGGTACTCAACGTTTCTCATAATACCATGAAAAAACCTATTGCATCTCACGAAATTTCCCAAGAATCATTTTTTGGGCACCCTTGTTTATTTGGGGGAACCATTGTGTTATTTAGGGTAGGGCAGCCCTTATCAATAATTTCCTCTTAAAACCTAAATGTCCCTTTTGATTATGTTTTGGTTATGATCCGTGAAATCATTATTGAAATGATTAAGTAAAAACTAATTAGTGAGATTAAATTAAAAGATGGGTTATTAAAAAAAGAATTATAATCTTTTAGAGAGTAAATTTAGAGAAGAAGAAGGAGAAAACCATGGAAAATAAAAAAAAATCACATTCACTACGTTTGGGAATTCAAGTGATGAAAGCTCGTCTGATTCTTCATCTCCATCATCTCCTAGAGTATTTGTTAATCTTCACAATGATCCGGATATGAGTGATTTCTTAGATGGTTAATGTATTCTTCCCCAAACTCAATCTCAAGATGATAATGATGGATTTTATCAACCACAACCGGAGGAAGAACATTTGGGTTTCCGGTGTATGCTCCAAACTTAGCTAATGTTGGTTGAATTGCTCCAAAATTTCAAACCAAGTGTATTTTTTTAAGTAGTTCGGAACAGATAACCGAACTAATCTGGAAGTGTATTTCGGTTACTTTTGCCAAACACACAGGTAACCGAACTCTATATTAATGGAAGTTTGATGGATTCTAGAGTAATGTTCGGTTGTTTCGCAACCAATTAACCAACCGAACTTTAGGTAAAATAAGCTTTTACTTAGTGTAAAATCTTCGGTTGGTTCGCAAACAAAAGAAAACCGAACTTTAGGAAAAAACAAAGCCAAAAACAAACAAAACACGCAGGTAACTGAACTATGTACAATTTATGTGATCGGTTACATGTCATATTGTTTGTTAACCGAACCTAGAGTTCGGTTTACGCGATCAAATTATGTTGTTACCGAACTCTGTTGTGATTTCAATTGATGTTGTTCCATTTCTTGTAGATTGAATGCCAACCTATACCAATGGATGATCAACCTTCTCCGGTTAATATGTTGTCCGAAGATACATCCCATCACTATGTCAATGATTTGTATTTGATGACCATATTGATGCGAAGAATTGGGCTAGAGAGCATGCCAAGAGAGCCATGTGCGTATTAGTTTTGAATGAAAAATAAAGCAAAACTTGTTTTGAAATGGTTTTTGAGAGAAGTGGAGATATGGATGCTAGTCACAAGAGGAAGGTATGTGAGTATAAAGGAAAGACGACGAGGAAGAACACATCGTGCTCAAAGAAAACTAAATGCCCGTTCAAGCTAGTTTTTAGTATCTCAAAACAAAGAAAAGGATGGGTTCTATCTATGGATAAGGTGGTAAGTCATCACAACCACCCTCGTCTGGAGGATCTTGAAGGACATGCAATTGCCGCAAGGCTCACTCCTCAAGAAATGGAGAAAATAGCTAAATATAGGAGAATGCGTATTTCACCACTTGGTATGCTTCGCCTATTAAAGGATGGTAACAAAATTTGAAAGGGCGCTACTAGTGGTAGTTGCAACAATGCGAAGGAGAACCGTGTGTTATTGGGGCAAGAAAAGGGAAATGGGTCATTGAGACAAAGATACTTGTACTTTCCATTCCCAACGAATTTTGGCAATTAAGTCCATTAGGGAATCAACATCCCCATTTGAAAAGCAGCAATAACATGGTATACCATATTCAATCCTGAGGTAATGATGCCACAATACATGAGGTTAGAGATAAATTGAGGGTTGTGAATATGGGTAGAAAATTGTGCCTTACCTATTCCATCGTGACAACATAAGATGCCGCCCAGAAAGCATAAACGGACATCACACTATGGTGTCATACCTCAAAAGGATCAGGCACCTATGCCAAAAAATTAAGAATAAGTGGAAAATTACATCAGAATTGCTCTCGATATGATCCCACTGTGTATAAATATATTTTGAGGATAAACAATAGGTTAAACTGGTAAAGACATCGATTTGCCTATCACTTGAGGCCTAAAAATTAACTTTAAGTGGAAGCATTTACGTTATGTTAAAGCCAAAATTAGTTTTATATGTACAACATCGTTGCCGTGGGACGTTTTCATAAATTGGTTTATTTCATATATATTTTACATATATATGATGCATGCGACCATTTATTCAATTATGGATTATTAGATCACAATATGAAAATTGAGTAAGGCTAGTCGTAATCATGTGGCTTCCTTGCGATACATGACTTGAAAATAGAAAGAGAATTCTCAAGATCACAATTAAATTAAGATCGACGACTGTTCAGAAACTATTGGGTGAATTAGGAGACTTGAATGCAAACGGTTGATCTTCTTTCTGTTCTTTGATAACCGCTTCTGATTAGTTACAGCCTTACAGGACACAACCCTGTTCAAAATATACGTCCTTTGGTGAATTAATGATTTAATTCAATAGCCACCACTTGTAAGTGTGAAGTGTGAACAGTCGTGCCTATCCATGATCATGATTCA
Organism: Papaver bracteatum; assembly: GCA_023529315.1. Taxonomy (NCBI): domain Eukaryota; kingdom Viridiplantae; phylum Streptophyta; class Magnoliopsida; order Ranunculales; family Papaveraceae; genus Papaver; species Papaver bracteatum. The sequence goes on along the minus strand of JAJJWX010004858.1, from coordinate 943,787 downwards.
TTATTATCTCCCTTGAAATCTAGTGCGTTCGAATAGTTGTGGCTGTGATGGGTAATGGTTTCTAAAGCAAAAGTTTGAAATTTGACACTTCAGAATCTCTTCTCAGCTTCACAGTATTGCTTTAACTTCTTGTCCACTTTTCTTTTTATGTGTGTTGTCTGTTTGCAAGAAAAACGATAAAGAAATGAGAAATGGAGAGTAACTTCACAGGACATTGATCGGCAATGATGAATGTTATTTTGGGAGATTGGTGCGTAGATACCAACTGGTGTCTACTAGGAAAAATGCCAACGGGACAAGTTTTCCTCGTGAGATTATCAATTCTCGAGATCCTGTGTTAGTTAATGTTTTTGGATGCTATCCATTTCAGTGTGGAACAATGGAGCCGATATCCTACTTTTAATTGGGAACAGTTGAGTTTCTTGAGTATGTGAATATTGGCATGTGATCATCCATGTTTATCACATGGGTAAACCAGTAAGATTAGATCCTGACTTATTGGGTTTGGAATTGGCATGGTTGTACATGAGCCGTTCATGTATGAATTTCTCTCGTACTAAGATGAAGTTTTAGTACGCCGAAAGATTGGAATTTAGATCACCATTTCCAGATTTCATACTTTCATGACATTTGAGAATGACATGAAATGTGGGGGAAAGGTAATGAGAAATGTCAGCCAGATATGGGTTCGATTGGTTAGATAATTTGGGACAGTCAATCCGATGATTGAATGACTATTCGAATTCCCACTAATAATCAATTTGTATAAAATCTTACTGACAGTTTGAGTTCGTTAACTCAAGAATTGGAATTCAAATTCATATAGACAGTAAAATGAATTGGTGATTGGGGAGTCAAGAGGTTCGATTAACTCATTTGTCAGTTAATCTGAATCAACTAGAGATATTGCAAGCAGGTCCCGTAGTTAGATGGATTGATTACTGTTGCAAAGTGATGGCAATCCAATTGAAAACTAATTATAATTAGTTTGAACGGGGCAGGTATTCATGTATACTGTATGGAGATAGGTATTCATGTATACTCTGCAGAGCTTGCAATTTTTAAATTAAGTTTGTCACTGGGTTTGTCACCTGATAAATTTTCTTTGGTTTACCACAGGATTGTGGGGGTGATCATATAACAAGAGTGTTATAATAAATGATAAACTCATCAAAAAGTGGGGTGCCTAAAATGGTATTATGATACGTTCCTTGTCAACGTAATACCATAAAGCAATTGCTCTCAAATGCGCGCGTTAAGAAATAGTGTTTGAGAATTGTATCAAGCCGATAAATGATATAAATTCTAGGGAGAGCTTATAATTGCATCATCGAGGGGAATTGGCTTATAGCCTTATTAAAGAGTAAGTTGCAGCGGTAACCCAACCTAAGCGATTGGAGATCCCATGGTCTAGGTTCAAAAGGGAAAACTAAGTTGTGACGAACTCGCCAGATAACACTGGAAGAGATTTTATCTTTCCCATTCCTATATATGATAAGAGTCAGTGTTTCCTGTCACGTAAGAGGTTGAGATTTTCTCTTAATGATTCCTATAGCTTAGTCTAACTAAGAAAAGTATGGCAAGATACTTTCAAATAGGAGATCACCTATATGAGTGATAAGTGGGGCCGCTTCTATGATAACCTTTAAAGGCTAGGTTAATATAGAGCACTCATAGAATTCCAAGAACATTCGGGGCCGAAATGAACACAACCGAGAATTTGACGATTATAAGGAGATATAATGTGTGAGATTTATTGTATGGATTTACATCAACGGCTGACAGTTCAACGACATCGTGTCCACTGATTGGCTAGTAAATCCGGTAGATTTTCACTAGGTTTGATTCAAAGCCAAAAGCTACCATTTACCGATGCATTATATTTTCTGCATGTGCTCTTAAAAGTTTGTAAGTTTTGTTGAGTCCGTATTTTCACTCACGTGGGGGATTGTGGGAATTTTTAGTGAAAAAAAAATATGTGAGTGAAAAATGGTTTTCAAGATTTAAATCCAAGAGATGTGTTTGGGTTATGCCTTTTCACCATAAGACACCTAGTCATGAATAGGTGTTATGGAGAGTCACCATTGGCCATGGAGAGTACCTATTGGTGAAAAGACACCATGTAGAGTCACTATTAACTCTATATAAACCCATCTCTTAGTTTTGTTTTCACAAGTTAAAAATGAGTTTTACAAGTTTTTGAGAAAGAGAAAACAAGTTTTGAGGTCAAGAGTCAGAGTCAATTAAGAGCACAGTAATTGTCAACATTCGCTGGCCTAAAAGTATGGTAGTGCTACTTACTATAAGGCGTGATCGTTGTATCTTGGAAGGCAACATCCGTAGAACCGTGAGCACCGTATGCGGGGATGAATTGTCTTTAAGGAAAGAGGATTACCTCGCCTCGATCAACCAATCCGATAAGTCTTTCTTACTCTCTTCTTATTATTCTTGTGTTTGTTGCATGAACAGGATTTCCGAGAAACCGAAACCGCATATTATTTCCAACATTTTACATCATGGCTATTTTTACATTCTCGTCCATTTAAACAATATCAAATTTTACATGTCTTTTTCACCCATGAATTGTTGTAATTGGATTAATTGACCAATTTTGCGTAGTTTAATACTGACCACGTCGTTGTTGCTCGTTTTAGTTTTCCAACCAATTCGACCACTGGCATCAATTAAAGCAATATTTCCATTGCGACTAAACACAAGTTTAGCACTCTTTCCAATAGGGTAGTTCAGGTTAGCTTCCCAAACCCATTGTGTAATCATATAGGATCACCCGATTTTAGGTATTAAGAACGAGTATGCAATTATGTAAGAATGAGTATAAATTTTGGGTTGGTTTATTACCGTACGTAGAAGCTGTAAAAATGTTTCTACGACTCTATCATTGAAGCAAAAACATAATAATTCTTTGGAACACTTTACTTGGCCGGTGCACAACCTAATTAAAGTTTGAACAACTCTTTCTCACACTGAAATGAAGTGTAAACAAGGTGTGAGAATTCCCTTTTATGATAAACTGTATTACTTCCAACAAGTGTTATCTTAGCTCTTGATAAGGGGCTCCTCCCATTAGGGTTAAGAATGTTGGATGGATGACCTTATAAAACAAGGGCATCTGTGTCTCTCTCACTCACAACTAAACTAAACTAGACGCCTCTGCACCGTCTCTCATCCCTCTCTTTCTCTCCCCTTCTTCCACAAATTATGAATTGGATCTCAATCTTGGTTTTGTTTTGTATTGGAGAGACACGATCATCATGGATCAATGGAATCAATTGTCATAATGACTTTCCCTCCCAAAACCAACTTCTGTCATATTATCCTTGTAGTGCTGCTGCTGCTAAATTGAATGAGACGTCGGAACTGCAAAATAAAGTGCTAGGGATGGGACAAACGTCAATGGTACTGCATCAAATCCGGAGGGAATGTCGTCTTCATTCAAAAAAGCAGAAAATCAAGATGTTAAAATTTATGCTTACAGCTTGAATCTCCATCTGCCTTACCACCAGAATCAGAAGGAGTAACCATGCTCTCTCATAGACAAATTCCTGACTTTTTAGGATGCAGAGAAGAGATTACAGACCATTTCAGTTTTACCTGGTGTAAGTTAATTAATTAGCTCAAGGTTTCTGGTTGTTCATGCCATTGAGATCTGAGATTGGTTTTGTAACTGTGTTTTTGTTATAGTGTAATCATCATGAATTCATTTATTGGAATGTGATTTTCTTTACTGTGCAATTCATATATTTACAGTTTTGTATTCTCATATGTTTGTAAGTTGATGTATTTGTTACACAATGACACCCAAATGTTGGTACCAAGGACTGGTATTTAGATTTTCAAGCACACATTGTGAAAATCCCCCAGTTAGCAACATATCCTTCCTTGGGGTGCAATGATAGGTTAAATTTATGCCAAAACCAAAAAACTACTAAATTTTAAGTAAAGGAATTTTTACAAAGTAAAAGAACTTTACTTTGGCGGAAGCAGATTAGAAATTGTAAGAGTAACTAACTGAACTCAACCATGTAGAAGAATCCAACTCGTCCATATTGAATATCCGGCCAACTAGTCATACACAAGTGAATCCTTGTTACCCCTCTGGTGGTTTCATCATCAGGTTTGCTAATGCAGTCATTATCTCTTTGCTTTTCACTCTAAGTTTTCGGAATTGCTCAAATCTACACATCTGATCAATGTTGAATTACCCTTTCCATTCCTCAGGACTAGGCTCTCCAAATTCGAAACGCGAGACTCTACACATTTAATTGTTGAATTTTCATTTTCAATCCTCAGAAGTAGACTCACCAAATCGAAATACATCTTCCTCCAATATTCAGTTGCATCTTCAGGTGCCCATTCATCCCCATGTTTAGCAGCAGCTAATTCAGCCTGGAGTTTAACGCACGGATAAATTTTCATTTTATTCCATACTCTCAAACTCAACCACAGGTTCTTCAGACCGTTCCGTTCTTTCCACAATTTTCTTTTTCCTCTTAATATTGGCAGTACCACCATCTATATATAATTGTATGAATCAGCTGGAATGAAAATCCACAATTAGTTAGGCAAAGCAACGCAACGATTCCTTTGGGGGACTTAAGTTAACAGAAAAAAACTATGAAATTTCTCAATTATCATATTTTAAACTTGTAAGCAAACGAAATGAATAACAACAACAACAGCAACAACCGCAAAAACAGATGTAACTATGAACTGAATCTCTGGAACTAGAACTTGAGACACCTAATATTGAATCCATCATAGTATCATAAAGCCTAAAATTCAATGACTTACTACATTGCAGAGTCAATACACAGCCAATGTAAGTCAATTTACAAACCGAAAAGAAAAAAATACACATCCGATGTATTATATGGTATGTTAACCAGTTTTCTATTTCGTATGTGCACAAAATTAGAGGAGGCTAAATGGAGATGCAAGATCCCGATCTCTAATGCAAAAAAATTAAGGCCACATATCCATTATAAACTTGGCCAAAAGTAGTCCACCTGTTAAGACAAAATATCAATCAAGGACAAAGGTGAATGAAAACGGAAAATCAAGAAATGATTCCCAATACATTTCGTCTTTGTTCCTATTCGAATTTTTCATCGCCAGCGTATCACCTAGAGAAATGTTGGAATCAACAAAACTATGAGAATTTTCAGGTTCGGCAAGACTATCACCACCGTCATCCGAGTCTGAGACAAGGTTCGCAAAAGTCTTGTTACTCATTTTCAGATCATGATGAGCTTGAGATGATGATCCATGTTGAGATGGATCGCATCCACTTAATAAATATGCACTTCCTGAAGGAATGCACACAACAGGGTACTTGGCAAACTCAGATTCTGATTCATTCACATGAGAATCCGATTTGCTCATGGTGTTTTTATTTCTTTGCTTCTCACCAGTTTGAGTAATTTCATTCTGCAAACCCCGTCCTGCTTCGCACTCAATTTTTCCAGAATTACAAAACTTTTCACATGTCGATATTGATCTATCTTCATATCTCATTGTTAAGTCTTCAATTTCCAATGCTAGGACTAGAGTCTCCAAATCGGAACACTTGTTCCTCCAATCAGTTGCATCCTCATCTCTAGCAAGCTCCAGTTTCATCTTCGCAAGCTCCAATTCATTCTTGGCAAGCTCTAATTCCACAGACACTTGGAAGCAGTTAGTCTTATAATTCTCCAGATTCTCCAACTCAACAACAGGTTCACTAATTCCTGTAGAGGATTTTAGTTCTCCAGATTTAGTTTCGATTTTTTTCCTCTTTGCCCCAATTTTGGCAGAAGCACCACCTACAGCTGGATAGAAAATTCCCAATTAGTTGAGCAATGCAGTGAGTGATTCTTAACAGATGAAACTATGAAATTTCTCAATTAGTTATCATAATTCATAGCAAACGAAAACAAACAACAGTATAATAATTAATCAAGATACAAACTGAGAAATGTATATAAGAATTACTCACAGGTATAATCAAGGGACCAGTCATCTTCCTCCTCCTTTTCAAGCCACTAATAGGGCCAAAACTTTCACCTTCACCATTTCCACTTCCATTCTTCTCCTTGAGATTCTTATAATACTCTGCGTGATAGTTATAATGTTTTTCACAACGTTTAGTCTTAGGAACACTATCATCACCAGCATCCGCAGCACCATAACCCATCCTAAAATTCTTGCATCTCCATTCCCAACCATCGGTTTTAGTACAACGCTGTTCATCTGGAGGTAGCTTCATCTTCGTCTTGGTCCCAACATTGGCAGAACCACCTTCCGCAATTGCAACAGCTGGATAGATAATTCCCAATTAGTTAACATAATTTTGAAAATGTAAGCAAGCGAAATAAACAACAACATAAAAATCACTAAAATGAAAATATAAGAATTACTCACAGGAATCATCAATTGTAGCCCCTTGTTTTTGAATATCTGTTTCATCATCTTCTTCCTCTGTTGCCTTCTTCCTCCTCCACGGTTTCGAGCCCCTAGTTTCTTCTTTTATAGTACCAGAACCTGCACCTTCACCATCTTTATTTCTCTTCTTCCGCATCTGATTACGGTTTGCAAAATAATAGTAATGTTTTTCACAATTTCTACTCTTAGGAACACTATCATCGTCACCATGACCCATCCTAAAATTCTTACATCTCCATCCCCCTCCATTAGTTTGAGAACAACGATGTTCATCTGGCGGCATCTTCTTCTTCTCCATCACCAAATCTTTGTAATGTTTTTCACAATAATGCATTTCATTATCAGCACTATCATTCTTGCATCTCCCTTTCCCAATTTTTCTACTGCAACTCTCTTGATTAATTTTTCTACCGCAAATCTCGCCTTCTTCAATACCAGCGCCAGCCGCCTTCTTGGTGTTCTCCATTATTACAACAAAAGAATGTCTGATGAATAGAATCTAACAAACATTTATAAAGCCTCCTAAGTACTGGTTAGGTGGGGTTTTGTCTATTATACCCTTACAATTGTTGCCTTGTCCTTCGAAGGGCGTTTTGGACATATATTTTTACAATTATTTGCCGTAACAAATAGAAAAAACATGTTACTATTCGAACCCACCAGGTGGGTCCCGTACACCTAAAATCCCATTTCTACACCAATTGAGGCATTTCAAACAAAATAGTACCAAGAAAAACATTTAAGAGAACAAGAAAGATGAAGATAGAGAGATATGGCAAAATTTGTTAATGGTCGATTGGGGTTGTTGTTTCTGTATCAATGTTTATCGGTGTAAGTGGTGCGAGGGATATTGGTAGCTGTAATAATTCTCCTGCTGGAGCGCCAAGTATTCATCCTTTGCCAGAACAATGTACGTAGCATTTATGGACCGTGTGGAGTGTTTCTGCAAAACCTTATACTAATTAATGAAGGCCATGCCAAAATGATGGTGTATGGTGCCAAGAACTTTTTTTTTTGAAGCATCCAAGAACTTGTTGTACAAACCACTCAGTATTGTTGTTGGAACAAGATAATGGGACTTCGTGAAGATCCATTAATTCATGCTTTTGCTAACCTTCATCCATGGAACGAATGTGTCGGCTCGCAAGTTCTCCTTCACAAGTACCAAGAATGATCCATACTACCTTGCACAATTAAGTACTTACAATGCCAAAACAGTGTAGAATTACAGGACGGTGCGAGTTTGTGGAAAACCTTATTGTGTCCAAGGCCTGTCTAATCAGAAAGGATGTTGTTTGTCCCCAAGAAATTGTATACGAACTATGAAATATTGCTGGGAAAAGGTAACGGATATTTGGGGTTAGCATTAGTAGGAGACACTCTAATGAATATGTCCAACCACGACCACCAGTTGTCACATTAATGGCTCATGTTGATCATGGTTAAACTTCTTCGTTAGATGCTCCGCACCAGACATCTGTGGCAGCCAGAGAAGCTCGAGGCATCACCCAAGACCACGGTGATTTGGTCGTCGAATTGCAATCTAGGTCATGCCCACATTTAGTGCCTTGAGGGCAAGACCCAAGAGGTGCTGATGTTACAGATGTTGTGCCATAGCAGCTGTTCTCCAGACCCTATAAGCCATCAACCACGTCAGAGTACGTAACTATATATGGACCTATGCAGCCTAAATCACGTTTTCTTTGCAAATCCTCATCTTGGTTCCGACATCCGAAGGTTTCCTATTAGAGGATACGGAAGGAAATTTTCAAGTGGTTGAGGTCTCAGCAGCTTTTAAGATTGGTTTAGCTTTGCTTGTCTTAGCTGATGGATGTGGATGGATGCACAAACTCATGTAGTGGAGGCGAGGTTAGACAGAGGACGAGGTCCATAGTTACGTACTCTGACGACATTACAAGTAAAAAAGAGACGAAATTACAGTAAAAAAAAAGGGACAATCTAGCTTTGGTTTAAGACAAGATAGAAGCTGTAAAACTGTTTCTACTGCTGTATCATTGAAGGAAAAACATAATAATTCTTTGGAACACTTTTTTTACTAGCAGTTCCAATATTTCCATCTAAATTTTGGATGGATAGAGTTAAGTTACAAGTGCACAGCCTAAAGTGTGAAGTCAAGTGTAAACAAGGTGTGAGAATACACCACCCAGTGTGATATTGAGTCCTCAGCTCTTCATAAGGGGCTCCTCCCATTAGGGTTAAGAATGATGGATGGGTGGATGACCGTATAAAACTAGGGCATCTGTGTCTCTATCACTTCCAACTAAACTAAACTAGCCTCCTCTGCGCCGTCTCTCATCCCTCTCTTTGTCTTCACTTCTACCGCAAATTATGAATTGGATCTGAATCTTGGTTTTATATTGGAGAGACACAAATCAATCATCATCAACAATATAGATCAATTGTCATAATGACTTTTCCTCTCAAAACCAACTTGTTAATTGCCATTGTTTGTGGTGTCTGTGTTGTGCAAAAGAAAGTGCTTGGGATGGGACAAACGGCAATGGTACTGCATCAAATCTGGAGGGAATGTTATCTTCATTGATGTGCCATAAATGGAAGTAATTTGAAATAGTAGATCTGAAGAAAATCAAGATGTTAACCTCACCACCAGAATCGGAAGGTATATCATGAGACTATGACAACCATGCTTTCTCATAGACAAATTCCCTGACTTTTTAAGATGAAAAGAAAAGTTTACGGACCACTAATTCAATTTTGGCTATTGTAAGTTGGATCAAGTTTTTGTGGTTGTTTCTGCTATTCAAATTTGTATCTGTGTCTTTGTTTTAGTGTAATAATCATGAATTGATTACATATATATACAAATGTTGTTTGCTTTATTGTGCAATTCATGTATTAATATTCTTAGATGTTTGTAATATTGTTGATATATTATCTGGGGGTCGACCCTCCTTGTTCCATTTGAAAAATCCGTGTCAAGTTTCATTTTACATCTATGATTATGTTTTGTTGACAACCATTTTTCTTTTATCATTGAGTTGTTACGGTCAAATGATCATTATTATCTATGATTACTTTATGGTGTATAAAGTTTCAACATACTCTCAGTTAAGTTGGGAATCAACTGAATCTGAAACTAGAACTTCAGACACCTAATATTGGATCCATCATATCACAGTATTATGAAGCTTAAAATTCAACCCAGGGAATGGTAAAACATTGGAAGTGTACCTACCATAATAATATGATCCCTATGACTTACTACATTGCATAGTCAATACACAGCGAATGTACATCATCCGATGTATTATATGGTATGTTAACCAGTCTTCCATTTCATGTGTAAAAAATTAGAGGAGGCTAAATGGAGATGCAAGATCCCAATATCTGGTGCAAAAAATTATGGCCACATGGACAACAATCAGCTAGGACTTCGCAGGTAGGAAAAAAATAGACTTCTTAATATCACCTTTGCAATCCTCGTCCATATATAATCTTGTCCAAAAGTAGTCCACCTGTTAAGAGAAAATATCAATCCAGGCCGAAAGTGTACGAAAATTGAAAAAAAGGAAATTTTCATTTCGTCTTTGTTTGTATCCGAATTTTCATTCCATTTCGTGTTTGTTTGTATCCGAATTTTCCATCACCAACTCAAAATTTTCAGAATTACGCAACTCTTGACATCTCAATATTGAGCTATCTTCATATCTCATTGTTAGGTCGTCAATTTCCAGCGTCAGGACTAGAGTCTCCAAATGGGAACACTTATTCCTCCAATATTCAGTTGCATCCTCATCTGTAGCAGCAGTCTTCTTCGTAAGCTCCAGCTTTATCTTCGCAAGCTCCAATTCTTTCTTCGCAATCTCTAATTCCACGGACACTTGCTTATAATGGTCAGGATTCTCCAATTCAACCACAGGTTCACTAATTCCTGTTGATGATTTTAGTTTTTCAGAAGTTGTTTCGATTTTTTTCCTCTTTGCCCCAATTTTGGCAGAAGCACCACCTTCACTATCTCTACGTCTCTTCTTAAGATTCTCATATCTCTTTGCACGAAGAAGGTAATGCTTTTCACAATATCTTTTCTTAGGAACACTATGACCATCAGCAGAAGCAGCACCAAGACCCATCCTAAAATTCTTGCATCTCCATCCTCCAAAACCAGTTTGACAACAACGCTGTTCATCTGGAGGCATCTCATCCTTCTCCATCTCCTTCTTTTTCTTCTTGTTCAACTTACTTGAAGTGATCGTGGAACAATTTTTTGTTTAAAAACCCCTCTTCGTCCCAATTTTGGCAGAACCACTTTTTAAAATTTCGCAATTAGTTAGACAACAGATGAAACTAGGAAATTTCTCAATTAGTTATCCTTGTTTATTGAAACATTTAAGCAAACGACACGAATACAAGATATAAGAAATCAGTAAATTCAAGATAGATTGAGAAATGTATGTAAGAATTACTCACAAGCTTCTGGTTGAATTCCTCCTGATTCATTCTTACTACGTAGCTTCTTCTTATGTTGGTTGTCATAACAAATGTAGTGTTTTTCACAATGGGAAAAATATTGTTTGGTCCTTTTTTAGGTGGGCCCATGTCTGTTTAGTCCTTTGGTCAAACGTATTTTAGTGTTTGGTCCATAATTATTTAAAAATATTAAACTGACAAAAATACCCTTTCGTGTTAATTTTTATTTATATTCTTGTAGCAGTTCATTCCAGAAATGAAGTCCATACAAAAACTAAAAAAAAAAACAGAAATGAAGTCATATAAAAAACTTAAAAAAACAGACTTCATTCCAGGAATGAAGTCCATACAAAAACCTAAAAAAACAGACTTCATTCTCAGGAATGAAGTCTATAAAAAAACCTAAAAAACAGACTTCATTCCAGGAATGAAGTCCATACAAAAACCTAAAAAAACAGACTTCATTCCAGGAATAAAGTCCATACAAAAACCTAAAAAAACAGACTTCATTCCAGAAATGAAGTCCATACAAAAACCTAAAAAAACAGACTTCATTCCAGGAATGAAGTCCATACAAAAACCTAAAAAAAACAGACTTCATTCCAAGAATGAAGTCCATATAAAAAAACTGACTTCATTCTAGGAATGAAGTCCATACAAAACAGTAGTAGGTGAACTCATCTTCGTCTTCATCTTCAAAACAGCAGCAGTAGTTCATTTGTTTGATGAAACTTCATTTTCATCTTCATCTTCAACAACATCTTCATCCCAAAATCTCCGTCGTCGTCATCATCTTCATCGTCTCCACCATCTTCAACAACATTAGTAGCAAGAAAATCAAGAAAAAAAACTCAACACACCACCGTCTTCAAAACAGACATCAACATCTTCCTCAACAACATCGTCTTCATCGTCAACATCTTCATCTTCAAAACAACAGTAGAAAAAAGAGAAAAAAACCCTAAAAAATCGTATTCAACATTACCGAAATCATCATATTTATCGTCTACAACTACCGATCTAAAATATCTAAATGGATCTTCACCTTCATCGCCGTCGTTTAGAGCAGCAGGAACAAAAAAAAAAGAAGAAAAAAAATGGAACCTCCATTAACAGGAGGAAAGAAGAAGAAGAAAAAAAGGAGAGAGAAATTCTAGATCGGAAAAATAGAGAGAGAAAGTAAATCTGAGAATGATTTATTCTCTCCTACTTTTTGACTATATATATGGTTCTTATCCAAAAGGGTATTTCTGCCACTACAGGGTGACATTTACATCATCCATGACATCAGCGTAGGACCAAATGATAATTTTTATTACCAAATAAGACCAAACAGACAATTGACTGGGTCAAATGGACTAGACTGATACATATATTTTATTTTTAGGACTATATGGTATTTCCTACTTTCACAATATCCATGACTTATCATCCTAAAATTCTTGCATCTCCACCACCGACTTTTTCCTTCAGTTATTCCATTCTTTTGACAACAACGATGTTCATCTGGAGGCAGCTTCTTCCTCTCCAACTCCAAATCTTTGTAATGTTTTTCACAATAATGCACTTCATTATCAGCACTATCATTCTTGCATCTCCCTTTCCCAAATTTTCTACTGCAACTCTCTTGATTAATTTTTCTACTGGAAATCTCTTCTTCTTCTTCATTAGCGCCAGCCGCCTTCTTAGTAGTCGCCATTACAACAACAACAACAACAAAATATCTGATGTCGCCCTAACTCAGACTATTTTAACTATAGTTGGTAAGTGAGCGTTTTGTCTATTATACCCTCACAGTTATTTCCTTGCCAAGAGTGTCCTTCGAGGGGTTCTTTGGGTCCGGTTACTCTGGTGCACCTAGTAGCGTATAGGCGTGAGTTTATGCACTCGCAATTGCGCACAACACTCTCTCCTAGCGCCCTGGGTAATTAAATATTCCTAAAAAAAACTCAAATTACTTTTTTGTACTTCTTCAAATTACTAGTTCTATTAACAAAAGAGACAACAATACAATAATCTAGCTTTGGTTTATTCAGCCATGCTGCAAGCAGAGCCGATCCTGAGATTAGGAGGGCCTTGTGCGAACTTTTTTTATAGGGCCTTTTATGCTGTTAAAAAAAAACTCACCCTAAATATCATAATAGCAATAAACAATTTTTTTTTGTTAGTATATCCAAATATTTTATCGTAATCATAGGTATTTTTCCATTGTCAATTTTTGAAAATGTATACTAAATAAAACAATTTTTTTTTTAAAACTAACAGGACTTTACTAAAATAGGGTTCATCATTGTTATAAAAAGGTATGAGGTTTGTGTCCATGATATCCAGGGCTATCAGACGGACGACATTTAACAGGGACTTGTATCCGGCGGTCGGGAAGCTCCGGATTGAGTTTTTGCATGGACGGTCGAGAAGACTCACGGAGTTGTTAAGCGAGTCGCATGTGGGGGAAAATACAGGTTACACAAATATATAGAAAAATAATGAAAAACTGTGTTCGTAGTTCTCGGATCTCTTTGTACCCTAAACCTCTCTCCCTCTCTCCATGTTCCCCAGTTTCGGCAGCAGATAAAAAGGAAAAGAAAAAGAAAAATAACAATTAGCATTCTACTATCAACCCTATGGATTTCAGAGGAAGTGAAGCAGATGCTCAACTCGATTACGATTCCGCTATTATAACCAAGTTCATAGACGAAACAATTCCGTCGATTAAAGAAGTAACCAACAAAGTTCCTCAAGATGTGGAGGTATATATCTCAAAATCTCTTTTAAACCCTAATTTTTTCGTTATCAATAAAAATCAGTTTAGGTAATTGTATTTTTTTTATTTATTTTTTAAAATATGTTAGTTCTGATTTATCACCAGAATTTTCTGATCGGATTTGTTCAGCCTGTTATTTTTGGCGGGGCTTTGAACCCAAGAACAGCTTGATTCTGTAGTATTGTTTTTGTTCTTTTTTCATTGTTTGAAAAGGTGTCATGACAAATAAATCCAAAGACTTTTTTGTTTGATCTTCTTCTTCTTCTCAATCTCCCAGTATTATGTTTGATATTCAATACAGTACATTGTTTGTATATTTACATGATTTGTTTTAAGCCGGCGTCAAATTAATTTTAGAAGTTGAGTACGGAGAATAGAAGAAGAAAAAAAGAATACTGGATGGTGAAAGTCTGACCTGGGCTAAGATGTTAAGGGTATTTACAAAATCATACCGAAGTCAAATGAGTATTTACAATTCGTTCTATAAAAATCATGCCAAAGTTAAATTAATTTAAATAATCTTTAAATTAAGATTTGGTCTTCTTCTGGATGGTGACAGTCTGACCTGGGTGATGTTAAGTTTGTCGACAGGTTGATGCAAGCAGGGAAAATAAGTCAAGATCACATTAGCATCTATTAGGTGCAAGTATACATACCTCGGTTTAGAGTTATATTCTTCGCGGCAATTCCTTCACCAACGACAGCAGCAGAAAAACAAGACAAAAGTTGTATCATGCGCAGTTGCAACCCACCAACCACGATGGAAGAACGCAAGCTAACCGCTGGAACAGACCACTAACTACAGGGGACGAATGCAAGTTAATCGCTAGGGAAAAATGTGGTAAGAACCAATGAGTCTCACCTAAGAGTTGAGGCTGACTAACACTTATACATCTTCATACAACCATGCACGAATGATGTTCCAGTATGGGGAGGTACAACCGTACACGTATAGCCACCTGCATACGTTTGTGCAAACAGTGTATACACACGTAGTATTTACATTGGTATGAGTTCATTTTTCAAAAAGCACTGATCTCTTTGATTGAGTTCTCTTTTCATGAAATTTTTGCTCTTTTACTGCAGGAAAATAACAAGTTTCCTTTAGATGGCAATGGATTTGGAAGAAGATCGAATGGTATCTCACATAGATGATGCTCTACATGGTTCATAGAGGGAGGCACAAATGTTAACCGGATCGGGTTAGTGTATGTACATCTAATCTAAAATGCTTTTGAAAGGGGTGATATTAGATGTATAAATATTAACCGGGTACCAGTTAAAAACAGCAACCAGCGGGTTGTGTAGTTTGTTGTACTGCGATGCTATAAGCTATCAATTTCAATAAAATTAGGGTTGTGTCTTATAATTGTACAAAAGTCCTTCTTTTGGGTAACACTTTGTTGATCTTCATTTTGTTTGAGTTCACTTACGCCACACTTATGAGCCTAAAGGTACCATTTTTTTTTTCTCAATGAACTTGAGATTTATGGGTATTATTCCATGAATTGTTACTCAAATTATGGTTTTGTCTTCCTGCTGATTTTTGTAATGTTTGCTTATGTATATGTAAAGTGTAGACTACATTGCAAGCTCATTTGGTTGAAATTTTTTGTCAGTTGTTATAAGACTCATCTAACTATAGAAAGGTCAGTGTTTATGTTTCTGTTGTTATATTCAATGGGTCAATGAATCACTATTAAATGAGTCTGAACTTGATTTTAGTTTTTGGCAGTTCACACGTGATGGCTGGAATTTAGATTTTAATTCAGCCAATTTAGATGCTTACCCAGGCTTCTCCGTGGTGGTAAGTTCATTTGATTATTATTTGATTTTGAGTTCCTCTTTGCTTTGAAGGCCTTCATCTCTCTAACTTTCATCTAGCCGTATTCAACTATCTAGATGATTATGATCACTTAATTAATCACATTTGAGAAATGATGTCTTAAACAAAGTCCCACCAACCCTCTGATTGTAGGACAAAACAGAAAAAAAACGAATTCAATAGAAAATTCTAGGTCTTATCTCCTAATATTTAGCTGGAAGCCTAGAATCCTGTTCTCAATCAAGTCCTCTTTGGATTGAGATATTTAATCTGTAAATTATATATATTTTTATCAACTATGCTTGATCAGGCCTTTTTATGCTAAGATATTTTTCGGTTATCTCTTATTTCTCATTGAAAGCCACAGAAACAAATGAAAAATATATCACTGTGTAGGATTTTAGAATTTATCCAGGCATTGTTCTAAACCTCAGATTTCTAATGGCATGTGCTTATTTTTCTTCTTATCTAACCTGATTTTGATTGTTTTCACATATTTTGACTGCGTATAACCTGGTGCAATAGAATGATCTTATTATTTTCCTATCCTATTTTGTTTCTTCTTCTTGCTCTTGCAATGAACACTCATAACTGATAAATAATTTGCTTTATTACTAAGGTTGGCATTATGGAATCCAATTACATAAGCATTCATGTTCTTACCTAACCCATCTAAGACATAAAGGGAATATTTGGTGAACTAGAATGTTGAGAGATTGTATTTTTTATTAGCTTGCTTCTCTTTGTTTTTCAAGTTTTTTCCATTTTATCTTCAACTCTGATTGGCATCATTGAGGTGTAACTGATTCTTTTTTTAACTCTGATTGGACAGTGCCCACTAGCAGCGAATGACTCCTCAAGTAATAGCTGCCCATATGTATGATACTTAATTATATTTTTCTCTATAGAATCTCTGTTGTACATAGGGAACTATTGATGTTTCATGGTAATTTAGAACACATTATTTTGCTTATGAGGAAAAAGTTATACATCAAGATGTGCTACAATTGGGAAATTCAAAATATTTAATTCTGATCGAATGTTAATCTTAGGAATTTATGTTTGCATCTTCACCTTGGGTTAATAGTTTATGTTGTTTATTCGTACTTTGTGGGATGTTGTGCAATGAATATGAGGGTCGAGTACATAATGTAGCTTAATGTATTTTTAGTTGAATTAAGAGCGCCATAAACTTGCCAATCGGATCCTGAAATTGTAATGCTAATTCCTTGACAGGGGGCTTTTGTTCTTGAAACACCCATAATGGCAAGCACCACTAGGGAGGCATCTATTTAACTATCTAACCGTTTGCACATCTCAAAAGTATGATCTATCAACTGATGGGCATTTGTGTTCAACTCAAAATTAAATCTGTGTTCATCTCACACAGATCATATGGTGGATTTTCCAGTATGAGTGCAGTGGTTAATGAGATGAATTTCTAACTTTTTTTGTGGTGTATAAGGTAAGTTCACGTCCATCATATTCTGATTTTTAATTTCAAGTGTACGAATCAAAATGGGAGAGGTAAAATCGTGTCAGTTAATATTACCAATCTTTCGATGGGTTTACGTTAGGTGTTGTAATCAAGTTCAAGTAATGTTAACACTATATGTTATAGGTTTAAATGATGCTGTTTTGCTTGGATTAATTTTAATATCTTTCGGGTCTTTATTTTTCTTATATATATATTTGTTATGCACCTAAATTTCTACTCACAGGGGGCTGAATTGGTTGACTATGTTGTCCAGAGTGAAGTACAATTATTGTTGACTATGGGCATCCTTGCATTTAGCTAACCTGATGTAATTCACGATTTTCATGTGCATGGAAGAAGCACAAGACAAAAAGGTACATTATACTTTTGATTTCCTTCTTGCATTGGTAGTTCCTCTTCAGCCCATGCCACCTGATTGAAAACCTAATGCGTGAAGCTTGATAACAAAAATGAGAGAAAAATCAAAATGCTAGAAATTTATGATGTGCTAGCCCTGATTATGAAGTTGCTTATAGAAAAGTTAACCAAGATCTGAGGATGTGATTCCACTAGATTTCCCGATCCTAAATACACCTCTGACCTATTATTACTGACTTCATGACCGATATTTCCCAACCATAACCTTCAGTCGGGTATGGTGCTTTCCGTTGTCATCTTCCTGAGGTATTCTCTATCAGCGTTGCTTCTTCTCGGTTATAGTATATGTGTTTATTCTCAGAATCCAGTTTTATGTTTTCAGTTTCTCTAAATTTTGTATATCCTAGGTGGCATGAAATTTCACACAAAAGGTCATTCCAATTAGCATGAAATTTTGTATATCCTAGGTGGATGAAGGGGAGTTTATTCCTTTTTACAATTAGCATCACTGTGAAGTAGGGAGAGTTGGACTTCATTCATGTTCAGGCATAAAATTCGTTTCACTATTAAATTGATTTCTTATTCTGAAGCAAGAAGATATTTGTATAGTACTGAAAACAATTGTTTTTCTGTTAGTGTTATCTTACTTTGCAAGATGATTCCTGATATTGTACGCTAAACAAACTAAAAACAGATTTGGGTGGTGGTGCAATCTGTTTTTATTTTATTTTATGAGTTCTGGAGTAAGTTTTAGTTCATTTGTGCTAAAGTTAGTGGTTTTAATTTGTTCCTTTTAAGATCAGCATATTTTGGGTCTGAACTTAAAGTTTAGGATTCATTTGTGCTAAAGTTATGCTATTTTTGGTTGTAAGTGTGTTTGCTTCAATTGTTTGATGTGAATCCTTTAGTCATGTCCATCTAAGATCATTTTATTTTGTTCGGTTTAGTCTATAAACTTCAGGTTCAGGTAACAAAGGATATGGTCCAGGTTATTGGGAAGATTTCAGTGGAGAAGGAGAATTTAGTTTCAAAGAAGGGAGGAGAATGTTTCAATGGATTTTAACATACTCAGTTACAATATTAGAGGGTTGGGGACAGAAGGTAGAGAAACTGCAATCAGCTCAGTGGTGAAGATTGAAAAGGCAGCGGTGATTTTTATTCAAGAAACAAAAATGGATAATATGACTGATTCTATAGTAAGAAGTCTTTGGGGTTCAGGGATGCATCAATGGGCGGCAATTAATTCAATTGGTGCCTCGGGGGGAATGTTAATAGTTTGGGATGAGGCCATATTTAATTGTGTGGAGGTTTTTTCTCAACGGCATTGTCTTTCTATCAGAGGGACAAGAATATGTGATGGATTTGATTGCGTTCTTACTAATGTGTATGGTCCAACAGGGGATGCAGATAGAACTAGAATTTGGTCTGAGCTTGATGAGGTGAGGTTAAAGTGGCCTGACTTACCTTGGTGTATAGGAGGAGATTTCAATGTTATTAGAGTCGCGTCGGAAAAAAATACGCCCACTGATTTAGACCTGAATATGAGGAGGTTTGATTGGTTTATGCGAAGACATGAGCTCTGTGATCTGCCGTAGAATGGATGGTTGTTTACATGGTCAAATATGCAGACTTCTCCGGTGTTATGCAGGTTGGACAGATTTGTAGTTACTGGTGAGTGGGAGGACAAATTCCCTTTGATGGCGCAGTGTGTGCTTACAAGAACAGTGTCGGATCACTCGCCTGTGTCTCTAAGAAGTGGTGGAATTGTTTTTAGCCAGTTTCCGTTTAAGGTTGAAACTTTCTGGTTCGACCATCCTTGCTTCAAAGAGACGATGCTTTTCTGGTGGAATAGTATATGTTTTGAGGGTTCTCCGAGCTTTATTTTCGCTAAGAAGTTGCAGATGTTGAAGACAATCTTAAAAAGCTGGAGTAAAGAGGTCTTCGAGAATTTGGATAAGAAGTTGAGAGACCTAGAAGGGTTGATCGATATTATTGACAAAAGAGAAGAAGTTGCTGCTCCTATTTCAGAAGTTGAGTTCTTAGAAAGGGCTAGACTCCGCAGTTCGCATAATGAAGTGTTACTGCAGATTACGAAGAGGTGGAAATCTAGAGCTAAAACTCAATGGCTGGTGGAGGGAGATAGGAATTCTAGGATCTTTCACAAAATTGCTAACGGCCACAGAAGAAGAAATGCGATTTTCAAGTTGATGATCGAGGAGGAGGAGGTGGTGTGTCAAGAGCGTATTAAAAATTCTATGAAAATCTTTACTCCAGAGATCAGGAGGAGAGTGTCCAGTTGGATGGTTTCCACTTCTCCAGCATTTCTGAGAATGAGAACGTTTGGCTTGAAAGAGAAATTTCAGAGGAGGAGATTATATCTACCATCAGATCCTTCAAGTTGAATAAGTCTCCAGGACCTTACGGATTTCCCATTGAATTCTATAGACATTCATTGGATGTTATCAAGGAAGACTTCATGAAGGTGGTGGAAGAGTTTAATGAGAAAGGAGGGGTGGACTGGAGGTTAAACTGTACTTTTCTTTCTTTGATTCCGAAGAAAAATGCGGCAATTGACTTGAAGGATTTTCGGCCTATCAGTTTGGTAAGCACCATCTACAAAATTTTATCTAAAGTGCTTGCAAATAGATTAAAAGTGGTACTGCCAAATCTGATATCTCAATCTCAAGGAGCTTTTCAAGACGAAAGACAAATCTTGGATGGTATATTGATAGCTAATGAACTCATTGATTCAAGAAAAAGAGAAAAAAAAGAAGGAATTGTGTGCAAGTTGGATATGGAGAAAGCTTATGATCATGTTCTGTGGGGGGCTGTTGATGGTGTTCTAAGGAAGATGGGGTTTGGATGGAAGTGGAGAAGATGGGTTCGTTAATGCGTCTCTACTGCAAGGTTCTAGGTGATTATAAATGGTGCAGCGAAAGGGTTTTTCAAGGCTTCAAGGGGGTTACGGCAAGGCGACCCTCTCTCACCGTTTTTATTCTTATTGGTGGCTGAAGTGTTTAACAAAATTATGGCAAATGCAAAGGCAGCAGGATTTCTGAAAGGATTTTATGTCAGCAAAAATGGTATGGAAGTATCTCATCTTTAATTTGCCGATGATATGATTGTTTTTTTAGACGCGAATATAGAAGAGGTGCAGAAACTTATGGAGGTTCTAGAGGAGTTTAAAGCTAAAACGGTTCTGAAAGTTAATCTCACCAAGAGTTCCATGGTAGGTATAGAGGTTTCGCAGGAGCAACTTCAAGTTTGTGCTACTTTAGCAAGGTGTATGGTATCTGAGTTCCCTATGTCTTATCTGGGAATTCCAATTGGCGCTTCCATAAGGTTAAATCAGTTTGGAATGTGATAATTGAGAAGATGACGCTTAGACTAGCTCCGTGGAAGAGGAGGTACCTGTCGAAAGCCGGAAGAGTGGTGCTCATCAACAGCACCTTAGCGGCCATCCCCTTGTATTATTTATCCCTTTTTCAGATTCCGGCTTCAGTGGTTAAGAAGTTAGAGAGACTTATGCACAACTTTCTTTGGGGAGATACTATAGAGAAGAAGAGATTACACTGGAGGTCTTGGAAAAAAGTTAATATATCGAAGAGAGAAGGCGGGCTAGGTATAAGGAGTTTGAAGACCATGAACGATGCTTTGTTAACCAAAATGGTTGTGGAGATATGGAGAAGAAAAGGCTAGTCTATGGAGGAAATTGATTTTTGAGAAATGTGGCGGTGTGGAAGAAGCTTGGGTTCCTAATGATTCTAAGCTTGGGTTTTGGCGAGGTATTCTCAACCATTCTTCCATCCTTAAAAATGGGTCAAAGATTTCGTTAGGAAGAGGTAATAAAACTAAATTTTGGGAGGATGTTTGGTGTCATGAAAAAACTCTTAAAGAGTTATTTCCAAAGTTATGGAAAGTGAGTAGGAAGAAGAAAGTTTTAGTTGAAGAGGTGAATGGAGGAACTGCTAATATGCCGTGTTGGAACATAGATCCTTGTCGAAGACTTAAAGACCAGGAAATTCAAGAGGTGATGGAGTTTTCTCGCATTTTAGACAATCATGGGATTGTAGGGGAAAGCGATGATAAACGCAGATGGGCTCCCAACCAGCAAGGTAAGTTCTCGGTTAGTTCTTGTTATTCATGGCTTATGCATGATCAGGGAAGAACTGCTCCAACTAAGTTTCCAGCTGACTACATATGGAATAAAACAATTTCTCCAAAAATAAGCTTTCTGGTGTGGGCAGCAGCTCATAGAGTTGTTCCAACTCTCTCCATGTTATCTAGAAGAGGAATGGCAGTGGTGAATCTGTTTTATTTTTGTACTAACAATGAGGAGTCAGTGGAACACCTTTTTCTCCATTTCCCTTTCGTATGGAAGATTTGGGATCACTTTCTTAAGCAGTTACGCATTGATTGGGTTCATCCAACGTCCGTTCTCGAGTTCTTATGGAAGTGGAATTTGAAGGTATCGGCGAACCCTCTAGTCTTCTTGAGATATTGTTTACCGTTTGCTATATGGTGGGTTGTATGGTTGGAAAGGAATGATATTGTGATGGCTAAGAAACAGGTTAAAAAGCCATTGAACTCTCTTATTGTAGAAATTAAAGTGTTGCTTCTTAGTTGGGCGATTAATATCGATTCCTTTAGAAATATCAAGTTGGATGATTTTGTTTTTGATTGGGAAAGTTTGTTTAGAGAGTAGTTTTGATGTAAGCTCTCTAAGCACTTTGCTCTTTTCTTTCTTGTAACTTTCAGGATGCTATCTTGGCACCTTTATTTAATTTGATCTTGCCTTTATCAAAAAAATGGTCTACGTTGGTTTAGTATGAACCCCTTAGTTTATTTTTGTTAGGTTTCCTTCAACCATACACCTTCCATCCGACCTTTAATATTGAATCTACTATTCAAGATCAAAGTATGTTTAATTTATTATTTTTTCAGATTCTATTCTCTTATTATTTTACCTGGTTTGTGTTAGATTTTGATTTAAATTTCTTTATGTAATATGAATTTGATTTTTCATTTGATGTAACAAGTGATGTTAACCACAACAGGTACAACTGCGTTATTGTAGTATACATTAAGTCGTAAATTACAAAGCAATCTCATACTATCGGTAGTAATTGAGTTTTATGTCGACATATGTACAAGCACCAATAGAATGGCCGTAGTTCAACATGTGGGGGAAAATATGTTTTATTTATTTTTATATAAGAAGAAAAATCTTTTGCTGAGTTGTTGCTTCGTATTTGGATAAGACAAGGGTCCAAATTTTTGACATTTGCATGCTCCATAAGTGTTTAATTAACTTTCAAAATCTCTACAGTCTACATTGTCGAGAGTAAAAGGCTGCTCATGACTTTTGTTATGAAGATATTGTGTACCTTCTATAAGATAGTTGAAGGGAAAATCTCTGCTTACTAACCTTTTTGCCTATAAAAGATTTGTGGAATGGTACTTGCCGTCTTAGCAGAAGTTATCCGAAGGTAAATAATTTGTGCCCAAGTGTCGCAATATCGGATATCACTTACATTAGGAAACGGTGCATGCCATCTTAGCTCAAACGGCAGAGCACATGGTTCTCAACCATGTAGTTGTGGGTTTGACTCCGCCAGATGGCGCTGCAATTTGAGCAGGCAAAACCATTACATGCTTTTGATGGCATAACTTTGCAATATCTATGGCGAAGGATAATTCTCATTATCGTTCAACATCCATCTTAAGTCTCATTTTTTTGAAGTTCAAGCTTTGGTAGACTACGAGGTGCCTTCTTGGATAATAGGTCAGTTTTTTTTTTCCTCAAATAGGTGCCACTCTTAAAGAGAAATTTCATCATCATTTTATATATGAGCATGCATGGCTTCGCTTCATGGAGGTATTTCTACATGGGATGGATGGCAGCATATATGTGCATTGTATAAACCTAGGTTCACCATACATTAATGGAATTCTAGTAGCTCTTTGGTTGGTCTCTCATTTGTTAGACTGACTTACACATTTAACACAAAGGTGAAACTTAATTTAAAGAAAGATTTTCAGAGCGGATGCTCAATTGAGCTTCATTGTTGATATCTATTTTGGAGATACATATCAACTTTGAAGTCGTTAATTTGCTGATATCTTAGGTGGCGATTTCCTATGTTGAACATACACACTTAAACATTATTCTGTTAAATATAATTGGCATATTTTTCTAAACTTATTTGACCGGTACCTGTTTTATCCTATTTCTGAAAGAAGTCATATGAAAGGTTATTGGATTCAAAAATCTTAAATTAATTAGGTCATTATTCATGATGATATATCCCCAAGATCCCGATGAGGATATTTCCAAATTAAACATAATGGAAAGGGGAAGCATCCTTGAAACACTAAGCTTTGAATCCTGTTTATAAACTAAAGCATCCTTGAAACACTGAGCTTTGAATCCTGGTTATAAACTAAATTATTGTGCTAATACTGATTAGGAATTAGAGACTTATAATGGAGCTGCCTTTGGCTGTCAAGTGATCACGTATATTTTGTATATAAATTTCTTCAAGTTGCTGAATCAATTGTACCGCTACCAGTAAGAAACCAATATTAACTTAATATCAAGACCCAAATATTACATCGAGAATACATTCATGGGACATACGTACAATATATTAGTAGAAGCTGACCTTAGCTTTATTGTTCCAAAATTTTCTTTCAATTTAAATTTTGTACACATCATTATCAATGTTACCAATTTTCTGGAAAAGGAAGGACAAAAATTTGGAATGATTAGCGGCTCTACTTTGACCAATACTGAAGTTTCCAGATTTAATTACATTTCCTAATCATGACAATTTCCTATCCTAAATATTTATCTGATCATATTTGTTTGTATTTGGAATACCACAACTAAATTATGTATATCAACGTCTCTGAAATTGAAGCACTGGCACATACACGATTTGGAAACAGGGACCGGCCAAATCCAAAATCATCAGGACATGAACAAGTTTATATGTATCATAGTATAAATAGTTTTTATACATTAATTAATATCATAGTATTATGGTGTATCAAATACGTTAATCACACAAATACATGAAAAAAACTCAATTTTATGCCATTAGGTTAGCCCACCTGTACAAAAATTAACTATTATACTAATATATGTAACTCATTTGGTTACGCAATTAGTAAAATGATGTATATATTTCTACACATGCATCATGTCGGTGTCCCACTTATGCGCGCTCTGTTTCCGACGCGTGTCTGACGCTGACTCGGTACCATTACTGGCGTGTCCGTACTTCGTAGCACTAAAACAAATTTTACTTTTATATACTTATCAATTTGTTTGTTATAATAATTTTTTTGAAAGTTAATTTTCATTAACATGAGGCATGCATTCAATTATGTAATTTAAATTACTCTACTCAACATGGTTTATTATTTATTTTAATCTCATGTATTTTAGGCCACCGTCAAATTTATTACCACCTGTTGGTATAAAATTTTATCAACATATTTTCTGCAACCAGAAGAACTATTCAATAACGAACAACAAGTAAGTTGAGTTAACATCAATTGGAAACAAGCAAGTAATTAATTACAACAAACTATTATGATGCGATTAATAGCAAAATTACATGAATTGACAGGAAATGGTGCGATAGAACTTCAATGTTGCAGCAGGGGGATTGAAACAACAACCAAAAAGGGGGCATCAAGAGTAAAAATCTAATATAGTTAATTTTACGCTTGATGATTCTATTCTGAAAAGGTATGAGGTTTGTGTCCATGATAGCCAGGGCTAGCTATCATACGGTTGACGTTGAATGGGGGCATCATCCGAAGGTCGGGAATTTCCAGATTGAGTTTTTGAATGGACGGCCATGAAAACTTATGGCATTGTTAGTCCCGCGTGTGGGTGAAAAATATAGGATTCTGTGTAAAATATTCAAAAACTTTGTGTTCATCGTTCCGGATCTTTTTGTGTAAGCCCTAGTTACGACAGCAAAAACTAAATAAATCAATAGTTAGCATCGGCGCTACTATCGACCAAGAAAATTTGGAGGTTCAGCTAGATTGCGATAAAATCAACAGTTACCAATAAGAGACAATTACATCCATTAGAGAAGTAACCAACAATGTACCTCAAGATTTGGAGGTATATATATCTCACTATCTCTTTTAAAACCCTAATTTTTTTGTTGTCAATAAAAATTAGTTTAGGTAACTGCATTTGTTTATTTATTTTTTTAAAAATAGGTTATTTATTATTTATTACCAGATTTATTCAGAGATGGTCGATAATAGTTCGAGCTTCAATTCGTTGTAAGATTTTGATTTGTTTTTTTAGGTTTGCTTAGCGAAGGAGGCTTCTTTGGGGACATAAGTTAGTTTAGCCTAAGTTGTTAAATTTTTCGGTTCTGTTTAACCAAGGGATAGCTACTCTAGGTTTAACTTTTTCATGAACCCAAGAACACCTTGGAACTGTGATTTTGATTTTGATCAGCGACCTACATGATCACTTTTGAAGTGGTTTCTATGCACTCTAATAGTGGTCATGTAAAACCTGATTTTCAGGTTCCCTTTATTCGGGAAAAATTACCAGTTAAAATTTTCCAATGACTACAGATCTAATATCTTCTTCTTACATCTTTTTCCATTTTAGAAGTGTTATCAGGTTAGTAATTCTCAATAGATAATAGATAGAGTTCATTAGTGCAGATTCATGTTGTCAACTAAGGGTTTTTCTGATTTTTCAGTGTTGCCTTTGTTGAAACTTCTGCATTAAACTTTATCTTATTGGAATCTGAAAGTGTGTTCATTGGTCTAAAGGGAACAAATCTGCAGGTACGCTTCATAATGTCTCTCCAAACTTTGTAGAACCTAGAGGACGAATTCTTCCGTGATCTTTTATTTCGCATTTACCTGTTATATATACTGCGCTTTGTTCTGAGTGGTTGTAATCTGCTAGATTATATGTTCAGTTTGTCCTATTAGAAAAATTGGTAGCTCTTATTAAGCATTTTGATATTATTTTAGCACTTTGTTCAGGTACACTTGAATATAGCAGAGGTTTCGTTGCTTGAGATTGTTTATGAACCTGATATTAAAACTCGAATTGAAGCTGCTGAGTAGGGGCCGAGTTACAAAGGTTAGTTTACTATTGGGAAGTGGGTACTCTTAATATTTCGGAACTTCATTGCATTGTGATTTGACCATATTATTACGGTTTATAATATAATCAGAGTTTGTAATGAAGGTAACCAAATAGTAATTGTTTCATATACATGGTTAATGAGAAAAAAATATATCTTGGTCCGATTATGGATATTACTCTTTTTGTATAGCTAGGTCGAAATATTGAGCATGAACTCATATTTCATCATGCACAGGCAATCTTGAAATTTTTAGGCAGCAGGTTTTTATCTATAATGAAGGTCGTGCTGATCAAATTGTCCAAGAAACTCGAATTTGAGAAGAGGACAGCTCAGGTTTTAACTCTCAACTTTCATCAATATTTTGAACTTCATGAATACATACAATTTTTTTATGATTGATCAGTTCAATATAGTTATCCATATCCCAAATTTCATGATCCATCATTGATGTTCTAATAACATTATGGTGTTTAGCAGTCCTGTCAGCAGTCAAAATGCTCCATACGATACCTAAAGACGGGTTGTTCAACCCCGTAGTACTGGGATCCAAGAAAATGTGTTATTAATACTTTACCTGTTTATACCTTTGGGGATTAACTAGGTCATGACCGACCTTTCCATGTGAAAGGCTCTTCTCATGCTTCACATACATTAGGTGATTAAAGGGACCAAGTTCGCTGCTCTGTCTAATGATGGAATACACCTGTATATGGAGGTTGCAGACATGAGGTGGAAATTTTCCTTTTTCTTTTTGTTATTAGTTGTTTCTCAAGTGACTCTTTTTTGGGTGCATAATATAAAACTTATCAGCATTAAGTGAAAATTGGAGGTTACGTTGATCTCCTTTGCATTTTTTCTTCTCTTCTCCACAGATCACCATAACAACCATTTTTTTCTTGATTTGTAAAATAGAAAGATTTGGTAATTCTGAGAATTGAAATTTTAGGGTATCAAGAGCTTGATGTTAAGGGGGAGCAAGTGCAGATCTTTATTTCGGGTTCTCGAAATAATCTTCCAGTAAAATTTTATGTGGCCTTCGAAACAAGGGGATATAAAGTTTTGGTCACATACAAATCTTTCGTTTCTGAAGTAAACTGTTCAGATAACCACACTGAGAAGAAATACCGTTGAAGTTTGTGGAGATATTTGTGGCCGAATTGGTAGTGGCGCTTGTTAATAGAAACTCCGATGAAGGTGGCGACACAAGCGGTACAAAAGATATAAGTAACACAATTATTTTGAGAGGAGAAATCATTCTGATAATTGATTGAATTGAAAGATGTTATTCTTCTTCTACCACCACCAGATTCCCATAAAAAACAACCACTTTTACATCTATGAGAACAAGCCATTTGTTGTTGCCCTAAATACAAATCTGATCTTGAGTTTCTTTTTTTTCCAGCAGATCTGGAGAATTCAAAATTCATAGAAGAGAAAAACTGTTTTATGGAGTTCAGATCTAATAAGAAGAAGATTAAGTAGAGAGGCGGCGTAGAAACCCTCCTCTTTAGGTTTTGAAACACGGCTCAAAGTGAATGAAGTGAAGACCGAAAACCTAAAACTCTCATCTTTCTTTATAATAAGAGACCCCAAAAGTTCCACATGTCGACACCACAATCATTATTGCATTTGGTGAAGCCACATCAACACTACTTTTCCATATCAACGCATCTAATTGGCTAATCCAACAGTCACTAACTAATCTAATTGAAAATCTAATCAGCAACTCCAATAGTCACTAACAACTTTCCACACACAAAACGAAAGTGGAAATGTTATAAACAACCCTACTATCCATGAGTCTTTCATAAATACCCTTATCAACTTTATTTATACCCCTACCTAATCCATGTAATTATAAATTCCGAATTCACCCTCCCTGTGTAAGATAAGACAGAATATATAAGATCTAAAATCAATTATTTCATTTCTGCCTTTCTTTTCTCTCGATCTTTTTGACAACAACCACCATAAGCACATCTGCCACCACCACCTCCGACGGTGAATAAAGTTTCAAAGGGAAAATGAATGATTTGGTTTTTCAATTTTCAGATCTGGAAAGTTTCTCCCTTTCTTCTATCTTTCGTCAGCCATCACCACCACCGTTTCAGTTTGTTGATAAGGTTTGAAATTTAATTTTGAAGATCGACAAATGTAATCTTTAAGAACAATCGACATGAAAGATAAAATCAAAAGGTAAAGAATCAATTATGTGTTTCAACTAGTTTACATTTCTTATGATTTTGATTTTGATTTTGATTCAGCCAATTTGAACAAAATCAATTTCTAATCTTCGATATTTTCGGTATGATTTTTTTAAATGTCTACCGGTAATGATTTAGTTGATTTGTCTTCAATCTTGTTTGATTTGTTTTTGATAGTAACTGTTTGTTACTGATTTCATACATATATACAAAATTTGTATGCATTTTATCTTGATTGTGGTTGGTAGTGGTGGAATTGTAGCAGCGGTGGTTTGTATATGCAACAGTGGTGCTTGTAGTGGATGTTGCAGTGGGGGTAAGGGTAGTTGTTGTATTGATGGTGGATGTTGCAATTCTGGTGTTGATGGTTGTTGTTGTGGTGTAGGGGTGGGGGATTGTTGTTGTGATGGTGGTGGTTGAGCCTGGTGTTGGAAGAAGCAGTCTTGGTGTTTGACGTGATATCCTATCTTGGTGTTTGACGTGATATCCTACAGGTTAAAAGGTAAATTGTCCTTTAAATAACCTTTTAATTGGAAGAAGCATTTTTGGTGTTTGACTTGATATCCTACAGGAGAAACATGATCCAGGTATATATTTAAACGATAAGTTAGGTATATAATGTACATGATGTTAACTTGTCATACATAACCAAGTCTTTAAGCCTCTATAGTGCGACATAAACATTCACCCCCCTACGAAGAAGGTTGGTATAGCAATTTCTCTCGATACCACCTTGATCAACAGGAAGAAAAAAAACACCTGCATTTTAGACAATATTTGGCCAACTATATACCTTTTTCCAGTGACCAAAGTATGACAATAAAAATATAAACATCTGTATCCCCAAAGAATCCCTTTAGACTTTGAAGATTTGAGTTACATTACGGAGTAAGTAGATGCTACATCCGTTTCTAGAAAGGGTTTATCATCATTTTTTTTTATGTTAGTTTAAAAATAAGCCAAATTGTAAAAATAATAGTAATTTTTTTCGGGAGGGAGTAGTATTTTATCATAGTATTAATCTCAATGTAAATTGATTTTTGTTTCATAAATGAAAATCAAATCTTATATATTTGTTTCCATGGATCTGCGAACTCTATAGGTGTTTCATGACGATACTTTTGATTTATAAAGGTATTTAATTTGCTTTCAATTACTGGAATTACTACTACTATTTATGCATTTTTGGTTGTTTTTTTTATTGTGACCCAACTAACGAGATCTAGATACTCCCTCCATCCCAAATTAGATAAGCTAGTTGTAGTTTGTATAATTTTTAAGGTAAGGAGGAAATATGAGTATATTTAAATATTTTTTTACAATTATAGTTGTAGTTTGTATAATTTTTAAGGTAAGGAGGAAATATGAGTATATTTAAATATTTTTTTACAATTATACCCTTATGGATAAGAACTATTAAATTTAGAAATGATTTATTTCTTAAACTATACCACAGTTTTTCGTAAACTTTATACCGTTGAAAATCATTTTAAAACACCTACGCAACGAATACAAAAATGACTATCAAATTATACATATTTCTTATAGTAATAATAATCATTTAAAAGGGTAGTTTTAGAAACGTGGAAATTTCTGAATAATCCAAGTTTGACCCCTCTCTCTTCCATAAACCCATCAATAAGATGATATATATATCTAGCCCAAAACATAAGATGTGCGGTTAAGATGTAGTTTTAGATTTTCAAACTTCCTACATGAGTAAATTAACCTTTATCCATCACATAAGAAAAATAAGAAAATAAAATCATTAATTTGCGGTCAAATATTTATGGCATATATGTGGGCGGTAGAAGTGGGAACGACTTCACTTATATGCGCATTACTTTTGGTGGTTCCGTTAATTAAGCTGAGATAAGGATAGTCAATATTTGCTAGTATAAGTATATGCATTAACTATGTGTCATGCCTTTCTTTCGGTACCTATTACTACTATGAATGAATGAACAAAATTACTGATAATAAATATGCACGACTCCATGAGTTTAATCGCCGGTGACTCCTTCACCACCTTCGTTTTTTTGCTGTATCTTTTTTTGCTTTTTGCTTTTTTTATTTTAATATCAAATATAATAATAACTACTATTTTGGGAACATGCAGAGGGATTTGGAGAGGGGTCACCAACATAATGGACAGTTTTTATAAAGGAGTCGTGCACAAAGTTGGTAAAGGAAACAGAACTAGATTTTTGGAAGACCAGTGGTCGAGTGATACGCCTTTGAAAATAGCATTTCCCAACCTATACAATGTCTCTAGGAGGAAGAACAATGTAGTTAGTTAATTTTATGTCAGAGACAGTGAAGGACATTCAAATTGGAATCTTGACTTGAGGAGGCGACTATCAGATATAGAGATTGTAAAAGCTGGGGAGTTATCGAACAAACTGCAATAGGTGATATTGACTAAAGAAGAAGATCAGAGAAGATGGAAGTGGACAGTTGATGGAATCTTTACGGTACGTTCCTGCTACTCGGCTCTAATTCCTTCCTCCTTTTTTGTTGACTTTCCTCACAAGATTGTTTGGGATAATAATGTACCAACCAAAGTTAGCTTCTTTACGTGGTTGGTCCATCATAATTCCTTACTAACTCAAGACAATTTAGAAAAGAAAAGAAGAACATTAGTGAACAGATGTTGTATGTGCAAGCAGGAGTTAGAGACTCCAAATCATTTTTTCTTACATTGTTCGATAACACAATCTATATGGGATGTCCTCTTGGAGGGTTTTGGGGTGGGAAGTCCCCCTGGGGATGACATTAAGGATGCTTTCAGAGATAAAGATAAAACAGATTTCACTATAGGTAAAAACTTTATTTGGAACGTACTACCTTATGCCATTTGTTGGAATAATCAAAGAATGTTTGGCGCAGAAGCAAAGGAGAAAACTGCTCCAAAGATCATTTTAGATATTAAGGAAAATATTTTGTAGTGGTCTCAACCATCCAAGGCACTCAGCGATACAAGATTTGAAATGTTAGTCTTCAAATGGGAAGAGGTAGTTCGGAAATAATCGCATTGTTGATTACGCTTTAGCTTTATCTTTCACCTCGGACTATTTCAGTTATGAGTCTGGTAAGCTTTGTGATAATTAATAGGTGAAAACAAAAATTTGTAATTTTCACTTATCACACAATATTATTATGGGTAAAAAACTAAAGTTTTCACCAAATATAATTAGTGTGAAAAGGTAAAGTTTCACTAATTGCAGATTGTGAAAACTTGATTTTTCCTAGAACTCCATGATGATAATTAGGTTTTCTTGGTCGATTGAAAAAAAAAATGTAATTGTGGGAAAAAAGAATATGCAAGAAGGAAAAAAACGGTAAAAATGGGTTAGTTTGGTGAGCTCTTTTTTAGGAGAGAAAAATAAATAAACGTGAAATATTTTCGGAGGGAACTTTTCTAGGAAAGTCACAGAATTATTTATTAAGTTTTTTTTAGGGATTATCATTTGTTAAAACTATTTTTATTTATTTTTTGTATTAAAATATAACGAAATTAGTTTCCTGTAAAAGGTTATTTATGTAATCAACTCCTATTTATAATTAAATATGGGTTATACATATATGGAATTTTAATGGCGAGTTTCATATATAAAAAAAAAATGGAGAAATGGGCTACAAAAAAAAAATCCCCTTTTAGAAACACCCCTTGACTAATGAAAAACCAACTAGATCATCTAATTTGGGACGGTGAGAGTATTAAATTCGTTCACACTCTTAGCACAAATGGGTCTTGCATCTAAAAAGAGTTTTGTATGGAAATGTGTTGGAGCAGCAGCATGTTGATATTTATACAAGTGATATTGAACGTACCCTGGCCTCATTAAGGAATAGAGTAAAGTCGCGGATTAAATACAGGAGGTGGTAACCACAGGTTGCAGAGTAATGCTTGTATAAAATGAGTGCAAACGAGT
Organism: Papaver bracteatum; assembly: GCA_023529315.1. Lineage (NCBI taxonomy): Eukaryota > Viridiplantae > Streptophyta > Magnoliopsida > Ranunculales > Papaveraceae > Papaver > Papaver bracteatum. The sequence continues at coordinate 911,168 of JAJJWX010004858.1, read as the reverse complement.
ATACAGGATATAAATCAACCGCGTGCATGTGGATGAACTTTTAGCTAGAGTAATGCTTGTATTAATGAGCTAAAAATATTATGCAGGTCCGTGCATCACACTAATGTATATAAGCGAGTGCATGAGAGTATGCAGGTTCAAAATTAACCGCTTGCACAATACTGTGCAGTGCGTTAATGAATTTTAGCAAGAGTAATGCTTGAGATAACCACAAATAAATATGCAGGTTAAAAATTAACCGTGTGCACCAGTGTGCCAGAGTGTAAATGTATACATAATATTAGACGTATGAAGATTATGCATCTTAAAAATTAGACGTATACACAATATTCTGTTGTGTTAATGAAGTTTTAGCTAGATTAATGCTTGTTTAAATGAATACAAAAGATTATGCAGGTTAATAATAATTAACCGAATGCACCATATTGTGCGGATGTGTTAATGTATATGTGAATGCATAAGATTATGCAGGTTAAAATATAGCCGAGTGTATTCCAGCTAGCATGTAACAATGATTACAAAAGATTATGCAGGTTAAAAATTAATCGCGCACATAATATTGTGCAAGTGTGCTGATGAATTTTTAGCTAGAGTTTATAACTGAGTGTAAGAGATCAGTTTGAGAGGTCAGCAATAGCATCTCCCTTTTTCATCTCAAATTTTTTGTGAGACGAACTGTTGTTGGTGTGATAGTGTCTTGACTCATGGAAGTGCTGTTTTGGACATGGTTAAAGGACACCTTTTAGCGTATCGGATCCTAGCGTAACAGTGACCAGATAACCATGTTCAAATTTGCATCGACTCCAACCAACTACATAGTGAAGAAAATACTGCATCCAAAGCAAATATATCAAATATTAGAAAGTAGCTAATTCTACTTTATATGTAAAAGATAAACCTTCATTTAAGACCTCTTTTGCGTTTCTGCTTCTTTTTTGACCTGAGTATGCTTCTGCTGCAAATTTGGAGGACTCGTTGTTGTTGGTTGGTAATAAAGAGAGCCTCAGCATATGAACTGCAATAAATTGATCTTCAATTTGAAGTTAGCAAAACAGAAAGGTTGGAACTTTTTGGATCACTGTTCAGGTGTTAGAAATATAGTGAGTTGTACCAGGAGAGGCAGTGCTAATCCTTTTGCCTTAAAGTAGTATATCTCTCATAGTGATGATCAAGGATACATAGCACTTTCGCAAGACAAAAGATGCATTAGTCGCCGTAAAGGGAAAACTAAATGCTGCAGTCATCTCTTTGCATCTTCTTTATCTGATGACCTGTGCAGCATATGCATGTAAGTGTCTTGTATAAGGACAATAAGAAGTGGTAATGTGCACATTAGTCATGGTATATTTACTTCGCTAAAAAAGTAGTCGTGGTAATGCACACATAAACCAGGATAATCGAGATCATCGACTAAGGTTAATTACCTTTGAGGTAACGAATCGAGTAAAAAATGCTGCATTGAACACATTTTTGTTTTACTACCACTTAACATATTTTTGTTTTACTATCTTGTCTCACAAGTACAGGAAGTGATCTGCTAGTTTAATCATTTCTAGTTTATTGTATATGTGAACCAATTTCCCCAATAAATAAATAAAAAATATGAGTAAGTTTTGTCAATTCCAGTTTGTTTGTATTTTGAATAACGAAAGTATCCCATTCATGATCTAATCTAGATGTATTCTCTTTGATTTTCAAGTTTTTAAGATTAACTAATCCATATATAACTAGTCTCAATTTGTAGTGAGAGTCGGTGGATGACCTTGCTTTGCCATGAAGGTGCATCAGGTGTCTTAATCCAGTTTGTATGTCTTTACTCGAATCAGTATAAACCCAGCCTGCTGCTTCCTAAATGCAAATGGACATCACGGCCTCAACTTCTTGGTGACAATGACCACTTTCATCTCCTCACCTGTCTCTTAACCCTTGACCTTCAGCAAATGAAATCTGCACAACAAGTGCAAAACCCAAAAGTCTAGTTCAACAATGAATTGTATAGAAATTTCATTCATGATATGATAGCAAACCAAATTCAAATTGAGTATAAGAATCACAACAAAAATTTAATCAACGCGGTCTCAATTTTCCGCTACACATGCCACAATGCTCCGCTAGCAGCACATGCCACAATGCTCCTCTAGCAGCTTTGGCATTGCCACTTTCAAACCGCGGCCAAGGAATTTCCGCACATGCCACCATGCTCCGCTAGCAGCTTTGGCATTGCCACTTTCAAACCGCGGCCAAGGCATTCCGCACATGCCACAATGCTCCGCTAGCAGCTTTGGCTTGCCACTTTCAAACCGCGGCCAAGGAATTTCCGCACATGCCATTGGCACATGCCATAATGCTCCTCTAGCAGCTTTGGCATTGCCACTTACAAACCGCGGCCAAGGCATTCCGAACATGTCATTGGCACATGCCACAATGCTCCACTAGCAGCTTTGGCATTTCCACTTTCAAACCGCGGCCAAGGCATTCCGAACATGTCATTGGCACATGCCACAATGCTCCACTAGCAGCTTTGGCATTTCCACTTTCAAACCGCGGCCAAGGCATTCCGAACATGTCATTGGCACATGCCACAATGCTCCGCTAGCAGCTTTGGCATTTCCACTTACAAACCGCGGCTAAGGCATTTCCGCACATGCCATTGGCACATGCCACAATGCTCCGCTAGCAGCTTTGGCATTGCCACTTTCAAACCGTGGCCAAGGCATTCCGAACATGTCATTGGCACATGCCACAATGCTCCGCTAGCAGCTTTGGCATTGCCACTTTCAAACCGCGGCCAAGGCATTCCGCACATGCCACAATGCTCCGCTAGCAGCTTTGGCATTGCTACTTTCAAACTGCGGCCAAAGCATTTCCGCACATGCCACAACGCTCCACTAGCAGCTTTGGCATTGCCACTTTCAACCCGCGTCCAAGGCATTCCGCACATGCCACAACGCTGCGTTAGCAGCTTTGGCATTACCACTTGCACGCAAGGTGCAACTAGCGGCCAAGGCATTCTGAACATATCATTGGCACATGCCGCAACGCTCCACTAGCAGCGTTGGCATTTCCATCCGCACTCAAAGTACAACTAGCGGTCGATACATCCCGCACGTGCTATTGGCACATGCCGCAACGCTTCACTAGTGACTTTGGCATTGCCACTTGCGCCCAACACTCGACACATCAACACAAACCGGGGGATGCTTTCTTAGGGTTTTGGTTTGGCAGTCACAGCGTGTAGCGTACACTACACTCGCAATAAAGCAAGGCGTGCAAGGAATGAATACGGTCAATTAAATAAGGAAATTTATGGTAAAAACATTTTCTCCATAAAGCCAGCGGTTTCCACCTCCTCTGTTTTAATTGACGCATTCACTCAATTCCTTAATGAGGCCAGGGTACGTTCAATCTCACTTGTATAAATAGGTTTCACCTATTCTATCAAAGAACAACAAGTCTTAGTCAGGAAAAAATACAATACCATTAGAAAGCAACTTTGCTAGTTCTCCCAAAAGCTTTCATCACTAGCAAGCTTTCGAAGCTTCTACTTTTATGATACAAGTCGAGATACTACCTTTCCATAACTCTCTGGTCTCAACACCCTTCTTCGCTATCCTCCCCAAATCAACCTTTCTCCCCCGCATTGTGACTGAAGCAAATCTGGAACGGCCATTCTCTTGGTTTAGGCCAGAATTGTACAGATTGATATCTCGAATCAAAAGTGCTCACGTGCAGCAAATTTGTTTAAGGGTTTAAACCAGTCTCTCCATCATCGAATTTACCAAATTCGGCAGAGGCGATTTTCTCCCATAAACAACCGGGCAGTGATGAACCAGATCAGCTTGGGTCGGACCAAGTGAAATGGACCGGGCAGAAAAAATTCTTCGCTTTCTCCTTCCGCGAACAGAGAAGAAGAATTCTCATTATCAGTAACCTCACCGACGAACAGAAAACATCGGCCACCATTAAAAAAAAAAGGTGTATTAGTATACTATTACATTTGATTTGATATATTCCATAATCAAAATCATATCAAAATTAGGGACAAGAAAAGAAAAAAAATGTATATAAGATAAATAGATTCAACTTAGCTGATGATTTGTATCCAGCGATTTCAACATTATCTTGATGGTAATTGCATTAACTGCGTTGATCTATATCACCCATGTAGAAGGAAAAAAAAAATCTACCAAAAATCCCATCTAGCTCTGCAGTATAGCATCGGGCATGATAACGTTTTGTAGTGGAAATATAGGTAAGACAAAGAGGCAAGAGAGTTTCCATTCATAAGGCTCTTAGGGTTATATGGATACAATATATATAAAGGGAATACACTAGGTAACTAGATGGACCGCACATCCATGGGCTATAGTCCCTGTAACACAATTCCAGTTTTTTGTTTGTTTGTTTTATTTTCATTTATTAAATTATACCCCATTTATGATCTAGTCTGGATGTATTATTTTCTAAGGCCCAAATTTCTTGAGATTACCCAATCCAACCTAACTAGTATCAATTTGGTGTGAGAGCCTGTGGATGACCATGATTGTAGGAAGTTGTATAAGAAATCTTGTTTCAGATCATATGTTTCTACTCTGATCAGTATAAACATAGCCTACAACAACCTAAATGCATATCACGGTCTCAACTTGTTGGCCAATTTTATCTCATCACCTTTATCTTAAGCCTTCCCCTTCAGTAGATGAAGTCCTAGCAACACCCGCAAATCTAGTTCAAGAATGTATTATTTGGAAATTTCATAAGGGAATTTATCTCCTCACCTGTATCATAATTGTCGGGTATCATGTCAAACCAACATTCCTGAATTTTCCCCATACACATACATGTTACTTGGAAAATGCTTCAACAAAAAAATGTTCCTTGGAAATGGTCGATTGTACTAGCAGCAACCCGACCTTTGGTGCAAACCTAGAATGTCAATGCAATAGCCAAAGCTTGAAATTATTTGGGCTGTATCGAAGTCTCTGTGATTGACCTTCATATATACAAATGATGTGTTCCCATCGAAGGATTCAAGCAAAAAAAAAATCTTCCTCCCATTTTATTACACACAGAGATATCGGAGCGGATAGAGATTGGAGGGGAAGAATAGAATTTTAGAGAGGGGAGATAATTTTTCTGATTAATTTTTCATAATCCGTTCTACAAACATAGAAGGGAATATAAATTAAAGGGTTTGGTGTGTACGTGTGCCACTCACACGCACACTCTACTAATCCTACTTAGCAGTAACTATTAACTAATTAATCGCCGTTAATTAACTACTAATTATAATAAACATATAACTAGACCCTCATAAACTAGGTGGCTCTTAAATGAACTTGGCAGCCCAAAGCTGGGTCCTGACAAATCCTACTCCTTCAAATTATCCTTGTCCTCAAGGATATGAATTTAGCTCAACCCATGAAGAGCACAACTGATGTCCGCTTGCGGCTCTATCTCGAATGTAGTAAGAATTCTGAACTTCACAACTTTAACACCCAGGTCCATGAAAAGCTGGAACCATTCATATGAACGGCTGGCATCAAACTCCGTTGTTGTTCTCCTTTAACAATAATTGATGCTCCACATCCATGAATAACAACTTCGAAATAATATCACAACTGACTTTATAAGCATCTCGAAATATAAGAGAACTTTTTCTACTACTAGCCAAGGCTTGAGCGTGAATCTTCATGTCCTCTTGTGTGCAATCAGCTTGTATACAGAGTTGTAATCGCCAATATACCCTCTCTTTTAGCACCAAAAGCTCTTCTGGCATATGTACTCCCTAAAGAATAAATTCTTCATTGTAGACAAGCAACTCAAACTTTCTACCCTTATCAATAGAAAAAACTTGCAGCTGTAGAAACTTGATTATACAGAGGTTGTGGTTCTTTGCCACTTTTAATTCTAAATTGTTTTTACCTCCAGCTAAACCTTTAAGCTTGAGCTTAAGCAGTATTATATCCAGAATGCAATAAGTTACAGCTCTACTAGTTACTGAATAAACTAAAGTTGAGCAAACAATCACGGGTGAGGGAAAACAGTTGTTATGGCTCACCAGAACCAACAATAACATTTTACCTCTGAACTTGTACATAAAAACTCCGATGATACGTCTTCTCACTGAATTAGGAATTGAAGATGCGAGGTGAGCTGAAATTTTCTGTAATGCACTTGTTAATAACATGGAGTTGACAACCTGTTCATTTCCATGTAGTGCTTTTCCATTAGAGGTGGAGAGCTTCATTACCATATTGTGTTGTTTGCAATCTAAAGAGTCTTGTAAATGCGGATGTTTCCTGTTAATTATCCAAGTACCAACTTCCATATTCTTGTCAATATTACTTCCCATGAACCAGAATAATTGTCGAATGCTAACATCAATAATCTTCTCAAACTCAGGTTTGTAGTATGAAGTACTCATAAATAAGTCGTTCCACAGAAGGGAGTAACGTGTTGTTAAGCCCGACACAGAATTTGTCATAATGCAGCCTTCAGCACCAATAATACATGGATCTAAAATGAACATGATTACCTCCAACCTGAAGTTTTTATGACTGACACCAAAACCACCTTCTGATTCCCAACTGAACATAGTACTCGAAGATACGAGTGATCCTGTCCATACCCAGACAGAGAAAACACATGTAATAATGTCTGCATACTCAGTCAAATTAGTGCTCCTTTGTACTCTGCTTGTGCCAAGTAGATCATTGTGACGTAGAGTGGTTACAGTGGTGAGAGTACCACCCATTGTAAGGTCCAGAAATGCTTCCATCTTGTTTTCTTTAACCCATAAAGGTCCCATGTATAACATTTCCTAATTATTAGTTGGACACTATTTAATCTGAAAACTTACAACATTAACTTCTTCATATAAAGTTCCCACAACTCTAATAAGAATAAGAATGCATATCTGAATAGCTACGAAAGAACACATATGCGATGCATCTTCTGACTGATTAAGAATATTAACCATTTCTTTAAGTAATTCATCCAGCCCCTCTTGTCTTGCATTTCTACCACTATTAGCCTTTGCAAGTATTTCCTTATGATAACAGAGAATGGAGAATGTCATTAACACTTCTATAGTACCAAGATTGTACTGCAATTTTATCACTTCCTTGTACTGAGAAACAACGGATTCCATCACATACTCTATTGGAAAATGTAGCATGAGTTGTAATTACGGAAAACAATCAAACTCTAGTGAGAAGACCTCACAACCATATAACTCTCTCTTTGCTTCCATCTCTACATACAGACCACTCTTAAGATATAGATATAAGTGATTCTCACACCAGCTGAAACCCCATATACTGGTAGAATGACTATGAAGAATTAGTTCACCTATATTGCTAAACTTACAATGCTTCGTCACATGAAGTTTTGCTATAGTGCAGAGAGCCTTATCTAGCTGTGGTATTTTTTCAAACAGCTTGTTGGCAACCCACCTTTCTCCATTTTTAACAAGCTCCAACATATTCGAAATCCCAAACGACGGAACCAATTTGTACCCCAGTTCTAAATTAAGCTCATAAGCGGATTTGACATCATAAGCATCCATAAAAATCAACCCATTACAAACAAACAAACAAGAAGTAATGCAAAAATTGAAAATATTTCTATCATAAGAAAAACACCTCACAACAGATTCAATTTCTTTACCACGATCGAATAAGAGCGAATATGATTAGCAATGGATGAAGTATCCCACACAGAAGTAAATTGAAATTGAGTTAGGTGTGTGATTAAAAAAGACCTGATAAAGTTGATGAAAAGAGAAGGGAATTGATTTATGTTATCTCCGTCAATAAACTTCCAATCCTCAAACTGTTGACGTCCATCCTTATAATTCAGACTTAATGTATTGAAATTGTATACCTCATGAGCTACAACACTTGTACTTTGAAAATTCACCATAAAATTAATAGCTGGACTGAAAGGTTTACCTTCTTGATACTCCAGAATTGTTGAATTTCCATTGTGTTCCTGAAATTCAACTACATCACCAGCTACATCGAATATATGAGGAGTTAATTTGACAACATCAGTGGTTGAATTGTGTTTTTCTCCCTCGAATAAAAACGACGAATAAATCAACTCGAAATTGAGATATTCATCTCCTTCTTCTGATGATTTTGAAGGGATTTGACTAAAATCAGTTATTACTTCCTCTATGGCGATTTCCTCCTCCATCTTCATAGCTTCCAGATCCCCAATTTCTGGTAGTGCTTCCAACTTTTCCTCGGCGATAGAAATGAGAATCCACATCTACAGAAGATTCAAATCTCGATCTGGAGAGTTTCTATCCAAGAGTAAGTTCACAGACTTCATTCTCAGATGAAATAATTCGTAGTATACCGCCTTTCTAGCTTCATATTGAGCTTGTTCTAAGATATCAAACCTAGAGGTTGATTCTACAGTTTCTTCTCTACTCTTCATGGTCAGGTCACTCAGGAAAGAGTGCTCTGATACCAATTGTAAGGACTTGCCTTACAAATTAGCACAGAAACTACTCAAAATCTCTAAGGATGGAGATTGGAGGGGAAGAACAGAATTTTAGAGAGGGGAGATAATTTTTCTAATTAATTTTTCATAATCCGTTCTACAAACAGAGAAGGGAATATAAATGAAAGGGTTTGGTGTGTACATGTGCCACTCACACGCACACTCTACTAATCCTACTTAGCAGTAACTATTAATTAATTAATCGCGGTTAATTAACTACTAATTATAATAAACATATAACTAGACCCTCATAACCTAGGTGGCTCTTAACTGAACTTTGCAGCCCAAAGCTGGGTCCTGACACGCACCACGGCTACAATGCCAAAACCAAGCCGCAAACTGTGCACCACGACTACAACTCCAAAACCAAGCCGCAAAGTGTGCACCACGGCTACAACGCCAAAACCAAGCCGCATACTGCAACCATGCAAAATTAAGTCCCTATGCCGCTGGCACATGCCAAAGTAGCGCCCTAGGTTTGCACACCGTGCAGCCTAGGCCAATATGGCCGTGTGTGCCATTGGAACATGCCAACATGCACGGCTAGCACATCCGCAACACTCCATTAGCAGCTTTGGAATTTCCATCCGCACTCAAAGTGCAACCCACGGCCAAGGCATCCCACACATGCCGCAACGCTCCACTAGCAGCTTTTGAATTGCCATCCGCACTCAAAGTGCAACTCGCGGCCAAGGCATCCCACACATGCCATTGGCACATGCTGCAACGCTCCACTAGCAGCTTTGGCATTGCCATCCGCACTCAAAGTACAATTCGCAGTCGAGACTTCCCGTACATGCCATTGGCACATGCCGCAACGCTTCACTAGCGACTTTGGCATTGCCATTTGTGCCCAACTTTCGAGACATCAACACAAACTGGGGGATGCTTTCTTGGGGTTTTGGTTTGGCGGTCACAGCGTGCAGCGTACACTATGCTCGCAATAAAGCAAGGTGTGCAAAGGAATGAAGGCGGTCAATTAAATAAGGAAATTTATGGTAAAAACGTTTTTACCATAAAGCTAGTGGTTTCCACCTCCTCTATTTTAATTGGCGCATTTACTAAATTCCTTAATGAGGCCAGGGTACGTTCAATCTCACTTGTATAAATAGGTGTCACCTATTCTGCCAAAACACAAGTCTTGGTCAGGCAAAAATACAACACTATTAGATAGCAACTTTGCAAGCTCTCAAAAGCTTCCATCATTAGCAAGCTTCCCCAAGCTAATACACTTCTGATACAAGTCGAGATACTACCTATCCAGAACTTTTTGGTCTCATCACCCTTCTTTGTTATCCTCCCCAAATCAACCCTTCTCTTCCACTTTGTGACCGAAGCAAGTCTGGAACGACCATTTCTTGGTTTAGGACGGACTTGTACAAATTGATATCTCGAATCAAAAGTTCTCACGTACAGCACATTTGTTTAAGGGTTTAAACCAGTCTCTCCACAATCGAATTTACCAAATTCGGCAGAGGCGATTTCTCCCATAAACACATAGATATTTTCACGACCGTCAGGTTAAGTGATTAAGTTATAAGCGAACCCTAAATTTGACGGCAGATCCTTGAAGTGTTTGTATAGAACCCAAACTGCGCCTTCCATCTTCTATGTAGAGGAGAGAAACCCTAAACAAATAAAACAGATCCCTGACTACAAAATCATGGCACAAGCAAGTAGTGTTAATTCAGAAACAAGCAGTGGCTATTAGCAAGTAGTCTTTTCTCCGATCGTGTTTTTTGTCTACCTGTTTTTTCTCATTATCTACGGTTCAGTTTTACCTTTTTTCCAGTATTGATGATTCAGTTTCATCTCAATAGAATAAAAACTAAATCTGAATATGCTAGTTTGATTATTTGTGTAGGAGCAGAATCTCGCAACATCAATATCTTCGTGAAATTGTAGTAACAAGAATTAGTGAAGACCATCGCAGACTATCTGGAAGGTGACTTAGTTGGTGACATCAGTCTGATCATGAGGAAGGTGTGAAGATCCTGCAAGATCGAAAAGCATTGCGAAGTAAACCCTTGTAAGATTGCGAGCACATCGCAAGCCAGATCCGAAAATAAAGGACAGCTTAGTTGTCATCCACTATGTAATGCCCTATATAAAGGACTAAGCAAATTGAAAGAGGGGATCTTTTTGGGGTGAGTTCATGGAGAGAACAAAGAGGAGAGAGAATGTCTAGAGAAAGATTGATTTCTTGATTTTCATATTCCTTGTAAAGATTTTAAGAGAATTTAATAAAATTTCAACAATTGTTATTGAGTTTTGAGTGATATTTGTATAATCTTAACATGGTGTGGTTGTAGGAAATCCTGCAACTACATATTGGCGCTAGAAACAGAGAGGAGAAAATATTGTTGACAAGATTGTTGGAAGATTGTTGACAGAATGGTAAGAAGAACTACAAGAATTGCTGGAAGGAGGAGAAAAGAAGTTGGAGAAACTTCCAGGATGGGACCAAGAAACAATGAGGAAGAACAAGTTCAACCACCAATTCAGCAGATGCCAGTACAAGGTGGAAACATTGATTATTATAGAGTTAGTTACACACTTGGCGGACAGATTCAACATAGAGAATTGAAGAAACACAACCATTGAGACGACAAGAAAGAGAAAGAGAGGTAAAAGGAGGAATAATTCATGGAGATGAGGCACATGAAACACTAGAAGCGTTAAGACAACGGTTGTTGGAAGAAAGAAGATTAGAAGAAGAAGAACATGCAAATTTGACACGACAAAATCATGAATTGAGAATGGAAAACATAAGGCTACAAAACACAAGGTCAAGGAGCACTACAAGATCAAATTCTAGATCAATTAGAAGAGAAGAAAGAAGAGATATATTTGCGGACGATGTTGCTTAGGAAGTTCGAGAAGATATACAGAATCCCGGTGACAGACCTCATGAAGAGAGAAGAATAGATGAAGATCGTTATGTTCAACGTGGCAAAATTACTATAATGAGCAAAACAATGGAGGAAAGAGGAATGAACGACGACGTGAACAAAATAATCAATATGGCGAAGAAAATCGGGAAGAAGCAAGGAGGATATCATATGGGAGAGAAATACAAAGAAATCAATAAGAAATTGAAGATGACATTGCGAGACATAATGCCTAAAAGGCACGTATAGCTTGCGAAAGAGAACGAATAAGGAGGAGAATGGAAGATGAAGAACAAGAATTCCAGGAGGCAATACGCCATAATAATCATGATAACCGAGAGAGGACGTGTGAACGTTTTCGCAACAATGATAACATTGATGAAGAGATTGACAAAGTACAAGAAAGGGGTGAAAGACAGGAAAGAGAAGTAGCAAGAAATGAACGAGGCCGGGGAAGAGAAAATGAGAGGATTATCCCTGTGCGAACACACGCCAGAAATGAAAGATTATTGATTACTGAAAGAAAGATGTACGTACGTACGTATTCAATGGTTTTGGAATTAAAACTCATGTTGTATTAATTTCGAACCGAATCAGCTGAAATTTTCATAAATATGCTTTATGTACTAAACGCACGGATCATCAGGCTTCAGAAATATGGTTCATGTTGATTTGGTTGCCCGCCTACATGCATATCTTTGTCTCTCTCGCAAAAATCAGCGTCTCCGTGACCCTTTTGGAAGAATTATTGTATGTAAACCAAAACGAATACAGAATAAAGGGATAACAGACTGAGATTTATCAATAGAGGCAGAACGGCATTAAATAGTTGGTAGTTCCATCCATGCAATGAAATGTCACATAACTCAAGCTGATTCAGAAAACGTTTTTTCAAAACTGTCACTAGATAATGTATGAACATGTAGCCTAAGAAAACCGATGTCAATGCACTATCCAATGCTTGAAATCCCAAAATCTACAAGATTGACATTCATATATACTACAAATTCTGTGTTCCCACGATTGAAGGCAAACTTTTTCTATGAATGTAGATATTAAGTGACAAAATATCAATACATCTATCATAATGATATCTCCTCTCGAAATTCTAATTTTTCGATCAATTTTCTCATTGTCTTCTTTCATCTCCATGTATTTATCTCATCATCTCTGGTTGAAGATCTTCTTGTACTCCTTTTTCAGTTATACCATCAGTTTTCATCTCAGTCAAATCCATAATGTGTGGGCTAATTAAAGATTCGGTTTCACCTTTCTAAAAAAACTGAATATGCTAGTTTGATCATTTGTATTTTGTTTGTTTCTTCATCTCCATAGTTACTTTTATGTATGCCTATCAATTAACCCAGTAAGTAAATAGAATTGTCAAGTGGTGGAGAAAATGTTTGACTGCCAGTTTTCTTTTTTTTCTTTCTTTTTTTTCTTTTTAAAAAAATTCATGAAATATTTGTCACCAGATGATGGCCTAGAAACAACTTGGGAATACACTTATATTTAGAGGAGTATAGTATTAGACATTGTAAAAAGGGTTTCCTTGAGTTCGTTTATGAAATAAGCTCACCTCCTTTGGAGAATGGAGATGCATATAATGATTACCCTTTTAACAATTTCTTGAATTGTTTATACTTAAGATTGTTTGGTTACCTTATATATTTGTTCTCGTTTGACTCCTGCTTAAGGATTGCAATTTTGCATTCTTGTAGCTCAACCTGCTCATTATCATTTTTGAGTCGGAAACATCCGTTCACCAGCAATGTGTGGAAAATTTAGTCGGATGTGCATCTCATATCGTGTTCTTTATGTATAAGAAATGAAGTTATTTTTTAGTTAGATGCACAAAATAGATGCTCATAAGACAACATCACACCACCAATGGGTGAGATTGTTGTCTCCACATGATTTGCTTAGATGCAGTTTGGGAATACACTTTCATGACATGAATAGGAAACTCTAGTTTTCCGGCCGGCACCAACTCTTTGGTATTTTGAAAGTAAACATTCATGACACTTGAGTTTTGTATCCATCTTTACTAAAACTCGAGTGAATTTTAGGTTAGAAGCCGCTGTTCCCCAATCTGAGCACAAGCAAGGATGTGCATTTTGTCTTCAAGAATGATGTTAGTTTGAATTTCTTTCAACTTCTCGGTGAGACTCACAGAGATTAAAAATTTATTATATCTGTGTGATTTGGATTTGCCCAGGAATAAGTTAAATGGACAGAAACCAAGGTTTTCTTTTCAGTCAACTCGTTTGGGAACACTAAGGTTAACGTTCTCTAACTAAAACCATTTCAATCAATGTTCATTCCGCACCTAGCACTCAAAAGATTCCATATTGGCATTTGTACATACCAAATATTAAAATTTGACTAGAATACTAAAAATCGCTATATTTCGATTAATTAACAAAATCCATCATTTGTAATAATAATTTCTATTGTGCCAGGAGGCCGTGTTGGATGGTTTGGCTACTTTAGTCAACTGTAAAAAGTTGGTCAAATCAAGTATATCACATCACCGCCGATCTGTAAGTAGGTCAGTAATTCCGGTTAATTCGTCATAAATATTGTAACGGCGGTTGTATACCTACTACAGTATATCTACTGTCTGGCCAAAGACTAAAAAATAAGGAAACATTAGTCATATAAACATAGTCTTGTTCCTATGTTGGTAACTTGCAGAAATTAATCATGTAATTGTCATATCACCTAGCTAGGGAACTCGAATCCAACCATGTGAATCAAAGGTCGTGCTGCTAGTACAATCACCAATCTAAACAACTTTTTATGTCGTGGAAAATTGAAGCCGTGTTGGTTAAATTTGGTTCCGTTGCCATGCTTATTGGTATGATAATTTTATTGGTCATCCACCTAATCTCACAACAAATTGAGACTATCTAAGATGGAATAGGTAATAAAAAAATTGAGCCTTAACAAGAGAATACATTCATATAACATCATAAATGATCAAAGAAGACAAACAAAAAACTGAACTCACAAAACTTCTCATAATTTCTATTTATTGATTGGGGAAATTGGTACACATACCAAATAAACTTGTCGATTGTATATCGATTGCAAGACGAAATTTGTTGTCTTGACTTCCAGATTGATTAATATACTAGAAGTGTTTTTTTTATTTTGTTTTCCCTTAAGCACTCAACACATGGAGGTAGCTTTTTGTACATGATGTAAATGGCGAAACCAACCGATGTGCGGAGTGTATATAGTTATATCGTGTCATGCTAATTCTCAAAATTCCTCGGACAAACAACATATGCACTATTTTATATGGTCAGGTATATATACGTATAGTTGAATGTGGTGAATAAATTGTTCTATGAATCTAAGTGAGAAATATTGAATTTTTTCAAAAGTCCAGGATCCCAACTAAACAACCATTAACCACGATACAACCTTGACCGTTTTGGATTATTCTCTTTTATCTACACTTAGTGTTTTTGGTTTAATTTTCCATGAAATAAAAAAAGAAAACAAATGGATTATTGATAAAACACAGCCCAGCCTAGTGTCGGGTCTAATTGCTTCACTTTCATATTTTGTCCCAGGTTAGGAGTTAAAGACCTAGGGTTAATACGAAATCATATATATAAACCCCTTAACTCAAGGTGTGCCTCTTTCACTTCTTCCCTAAAGTTTTCAAAACTAAACTAGATCTATCTAGTCTTTCTTCAATCCAAAACTCTCTTCTAGAAAAAATTCTATTGCAATTGTCTTCTAGATGATCATACAAATTAGGTTATAAGTGGGAATCCTTACATACAAAACACAAACAATCATCTCTTTTTTAATGTCATAATGACTTATCCTCTCATAGCTATCAACATTCTCTAATTGTGTCTTTTATTTCCAGATCCAGAGATGAAGATAAAGAAACGTTGGAGATAGATATGGAAAGTTAGTCAATAACTGAGCCACCTTCAAGAACATGGTGAAGGAAGACAAGTTTTAAACTATGAACTTGATAATCCAATTGATCTATGTACCTAATGGAAGAAGAACAATTCTTTTTGTATCTTCTTATGGTGAAATTTATAATGAAATTCAGAATTTTATTTTAAATATTTAGTTTCTTGACATAGTTGATTGCCCTAAAATTTAATAATCGAAGGAAAAATACACCACAATTCCACTCCAAAGTTTAATCTTTTTTTTTGTAAATTGTTCATTTGTGTATGAAATTGATTATTGAATTGGGTGGTGTGTGTAACAAATTTTTAGGTTCCCAAGCAAATATAGATACTTTGCTTTCATTTGCACCCCATAATCGATACTAATATCTTGGTATGCAATAAATGATACTTCCAAATGGAAGAACTTTTTTTATTCAAATCCTCTGATAGAACACAAAATTTGTAATGTATATATGGAGGTCAATCTCAGAGACATACAGCCAAAATAATTTCTAAGCATCACACGCATTGACATTCTATATTTGGAACTGGAATATCCTACCATGTTTACCATAGGTCGGGTTGCTAGTACAGTCGAATATTTCTAAGCAACTTGTATGTTGTATGGGGAAAATTCAGGCTTGTTGATTCAATCTGGTATTTGGTGATGCTTAAAGTCGATTTGAAATCGGTTTTACATCATATCTTGACATTAGGAAATTCCCAAAGATTGAACTAGATTTGCGGGTTTTGAACTTGTTGTTTAGACCTCATTTGCTCAGGGGGCAAGGCTTAAGAGAGAGGTGAAGAGATATAATTGGCCTTTTGCCACCAAGAATTGTGACCGTGACAAGGATTTTCATTTAGGGTTCAGTTGAAATGGGTTTATACTAATTAGAGTAGAGACCCACAAACTGAAAACATACTTCTGATGCAACTTGGCACATTCATGGTCATCCACCGACTCTCAAAACAAATTGAGGCTAGCTAGCTAAGATGGGTTAGGTAATCAGAAAAATTAGAGTCTTAAAAAAAAGAATACATACAAATTAGATCATAAAATTAAAAGAGAACAAACAAAAAAAAAAAAATGGAATACACAGATCTTCTTATAATTTTTATTCATTTATTGGGGAAATTGGTACGTATACATAATTAATAAACTAGAAATTGTGGGACTAGAAATGATAAAACTAGCAGATCGCTTCTTGTGCTCACAAGGTATGATATAGACGATCCTGATTATGATCCCAAATCTTGTAAGCTCAAATATGTAAGTGATTGTAAGAAACACACCACAAAGGAGAATTCAATATTCGGGACAGCATAAATTATCATTTTGAGAGGAGAAATCATAGTGCTGCTTGTTTTTGTTGGTGATCCTGCTGCTGCTACTGAATTACCACCAATTGTTTCTCTCATAATTTTTTTGCAGCTGATAGATCTATTGGTGTTTGCCTTTAGGGTTGGGAATTTTTAGCAGATAGAAGAAGGAGGCGCAGTTTGGATCCATTAATCAAAAACTTATGTTACTTATAAGGGATAGAGAATGTACCCGCTTGGTTTAGGTTTACCTATCATCCCTCTATTTCAAGTCTTTTATATGCAATGCGTTGCGCCAATTCAGAAACACCTCATCCATTTCAACAGAACCATTTTTACAAACTGCTCATTGTTCCATAAGTACAGGGCTCGCTTTGCAACCTACGAAAGTGAACCAAGATCAAAGGTTTTAGGAAAACTCTGCATGCGTAAGTCATCCAATTTTTGTGTTTCCAGATATTCATTTTCCGAGAAGCTAAAAGAATTCTAACCAGAGGAAAAGAAACCTATAAGAAGTATGTGTAAATTCATTTTAGGTTTGGAAAGGGTTACTCTTTGGGAACTTGCACCCCACACCTACATCGGCCAAGTAAGCAAATAAGATGGGAAAATCCAATATTAATCGAAGCGATCAACACTTGACAAAGTGACACTCAGATAAATGTCAAATGGTAACAAGAAAGACTCACACAGTTTACAATGTAAAACTTTAGAAAATAAGGGTGGTCCATGAAGAAGATATCCATTAGGGTATCCACTACCTCAAGAACACCTCCAACCAAGTGAGACTGGATTAGGGCACAAATGAGGATGGAAATCGCTGGGACGTGGACATCAATCAAGAACGGACCTAAGTACGAGTTAAAAATGAAAACAGAGTATTTCCTTGCCTAGTTGAAGCAAGTGTCGACATTGGTCAATGCCCAAACGGAAAAATTGAATTCCCTAGTGTACAAAGTCTAATTCCATCGATAGACTACAAGGTAAACACACTACACAAGATACTCAACTCACATCTAAATGAATAAGCATCTTCAAGATCTAATCACAAATTAGTTCCTCATCGTTGTTATGATGAAATGTCACTTCGAGCCGAACTAAATTGCATTACCAGTAGAAACAAATTGAAATATAAACAACTTATTCACACGGTCATACTGGCTATATCAAAACCTATCTAATTGTATATATAGTAATGAAAATTGTTTACTCTCCTACCTCGGGGAAAAATACTCAAGGAAGGTGTATAAAAACCAGTGTTCGTATTTATTGGGATTGAATGGGGCTATTCTATGAGAAAATTTCAAATGTTCTGATACAAACAAACGGTGAACGCAATAGAATCTGTGGTAATTGCTAGATACTACTAGTGATATTGATGACCATGATCTTAATATTCCTTCAACTACTATCCAATCAGAACGGCTTAGTACCATAATCCTAGATAGCTATAATTGATATGCCAGGACTGAACATCCTAAGGTTTCACTCCCTAACAAAACAGATGTTTTTGCTAGTCAAAGGTACTTGAAAGGTAAAACATTTTTTCCTTAATTATAGGCTATGATAAGAACAAATTATGAGCAACGTTTGAGTGGTCAGGTAGATAGGAGTGACTAGGGAAACACAATTGATTCAATCACCATCCTCACCAATTTAAATAATTGTTCACTATACAGACAAGGTAAATTGATAAACATTATATCGTCAGACACTAACAACATATACAGACATAAGTAAAATGTACACTTAACTATTTGTAATTAGTAAATAAGTTCACCAAATTTTGTCCAAGGGAAATCAAATGATACTTTGAAAAAAATTAAAACATCTCTAATTCAATGGTTACCATTACAATTTTTTTTTTTTTTTTTTTTAATCTTTTCGGGGAAGAAATCTGGGATTTGAAGCAAGAATATCAGATCTGAAGGTAATGTATTTTCTATCTCCAATCATTGCAAAATGAATCTAAGGACAACCTTCAGTCACTTAACGATTTGCAGATCATCCCGCATTTGAGAAACACAAAACATGAATATCAATACGTGGTCTTCTAAAATAATGAAGAATATCAAACAACATCACTATATTTGCAGATCTTACCTACGAGATAGCAAAGACCTCGAGACTTCATTGATATTGACACAAGGAGTGGAAAGAAAAAAACGTAGATTTGAGAGGAAACATGATTAAGATGAATTGAAAGATCTGTGTCTCCCTTTTTTCTTTGATTTC
Source organism: Papaver bracteatum (assembly GCA_023529315.1). NCBI lineage: Eukaryota > Viridiplantae > Streptophyta > Magnoliopsida > Ranunculales > Papaveraceae > Papaver > Papaver bracteatum. The sequence goes on along the minus strand of JAJJWX010004858.1, from coordinate 892,276 downwards.
CAAGTTAGTACGTGTACAAAAACCTCCTATCTGATTCCTGGTAATGGGAAATTCTCATCATGCAGAACAGGGTTACTTGATTTTTCCTTAACACCGCCTCCCCACTCAAAAAAATACTAGTATATTCTCATTTTGGGAAAAATATATACTGAAACTTTAGGTTTGGTTCGGAGAAATTATGCGATTTACTAAAATAGTCTTGGACATGTATGATTGTAGCCCAAAGAAAAGTCTCGCTTGTTGATATCTAACTCCTTTAAAATCCTAACTCATATATATGAGCCTCCACATTGACGGTGACCCTCACCCACCTTTACCCACTCTTAGAATTTCTTCATTCCACTTTTCCTCAAAAGGAGACAAAAAAGCGAGCCTTTTTACACAAAATAATAGAAACTTTTTATTAATCCAGAAAAAAAAAACAAAAAAAAAAAACTCGACTAAACCTAAAAAACCTGTTATGGTCCTAAAAAAATTAGAAGATTAATGAAGGAAGAGAATAAGTCAAGAAGATGATTGAAGGAAATAAAAATAGTTGTGTTGCTTTCCCGAATGTTTACAGCCCTCGTATATATATAGTTGTTGTAACTTTCTACACAAGAACACTAAGGCTTGTAGCCGACTTCTACCAATAACTATAATTACTTCATTTAGAATAAGCTAAATAAGGAAACCATATGAAAGGAATATCGTGTATAGGTGTTGGTGTCACAACATCCCGCCCTTCCTAAAAAATGGCTTGCCCTCAAGCCCGATATTCTGAAAATGAATCAAGAATGCATCCATTTGGAGTTGCATGCATCGATCTAGAGAAATACAAAATAAGAAAATAACATAAGTAAAAGCAAAGGCAAGGAATGGATCAACAAGGGGAAGGGGCATACTCAAGTTTCTCTATCTTCTTTATTTTCTTGATAGAATACTCCTTCTCCTATTTGAGCTCCTTCGTCAAGGCAATGATACGAGCATCATCCTTCCTCATCTTCTCACGAACCAGCCTCTCCTCCACTATGTTGGCCATATGACGATTAACTTCCTGCAAACCAACAAGCAGGATTTAGGAATGAACCGCAAAATAACATGAAGGTGTAATTGAAGAAGTATGAAGGATTACCAAGTTCATCAGATCGAATTTTGTTGGAGAGTCAAACTCATAGAAGCATTCAATAATATAGAGGAATCTTGAGAAAGAAAGTCAAATCGAATCGAAGGTCACCCGTATTCAAGTGCACGAGATCTTGTGGCGGGATCTTCAATTAGCCTTCTATATCTATCTCTTATTAAACACACTCCATTGAATATGTTCATAGAATAACCTCTCTATGATAGCTGTCCCATGCTCAACAAATTATGCAGACCTGTACATACTCCTCCGTCTCTAAAAGATAAAAGATAGGCAAGTTTGGTTTTCACAAAAATTAAGAAAACCAATCATTATAGCCATTTTTTCATATTTTTTCCTAATTTATCCTTGGTCCCCACTCATTTGTTATAAGAGATATGTGGAAGAGAAGTGGTCCCCCTTTAATATTAAGAGAGAAAAAGGAGAGAGAAAAGTGGTCCCTCTATGGGTATACTAGTAAAATCATAACATTTGACTTTCCATATATGGAAACAAGCCTATTTTTTTGACATACCCAAATAAGGAAACTTGCCTATCTTTTAGAGACGGAGGGAGTAATATACATCCATGATGTATGTTTTTAACTCATTTTTAAGGACTATTCCAATTCTACCTTTTTCCTTAACTGGAATGGTAGAATTATTACCAAACTTAACAGTTGATGTTATAGATTCATCAAGATTATCAAACAATTCTTTTCTTCCACACATGTGATTACACGCATCCCGTATCTAAGTACCACTTCGATGTTGTTGTTCTTCAGCTGTGTGACAAGCCAACAACATATTCTTAGTCTGCACTTCATCTTCATCTTATTTTCCTTCTTCTTCTTCTTCTTTTATATTATCCTTAAAGTTTGATTTATAATTATTAGCAATTATCTTTCTGAGTTTTGTACATGCAGTAGCAAAGTGTCCAAAACTCCCACAATTATAACACTGCACCTTTGATATATCTACTGGTTTTCTTCCTTGATAGTTTCCATTATTAGTTCTTCCTCCAATATTGTTTCTTCCTTGATAGCGTCCATTGTTAGGTCTTCCTCCAGAACTTGAGTCTCCTTGTTTGTTATTCCATGTGAATTGACTTTATAGTGCTTCTTCTATTATTTTTGCAGCAGCTGTTTTTTCACATAATCTCTTCTCATATGCCTGTAATGAACCTAATATCTCATTGAAATTCATAGTTGCAGCAGTATTACACTCCTCAATAGCAGTTACTCTTGCTTCAAACTTCTCTGGTAAACTTCTTAAAATATTTTCAACAACTGTTGAATCTTCTACAATATCACCATTAGCTTTCATCTCATTGACAAGATTCAATGTTTTTGAGAAAAATTCGATATTGTTTCAAGAGCTTCCATCTCGCAATAACTCATACTTTCTTTTCAGGGTTTGTAATCTAACCTTCTTTACTTTGTTAGAACCTGTGTAATAGCTAACCAAACTATCCCATGCTACTTTATATTGTTTAATATAAATAACTTTATCCATGAGAGATTGAAGAACACCGTGATGAAGAATATAAGTTTCTTTCAAATTATGCTTCCTATTTGCTGTTAAAGATGTTTGTTGTTCTGCTGGTTCAACATATCCATCTCTCACAATCTCCCATACCTCTTGGTATGTAAAAATATTCTCCATCTGTAACCTCCAATGTTCTAAATTATTTCCTTCAAACACTGGCACCTTGATTGAACTTAAACTTGTCATCTTCTTCAACTTAATTTCTCATACCCACAGCCCTAGAATATGATACCAGTGCTCTGATACCAAATTAGAAAATCTAATATCAAAGACTTAAAGAACACAAAGAACGTAACTCAAACTTTTCTAAAATTAATATGAATAATCTCATGGCTCAACAACCTATTTATAGTTTAACAAACTTGACTCTCAAGCAAAGACAAACTTTCCTAATAAAACTCAAACTCTAATAAAGAAAACTCTAGAAACTGAAAACTTCTAAGTATAGCAAACTCTTAATACTAGAGCAACTTGTTTCTCAAGTTATCTACAGTTTTTTAAACTCAATTACGTTCATAATAACGCGTGACAACTCCTTCTAGTTGCTTCCATACACAACATCAACTTTCACTAGTTGCTTCCACTCAAACAGCATAAACTTCTTCACCCAAACAGCAGCAACTCCTCCTAGTTGCTTTAAATTTCTCACATCAACTTCTCCAAGTTTCTTCCATTTATCGACATCAACTTCTACTAGTTTCTTCCATAAACTATATCTTGGTTTAATCTTCAACATAGAGGGACAAACCTACCGGACCAACAATTTTCGGTAGCTCTTCTGGATGGAGACCAATGCAGCTTGGGACTACGGATAATGTATGTCTCCACGACTAGGACCCCAAAACCACAATGTCTGACTGCCAATGCAATAACTTGAGAGGCCAAATGTTTCAAAGGTATCTGTAATATTTAGCTGACATTGTGTGGAAGCTAGGGGACGAAATGTAACATGGATGGTGGCGTTGGTGTAGATTGGCCGTTAAAAGCAATCCATAGAGGTTTTAAAATGTGTTTAATCGCGCATTTCAAACATGCAACTGCAATTTTTATTTACAACTCCAGATTATAAGTAATCAAGGACGGGCGTAGCAAGGGATTAACAATGACAATTGCCGTCCCTATTTTTTGCCCAAGAAAAGATTAGTGTAGAAAATTCTGCTAAAATTAGTTTTTAGCCAATCTACGAGTCATTATAATTTTAGCCCAAAAAACTCTTAGCCCATGATCTTGCTTATAAATGATATTTCCTTTTATTTATTCAATTTTGTTTCCTTTTTCTTTCATAAACCATAAAATTCATTCTCCGATCCACATTTTTTAATTAATTTGTGCATTTTTGTCATTTACTTGTCTATGTATCTAGTATTCGCATGGACGTACAAAAAAATCATAGCCTTTTTTTTTTTTCCTAAACAAGACACAAAGGACAAATATAAAGCAGACATATCGTCTTGAATACAAGACGTGATACAAGAAGGGGGATTCGAAGAGAACTGATGGTTTAAAGCATATTTAGATTGAGTATGGTCCACCAATTCCCATATCTTTTGATGAACGCAATCTTCAACTCTGAAACTTTGTTAAATTGGTCTCTGATTTGAAGCACAAGATGATGAAGTCTCCATGGAATTTTAACTGTGTTATCTGTCAGCATTCTGACCACCTGTTCAGCATCACTTTCGATGATAACTTTCTGCAGTCTAGATACCACTACAAAATCTGCTGCTAAGAGAAAAGCTCAAGTTTCAGCCTCTATAAGGTTCCATACATCCTTGGACATAGTGCCACATCCTTTGAACTGGATTTATAAGTCCCTATCTACTACAACCCAAGCACCTTTGAAGTTGTCTAAAGAAGTATCCACATTAAGCTTGGTCCAACTGGTTTCAGGTGGCTCCCATAGTGTTGTAGGATTCTTGGGTAGCATACTTGGGTTTGCAATTCTTCTTCTCGGGAGTAGATGCATTGAAAAATTGAACCAATAAACAACTTCTCTGATTATGCTATAAATAGGTTGGTCTTTGTTGTTGAGAACCTTAAGATTTTTATTTTTCCATAAAACTCACATAACATAGCTGCCCATCTTGAAAACTTCATAATTACCTTTCTCATTTAACCAACTATCAATGATTTGTTTATTACTCAAACTAATGTACTTTTCAGTTCTGCATCCAATAAGAGAACCAAAGAAGGTAGTAGCAGCCACTGGACAATAGAAGAATAGGTGTTCTAGATCTTCAAAAGCTACCTTACATGATCTACAATCTTGATTCACTCCATCTACATGTTTCCCTAGATTTTTAAAAGTGGCTAATGCATCTTATAACATTCTCCAGATGAATATGTGTATTTTAAGGGCAAGGTCTTTGATCTTCCAAAAGGTTTTCCAAGGAAAGTCATTGGTAGAGCAAATTGAAGTACTAGGTTGTTTTTCTTGAAGTGTTTGAATAAAAGATTTGCAAGAGAACGTACCATTTGGGTGAGGTTTCCATACTAGTTTGTCATCAATAGCTTCACAAGATCTGGAAGGTATGTTCTGAGAATTTGAGTTGCTGAGTGAAAGTGTAGCGAAAGTGTTTCTTGGATAAATTGGATAATTTAAAATTCAAATACTGTTATAGAATACAGAAGAATAAATGGATATTATGTATCCACAATGCTAACCCGAAGAACAGGCAGTGCCAGCTAAAACATTTACGAGTCAAGCTGACACACCTAAAAGCAGAGCTATGGATGATGCAAATGGGGTCTTGGGATAATTCAAAAGTCATGTACAATATTGAAGAAGACAAAATTGCATGTTTCCTTAACCTTAGATGCATGCCACAAGTGCTAAAGTTGAAATATTCTGTTACAAGTAACCCTAAATTTGACGGCAGATCCCCTAACCCTTATAAGTAGTCGTATAGTATAGTATTCTATAGATAAACCGGAAACAGCGCCTCCATCGTCTCTTTGGAGAAGGAGAGGAACCTTAAAAAGAAGAAAAAAAACAGATCTATTTGCAACTAGAAAATAGCGCCTCCAGTCTCTTTGGAGAAGGAGAAGAACCCTAAAAAGAAAAAAAAAATCAGATCTGCAAATAGAAAATCATGGCAGAAGCAAGTGGTGGTAGTTCAATGGCATCAATAACAAGCAGCATAATGATATCTCCTCTCAAAATCTCAATTTTGCCTCTTTGTTTCTTTCTTATTATCAAATTGCTTCGTCTATGATATCTTGGTTGAAAATTTACCTATATTCCTTCTTTGTTTTGTAGTTTTTTATGGCAATGACAGAATCTGATAGTTTAATCATTTGTATTCCAATTGTTTCTTCATCTCCATAGTTCAGTTTTGTGCATGTGATGGAGAAGTTCTGAAATTGCCAGTTAAATTGTAATCTGAATGTAGTAAAAGCACTAGCTGAATCCAGTTTAAGTATGTTACCTATTGAATATGAATTGTTGTTTATTTTGATGGGGAAATTAGATGAATCTGCCTTCTGCTTGTCGATAAACTCATCGGAAACATCCATTGATACAAGCAATGTGTGGAAAAATTTGGTCGGATGTCTGTTTTCATCTCATGGTGGTTTTTCTATCTCTAGCAAATGAAAAGCTTATTTGATTTAGATGCAGAAAGAAAATAGATGCTCAATACCATACCACCAATGGGTGAGTGAATGTTGTCTCCAGATAATGGCCTAGACGCAATTTGGAGATGCACTTTAATAAAATGTTATCACCAAACCATAACATGTTTACTAAAACTCTGAATCAATTTTATTAGAGAAAATAGATGCACTTTTTTCATGATCTGTATCCATCTTTACTAAAACTCCCAACTGAACTTCAGCTGGTTGAATATAGTAGCATGAAAGTTTCAAATGTTTGTTCATTCTCCACTATGTTCTTGAATCTCTCCTTCAGATCGAGCCTCATAGTCATATCTGTTATGCATTCAGTTCTTCATTTCGTCTCCCTCCTCTGAACTTCCATGCAAGTAGTCTTCTTGCCGCATATGACCATATGTATTATGAGGAATGCTAGACAGCCCTATTTGGTGATTTCTTGCTAGAATGCCGCTGTGCCACAATCTAAGCATAAGCAAGGGCGTGGTTTGAATTTTTCCGGGATAACCCAGGATAGGACTATGTCCTTGAAACTCAGTGCTAACAAATTAAATAATAAAAACTCCATAAAGGTGAAATTTTTTCCGATATAAAACGCCTTCATTGTTCTGAAATATGCAGTGAAGAATGTATATTAAAATTTGAGGTTGAATATATATAGTTAAGGTGTGACTCATGACTTTTCGTAGTTGCACCATTATTACACACCTCCAATCGTGCACAGTGACACACATTACCGGAAATAACATCTTATTGGATTCTAACTAGACAACACCAGTCGGCTCGTTTGAGTACATTGCTCCAGGTCAGTTTAACGTTCTGTAACTAACACCATATCCATTATTAATTTTTATCATTTACCTTCTCGGCACATGGATTACTACTCCCAGTCACTGAGGATTATTTTCAATTGCTCTCATGGATGGAAGATAGTCTACCGATTGATCTGTGAGTCTACACAAGTCAAAAAGACAGACAGCTATCTTTCCAAGATCAGAGTTAAGTTGACCCGGGGAAACAAAGACAGCATGTCACGCAACTCAGGGTAGCAGAAATGAGACGGTTCAAGTCTCCAACTCATCATATCCAAACCAACCAAAAAAACAGCTAACATATCAGTTCTCAGAAGCTAAAATGATTATAAAAGTCTTTGCAAAAATCAGGTGTTTAAGCAGTTCATTTATCCCCAGATAAAATTCAAGTCCTAATCATAGGGTTGAGTACATGCAATCAAATTAGGATGAACATTGCAATCATAAGGTGGCTTCAGTGCAATCAGAACGAAAAAGATTCGAATGAACATAACTAAACCATTACAGCAATGAAATGTACAAAAAAAACGTGTTCAGAGGTTGAGAAATTTATTTCTCATTGTCTCCACGGAAATAAAACTATCATAATGCCGAGTGCAAATACAAGGTCCTTCAAGTTACAACACTTTTTTGTACAAATGACATGGTCAAGAGCAGCTACAAGGAGTTAAAATTGTTCATGACACTAGCTAACGGATGAACATGCGGCCATCAGAAAAGCCATGTCAATGCACTAACCAAGGCTTGAAATTATTTGGGCTCCATGACTCCATCAAAGCCTTTGAGATTGACCTTCATACACAAATGTTGTGATCCCGGGATTTGGGCTCCGGCGCAATGAATTAGTAACAAAGAGTTGCTCGTCATATTGAGCTTAACTCTTTTGGTTTTTTTAGTCAAACTAGATTTGCGCCCTTGCTGCGCATCGGGCACTTTTTTATTTCTTTTCATATGCTGTGCGCGGGGCTTCGCCCCGCCCGTGGTGATGTATTTTTTAATTTGGCATTTTTCACGTTTTTTTTTAACGGTCTCCTTCTTTTTTTTGGTGTGTCAACAATTTCCTTTTAAAGGATTTTTATTTATTTATTTAACGGTTTGGACGTGAGTTTTGTCCACCCTTATTAAAGTACATGTAAGTATAGGTGTAAACACGGTGTAACTAAATAATTCAAGTTTAAATTCTAACATAAGTATTGTCCACCTATTTTTTTTTCAAACACCGTTAATAACGGACAGTTAAGTATTTGATGTATCCAAATTGTCACTAAATTTTAATTATTACCACCAATAGAGTTATGCCAAGTGTCCTCACCATAGCTTCTGCATTAGAAAAGGCCTTTCTAGGCCAATAGGAAGCGGGGGTTTCATCACCGTTTAATGTGAACAGCGTTTCATCACCGTTTAATGTGAGATCTTTATTTGTCAAGGCCTTTAAGGAGGAAGATGAACTCTTTGAACGACTTTAATTATCATGTTTAAACGATCAAAAAGCATGTGTATCCAACGATGATCCGAAATCAGATGCACTTCATAAAACCAAAATTCAATGATGCTGATTACAAGTTCTTGCTTATCCTAAATTTTGTTTCTTCAGTGATAAAAGTCGTTGAAACCATCTTAATTTGTTGTGGAGTTTTATTGCCCAAAAATATTTCATCATATGCACGTTTTAATTACTTTGACTGTTTTGATGGTGTGACAACAACCGTTAAAAGTAGGTCAGATCAATATCTTAAAGTTCTCCATAATCAACTGTATATCACAACCATCCATTAATCAACTGAGAATAATGAACCCTAAATTTGACGGCGGATCCACTAATCCTTATACGTAGTACCGTATAGTTTTCTAAAGTCAGTACCCTAAACTGGGCCTCCCATTGTCTCTCAAAAAAACAGATCTGCAGCTACAAAATTATGGCAGGAGTTGTGGTATTTCAATGTCATTAACAACAAGCAGCGTAATGATATTTCCTCTCAAAATCTTAAATTTTCCCATTTTTCAACCCATTGTCTTCTTTCATCTACCTGTTTTGTCTTGATTATCTTTGGTTGAAGATTTCCGGTACTCAATTTTCATCTCGGTAATTCAAGATTCAGTTTCACCTAACTAGAAGAAAAACTGAATCTGCTAGTTTAATCAATTTGTATACCATTTATTGCTTATACTTTGTAGCATGCTTGTTTTTTTATGTCCAAATTATAGGTTGGTGGTGAAACTGAAACTGCTAGTTTAATGAATCTGTCATTGCCAGTTTTTCTTCTTCTTTGATTTTTAATTCATGAAAATGTAACCTGAATATAGTGAAAGCATATCGAAATCCAGTTTCAATATATTACCGGAAAATAGTTGCACATATAAAGCAGCACCAAATGGGTATAAATCTCCTTTAATTTAGAATTTTCCGTTTTGCATTCCAGTATCTCAACCAGCTCATCATCACTTTTGGTTGTCTTATAATCGAGATTTAAGGCTGATGAGTAACCTAATGTTCATTTTGATTTTTTTTTTTTTTTTTGCCAACAAAAAAAAATGTTTGTTGCTGCATATCTTGTTTGTTCACTCTCTTCTAAATATTTGTAGCATGTTTGTTTTATGTCATAGCCTAGCTACTAGCTAAAATTATCTGAGTGGTGGAGAAGTTTCCGATCGCTAGTTTTCTTCTTCTTTGTTTCTTTGTCTATGAAATGTAATCTGAATGCAGTAAATCCAATTTCAGCATGTTACTTATTGAAAATGAACTGTGGCCGAGTCGATGGGCATATGATTCAATAAAGCACCGCCGGCTATGCGTGACCTATCCCCTAGGCATACATACAAGTTGCTTAGAAATGGCTTACTTGAGTTGCAACCTGACTTAGGACTACTACACACGACTACACTATATCTACTGTCTGGCCAAAGACTAAAAAAATAAGGAAACATTAGTCATATAAACATAGTCTTGTTCCTATGTTGGTAACTTGCAGAAATTAATCATGTAATTGTCATATCACCTAGCTAGGGGAACTCGAATATCCAACCATGTGAATCAAAGGTCGGGTTGCTAGTACAATCGACCAATCTAAACAACTTTTATGTGTCGTGGAAAATTGAAGCCGTGTTGGTTAAATTTGGTTCCGTTGCCATGCTTATTGGTATGATAATTCTTATTGGTCATCCACCGAATCTCACAACAAATTGAGACTATCTAAGATGGAATAGGTAATAAATAAAATTGAGCCTTAACAAGAGAATACATTCATATAACATCATAAATGATCAAAGAAGACAAACAAAAAACTGAACTCACAAAACTTCTCATAATTTCTATTTATTGATTGGGGAAATTGGTACACATACCAAATAAACTTGTCGATTGCATATCAGATTGCAAGACGAAATTTGTTGTCTTGACTTCCAGATTGATTAATATACTAGAAGTGTTTTTTTTATTTTGTTTTCCCTTAAGCACTCAGCGTTACATGGAGGTAGCTTTTTGTACATGATGTAAATGGCGGAAACCAACCGATGTGCGTGAGTGTATATAGTTATATCGTGTCATGCTAATTCTCAGTCCTCGGCACAAACAACATATGCACTATTTTATATGGTCAGGTATATATACGTATAGTTGAATGTGGTGAATAAATTGTTCTATGAATCTAAGTGGAGAAATATTGAATTTTTTCAAAAGTCCAGGATCCCAACTAAACAACCATTAACCACAGATACAACCTTGGACTGGTTTTGGATTATTCTCTTTTATCTACACTTAGTGTTTTTGGTTTAATTTTCCATGAAATAAAAAAAAGAAAACAGTGGATTATTGATAAAACACAGCCCAGCCTAGTGTCGGGCCGAATTCGTTCACTTTCATATTTTGTCCCAGGTTAGGAGTTAAAGACCTAGGGTTAATACGAGTCATATATATAAACCCCTTAACTGAAGGTGTGCCTCTTTCACTTCTTCCCTAAAGTTTTCAAAACTAAACTAGATCTATCTAGTCTTTCTTCAATCCAAAACTCTCTTCTAGAAAATATTCTATTGCAATTGTCTTCTAGATGATCATACAAATTAGGGTTATAAGTGGGAATCCTTACATACAAAACACAAACAATCATCTCTTTTTTAATGTCATAATGACTTATCCTCTCATAGCTATCAACATTCTCTAATTGTGTCTTTATTTCCAGATCCAGAGATGAAGATAAAGAAACGTTGGAGATAGATATGGAAAGTTAGTCAATAACTGAGCCACCTTCAAGAACATGGTGAAGGAAGACAAGTTTTAAACTATGAACTTGATAATCCAATTGATCTATGTACCTAATGGAAGAAGAACAATTCTTTTGTATCTTCTTATGGTGAAATTTATAATGAAATTCAGAATTTTATTTTAAATATTTAGTTTCTTGACATAGTTGATTGCCCTAAAATTTAATAATCGAAGGAAAAATACACCACAATTCCACTCCAAAGTTTAATCTTTTTTTTTGTAAATTGTTCATTTGTGTATGAAATTGATTATTGAATTGGGTGGGTGTGTCGAACAAATTTTTAGGGTTCCCCAAGCAAATATAGATACTTTGCTTTCATTTGCACCCCATACTGATACTAATATCTTGGTATGCAATAAAATGGGATAATTTCCAAATGGAAGAACTTTTTTTCTTCAGTCCTCGGATAGAACACAAAATTTGTAATGTATATATGGAGGTCAATCTCAGAGACATACAGCCAAAATAATTTCTAAGCATTGGCTACTGCATTGACATTCTATATTTGGAACTGGAATATCCTACCATGTTTACCATAGGTCGGGTTGCTAGTACAGTCGAATATTTCTAAGCAACTTGTATGTTGTATGGGGAAAATTCAGGCTTGTTGATTCAATCTGGTATTTGGTGATGCTTAAAGTCGATTTGAAATCGGTTTTACATCATATCGGACATTAGGAAATTCCCAAAGATTGAACTAGATTTGCGGGTTTTGAACTTGTTGTTTAGACCTCATTTGCTCAGGGGCAAGGCTTAAGAGAGAGGTGAAGAGATATAATTGGCCTTTGCCACCAAGAATTGTGACCGTGACAAGGATTTTCATTTAGGGTTCAGTTGGCTGGGTTTATACTAATTAGAGTAGAGACCCACAAACTGAAAACATACTTCTGATGCAACTTGGCACATTCATGGTCATCCACCGACTCTCAAAACAAATTGAGACTAGCTAGCTAAGATGGGTTAGGTAATCAGAAAAATTAGAGTCTTAAACAAAAGAATACATACAAATTAGATCATAAAATTAAAAGAGAACAAACAACAACAAAAAAAATGGAATACACAGAACTTCTTATAATTTTTATTCATTTATTGGGGAAATTGGTACGTATACATAATTAATAAACTAGAAATTGTGGGACTAGAAATGATAAAACTAGCAGATCAGTTCTTGTGCTCTGCGGTATGATATAGACGATCCTGATTATGATCCCAAATCTTGTAAGCTCAAATATGTAAGTGATTGTAAGAAACACACCACAAAGGAGAATTCAATATTCGGGACAGCATAAATTATCATTTTGAGAGGAGAAATCATAGTGCTGCTTGTTTTTGTTGGTGATCCTGCTGCTGCTACTGAATTACCACCAATTGTTTCTCTCATAATTTTTTTGCAGCTGATAGATCTATTGGTGTTTGCCTTTAGGGTTGGGAATTTTTAGCAGATAGAAGAAGGAGGCGCAGTTTGGATCCATTAGTCAAAAACTTATGTTACTTATAAGGGATAGAGAATGTACCCGCTTGGTTTAGGGTTTACCTATCATCCCTCTATTTCAAGTCTTTTATATGCAATGCGTTGCGCCAATTCAGGAAACACCTCATCCATTTCCAGCGTAACCATTTTTACAAACTGCTCATTGTTCCATAAGTACAGGGCTCGCTTTGCAACCTACGAAAGAGAACCAAGATCAAAGGTTTTAGGAAAACTCTGCATGCGTAAGTCATCCAATTTTTGTGTTTCCAGATATTCATTTTCCGAGAAGCTAAAAGAATTCTAACCAGAGGAAAAGAAACCTATAAGAAGTATGTGTGTAAATTCATTTTAGGTTTGGAAAGGGTTACTCTTTGGGAACTTGCACCCCACACCTACATCGGCCAAGTAAGCAAATAAGATGGGAAAATCCAATATTAACTGGCCGATCAACACTTGACAGTGACACTCGTACAAATGTCAAATGGTAACAAGAAAGACTCACAGGTTTACAATGTAAAACTTTAGAAAATAAGGGTGGTCCATGAAGAAGATATCCATTAGGGTATCCACTACCCTCAAGAACACCTCCAACCAAGTGAGACTGGATTAGGGCGCAAATGAGGATGGAAATCGCTGGGGACGTGGACATCAATCAAGAACGGTGACCTAAGTACGAGTTAAAAATGAAAACAGAGTATTTCCTTGCCCAGTTGAAGCAGTGTCGACATTGGTCAATGCCCAAACGGAAAAATTGAATTCTGGCCTAGTGTACAAAGTCTAATTCCATCGATAGACTACAAGGTAAACACACTACACAAGATACGCCTGAACTCTCACATCTAAATGAATAAGCATCTTCAGTATCTAATCACAAATTAGTTCCTCATCAGTGTTTATGATGAAATGTCAGCCTCAGAGCCGGAACTAAATTGCATTACCAGCTAGAAACAAATTGAAATATAAACAACTTATTCACACGGTCATACTGGGCTATATCAAAACCTATCTAATTGTATATATAGTAATGAAAATTGTTTACTCTCCTACCTCAGGGGAAAAATACTCGAAGGAAGGTGTATAAAAACCAGTGTTCGTATTTCTTGGGATTGGAATGGGGCTATTCTATGAGAAAATTTCAGTGTTCTGATACAAACAAACGGTGAACGCAATAGAATCTGTGGTAATTGCTAGATACTACTAGTGATATTGATGACCATGATCTTAATATTCCTTCAACTACTATCTGAATCAGAACGGCTTAGTACCATAATCCTAGATAGCTATAATTGATATGCCAGGACTGAACATCCTAAGGTTTCACTCCCTAACAAAACAGATGTTTTTGCTAGTCAAAGGTACTTGAAAGGTAAAACATTTTTTCCTTAATTATAGGCTATGATAAGAACAAATTATGAGCAACGTTTGAGTGGTCAGGTAGATAGGAGTGACTAGGGAAACACAATTGATTCAAGCACCATCCTCACCAATTTAAATAATTGTTCACTATACAGACAAGGTAAATTGATAAACATTATATCGTCAGACACTAACAACATATACAGACATAAGTAAAATGTACACTTAACTATTTGTAATTAGTAAATAAGCTTCGACCTGAAATTTTGTCCAGTGGAAATCAAATGCATACTTTGAAAAAAAAAAATTAAAACATCTCTAATTCAATGGTTACCATTACAATTTTTTTTTTTTTTTTAATCTTTTCAGGGAAGAAATCTGGGATTTGAAGCAGCAATATCAGGATCTGAAGGTAATGTATTTTCTATCTCCAATCATTGCAGCTGAATCTAAGGACAACCTTCAGGTCACTTAACGATTTGCAGATCATCCCTGCATTTGAGAAACACAAAACATGAATATCAATACTGTGGTCTTCTAAAATAATGAAGAATATCAAACAACATCACTATATTTGCAGATCTTACCTACAGAGATAGCAAAGACTGAGACTTCTGCCGATATTGACACAAGGAGTGGAAAGAAAAACGTAGATTTGAGAGGAAACATGATTAAGATGAATTGAAAGATCTGTGTCTCCCTTTTTTTTCTTTGATTTCCAAGTTAGTACGTGTACAAAACCTCCTATCTGATTCCGGTAATGGGAAATTCTCATCAGCAGAACAGGGGTTACTTGATTTTTCCTTAACACTGCCTCCCCACTCAAAAAAATACTAGTATATTCTCATTTTGGGAAAAATATATACTGAAACTTTAGGGTTTGGTTCTGGAGAAATTATGCGATTTACTAAAATAGTCTTGGACATGTATGATTGTAGCCCAGTGAAAAAGTCTGTTTGTTGATATCTAACTCCTTTAAAATCCTAACTCATATATATGAGCCTCCACATTGGACGGTGACCCTCACCCACCTTTACCCACTCTTAGAATTTCTTCATTCCACTTTTCCTCAAAAGGAGACAAAAGCGAGCCTTTTTTACACAAAATAATAGAAACTTTTTATTAATCCAGGAAAAAAAAAACAAAAAAGAAAAAAACTCGACTAAACCTAAAAAAAACCTGTTATGGTCCTAAAAAAAAATTAGAAGATTAATGAAGGAAGAGAATAAGTCAGAAGAAGATGATTGAAGGAAATAAAAATAGTTGTGTTGCTTTCCTGAATGTTTACAGGCCTCAGATATATATAGTTGTTGTAACTTTCTACACAAGAACACTAAGGCTTGTAGCCGACTTCTACCAATAACTATAATTACTTCATTTAGAATAAGCTAAATAAGGAAACCATATGAAAGGGAATATCGTGTATAGGTGTTGGTGTCACAACATCCCGCCCTTCCTAAAAAATGGCTTGCCCTCAAGCCTGATATTCTGGAAAATGAATCAGTAATGCATCCATTTGGCGTTGCATGCATCGATCTAGGAGAAATACAAAATAAGAAAATAACATAAGTAAAAGCAAAGGCAAGGAATGGATCAGCAAGGAGAAGGGGCATACTCAGAAGTTTCTCTATCTTCTCGATTTTCTTGATAGAATACTCCTTCTCCTATTTGAGCTCCTTCGTCAAGGCAATGATACGAGCATCATCCTTCCTCATCTTCTCACGAACCAGCCTCGCCTCCACTATGTTGGCCATATGACGATTAACTTCCTGCAAACCAACAAGCAGGATTTAGGAATGAACCGCAAAATAACATGAAGGTGTAATTGAAGAAGTATGAAGGGATTACCAAGTTCATCAGATCGGAATTTTGTTGGAGAGTCAAACTCATAGAAGCATTCAATAATATAGAGGAATCTTGAGAAAGAAAGTCGTCAGAACTGAAGGTCACCAGGTATTCAAGTGCACGAGATCTTGTGGCGGGATCTTCAATTAGCCTTCTATATCTATCTCTTATTAAACACACTCCATTGAATATGTTCATAGAATAACCTCTCTATGATAGCTGTCCCATGCTCAACAAATTCTGATGCAGACCTAGTACATACTCCCTCCGTCTCTAAAAGATAGGCAAGTTTGGTTTTCACAAAAATTAAGAAAACCAATCATTATAGCCACTTTTTCATGTTTTTTTCCTAATTTATCCTTGGTCCCCACTCATTTGTTATAAGAGAAATGTGAGAGAGAAGTGGTCCCCCTTTAATATTAAGAGAAAAAAGGGAGAGAGTGAAGTGGTCCCTCTATGGGTATACTAGAAAAATCATAACATTTGACTTTCCATATATGGAAACAAGACTATTTTTTTGACATACCCAAATAAGGAAACTTGCCTATCTTTTAGAGAAAGAGGGAGTAATATACATCCATGATGTATGTTTTTAACTCATTTTTAAGGACTATTCCAATTCTACCTTTTTCCTTAACTGGAATGGTAGAATTATTACCAAACTTAACAGTTGATGTTATAGATTCATCAAGATTATCAAACAATTCTTTTCTTCCACACATGTGATTACTGCATCCTGTATCTAAGTACCACTTCTGATGTTGTTGTTCTTCAGCTGTGTGACAAGCCAACAACATATTCTTAGTCTGCACTTCATCTTCATCTTATTTTCCTTCTTCTTCTTCTTTTATATTATCCTTAAAGTTTGATTTATAATTATTAGCAATTATCTTTCTGAGTTTTGTACATGCAGTAGCAAAGTGTCCAAAACTCCCACAATTATAACACTGCACCTTTGATATATCTACTGGTTTTCTTCCTTGATAGTTTCCATTATTAGTTCTTCCTCCAATATTGTTTCTTCCTTGATAGCGTCCATTGTTAGGTCTTCCTCCAGAACTTGAGTCTCCTTGTTTGTTATTCCATGTGAATTGACTTTATAGTGCTTCTTCTATTATTTTTGCAGCAGCTGTTTTTTCACATAATCTCTTCTCATATGCCTGTAATGAACCTAATATCTCATTGAAATTCATAGTTGCAGCAGTATTACACTCCTCAATAGCAGTTACTCTTGCTTCAAACTTCTCTGGTAAACTTCTTAAAATATTTTCAACAACTGTTGAATCTTCTACAATATCACCATTAGCTTTCATCTCATTGACAAGATTCAATGTTTTTGAGAAAAATTCTGATATTGTTTCAGTAGCTTCCATCTGCAATAACTCATACTTTCTTTTCAGGGTTTGTAATCTAACCTTCTTTACTTTGTTAGAACCTGTGTAATAGCTAACCAAACTATCCCATGCTACTTTAGATTGTTTAATATAAATAACTTTATCCATGAGAGATTGAAGAACACCGTGATGAAGAATATAAGTTGTTTTCAAATTATGCTTCCTGTTTGCTGTTAAAGATGTTTGTTGTTCTGCTGTTAGAGCAGCTCCTTCTGCTGGTTCAACATATCCATCTCTCACAATCTCCCATACCTCTTGGTATGTAAAAATATTCTCCATCTGTAACCTCCAATGTTCTAAATTATTTCCTTCAAACACTGGCACCTTGATTGAACTTAAACTCGTCATCTTCTTCAACTTAATTTCTCATACCCACAGCCCTAGAATATGATACCAGTGCTCTGATACCAAATTAGAAAATCTAATATCAAAGACTTAAAGAACACAAAGAACGTAACTCAAACTTTTCTAAAATTAATATGAATAATCTCATGGCTTAACAGCCTATTTATAGTTTAACAAACTTGACTCTCAAGCAAAGACAAACTTTCCTAATAAAACTCAAACTCTAATAAAGAAAACTCTAGAAACTGAAAACTTCTAAGTATAGCAAACTCTTAATACTAGAGCAACTTGTTTCTCAAGTTATCTACAGTTTTTTAAACTCAATTACGTTCATAATAACGCGTGACAACTCCTTCTAGTTGCTTCCATAAACAACATAAACTTTCACTAGTTGCTTCCACTCAAACAGCATAAACTTCTTCACCCAAACAGCAGCAACTCCTCCTAGTTGCTTTAAATTTCTCACATCAACTTCTCCAAGTTTCTTCCATTTATCGACATCAACTTCTACTAGTTTCTTCCATAAACTATATCTTGGTTTAATCTTCAACATAGAGGGACAAACCTACCGGACCAACAATTTTCGGTAGCTCTTCTGGATGGAGACCAATGCAGCTTGGGACTACGGATAATGTATGTCTCCACGACTAGGACCCCAAAACCACAATGTCTGACTGCCAATGCAATAACTTGAGAGGCCAAATGTTTCAAAGGTATCTGTAATATTTAGCTGACGTTGTGTGGAAGCTAGGGGACGAAATGTAACATGGATGGTGGCAGTTGGTGTAGATTGGCCGTTAAAAGCAATCCATAGAGGTTTTAAAAATGTGTTTAACTGCGCATTTCAAACATGCAACTGCTATTTTTCTTTACAACTCCTGATTATAAGTAATCAAGGACGGGCGTAGCAAGGGATTAACAATGACAATTGCCGTCCCTATTTTTGGCCCAAGAAAAGATTAGTGTAGAAAATTCTGCTAAAATTAGTTTTTAGCCAATCTACGAGTCATTATAATTTTAGCCCAAAAAACTCTTAGCCCATGATCTTGCTTATAAATGATATTTCCTTTTATTTATTCAATTTTGTTTCCTTTTTCTTTCATAAACCATAAAATTCATTCTCCGATCCACATTTTTTAATTAATTTGTGCATTTTTGTCATTTACTTGTCTATGTATCTAGTATTCGCATGGACGTACAAAAAAATCATAGCCTTTTTTTTTTTTTCCTAAACAAGACACAAAGGACAAATATAAAGCAGACATATCGTCTTGAATACAAGACGTGATACAAGAAGGGGGATTCGAAGAGAACTGATGGTTTAAAGCATATTTAGATTGAGTATGGTCCACTGAATTCCCATATCTTTTGATGAACGCAATCTTCAACTCTGAAACTTTGTTAAATTGGTCTCTGATTTGAAGCACAAGATGATGAAGTCTCCATGGAATTTTAACTGTGTTATCTGTCAGCATTCTGACCACCTGTTCAGCATCACTTTCGATGATAACTTTCTGCAGTCTAGATACCACTGCAAAATCTGCTGCTAAGATAAAAGCTCAAGTTTCAGCCTCTATAAGGTTCCATACATCCTTGGACATAGTGCCACATCCTTTGAACTGGATTTATAAGTCCCTATCTACTACAACCCAAGCACCTTTGAAGTTGTCTAAAGAAGTATCCACATTAAGCTTGGTCCAACTGGTTTCAGGTGGCTCCCATAGTGTTGTAGGATTCTTGGGTAGCATACTTGGGTTTGCAGTTCTTCTTCTGGGAGTAGATGCATTGAAAAATTGAACCAATAAACAACTTCTCTGATTATGCTATAAATAGGTTGGTCTTTGTTGTTGAGAACCTTAAGATTTTTATTTTTCCATAAAACTCACATAACATAGCTGCCCATCTTGAAAACTTCATAATTACCTTTCTCATTTAACCAACTATCAATGATTTGTTTATTACTCAAACTAATGTACTTTTCAGTTCTGCATCCAATAAGAGAACCAAAGAAGGTAGTAGCAGCCACTGGACAATAGAAGAATAGGTGTTCTAGATCTTCAAAAGCTACCTTACATGATCTACAATCTTGATTCACTCCATCTACATGTTTCCCTAGATTTTTAAAAGTGGCTAATGCATCTTATAACATTCTCCAGATGAATATGTGTATTTTAAGGGCAAGGTCTTTGATCTTCCAAAAGGTTTTCCAAGGAAAGTCATTGGTAGAGCAAATTGAAGTACTAGGTTGTTTTTCTTGAAGTGTTTGAATAAAAGATTTGCAAGAGAACGTACCATTTGGGTGAGGTTTCCATA
This sequence comes from Papaver bracteatum, assembly GCA_023529315.1. Lineage (NCBI taxonomy): Eukaryota > Viridiplantae > Streptophyta > Magnoliopsida > Ranunculales > Papaveraceae > Papaver > Papaver bracteatum. Next base: position 872,220 of record JAJJWX010004858.1, on the reverse strand, counting down.
CTAGTTTGTCATCAATAGCTTCGTCAGCATCTGGAAGGTATGTTCTGAGAATTTGAGTTGCTGAGTGAAAGTGTAGCGAAAGTGTTTCTTGGATAAATTGGATAATTTAAAATTCAAATACTGTTATAGAATACAGAAGAATAAATGGATATTATGTATCCACAATGCTAACCCAAGAACAAAGCGGTGCCAGTAAAACATTTACGAGTCAAGTTGACACACCTAAAAGCAGAGCTATGGATGATGCAAATGGGGTCTTGGGATAATTCAAAAGTCATGTACAATATTGAAGAAGACAAAATTGCATGTTTCCTTAACCTTAGATGCATGCCACAAGTGCTAAAGTTGAAATATTCTGTTACAAGGAACCCTAAATTTGACGGCAGATCCCCTAACCCTTATAAGTAGTCGTATAGTATAGTATTCTATAGATAAACCGGAAACAGCGCCTCCATCGTCTCTTTGGAGAAGGAGAGGAACCTTAAAAAGAAGAAAAAAAACAGATCTATTTGCAACTAGAAAATAGCGCCTCCAGTCTCTTTGGAGAAGGAGAAGAACCCTAAAAAGAAAAAAAAATCAGATCTGCAAATAGAAAATCATGGCAGAAGCAAGTGGTGGTAGTTCAATGGCATCAATAACAAGCAGCATAATGATATCTCCTCTCAAAATCCCAATTTTGCCTCTTTGTTTCTTTCTTATTATCAAATTGCTTCGTCTATGATATCTTGGTTGAAAATTTACCTATATTCCTTCTTTGTTTTGTAGTTTTTTATGGCAATGACAGAATTATAGTTTAATCATTTGTATTCCAATTGTTTCTTCATCTCCATAGTTCAGTTTTGTGCATGTGATGGAGAAGTTCTGAAATTGCCAGTTAAATTGTAATCTGAATGTAGTAAAAGCACTAGCTGAATCCAGTTTAAGTATGTTACCTATTGAATATGAATTTTTGTTTATTTTGATGGGGAAATTAGATGAATCTGCCTTCTGCTTGTCGATAAACTCATCGGAAACATCCATTGATACAAGCAATGTGTGGAAAAATTTAGTCGGATGTCTGTTTTCATCTCATGGTGGTTTTTCTATCTCTAGCAAATGAAAAGCTTATTTGATTTAGATGCAGAAAGAAAATAGATGCTCAATACCATACCACCAATGGGTGAGTGAATGTTGTTTCCAGATAATGGCCTAGACGCAATTTGGAGATGCACTTTAATAAAATGTTATCACCAAACCATAACATGTTTACTAAAACTCTGAATCAATTTTATCAGAGAAAATAGATGCACTTTTTTCATGATCTGTATCCATCTTTACTAAAACTCCAAACTAAACTTCAGCTGGTTGAATATAGTAGCATGAAAGTTTCAAATGTTTGTTCATTCTCCACTATGTTCTTGAATCTCTCCTTCAGATCGAGCCTCATAGTCATATCTGTTATGCATTCAGTTCTTCATTTCGTCTCCCTCCTCTGAACTTCCATGCAAGTAGTCTTCTTGCCGCATATGACCATATGTATTATGAGGAATGCTAGACAGCCCTATTTGGTGATTTCTTGCTAGAATGCCGCTGTGCCACAATCTAAGCATAAGCAAGGGCGTGGTTTGAATTTTTCCGAATAACCCAGGATAGGACTATGTCCTTGAAACTCAGTGCTAACAAATTAAATAATAAAAACTCCATAAAGGTGAAATTTTTTCCGATATAAAACGCCTTCATTGTTCTGAAATATGCAGTGAAGAATGTATATTAAAATTTGAGGTTGAATATATATAGTTAAGGTGTGACTCATGACTTTTCGTAGTTGCACCATTATTACACACCTCCAATCGTGCACAGTGACACACATTACCGGAAATAACATCTTATTGGATTCTAACTAGACAACACCAGTCGGCTCGTTTGAGTACATTGCTCCAGGTCAGTTTAACGTTCTGTAACTAACACCATATCCATTATTAATTTTTATCATTTACCTTCTCGGCACATGGATTACTACTCCCAGTCACTGAGGATTATTTTCAATTGCTCTCATGGATGGAAGATAGTCTACCGATTGATCTGTGAGTCTACACAAGTCAAAAAGACAGACAGCTATCTTTCCAAGATCAGAGTTAAGTTGACCCGGGGAAACAAAGACAGCATGTCACGCAACTCAGGGTAGCAGAAATGAGACGGTTCAAGTCTCCAACTCATCATATCCAAACCAACCAAAAAAACAGCTAACATATCAGTTCTCAGAAGCTAAAATGATTATAAAAGTCTTTGCAAAAATCAGGTGTTTAAGCAGTTCATTTATCCCCAGATAAAATTCAAGTCCTAATCATAGGGTTGAGTACATGCAATCAAATTAGGATGAACATTGCAATCATAAGGTGGCTTCAGTGCAATCAGAACGAAAAAGATTCGAATGAACATAACTAAACCATTACAGCAATGAAATGTACAAAAAAAACGTGTTCAGAGGTTGAGAAATTTATTTCTCATTGTCTCCACGGAAATAAAACTATCATAATGCCGAGTGCAAATACAAGGTCCTTCAAGTTACAACACTTTTTTTGTACAAATGACATGGTCAAGAGCAGCTACAAGGAGTTAAAATTGTTCATGACACTAGCTAACGGATGAACATGCGGCCATCAGAAAATCCATGTCAATGCACTAACCAAGGCTTGAAATTATTTGGGCTCCATGACTCCATCAAAGCCTTTGAGATTGACCTTCATACACAAATGTTGTGATCCCGGGATTTGGGCTCCGGCGCAATGAATTAGTAACAAAGAGTTGCTCGTCATATTGAGCTTAACTCTTTTGGTTTTTTTAGTCAAACTAGATTTGCGCCCTTGCTGCGCATCGGGCACTTTTTTATTTCTTTTCATATGCTGTGCGCGGGGCTTCGCCCCGCCCGTGGTGATGTATTTTTTAATTTGGCATTTTTCACGTTTTTTTTTAACGGTCTCCTTCTTTTTTTTGGTGTGTCAACAATTTCCTTTTAAAGGATTTTTATTTATTTATTTAACGGTTTGGACGTGAGTTTTGTCCACCCTTATTAAAGTACATGTAAGTATAGGTGTAAACACGGTGTAACTAAATAATTCAAGTTTAAATTCTAACATAAGTATTGTCCACCTATTTTTTTTTCAAACACCGTTAATAACGGACAGTTAAGTATTTGATGTATCCAAATTGTCACTAAATTTTAATTATTACCACCAATAGAGTTATGCCAAGTGTCCTCACCATAGCTTCTGCATTAGAAAAGGCCTTTCTAGGCCAATAGGAAGCGGGGGTTTCATCACCGTTTAATGTGAATAGCGTTTCATCACCGTTTAATGTGAGATCTTTATTTGTCAAGGCCTTTAAGGAGGAAGATGAACTCTTTGAACGACTTTAATTATCATGTTTAAACGATCAAAAAGCATGTGTATCCAACGATGATCCGAAATCAGATGCACTTCATAAAACCAAAATTCAATGATGCTGATTACAAGTTCTTGCTTATCCTAAATTTTGTTTCTTCAGTGATAAAAGTCGTTGAAACCATCTTAATTTGTTGTGGAGTTTTATTGCCCAAAAATATTTCATCATATGCACGTTTTAATTACTTTGACTGTTTTGATGGTGTGACAACAACCGTTAAAAGTAGGTCAGATCAATATCTTAAAGTTCTCCATAATCAACTGTATATCACAACCATCCATTAATCAACTGAGAATAATGAACCCTAAATTTGACGGCGGATCCACTAATCCTTATAAGTAGTACCGTATAGTTTTCTAAAGTTGTACCCTAAACTGGGCCTCCCATTGTCTCTCAAAAAAAACAGATCTGCAGCTACAAAATTATGGCAGGAGTTGTGGTATTTCAATGTCATTAACAACAAGCAGCGTAATGATATTTCCTCTCAAAATCTTAAATTTTCCCATTTTTCAACCCATTGTCTTCTTTCATCTACCTGTTTTGTCTTGATTATCTTTGGTTGAAGATTTTCCGGTACTCAATTTTCATCTCGGTAATTCAAGATTCAGTTTCACCTAACTAGAAGAAAAACCGAATCTGCTAGTTTAATCAATTTGTATACCATTTATTGCTTATACATTGTAGCATGCTTGTTTTTTTATGTCCAAATTATAGGTTGGTGGTGAAACTGAAACTGCTAGTTTAATGAATCTGTCATTGCCAGTTTTTCTTCTTCTTTGATTTTTAATTCATGAAAATGTAACCTGAATATAGTGAAAGCATATCGAAATCCAGTTTCAATATATTACCGGAAAATAGTTGCACATATAAAGCAGCACCAAATGGGTATAAAGCTCCTTTAATTTAGAATTTGCCGTTTTGCATTCCAGTATCTCAACCAGCTCATCATCACTTTTGGTTGTCTTATAATCGAGATTTAAGGCTGATGAGTAACCTAATGTTCATTTTGATTTTTTTTTTTTTTTTTGCCAACAAAAAAAAATGTTTGTTGCTGCATATCTTGTTTGTTCACTCTCTTCTAAATATTTGTAGCATGTTTGTTTTATGTCATAGCCTAGCTACTAGCTAAAATTATCTGAGTGGTGGAGAAGTTTCCTGACTGCTAGTTTTCTTCTTCTTTGTTTCTTTGTCTATGAAATGTAATCTGAATGCAGTAAATCCAATTTCAGCATGTTACTTATTGAAAATGAACTGTGGCCGAGTCGATGGGCATATGATTCAATAAAGCACCGCCGGCTATGCGTGACCTATCCCCTAGGCATACATACAAGTTGCTTAGAAATGGCTTACTTGAGTTGCAACCTGACTTAGGACTACTACACACGACTACTAAGATATCTACTGTCTGGCCAAAGACTAAAAAAATAAGGAAACATTAGTCATATAAACATAGTCTTGTTCCTATGTTGGTAACTTGCAGAAATTAATCATGTAATTGTCATATCACCTAGCTAGGGGAACTCGAATATCCAACCATGTGAATCAAAGGTCGGGTTGCTAGTACAATCGACCAATCTAAACAACTTTTATGTGTCGTGGAAAATTGAAGCCGTGTTGGTTAAATTTGGTTCCGTTGCCATGCTTATTGGTATGATAATTCTTATTGGTCATCCACCGAATCTCACAACAAATTGAGACTATCTAAGATGGAATAGGTAATAAAAAAAATTGAGCCTTAACAAGAGAATACATTCATATAACATCATAAATGATCAAAGAAGACAAACAAAAAAACTGGAACTCACAAAACTTCTCATAATTTCTATTTATTGATTGGGGAAATTGGTACACATACCAAATAAACTTGTCAGATTGCATATCAGATTGCAAGACGAAATTTGTTGTCTTGACTTCCAGATTGATTAATATACTAGAAGTGTTTTTTTTATTTTGTTTTCCCTTAAGCACTCAGCGTTACATGGAGGTAGCTTTTTGTACATGATGTAAATGGCGGAAACCAACCGATGTGCGTGAGTGTATATAGTTATATCGTGTCATGCTAATTCTCAGTCCTCGGCACAAACAACATATGCACTATTTTATATGGTCAGGTATATATACGTATAGTTGAATGTGGTGAATAAATTGTTCTATGAATCTAAGTGGAGAAATATTGAATTTTTTCAAAAGTCCAGGATCCCAACTAAACAACCATTAACCACAGATACAACCTTGGACTGGTTTTGGATTATTCTCTTTTATCTACACTTAGTGTTTTTGGTTTAATTTTCCATGAAATAAAAAAAGAAAACAAGGATTATTGATAAAACACAGCCCAGCCTAGTGTCGGGCCGAATTCGTTCACTTTCATATTTTGTCCCAGGTTAGGAGTTAAAGACCTAGGGTTAATACGAGTCATATATATAAACCCCTTAACTGAAGGTGTGCCTCTTTCACTTCTTCCCTAAAGTTTTCAAAACTAAACTAGATCTATCTAGTCTTTCTTCAATCCAAAACTCTCTTCTAGAAAAAATTCTATTGCAATTGTCTTCTAGATGATCATACAAATTAGGGTTATAAGTGGGAATCCTTACATACAAAACACAAACAATCATCTCTTTTTTAATGTCATAATGACTTATCCTCTCATAGCTATCAACATTCTCTAATTGTGTCTTTATTTCCAGATCCAGAGATGAAGATAAAGAAACGTTGGAGATAGATATGGAAAGTTAGTCAATAACTGAGCCACCTTCAAGAACATGGTGAAGGAAGACAAGTTTTAAACTATGAACTTGATAATCCAATTGATCTATGTACCTAATGGAAGAAGAACAATTCTTTTGTATCTTCTTATGGTGAAATTTATAATGAAATTCAGAATTTTATTTTAAATATTTAGTTTCTTGACATAGTTGATTGCCCTAAAATTTAATAATCGAAGGAAAAATACACCACAATTCCACTCCAAAGTTTAATCTTTTTTTTTTGTAAATTGTTCATTTGTGTATGAAATTGATTATTGAATTGGGTGGGTGTGTCGAACAAATTTTTAGGGTTCCCCAAGCAAATATAGATACTTTGCTTTCATTTGCACCCCATACTGATACTAATATCTTGGTATGCAATAAAATGGGATAATTTCCAAATGGAAGAACTTTTTTTATTCAGTCCTCGGATAGAACACAAAATTTGTACTGTATATATGGAGGTCAATCTCAGAGACATACAGCCAAAATAATTTCTAAGCATTGGCTACTGCATTGACATTCTATATTTGGAACTGGAATATCCTACCATGTTTACCATAGGTCGGGTTGCTAGTACAGTCGAATATTTCTAAGCAACTTGTATGTTGTATGGGGAAAATTCAGGCTTGTTGATTCAATCTGGTATTTGGTGATGCTTAAAGTCGATTTGAAATCGGTTTTACATCATATCGGACATTAGGAAATTCCCAAAGATTGAACTAGATTTGCGGGTTTTGAACTTGTTGTTTAGACCTCATTTGCTCAGGGGCAAGGCTAAAGAGAGACAGGTGAAGAGATATAATTGGCCTTTGCCACCAAGAATTGTGACCGTGACAAGGATTTTCATTTAGGGTTTAGTTGGCTGGGTTTATACTAATTAGAGTAGAGACCCACAAATTGAAAACATACTTCTGATGCAACTTGGCACATTCATGGTCATCCACCGACTCTCAAAACAAATTGAGACTAGCTAGCTAAGATGGGTTAGGTAATCAGAAAATTAGAGTCTTAAACAAAAGAATACATACAAATTAGATCATAAAATTAAAAGAGAACAAACAACAACAAAAAAAATGGAATACACAGAACTTCTTACAATTTTTATTCATTTATTGGGGAAATTGGTATGTATACATAATTAATAAACTAGAAATTGTGGGACTAGAAATGATAAAACTAGCAGATCAGTTCTTGTGCTCTGCGGTATGATATAGACGATCCTGATTATGATCCCAAATCTTGTAAGCTCAAATAAGTAAGTGATTGTAAGAAACACACCACAAAGGAGAATTCAATATTCGGGACAAAGATAAATTATCATTTTGAGAGGAGAAATCATAGTGCTGCTTGTTTTTGTTGGTGATGCTGCTGCTGCTACTGAATTACCTCCAATTGTTTCTCTCATAATTTTTTTGCAGCTGATAGATCTATTGGTGTTTGCCTTTAGGGTTGGGAATTTTTAGCAGATAGAAGAAGGAAGCGCAGTTTGGATCCATTAGTCAAAAACTTATGTTACTTATAAGGGATAGAGAATGTACCCGCTTGGTTTAGGGTTAATCTATCATCCCTCTATTTCAAGTCTTTTATATGCAATGCGTTGCGCCAATTCAGGAAACACCTCATCCATTTCCAGCGTAACCATTTTTACAAACTGCTCATTGTTCCATAAGTACAGGGCTCGCTTTGCAACCTACGAAAGAGAACCAAGATCAAAGGTTTTAGGAAAACTCTGCATGCGTAAGTCATCCAATTTTTGTGTTTCCAGATATTCATTTTCCGAGAAGCTAAAAGAATTCTAACCAGAGGAAAAGAAACCTATAAGAAGTATGTGTGTAAATTCATTTTAGGTTTGGAAAGGGTTACTCTTTGGGAACTTGCACCCCACACCTACATCGGCCAAGTAAGCAAATAAGATGGGAAAATCCAATATTAACTGGCCGATCAACACTTGACAGTGACACTCGTACAAATGTCAAATGGTAACAAGAAAGACTCACAGGTTTACAATGTAAAACTTTAGAAAATAAGGGTGGTCCATGAAGAAGATATCCATTAGGGTATCCACTACCCTCAAGAACACCTCCAACCAAGTGAGACTGGATTAGGGCGCAAATGAGGATGGAAATCGCTGGGGACGTGGACATCAATCAAGAACGGTGACCTAAGTACGAGTTAAAAATGAAAACAGAGTATTTCCTTGCCCAGTTGAAGCAGTGTCGACATTGGTCAATGCCCAAACGGAAAAATTGAATTCTGGCCTAGTGTACAAAGTCTAATTCCATCGATAGACTACAAGGTAAACACACTACACAAGATACGCCTGAACTCTCACATCTAAATGAATAAGCATCTTCAGTATCTAATCACAAATTAGTTCCTCATCAGTGTTTATGATGAAATGTCAGCCTCAGAGCCGGAACTAAATTGCATTACCAGCTAGAAACAAATTGAAATATAAACATCTTATTCACACGGTCATACTGGGCTATATCAAAACCTATCTAATTGTATATATAGTAATGAAAATTGTTTACTCTCCTACCTCAGGGGGAAAAATACTCGAAGGAAGGTGTATAAAAACCAGTGTTCGTATTTCTTGGGATTGGAATGGGGCTATTCTATGAGAAAATTTCAGTGTTCTGATACAAACAAACGGTGAACGCAATAGAATCTGTGGTTATTGCTAGATACTACTAGTGATATTGATGACCATGATCTTAATATTCCTTCAACTACTATCTGAATCAGAACGGCTTAGTACCATAATCCTAGATAGCTATAATTGATATGCCAGGACTGAACATCCTAAGGTTTCACTCCCTAACAAAACAGATGTTTTTGCTAGTCAAAGGTACTTGAAAGGTAAAACATTTTTTCCTTAATTATAGGCTATGATAAGAACAAATTATGAGCAACGTTTGAGTGGTCAGGTAGATAGGAGTGACTAGGGAAACACAATTGATTCAAGCACCATCCTCACCAATTTAAATAATTGTTCACTATACAGACAAGGTAAATTGATAAACATTATATCGTCAGACACTAACAACATATACAGACATAAGTAAAATGTACACTTAACTATTTGTAATTAGTAAATAAGCTTCGACCTGAAATTTCGTCCAGTGGAAATCAAATGCATACTTTGAAAAAAAAAATTAAAACATCTCTAATTCAATGGTTACCATTACAATTTTTTTTTTTTTTTTTTTTAATCTTTTCAGGGAAGAAATCTGGGATTTGAAGCAGCAATATCAGGATCTGAAGGTAATGTATTTTCTATCTCCAATCATTGCAGCTGAATCTAAGGACAACCTTCAGGTCACTTAACGATTTGCAGATCATCCCTGCATTTGAGAAACACAAAACATGAATATCAATACTGTGGTCTTCTAAAATAATGAAGAATATCAAACAACATCACTATATTTGCAGATCTTACCTACAGAGATAGCAAAGACTGAGACTTCTGCCGATATTGACACAAGGAGTGGAAAGAAAAACGTAGATTTGAGAGGAAACATGATTAAGATGAATTGAAAGATCTGTGTCTCCCTTTTTTTGCTTTGATTTCCAAGTTAGTACGTGTACAAAACCTCCTATCTGATTCCGGTAATGGGAAATTCTCATCAGCAGAACAGGGGTTACTTGATTTTTCCTTAACACTGCCTCCCCACTCAAAAAAATACTAGTATATTCTCATTTTGGGAAAAATATATACTGAAACTTTAGGGTTTGGTTCTGGAGAAATTATGCGATTTACTAAAATAGTCTTGGACATGTATGATTGTAGCCCAGTGAAAAAGTCTGTTTGTTGATATCTAACTCCTTTAAAATCCTAACTCATATATATGAGCCTCCACATTGGACGGTGACCCTCACCTACCTTTACCCACTCTTAGAATTGCTTCATTCCACTTTTCCTCAAAGGGAGACAAAAGCGAGCCTTTTTTACACAAAATAATAGAAACTTTTTATTAATCCAGGAAAAAAAAAACAAAAAAGAAAAAAACTCGACTAAACCTAAAAAAAACCTGTTATGGTCCTAAAAAAAAATTAGAAGATTAATGAAGGAAGAGAATAAGTCAGAAGAAGATGATTGAAGGAAATAAAAATAGTTGTGTTGCTTTCCTGAATGTTTACAGGCCTCAGATATATATAGTTGTTGTAACTTTCTACACAAGAACATTAAGGCTTGTAGCCGACTTCTACCAATAACTATAATTACTTCATTTAGAATAAGCTAAATAAGGAAACCATATGAAAGGGAATATCGTGTATAGGTGTTGGTGTCACAACATCCCGCCCTTCCTAAAAAATGGCTTGCCCTCAAGCCTGATATTCTGGAAAATGAATCAGTAATGCATCCATTTGGAGTTGCATGCATCGATCTAGGAGAAATACAAAATAAGAAAATAACATAAGTAAAAGCAAAGGCAAGGAATGGATCAGCAAGGAGAAGGGGCATACTCAGAAGTTTCTCTATCTTCTTTATTTTCTTGATAGAATACTCCTTCTCCTATTTGAGCTCCTTCGTCAAGGCAATGATACGAGCATCATCCTTCCTCATCTTCTCACGAACCAGCCTCGCCTCCACTATGTTGGCCATATGACGATTAACTTCCTGCAAACCAACAAGCAGGATTTAGGAATGAACCGCAAAATAACATGAAGGTGTAATTGAAGAAGTATGAAGGGATTACCAAGTTCATCAGATCGGAATTTTTTTGGAGAGTCAAACTCATAGAAGCATTCAATAATACAGAGGAATCTTGAGAAAGAAAGTCGTCAGAACTGAAGGTCACCAGGTATTCAAGTGCACGAGATCTTGTGGCGGGATCTTCAATTAGCCTTCTATATCTATCTCTTATTAAACACACTCCATTGAATATGTTCATAGAATAACCTCTCTATGATAGCTGTCCCATGCTCAACAAATTCTGATGCAGACCTGGTACATACTCCCTCCGTCTCTAAAAGATAGGCAAGTTTGGTTTTCACAAAAATTAAGAAAACCAATCATTATAGCCACTTTTTCATGTTTTTTCCTAATTTATCCTTGGTCCCCACTCATTTGTTATAAGAGAAATGTGAGAGAGAAGTGGTCCCCCTTTAATATTAAGAGAAAAAAGGGAGAGAGTGAAGTGGTCCCTCTATGGGTATACTAGAAAAATCATAACATTTGACTTTCCATATATGGAAACAAGACTATTTTTTTGACATACCCAAATAAGGAAACTTGCCTATCTTTTAGAGACGGAGGGAGTAATATACATCCATGATGTATGTTTTTAACTCATTTTTAAGGACTATTCCAATTCTACCTTTTTCCTTAACTGGAATGGTAGAATTATTACCAAACTTAACAGTTGATGTTATAGATTCATCAAGATTATCAAACAATTCTTTTCTTCCACACATGTGATTACTGCATCCTGTATCTAAGTACCACTTCTGATGTTGTTGTTCTTCAGCTGTGTGACAAGCCAACAACATATTCTTAGTCTGCACTTCATCTTCATCTTATTTTCCTTCTTCTTCTTCTTCTTTTATATTATCCTTAAAGTTTGATTTATAATTATTAGCAATTATCTTTCTGAGTTTTGTACATGCAGTAGCAAAGTGTCCAAAACTCCCACAATTATAACACTGCACCTTTGATATATCTACTGGTTTTCTTCCTTGATAGTTTCCATTATTAGTTCTTCCTCCAATATTGTTTCTTCCTTGATAGCGTCCATTGTTAGGTCTTCCTCCAGAACTTGAGTCTCCTTGTTTGTTATTCCATGTGAATTGACTTTATAGTGCTTCTTCTATTATTTTTGCAGCAGCTATTTTTTCACATAATCTCTTCTCATATGCCTGTAATGAACCTAATATCTCATTGAAATTCATAGTTGCAGCAGTATTACACTCCTCAATAGCAGTTACTCTTGCTTCAAACTTCTCTGGTAAACTTCTTAAAATATTTTCAACAACTGTTGAATCTTCTACAATATCACCATTAGCTTTCATCTCATTGACAAGATTCAATGTTTTTGAGAAAAATTCTGATATTGTTTCAGTAGCTTCCATCTGCAATAACTCATACTTTCTTTTCAGGGTTTGTAATCTAACCTTCTTTACTTTGTTAGAACCTGTGTAATAGCTAACCAAACTATCCCATGCTACTTTATATTGTTTAATATAAATAACTTTATCCATGAGAGATTGAAGAACACCATGATGAAGAATATAAGTTTCTTTCAAATTATGCTTCCTGTTTGCTGTTAAAGATGTTTGTTGTTCTGCTGGTTCAACATATCCATCTCTCACAATCTCCCATACCTCTTGGTATGTAAAAATATTCTCCATCTGTAACCTCCAATGTTCTAAATTATTTCCTTCAAACACTGTCACCTTGATTGAACTTAAACTTGTCATCTTCTTCAACTTAATTTCTCATACCCACAGCCCTAGAATATGATACCAGTGCTCTGATACCAAATTAGAAAATCTAATATCAAAGACTTAAAGAACACAAAGAACGTAACTCAAACTTTTCTAAAATTAATATGAATAATCTCATGGCTTAACAGCCTATTTATAGTTTAACAAACTTGACTCTCAAGCAAAGACAAACTTTCCTAATAAAACTCAAACTCTAATAAAGAAAACTCTAGAAACTGAAAACTTCTAAGTATAGCAAACTCTTAATACTAGAGCAACTTGTTTCTCAAGTTATCTATAGTTTTTTAAACTCAATTACGTTCATAATAACGCGTGACAACTCCTTCTAGTTGCTTCCATAAACAACATCAACTTTCACTAGTTGCTTCCACTCAAACAGCATAAACTTCTTCACCCAAACAGCAGCAACTCCTCCTAGTTGCTTTAAATTTCTCACATCAACTTCTCCAAGTTTCTTCCATTTATCGACATCAACTTCTACTAGTTTCTTCCATAAACTATATCTTGGTTTAATCTTCAACATAGAGGGACAAACCTACCGGACCAACAATTTTCGATAGCTCTTCTGGATGGAGACCAATGCAGCTTGGGACTACGGATAATGTATGTCTCCACGACTAGGACCCCAAAACCACAATGTCTGACTGCCAATGCAATAACTTGAGAGGCCAAATGTTTCAAAGGTATCTGTAATATTTAGCTGACGTTGTGTGGAAGCTAGGGGACGAAATGTAACATGGATGGTGGCAGTTGGTGTAGATTGGCCGTTAAAAGCAATCCATAGAGGTTTTAAAAATGTGTTTAACTGCGCATTTCAAACATGCAACTGCAATTTTTCTTTACAACTCCTGATTATAAGTAATCAAGGACGGGCGTAGCAAGGGATTAACAATGACAATTGCCGTCCCTATTTTTGGCCCAAGAAAAGATTAGTGTAGAAAATTCTGCTAAAATTAGTTTTTAGCCAATCTACGAGTCATTATAATTTTAGCCCAAAAAACTCTTAGCCCATGATCTTGCTTATAAATGATATTTCCTTTTATTTATTCAATTTTGTTTCCTTTTTCTTTCATAAACCATAAAATTCATTCTCCGATCCACATTTTTTAATTAATTTGTGCATTTTTGTCATTTACTTGTCTATGTATCTAGTATTCGCATGGACGTACAAAAAAATCATAGCCTTTTTTTTTTTTCCTAAACAAGACACAAAGGACAAATATAAAGCAGACATATCGTCTTGAATACAAGACGTGATACAAGAAGGGGGATTCGAAGAGAACTGATGGTTTAAAGCATATTTAGATTGAGTATGGTCCACTGAATTCCCATATCTTTTGATGAACGCAATCTTCAACTCTGAAACTTTGTTAAATTGGTCTCTGATTTGAAGCACAAGATGATGAAGTCTCCATGGAATTTTAACTGTGTTATCTGTCAGCATTCTGACCACCTGTTCAGCATCACTTTCGATGATAACTTTCTGCAGTCTAGATACCACTACAAAATCTGCTGCTAAGAGAAAAGCTCAAGTTTCAGCCTCTATAAGGTTCCATACATCCTTGGACATAGTGCCACATCCTTTGAACTGGATTTATAAGTCCCTATCTACTACAACCCAAGCACCTTTGAAGTTGTCTAAAGAAGTATCCACATTAAGCTTGGTCCAACTGGTTTCAGGTGGCTCCCATAGTGTTGTAGGATTCTTGGGTAGCATACTTGGGTTTGCAGTTCTTCTTCTGGGAGTAGATGCATTGAAAAATTGAACCAATAAAAAACTTCTCTGATTATGCTATAAATAGGTTGGTCTTTGTTGTTGAGAACCTTAAGATTTTTATTTTTCCATAAAACTCACATAACATAGCTGCCCATCTTGAAAACTTCATAATTACCTTTCTCATTTAACCAACTATCAATGATTTGTTTATTACTCAAACTAATGTACTTTTCAGTTCTGCATCCAATAAGAGAACCAAAGAAGGTAGTAGCAGCCACTGGACAATAGAAGAATAGGTGTTCTAGATCTTCAAAAGCTACCTTACATGATCTACAATCTTGATTCACTCCATCTACATGTTTCCCTAGATTTTTAAAAGTGGCTAATGCATCTTATAACATTCTCCAGATGAATATGTGTATTTTAAGGGCAAGGTCTTTGATCTTCCAAAAGGTTTTCCAAGGAAAGTCATTGGTAGAGCAAATTGAAGTACTAGGTTGTTTTTCTTGAAGTGTTTGAATAAAAGATTTGCAAGAGAACGTACCATTTGGGTGAGGTTTCCATACTAGTTTGTCATCAATAGCTTCGTCAGCATCTGGAAGGTATGTTCTGAGAATTTGAGTTGCTGAGTGAAAGTGTAGCGAAAGTGTTTCTTGGATAAATTGGATAATTTAAAATTCAAATACTGTTATAGAATACAAAAGAATAAATGGATATTATGTATCCACAATGCTAACCCGAAGAACAGGCAGTGCCAGCTAAAACATTTACGAGTCAAGTTGACACACCTAAAAGCAGAGCTATGGATGATGCAAATGGGGTCTTGGGATAATTCAAAAGTCATGTACAATATTGAAGAAGACAAAATTGCATGTTTCCTTAACCTTAGATGCATGCCACAAGTGCTAAAGTTGAAATATTCTGTTACAAGGAACCCTAAATTTGACGGCAGATCCCCTAACCCTTATAAGTAGTCGTATAGTATAGTATTCTATAGATAAACCGGAAACAGCGCCTCCATCGTCTCTTTGGAGAAGGAGAGGAACCCTAAAAAGAAAAAAAAACAGATCTATCTGCAACTAGAAAACAGCGCCTCCAGTCTCTTTGGAGAAGGAGAAGAACCCTAAAAAGAAAAAAAAAATCAGATCTGCAAATAGAAAATCATGGCAGAAGCAAGTGGTGGTAGTTCAATGGCATCAATAACAAGCAGCATAATGATATCTCCTCTCAAAATCCCAATTTTGCCTCTTTGTTTCTTTCTTATTATCAAATTGCTTCGTCTATGATATCTTGGTTGAAAATTTACCTATATTCCTTCTTTGTTTTGTAGTTTTTTATGGCAATGACAGAATCTGATAGTTTAATCATTTGTATTCCAATTGTT
Source organism: Papaver bracteatum (assembly GCA_023529315.1). Taxonomy (NCBI): domain Eukaryota; kingdom Viridiplantae; phylum Streptophyta; class Magnoliopsida; order Ranunculales; family Papaveraceae; genus Papaver; species Papaver bracteatum. The sequence continues at coordinate 856,499 of JAJJWX010004858.1, read as the reverse complement.
TCTTCATCTCCATAGTTCAGTTTTGTGCATGTGATGGAGAAGTTCTGAAATTGCCAGTTAAATTGTAATCTGAATGTAGTAAAAGCACTAGCTGAATCCAGTTTAAGTATGTTACCTATTGAATATGAATTTTTGTTTATTTTGATGGGGAAATTAGATGAATCTGCCTTCTGCTTGTCGATAAACTCATCGGAAACATCCATTGATACAAGCAATGTGTGGAAAAATTTAGTCGGATGTCTGTTTTCATCTCATGGTGGTTTTTCTATCTCTAGCAAATGAAAAGCTTATTTGATTTAGATGCAGAAAGAAAATAGATGCTCAATACCATACCACCAATGGGTGAGTGAATGTTGTCTCCAGATAATGGCCTAGACGCAATTTGGAGATGCACTTTAATAAAATGTTATCACCAAACCATAACATGTTTACTAAAACTCTGAATCAATTTTATCAGAGAAAATAGATGCACTTTTTTCATGATCTGTATCCATCTTTACTAAAACTCCAAACTAAACTTCAGCTGGTTGAATATAGTAGCATGAAAGTTTCAAATGTTTGTTCATTCTCCACTATGTTCTTGAATCTCTCCTTCAGATCGAGCCTCATAGTCATATCTGTTATGCATTCAGTTCTTCATTTCGTCTCCCTCCTCTGAACTTCCATGCAAGTAGTCTTCTTGCCGCATATGACCATATGTATTATGAGGAATGCTAGACAGCCCGATTTGGTGATTTCTTGCTAGAATGCCGCTGTGCCACAATCTAAGCATAAGCAAGGGCGTGGTTTGAATTTTTCCGAATAACCCAGGATAGGACTATGTCCTTGAAACTCAGTGCTAACAAATTAAATAATAAAAACTCCATAAAGGTGAAATTTTTTCCGATATAAAACGCCTTCATTGTTCTGAAATATGCAGTGAAGAATGTATATTAAAATTTGAGGTTGAATATATATAGTTAAGGTGTGACTCATGACTTTTCGTAGTTGCACCATTATTACACACCTCCAATCGTGCACAGTGACACACATTACCGGAAATAACATCTTATTGGATTCTAACTAGACAACACCAGTCGGCTCGTTTGAGTACATTGCTCCAGGTCAGTTTAACGTTCTGTAACTAACACCATATCCATTATTAATTTTTATCATTTACCTTCTCGGCACATGGATTACTACTCCCAGTCACTGAGGATTATTTTCAATTGCTCTCATGGATGGAAGATAGTCTACCGATTGATCTGTGAGTCTACACAAGTCAAAAAGACAGACAGCTATCTTTCCAAGATCAGAGTTAAGTTGACCCGGGAAACAAAGACAGCATGTCACGCAACTCAGGGTAGCAGAAATGAGACGGTTCAAGTCTCCAACTCATCATATCCAAACCAACCAAAAAACAGCTAACATATCAGTTCTCAGAAGCTAAAATGATTATAAAAGTCTTTGCAAAAATCAGGTGTTTAAGCAGTTCATTTATCCCCAGATAAAATTCAAGTCCTAATCATAGGGTTGAGTACATGCAATCAAATTAGGATGAACATTGCAATCATAAGGTGGCTTCAGTGCAATCAGAACGAAAAAGATTCGAATGAACATAACTAAACCATTACAGCAATGAAATGTACAAAAAAAAACGTGTTCAGAGGTTGAGAAATTTATTTCTCATTGTCTCCACGGAAATAAAACTATCATAATGCCGAGTGCAAATACAAGGTCCTTCAAGTTACAACACTTTTTTGTACAAATGACATGGTCAAGAGCAGCTACAAGGAGTTAAAATTGTTCATGACACTAGCTAACGGATGAACATGCGGCCATCAGAAAAGCCATGTCAATGCACTAACCAAGGCTTGAAATTATTTGGGCTCCATGACTCCATCAAAGCCTTTGAGATTGACCTTCATACACAAATGTTGTGATCCCGGGATTTGGGCTCCGGCGCAATGAATTAGTAACAAAGAGTTGCTCGTCATATTGAGCTTAACTCTTTTGGTTTTTTTAGTCAAACTAGATTTGCGCCCTTGCTGCGCATCGGGCACTTTTTTATTTCTTTTCATATGCTGTGCGCGGGGCTTCGCCCCGCCCGTGGTGATGTATTTTTTAATTTGGCATTTTTCACGTTTTGGTGTGTCAACAATTTCCTTTTTAAAGGATTTTTATTTATTTATTTAACGGTTTGGACGTGAGTTTTGTCCACCCTTATTAAAGTACATGTAAGTATAGGTGTAAACACGGTGTAACTAAATAATTCAAGTTTAAATTCTAACATAAGTATTGTCCACCTATTTTTTTTTCAAACACCGTTAATAACGGACAGTTAAGTATTTGATGTATCCAAATTGTCACTAAATTTTAATTATTACCACCAATAGAGTTATGCCAAGTGTCCTCACCATAGCTTCTGCATTAGAAAAGGCCTTTCTAGGCCAATAGGAAGCGGGGGTTTCATCACCGTTTAATGTGAATAGCGTTTCATCACCGTTTAATGTGAGATCTTTATTTGTCAAGGCCTTTAAGGAGGAAGATGAACTCTTTGAACGACTTTAATTATCATGTTTAAACGATCAAAAAGCATGTGTATCCAACGATGATCCGAATCGATGCACTTCATAAAACCAAAATTCAATGATGCTGATTACAAGTTCTTGCTTATCCTAAATTTTGTTTCTTCAGTGATAAAAGTCGTTGAAACCATCTTAATTTGTTGTGGAGTTTTATTGCCCAAAAATATTTCATCATATGCACGTTTTAATTACTTTGACTGTTTTGATGGTGTGACAACAACCGTTAAAAGTAGGTCAGATCAATATCTTAAAGTTCTCCATAATCAACTGTATATCACAACCATCCATTAATCAACTGAGAATAATGAACCCTAAATTTGACGGCGGATCCACTAATCCTTATAAGTAGTACCGTATAGTTTTCTAAAGCTGTACCCTAAACTGGGCCTCCCATTGTCTCTCAAAAAAACAGATCTGCAGCTACAAAATTATGGCAGGAGTTGTGGTATTTCAATGTCATTAACAACAAGCAGCGTAATGATATTTCCTCTCAAAATCTTAAATTTTCCCATTTTTCAACCCATTGTCTTCTTTCATCTACCTGTTTTGTCTTGATTATCTTTGGTTGAAGATTTTCCGGTACTCAATTTTCATCTCGGTAATTCAAGATTCAGTTTCACCTAACTAGAAGAAAAACTGAATCTGCTAGTTTAATCAATTTGTATACCATTTATTGCTTATACTTTGTAGCATGCTTGTTTTTTTATGTCCAAATTATAGGTTGGTGGTGAAACTGAAACTGCTAGTTTAATGAATCTGTCATTGCCAGTTTTTCTTCTTCTTTGATTTTTAATTCATGAAAATGTAACCTGAATATAGTGAAAGCATATCGAAATCCAGTTTCAATATATTACCGGAAAATAGTTGCACATATAAAGCAGCACCAAATGGGTATAAATCTCCTTTAATTTAGAATTTTCCGTTTTGCATTCCAGTATCTCAACCAGCTCATCATCACTTTTGGTTGTCTTATAATCGAGATTTAAGGCTGATGAGTAACCTAATGTTCATTTTGATTTTTTTTTTTTTTTTGCCAACAAAAAAAAATGTTTGTTGCTGCATATCTTGTTTGTTCACTCTCTTCTAAATATTTGTAGCATGTTTGTTTTATGTCATAGCCTAGCTACTAGCTAAAATTATCTGAGTGGTGGAGAAGTTTCCTGACTGCTAGTTTTCTTCTTCTTTGTTTCTTTGTCTATGAAATGTAATCTGAATGCAGTAAATCCAATTTCAGCATGTTACTTATTGAAAATGAACTGTGGCCGAGTCGATGGGCATATGATTCAATAAAGCACCGCCGGCTATGCGTGACCTATCCCCTAGGCATACATACAAGTTGCTTAGAAATGGCTTACTTGAGTTGCAACCTGACTTAGGACTACTACACACGACTACAGTATATCTACTGTCTGGCCAAAGACTAAAAAAATAAGGAAACATTAGTCATATAAACATAGTCTTGTTCCTATGTTGGTAACTTGCAGAAATTAATCATGTAATTGTCATATCACCTAGCTAGGGGAACTCGAATATCCAACCATGTGAATCAAAGGTCGGGTTGCTAGTACAATCGACCAATCTAAACAACTTTTATGTGTCGTGGAAAATTGAAGCCGTGTTGGTTAAATTTGGTTCCGTTGCCATGCTTATTGGTATGATAATTCTTATTGGTCATCCACCGAATCTCACAACAAATTGAGACTATCTAAGATGGAATAGGTAATAAAAAAAATTGAGCCTTAACAAGAGAATACATTCATATAACATCATAAATGATCAAAGAAGACAAACAAAAAAACTGGAACTCACAAAACTTCTCATAATTTCTATTTATTGATTGGGGAAATTGGTACACATACCAAATAAACTTGTCAGATTGCATATCAGATTGCAAGACGAAATTTGTTGTCTTGACTTCCAGATTGATTAATATACTAGAAGTGTTTTTTTTATTTTGTTTTCCCTTAAGCACTCAGCGTTACATGGAGGTAGCTTTTTGTACATGATGTAAATGGCGGAAACCAACCGATGTGCGTGAGTGTATATAGTTATATCGTGTCATGCTAATTCTCAGTCCTCGGACAAACAACATATGCACTATTTTATATGGTCGGTATATATACGTATAGTTGAATGTGGTGAATAAATTGTTCTATGAATCTAAGTGGAGAAATATTGAATTTTTTCAAAAGTCCAGGATCCCAACTAAACAACCATTAACCACAGATACAACCTTGGACTGGTTTTGGATTATTCTCTTTTATCTACACTTAGTGTTTTTGGTTTAATTTTCCATGAAATAAAAAAAAGAAAACAGTGGATTATTGATAAAACACAGCCCAGCCTAGTGTCGGGCCGAATTCGTTCACTTTCATATTTTGTCCCAGGTTAGGAGTTAAAGACCTAGGGTTAATACGAGTCATATATATAAACCCCTTAACTGAAGGTGTGCCTCTTTCACTTCTTCCCTAAAGTTTTCAAAACTAAACTAGATCTATCTAGTCTTTCTTCAATCCAAAACTCTCTTCTAGAAAATATTCTATTGCAATTGTCTTCTAGATGATCATACAAATTAGGGTTATAAGTGGGAATCCTTACATACAAAACACAAACAATCATCTCTTTTTTAATGTCATAATGACTTATCCTCTCATAGCTATCAACATTCTCTAATTGTGTCTTTATTTCCAGATCCAGAGATGAAGATAAAGAAACGTTGGAGATAGATATGGAAAGTTAGTCAATAACTGAGCCACCTTCAAGAACATGGTGAAGGAAGACAAGTTTTAAACTATGAACTTGATAATCCAATTGATCTATGTACCTAATGGAAGAAGAACAATTCTTTTGTATCTTCTTATGGTGAAATTTATAATGAAATTCAGAATTTTATTTTAAATATTTAGTTTCTTGACATAGTTGATTGCCCTAAAATTTAATAATCGAAGGAAAAATACACCACAATTCCACTCCAAAGTTTAATCTTTTTTTTTGTAAATTGTTCATTTGTGTATGAAATTGATTATTGAATTGGGTGGGTGTGTCGAACAAATTTTTAGGGTTCCCCAAGCAAATATAGATACTTTGCTTTCATTTGCACCCCATACTGATACTAATATCTTGGTATGCAATAAAATGGGATAATTTCCAAATGGAAGAACTTTTTTATTCAAATCCTCGGATAGAACACAAAATTTGTAATGTATATATGGAGGTCAATCTCGGGAGACATACAGCCAAAATAATTTCTAAGCATTGGCTACTGCATTGACATTCTATATTTGGAACTGGAATATCCTACCATGTTTACCATAGGTCGGGTTGCTAGTACAGTCGAATATTTCTAAGCAACTTGTATGTTGTATGGGGAAAATTCAGGCTTGTTGATTCAATCTGGTATTTGGTGATGCTTAAAGTCGATTTGAAATCGGTTTTACATCATATCGGACATTAGGAAATTCCCAAAGATTGAACTAGATTTGCGGGTTTTGAACTTGTTGTTTAGACCTCATTTGCTCAGGGGCAAGGCTAAAGAGAGACAGGTGAAGAGATATAATTGGCCTTTGCCACCAAGAATTGTGACCGTGACAAGGATTTTCATTTAGGGTTCAGTTGGCTGGGTTTATACTAATTAGAGTAGAGACCCACAAACTGAAAACATACTTCTGATGCAACTTGGCACATTCATGGTCATCCACCGACTCTCAAAACAAATTGAGACTAGCTAGCTAAGATGGGTTAGGTAATCAGAAAAATTAGAGTCTTAAACAAAAGAATACATACAGATTAGATCATAAAATTAAAAGAGAACAAACAACAACAAAAAAAATGGAATACACAGAACTTCTTATAATTTTTATTCATTTATTGGGGAAATTGGTACGTATACATAATTAATAAACTAGAAATTGTGGGACTAGAAATGATAAAACTAGCAGATCAGTTCTTGTGCTCTGCGGTATGATATAGACGATCCTGATTATGATCCCAAATCTTGTAAGCTCAAATAAGTAAGTGATTGTAAGAAACACACCACAAAGGAGAATTCAATATTCGGGACAGCATAAATTATCATTTTGAGAGGAGAAATCATAGTGCTGCTTGTTTTTGTTGGTGATGCTGCTGCTGCTACTGAATTACCTCCAATTGTTTCTCTCATAATTTTTTTGCAACTGATAGATCTATTGGTGTTTTCCTTTAGGGTTGGGAATTTTTAGCAGATAGAAGAAGGAAGCGCAGTTTGGATCCATTAGTCAAAAACTTATGTTACTTATAAGGGATAGAGAATGTACCCGCTTGGTTTAGGGTTCACCTATCATCCCTCTATTTCAAGTCTTTTATATGCAATGCGTTGCGCCAATTCAGGAAACACCTCATCCATTTCCAGCGTAACCATTTTTACAAACTGCTCATTGTTCCATAAGTACAGGGCTCGCTTTGCAACCTACGAAAGAGAACCAAGATCAAAGGTTTTAGGAAAAATCTGCATGCGTAAGTCATCCAATTTTTGTGTTTCCAGATATTCATTTTCCGAGAAGCTAAAAGAATTCTAACCAGAGGAAAAGAAACCTATAAGAAGTATGTGTGTAAATTCATTTTAGGTTTGGAAAGGGTTACTCTTTGGGAACTTGCACCCCACACCTACATCGGCCAAGTAAGCAAATAAGATGGGAAAATCCAATATTAACTGGCCGATCAACACTTGACAAATGACACTCGTACAAATGTCAAATGGTAACAAGAAAGACTCACAGGTTTACAATGTAAAACTTTAGAAAATAAGGGTGGTCCATGAAGAAGATATCCATTAGGGTATCCACTACCCTCAAGAACACCTCCAACCAAGTGAGACTGGATTAGGGCACAAATGAGGATGGAAATCGCTGGGGACGTGGACATCAATCAAGAACGGTGACCTAAGTACGAGTTAAAAATGAAAAAAGAGTATTTCCTTGCCCAGTTGAAGCAGTGTCGACATTGGTCAATGCCCAAACGGAAAAATTGAATTCGGCCTAGTGTACAAAGTCTAATTCCATCGATAGACTACAAGGTAAACACACTACACAAGATACGCCTGAACTCTCACATCTAATGAATAAGCATCTTCAGATCTAATCACAAATTAGTTCCTCATCAGTGTTTATGATGAAATGTCAGCCTCAGAGCCGGAACTAAATTGCATTACCAGCTAGAAACAAATTGAAATATAAACAACTTATTCACACGGTCATACTGGGCTATATCAAAACCTATCTAATTGTATATATAGTAATGAAAATTGTTTACTCTCCTACCTCAGGGGAAAAATACTCGGAGGAAGGTGTATAAAAACCAGTGTTCGTATTTCTTGGGATTGGAATGGGGCTATTCTATGAGAAAATTTCAGTGTTCTGATACAAACAAACGGTGAACGCAATAGAATCTGTGGTAATTGCTAGATACTACTAGTGATATTGATGACCATGATCTTAATATTCCTTCAACTACTATCTGAATCAGAACGGCTTAGTACCATAATCCTAGATAGCTATAATTGATATGCCAGGACTGAACATCCTAAGGTTTCACTCCCTAACAAAACAGATGTTTTTGCTAGTCAAAGGTACTTGAAAGGTAAAACATTTTTTCCTTAATTATAGGCTATGATAAGAACAAATTATGAGCAACGTTTGAGTGGTCAGGTAGATAGGAGTGACTAGGGAAACACAATTGATTCAATCACCATCCTCACCAATTTAAATAATTGTTCACTATACAAACAAGGTAAATTGATAAACATTATATCGTCAGACACTAACAACATATACAGACATAAGTAAAATGTACACTTAACTATTTGTAATTAGTAAATAAGCTTCGACCTGAAATTTTGTCCAGTGGAAATCAAATGCATACTTTGAAAAAAAAAAAATTAAAACATCTCTAATTCAATGGTTACCATTACAATTTTTTTTTTTTTTTTTTAATCTTTTCAGGGAAGAAATCTGGGATTTGAAGCAGCAATATCAGGATCTGAAGGTAATATATTTTCTATCTCCAATCATTGCAGCTGAATCTAAGGACAACCTTCAAGTCACTTAACGATTTGCAGATCATCCCTGCATTTGAGAAACTTTTTATTAATCCAGGAAAAAAAAAACAAAAAAGAAAAAAACTCGACTAAACCTAAAAAAAACCTGTTATGGTCCTAAAAAAAATTAGAAGATTAATGAAGGAAGAGAATAAGTCAGAAGAAGATGATTGAAGGAAATAAAAATAGTTGTGTTGCTTTCCTGAATGTTTACAGCCTCGAGATATATATAGTTGTTGTAACTTTCTACACAAGAACACTAAGGCTTGTAGCCGACTTCTACCAATAACTATAATTACTTCATTTAGAATAAGCTAAATAAGGAAACCATATGAAAGGGAATATCGTGTATAGGTGTTGGTGTCACAACATCCCGCCCTTCCCAAAAAATGGCTTGCCCTCAAGCCTGATATTCTGGAAAATGAATCAGTAATGCATCCATTTGGCGTTGCATGCATCGATCTAGGAGAAATACAAAATAAGAAAATAACATAAGTAAAAGCAAAGGCAAGGAATGGATCAGCAAGGAGAAGGGGCATACTCAGAAGTTTCTCTATCTTCTCGATTTTCTTGATAGAATACTCCTTCTCCTATTTGAGCTCCTTCGTCAAGGCAATGATACGAGCATCATCCTTCCTCATCTTCTCACGAACCAGCCTTGCCTCCACTATGTTGGCCATATGACGATTAACTTCCTGCAAACCAACAAGCAGGATTTAGGAATGAACCGCAAAATAACATGAAGGTGTAATTGAAGAAGTATGAAGGGATTACCAAGTTCATCAGATCGGAATTTTGTTGGAGAGTCAAACTCATAGAAGCATTCAATAATACAGAGGAATCTTGAGAAAGAAAGTCGTCAGCACTGAAGGTCACCAGGTATTCAAGTGCAGGAGATCTTGTGGCGGGATCTTCAATTAGCCTATGGAGCCAAAGGTTTTACATGGGTGCATGGCGTGTCTAGGGACAAGTTATGGCGCAACTAGCTCGGGCTAGGTGTGGATTAAATGATTTTCCATCTGCACATGAGACATGTCTAGCATAGCTAGGGCCATGGCATGGTGCAATTGGCGTGGCGCGACTAGATTTGGCTAGGCGTGGCTGGCATGGTTTGCCATTGGCACGCGGGGTGTAGCTAGCATAGCTAGGGCTAGGCATGGCTGGCATGATTTTACATTTGCACGCAGGGTGCGGCTAGCATGGTTGGCATGCTTTGGCGCGGTAGGGTTTGGATGGCATGATTTGCCATTTGCACACGAGATGCAGCTAGCAAAAATAGGGCCATGGCACGGCTAGCTTGGGCTAGGCGTGGCTGGCATGATTTTTCATTGGCACGCGGGGTGCGGCTAGCATGGTTGGCATGCTTTGGCGCGGTAGGGTGTGGCTGGCATGATTTTCCATTGGCACACGAGATGCTGCTAGGAAAGCTAGGTCCATAGCACGGTGCGATTGGCATGGCGCGGCTAGCTTGGGCTAGGCGTGGATGACATGATTTTCCATTGGAACGAGGGGTGCGTCTAGCATGGTTGGCATGATTTGGCGCGGTAGGGTGTGGCTGGCATGATTTACCATTTGCACACGAGATGCGGCTAGCATAGCTAGTGCCATGGCACAGTGTGATTGGCATGGCGCGACTAGCTTGGGCTAGGCGTGGCTGGCATGATTTGCCATTGGCACGTGGGGTGAATTAGGGATTGGTTTGTCTTAACCCTAATTTGAAAAAAATATACCCTAGTAATTATTAGGGACATATTAATAGCTTTTATCAATGCGCCTAGTAAATGCTTGTTTTAAGTGTCTGCTAGGGTTTAGCGTTTTACGATTTTAACCCTAAACTAAAGACCACCATCAACAACTCCATATCATTATTCATTGTTTTCAAATCTTCCAGATCACTCTTCATGATTCTCATATATTCCTCTAATTTTTCATGGTCTTGCCTTGTGGATTTGTGGATGATGAAACTGAAGCTTTCTTCCATTTATCAATATCAGGATCTAATGATATAGTATCTGGTTACCCTTGGATCGAAGAACTTCCATTCATTGGCGAAAACATTGCTTAGTTACCTTCTAGCTCTAGATACCATTGATCGGTTTTTAGACCCTAATTTGTTATACTCGTAATTTTGACGAAAGTAGAGAAACAACAAAAGAGGTATGCAATTGAAAATTTAGATTTATTGCTTTATAATAAGAATTCACAACGTTTACCTTTTAGGTTTATTTATGACCTAGGTGTTGCTTCTTCCTCTTGGTTTTTTTTATGTTTGTAATCCTCCAATTTTCTGTCGTGTCCTCTACAAGCACTCTAGATACCTATTTATAGGTTTAGGACTACGCTAAAACTAGTAATACACAGATTAGGTAATTCTCTCTATTCTTGTAATCTTCTAGAAATAAAAGTCTGTTGTCCCTTCTATGTATATATCTCTACTTTTAGAATTACTTGGAGAGTAATTCAGGTGTATTTTGGACTTAGGAACTGGGTATTCTAAATGGGCCTATACCTAAAAACTGATCAGACGTCCCCATTAGGAGGCTTTTGGTCCTTCAATAGCATTGAGTTAAGACGCGTGGAAGTTTAGCTTGCATCCGCACTCTTGAGTACCACTTTGCATGCTTTAAATTTTCCAGTTAAGATATTATGGAAACGATTGTTGTTCTCCAACTTTGGTTGGTTGTGTCTTATTGCTAAGATTCAGATCTTCTTATGTTACTTCACGTAGAGCTAAGTATTGCTCAACTTTATGCGGATGTGGCTTGTATTAAACTCATACATACTCAAATATCATCTTGTTTTGTGCCTGAGGAGAGAGTGGCAGAGTGCAACCTATTTTGGTAAGGAAATAAAGGTGATTCCGAATTTTAGTCTCTATAGTTTATTTTCTTTTCGTGTCAGGCACAATGAAAGCATGTTCTTCTCGGACATAGATTGCATTTCATCTTTAATTCTGTCAATTTATATAGTCTGAGTTGACAGCTCGACGCTTCTCGCACATTAATGACATTTCCCCTCAGTTAAGAACTCAAGGGATCAGCTATCTTGCTCATAATAATTACTTTTTGAGAACCCTTCAATTGTTAAGGTTATCCATTGCTTTTTTTTTCTTAATTTTTTTTGACTCTCAACTCAACTGCTGTGTCACCATGTTTGATGTTTTTAATTTCTTTCAATTTGTCTCTGCAGATCGTTTATGTGTGGCAAGGATCTGAAGGTGGAAATTGTAACGGTCGTCAGACATGTCTTAGTAGATCACGTTGCGGAGGTGAGCTTGTCAGTGTATGATAATTAGTAAGTGCTCCTATTTGGTATGCATTTGGGAAAATATTTCATTTCTACACGCCTTGGAAATCTCTTTACATATTTTAAGAAAATTTCTTGCTTAAAATTAGTAAAACTACAGTCCTAGATGCAGGAGGATGGGCAGGGGCTGAATTTTTGGTGAAGGAAGACTGGCATAGTGGGCATGCCAGTGGCGTTGGGGAGCTTATTAGTGCTCATTAGTCATTAAGGGTTTTCGTGCTAATTTTTAGCTATGCGCATTTTTGCAATAAAACTGCATCCTCATATATATCAACAAAAAAGTAACATGGAGTACTCATAAGTCATGGACATGATATTTGAACCAATAGAATGAACATATTCGAGATGGTGTGGCACCACTAGCTAGTGACAGTTGTGGCTGTTAAGTGTTAGGCATATGCTTAGCACGTGATATGCTATCGAAAAATTAACGCACATTTTGACCCTTGCAGTTGATTGCTGGTGCATTTCTTACAATGGCATATATGTAGCTAACTAGCCATCAATGGACTTGCACTGCAATGACCGGTTACTATTCCTGGCTTATTGTTTCTCAGGAACTGCTGGTCTACTATTTTGTTGGATTAGATTTTGGAACTACATTTCTTTGTTGGATTAGATTTTGGAATTACATTTCTCAGAACAGTGATCGGTATGGTGGATTTTACATGTTGTAGTTTTTTTTTCTTTTGGCTACAATATCAGTTTCATTTATGCAGAAAATTTCATCAATTACCCCATCAATTTCATCAATCATTACTTGTTGTGATCCCTAAATCATTCACAGAGATGTGAAAACTGCTAGTGTAATACTTGATTATTACTGTGAGGCTGTGGTGGGAGATAGCTGCTAGTGGTTAGTAAAGCTTTTGAATCATCAGAATTCACATGTGACAACTGCGCTGTAAGGGGCACTGTTGGGCAGATAGCTCTTGAATATCTGTCAACATGACAGTCTTTGGAGAAAACTTGATGTGTTCTTCTAGAAAATTGATCATAGGCCAGAAAGGAGCCGTGCTCAGTTTGGTAAGCGTTGATTCCAATACTATGTCTTTTTTTTTTGCTGAATATTCCAATACTATGTTGGCAAGGTAATAGGGAAATCAATGATTATTCATGATCACAGATAAAGAAAATTCACGATTCACCTGGAAAAGAAGCAGCTAGATATGCTCGTGGACAAGGAGCATAAGAGTGGATTAAGAGCTTGAAGAAATTGTCCAAGTAGCACCTGAAAATGCTACACTTAATGTATGTCTCCTGATGGTGTAATCTAGGTGTAATTACTTTTCAGTTCTCTTCTTTCTATTTATAACCCTACTATTTCATTGAGTCGTCAGGGTTTTCTAGGGTATCTCTTGAGTTTCTTACTGCTTCTCTCTCTCTTTGCGCTACTTCTCTAATTTCCGCCGCCTCAAAAACAAAAACCAAGACAGATCTGGATCGAATGGATCATGGCTTGTGATGTTGATAATCAATTATCAAGAACAAGACAATAGCATAATGATATTTCCTCTCAAACATAAGTAGTGTGCATAAATCCAGTTCTTATGTTTTGTTTGTGATGTAGATCGCAGGTACAATCTTATCATTATTCAATTTTTCAATTTAAGTTAAGATTTATTCAATCTTATCTGTTTTGTTCGGATTTTAGAAAATGGGTTTTTGTTTTGGAAGAATTTACTTTAGGTGGAAATCTTCTTTGTAATTTCAATTGGTTTGATTTGCTTGGAATTGTAACTTGTTCTACAGTATTTCTGTTGGGAAATCGGTCCCTTTTGATTTAAGTTTCTTGATCTAGAATAGATAGGTTATCTTACAAAGCCTCCACCTGCTAAAAAGATCCTTAGGTTGTCTCACATGATTCACTTGATTTATTATAACTAGCCTACTTGACTAGTTTTTTAAATATTCATATCATGATTTTTTTTGTTAGGCATTTAGTACAAAGAGTATGAAACGGAAGTGAATAAGTCAACTTGGACAGTGGTGGCCATCTGTCTAATCCATTTAGTCAACACACAGAACTAAGTATAAAGTTGAAACTCCTAATACATTGTTTCACTATTAACATTACATTACTCAACAACTCCTACATATGATAATATTTAGCTTGATAAGAAAATAGCAAAGAAATCAAAAAGAAAATCCCATTTTTTTTCGGTACCAGATCTGTAAAATTCATCAGATGTGAGCTCAAGAGAAAATCCATAAAAAGAACAAAAGAAAAAAGAAAAACTGTATAGAGAGAAAACACATACCACGAGCTAGAAGGCCACAACTACATTAAATTAAAACTTTGAGAGGAGAAATCATTGTGCTATTTGTAATGTGTAAGGCTTCCCATACAAATACAAAATTACATTCAAAACAACGAAACCCCATTTCTGATGAACATATATTTGAGATTTTTCTAGGAGTTTTTTGTTAGTTGAAAACCGCCCGCCTAAAACACCGCCGCCCTCACTGGTTTCTCTCCACTCAAGTTACTTTACCAAAATGTAGATCTAGGGCATTTTTATATAAACAAAACATAATATCACGATTTAGCACAATGTCCCTTACATTTAAAAATTTCCCCCCTTTAGGTTTTAGCATGGTCCTTGGAGTTGACAACACCCCAAGGTCCCAACACGGCGAATCACTTTTGAATAGTAAAGTCCGTGGAGGTTTTGTCACTCTCTCGATAGATATTATTCAAGAATAACATAGTCTTACTCACTAATGGTAATATATATATCCAAGTCTTGAGATGAAGATTAACTACTTGCACTTGTAACCTTCCTGCATTTTATGTTTTAAATTTGTTATTTGTTTAGACAATATCTTGTATGTTCATGAACTAACAATTGAGAATCAGTTAACTACAATATCTTCTCGAACATGGAGAAACTTTGAGATATTTAGAGATTTTTTAATGAAATTATGGTCTGAAATTTATAAGAAATCGGTTGTGAAAGTAGGTATATTTGAACATTACTCTTAAGCTGAGAACAAGAACATTAGTTTTCTATGGGTTGGAGGGCGAAAACATTGTGTGGTTAATTTGACACTCTTAGCTAGCTCGCAGTGTCCGGTGCTAGCTGGAGCAAAAGGTACTGCAAGTACTATGGGCTGATTGGCAAAAACCTTGTTGCAATAGCCAGTGGTGAAAACATGGACCTTCAAAGACTTTCCGAAATATCACCGAGTGAAAATGTGGAAAGAAGAGAACAAGCTTTAAAATGACGAGATGAGATCAGTCTGAATCCAATAAACTAAAACAATTTCCAACATTAAAATCTTAAAATGAAATTCTTGAGGGACATTGCCGTGAACCCGAAACAGTTCGCGATTCATAATCTACAAGTACACACCACACAAATTTACGAGAAATAACTCCACACCACTTTTGTATTTTGTTGTATCTCCATGATGTAAACAAAGTGTAAATAACTTTCTTCTTGCCCTACTATTTAAACGGCCAAAAGTGCACATCGTCTTCGTAGTTCCTTCTTGCTCCCTCTCTTCCTCTCTCAAAACACACCACAGATTTCGATCGATCATGACTTGTGATGCTGATGATCATCAACGGGAAGAGAAAGACACTTAACATGATGATATCTTCTCTCAAACATAAGTTCGACACCGAGGCGGATCACAGGTAAAATCTTACCTAGATATAGATCTATTGAGTGCTGCTATTTTTAACTTCTTCTTTTTTGGTAAGTTTTTCTTTCTTTAAGCTTTTGTGAAAAGTATTACTGTCGTTTAAAAAAAAAAGTCGGATTTTAGGAAATTGGTTTTTTTTTAAATCATCTAGATATGTGGAATTTGTTATTATGTTGGGGGTAATTGTTGAGACTATTAGTCCCACATTGTCTGGGCATCTAAGATCCTGCGGATTATATTCCCTTAGGGCCTCTCCACTCATTGTCAATTGGTTTTGAGTTGGATGCCCGTATTCTAACATGGTATCAGAACAGGCTATTTGCGACGAGTCATTGACCGCGCCTTTACTCCGCGTCACCCGATTTAATTGTCCACATGTTAGACCCAACGAGGCTACACGTGAGGGGGCGTGTTGAGACTATTAGTCCCACATTGTCTGGGCATCTAAGATCCTGCGGATTATAATCCCTTAGGGCCTCTCCACTCATTGCCAATTGGTTTTGAGTTGGATGCCCGTATTCTAACAGTAATCTCAAGAATTTAATTTACATGGAAACTTCTTTTGTAACTTCGTTTGGTTTGATTTTCTCGGAATTGTAATTTTTTCCTATTTCTGTTTGTATTTCTGGTGTAGGTTAATTTGCTAAGATAACCTGGGTCGCATCAACAAAGCATCTTGGAAATAAAGAATTTCAGGATGCTTAAACTATGGTTTTCTGGTTGTTACAACTTTGGGTTGCATAGACTAAGCATCTGTAAAAGATGCTGAGGTAAAAAATGTGGATTCAAACCCACTAATTCTACTAACGAATTAACCCTTAAATTTCTTGACTGATAGAAAGACTTCCTTTTCAGTGCAGGGACCATATACCAAAAGAACCTAGGTTGACTCTTGAAAAGCTTCAACCTCACAACCAAACACGGAGACAGCACAACTAGTCTGAGTCATTATATTGGATATATAACTACCACTTCTCCTCTAGCTGAGAATGGACATTCACCCCTTGTAGAGAGTCAAAATAATCCTTAACAAGCTCGCTTAGCTCAGTTCTAGCACCTCAAGACATTGTTGGAAAAACTGGGTTGCAATGGAAGATGAAATAACACAGGAAGAGATTGTTGTACTCAAAAACATTCAAGGCTCATAAGATTTCTTTTAGATAATTATTTCTACCCTCCCAATAAATTAGCGATTACAACAGGTATGTGAAATAATGCCTTCAGGATACAATGAAAGCCTTACAACAGAAATTGAATTTAAGTTTTGTACCCCTTGATCCAATCAAGAACACATGTAAACATAATTTCTGATGATGCTTTAGAAAGAGAGAAAACAGAAAAGGTTTTCAGATATGATTGAAACGAGTTTTGGGAGATGCTATTTAAAGAGGTTTTCGCATCTGTTGGGAAAAGACATCTTTTCACCAACAAGTTTCTCTTCACGAAACGATGAGTCTCTTCATCATCAGACATCAATGGCGTCTGTTTGATTCGAATATTCTGGATATGTTTGTAACTGTCGAAACAGAATGTTGGATTCGAACATTCTGAACATTCTGGATAAGTTGACAATTAATACGCGCATAAGGAACAACAATATATGCTGATAGAGTTCAGCTGGAAAGTATAATTATTAATATTGGTGATGAGGGTAAATTCCGGCATGAAAATTAATTGCACAAACTGAACGGTGACCGTGAGAAAAGTTGAGCAGGTGATGTAATAAAAATCATATAAACTCTGTTTCCATGTGTAACCAGGAAAAGGGGAGTCCCTGTTGGATTCGTTTTCTTTTTTCGATCCAAATTCAGAAACATACCAAATGTACATTTATTTTGTATAAAAACCCTACGGTACCACAGACGGAGGGACTGTATATTATCATGATCAGTCAAGTACTGAAACACCAACGAGAACAAAAAGAGAACAAAACCATGAATGAGCCATTAATACCACATCTGCCGGGAGAAATGGTACCACACATACAAGAACTATATGATCATGATCATCCAAGTACTAAAACACGAACGAGAACAAGAAGAGGAAGATCCAAAGATGGAAGAGAACGAAACCATGAATGAGTCATTACTGCCACAACTGCTGGAAGAAATGATTATCGAAATCCATTCGTGGTTACCTCCTAAATCTCTCATAAAATTCAGGTGTGTATCAAAATCTTGGAGCGCCCTATTTAATAACCCTAAACTTATTGACAAAGTAAATAATTACTTTAGCATCATGATTATGTATGACAACAATATTTACAATATAGACAACGAATTATCATCATCATAATCATTACTTGACGGTATGGAGAAGATTCATTGCCCAGACGTTGAAAATAATGACTCTAGTTTTGTGGGTTGTTGCAATGGCTTGGTTTGCCTACACATTGATCGGTTTCCGCATGATTTTTGTTTATGGAACCCATCTACTGGGGACTGCAAACGCCTACCAAATCCACCTGATCAATTTGAATTTGATATTTCTTTACATAACTGCTTACCAGTGATAGGGTATGGGTTCGGTTATGACTCCAAAACTGATGATTCCAAGTTTGTATGTTTTACAACCGATTTACACTTGAACCTTTTTGCAGCTCAGAACTATTCACTTAAGTCGGGTTCATGGAAACAGATGAAAAGAACTCATAATATCCCTTGGCTATTATCACAATTCACAAATACCAGATAACCCCCAGTGAGGGTTGTTGTGTAATGGATCACCTCACTGGCAGTCATCCTCTTCATCCAAAGCCTTAATTGCTTTCTGTATTAGAGATGAGCTCATTAGAGGAATCTCACCACCAGACAATTCAAATTTAGAGAAGTTCGATGGCGATACATGCATTGATGTGGTGGATGGGTATCTTTCCATGCTTTATTGTAATGCAAACCTTGGTTTTGAAGTATGGTTGATGAAGGATTATGGAAGGAAAGAGTCATGGACTAAAATTTACAGCATTTCTAGACTGATATCACTCGACGAAGATGCATGGTTTTTGAGCTTGAGAAAGATCAAGTGTTTAAAAAGTGGAGAGATTCTACTAGAGGTTTGTTACAACAGCGGTGGGTCTCATCAAAAGGCTTTGTATTTTAAATGATCCAAAGAAGGAAATGTCTACAACTTTGATGGAAGATGAGGATGAATACTATTCAAATTCACTATCATTCCATAGTTATGTCAAGAGCTCGGTTTCAGTTTTCTCGGGTACTAATGCTGGCCAATTTTGATGGAACTTAGTTTGATTTCCTACAAATTTTTACCAGTTTAATATTTATTTATTACTAGTTTTCTGTAGTGATGAAGTTTGCCTAATAAATTCATTTGCATTGAACGATTAACCCATTGAGGAGGGATAATGTGTTAAACGCAAAGGGAAAAAAAAAAGGGACATTTGTGTCTTCCACAAAATGCAGCAGGACCCGAAGTTAATAAGATAGATAATGAAGATGATCTCTTGGTTAACTCACATGCGTACGCTGAATGGGAGTGTATTTAATGAAGATGATCTCTTGGTTGCTCTGTGAGAACATGGCACAGATGAGCAAATAATTGTGTGTCATAGTTACCATGTAGCTATAGATTTGTACTACTTAGTGTTTTAATTTGTATATTCCTAATTACAATCCAAATGGAAACAAAAATTGAACATGGGATTTTGGATCTGAAGTTGAGCATGAAGTCCATACTCTCTATCAACCGAAGGGAAAGCTGGGTGACTCTAAAATATGCATTGTTTGTGCGACAAATTCTACATTTGGTTCAATATATATAGTCAAAACCCTGCAATTAGGTCAATTTATACCATTGTAATCCAAATCTGCATCATGACATGAAATCTTTCGTTGTATTTTAAAATTGGCTCCATGGATCAAAAACAGTTTCCCGTTCAAAATCTCACGGCTCAGTATCTCCGCAGGATAGGAGTCGTAGGAGAATTGCTCCGCATCATTTAGGGATGTAAACAAGGTGTAATTAACTTTTGATCTATTTGCCCTACTATTTGGTCTTCAAAGTGTTAGGGTTTCATCATTCTTATTGCTCTCTCCATCTCCTCCTCTCTGTCTTACGCCGCCTCTCTTAGAACCCACCCAGATCGATCTTGGCATCTGATGTTGATAATCGATTATTTATTTTTTTGGAAAAGATAATCGATTATCAACAGCAACACACTCAGCATAATGATATCTTCTCTCAAACATTAGTAGTAGCGCCAACTGTTGTTCCTTTATTAAGGTAAAATCTTACCTTTGATTCAGTTCAAGTTTGGGTCTTATATACAGGTTACACAATGGATAGTAAAGCACGTCTTGATCTCTTAACTGAGAAACATAATAATCTTCTAACTCATCTAAGGAAAATACCTTCTTATGTTTCCAGTAACTCAAAATTGAATGGTGGGCTTCGTAAGAAATTTATTGATATTCAGATTGGATACGGTGAAATTTGTAGACAGTTTGGGATACTCGATTTAGAGTATTTGTTAAGTCTTATGATACTGTCCATTTTGGAGGTAAGCAAAATAATTCATCTGGAATGTACAATGAGTTTTTGAAGATGTTCAACGTGTATGATGAAGAAAATGCTTCGTGCTAGGCGAGCCCTTGAGGGTCCAGTTGCTGGTAGGTTTGTAATTTCTGTTGAATGTTCATTTTGTGATTTCCACGCTATCAACCATGTAAAGGAGCTGATTTCTTAGTATATGTCCAGAAATTATGCGTTGTTTTATTGACTGCGAGAATTATGATTCCGTGCTTGCAGAAAATGTTGCTGCAGGAGCTAGGCGAAGGCACAATGCAAGAAAGTTCTAGAACATCCACAACTGTATAAATGTATAAGATAATAACCCTAAGAGGGGGAGAAAAAAAAAGATTCTAGAGAGAAACCTTTGTAATGGAATCAAGAAAATAAAATACTCTCCTTAGGGAGATTCATCTGTGGACGTAGGCACAATGCCGAACCACGTTAATTTCTTTGTCTTTCTTGTTTTTTCCTTCGATTCATTTCTAGCCCTAATTTTTCCCTAATTCCTAATTATCATCATCAAATCATCGCGTTTGTGCCTAAAAGTAATTTTAGGTACAAACATTGGCGCCGACTAAGGGGACTACGAGAAAACATAATGGTGTTCTCCCAATGAAGAAGGTTTAACAAGAGTTTGTAATTGTGTTTATGAGAGAAATCCATCGTAATTTGGACCTGCTCATATAATCAGTACGTGGCAGATCCGGCTGAATATGGTTCGTGGATAAATACGGTAGTTCAAGCAAGAACTATCGTACGGAAGGATTAATTATAATCATACAATCCACAAACACAATCTCATCTCGTCACTAATGTTTAGACTGGGTTTGCATATTTCAAATCTTTTTATTTTTTATTATACACATGATGGTATGTATACACAGCGCTTATGTGTGTAGGAAAATCAAGAGGTTTTGGTCCGTAAGTGCGTAAAAATGACCAAAGTTGATGACTTTAGCTTGTTAGCTTTTATGACATGAAGGATCCACATATAGGCTAGCAGTCCACAACGTTACATTAATCTTTTAAAAGAAAATAGGTCTTTTAAGGGAAGCGTTCTATGTTCGATCTACGCACACCCCAATTCAGATCGTGTTCAACTTGGAGTAAAATCACAGGTCAAGGCATCAGAACATCATGCTATGCAAAAGCACAAAAACAACAACTCCATTACCACACAACTCCATGGAGTCTTCAAAAGCATTGATGTTCACCCTGCCATGAAAATGTCCGTTGTCATATGATCAACTATGCAAAAGTTCGAGGACCTACAATGCGACAAGTTCGAGGTCCGTGGCTCGAACCATGCAGCACAGTACCAAAGTTCAATTACGGAAATAATTTTTTGCTAGAAAGAGAGCAGGCAGTTCTTCTCTCAGCCAGAGGATTACATCAAACTCTAGTTGCACGATATGTCCTGCTCACGTGCTCTTCTTTTCCACCGCGGAAATACCAAAGCTTACAAAAGAGATAAGTCATACGCTACTTTCCTTAAAATCTCATTAAATTAGTTTTAATTTAATTTCATAAATTAAGTCATAGTTACTTTCCTTAAAATCTCATTAAATTAGCTTTAACTTAATTCCATAAATTAAGGCATTTACGCATACGTTACTATCCTTAAAATCTCATTAAATTGGTTTTAATTTAATTCCATGAATTAAAACTTACATTTCTATTCCATGAATGAAATTACGCAATGAACAGGCGCATGCTTAAGCTGAGTTAATGATGAGTAACATATTTATCCCGTATTGAGTGTATGTTATTTTGCATACGCGTCCTGTTGTGCAAAGCATTCATTTATTTGAAGTCCTAATAAACTAAAGGTGTTTCCTACGAGTTTTTAAGTTTGTAGTACGAAAATACTGAACCACTGTTAGTTTTCACAATGCTTGTGCATAAAAGTTGAAAAACGCAACTACTCCTAGAGGTTTTAACATGGCTGTATATGTTAATATAGCCCCTAACAACTTTGATACTGCTCTGTTAGATCATCTAATAAGTTACAATCGATTGATTTTATTCAATAACGCAATCAATCTATCTAGTTTATCCAGAGTTGCTATTTTAGTTGTCGACTGGCCAAATAACAATCTTACTTGACTCAATATTGGACCTGATATTTCTTTGAGTAACAGGTTGCATCAAGAGGTCGACAGTAATCCTTTACAGATGAAGGATGGGTACTGGTGCATAAAATAGGCTACATCTTAGCCACGAACACATCCAGTGAATGGGTAGCAGTGTGAAAAACCAGTATATCGAAGAGCGGCAATAAAACAACAACCACCTTGTCATGCGTCCATATGGAAGATGGGCATACGTCAAACGACCACATGCTAGAAGGTCACGCCACAGGATTATGCACATTTCAGTTTTTTTTTCAGTAGAGACACTGTGCATTTAACGCCCTAAAAATCAGCTCATTTCACTCGTAATCATTCCCGTTAAGGAAGAAGCTCTGATGGATTCTCAATGTCTGAGCGCAAATGCTTCTTCTAAAAACTAATTTTTCGGTAAGATGTTAACCTCGTTTAAAAGTACCTCTTATTCCTTTGTCTCACTTATGAAAGTTTTGATTCTCAAATCATAATAAAATGCATATGCTTGCTCAACCACTAATGATTTAATTGAAAGTACATCCAGTTTTGGCCCCGCAAACCTATCCGGCGGACTGTGCCCGGAGATCCAAGTCCGACGGTCCGCGCCCGGAAACTCATGTGTTGGCCCCACAAACCTATCCGGCGGACCGTGCCCGGAGATCCAAGTCCGATGGTCCGCTCCCGGAAACTCATGTGTTGGCCCCACAAACCTATCCGGCGGACCGTGCCCGGAGATCCAAATCCGACGGTCCGCGCCCGGAAACTCATGTGTTGGCCCCACAAACCTATCCGGCGGACCGTGCCCGGAGATCCAAGTCCGACGGTCCACGCCCGGAAACTCATGTGATGGCATGCGAAAAACCTATCCGGCGGACCGTGCCCGGAGATCCAAGTCCGACGGTCTGCGCCCGGAAACTCATGTGATGGCATACGGAAATGCATACATCTCGATTCTGCGCGCATCTTGAATAGTAGGATTGGCCCCCTATGCAAATTCAAGATAGCAGAAAACTCTTAACACTCTTATCATGCGCGAGCGAGATGCAGCAAAGAGTTGCACCCTTGTGTGAGCATTTAGCATCATGACAATTGCTGGGGGCGAGTTACGTATCACTCCAACACTTGGGGGCGAGGTACGCAACACCTTGGCGCAAATAACAATTTTTTAGGGCGAGTTGCGCGACACTCCGAACAACATGTTTGGGGGCGAGTCGCGTGACACCTAAATGAAAAAGTCACTCGTCCGCAACCGTCCGCTATGATGGTTAGACCGCAATGCATGAAGCATTTGAAGCGGTCATATTCATTCTTAAATTTCATCTATCTATGAGGGAATCGCTACATCGCTATTGGTACTAGGCCAGGTCTTTAGTAGGTGAATATCTTGAACACAAAATTCAAGAAATCTTAAGGTCAGAGCTAAAAACTTTCTAGCCTTACTTTGATTATACTCACCTGGATTAACCGGTGAACGGTGCGGCATCAAGTTATCCCATAAATTGAGAATTTATCTGGGGAAGACATGCAAAAGCTTGTTGATGTTCGATCCATTACCATTAATTATCAATCATCACGCCAAGAATTTCAGCTTAATTCAACTACAACTCGGCAACACCAGCACAACATAGACCATGATACTGGTCATGTATTGCAACAAGCATAAAAGTACGAAAGCATCGACAACACGTAAACAACTACTAGCATATAACGAATACTTCAATTTTTTCGCATTCGTACATGCCAGTGGGGGCGACTACACTATAATATTCAAGGAGTTTTTCTAGTTCGAGTTAATTTAGATTATATATGTGGATTTCGTTTCTTCAAAAATATGGTTGTCGTCCTATGCCAAAAATCATAGCATGGAAAATCTGATGCTAAAGACGGGGAATGTGAATGCATAAACAAGCCATAAATGGATACACATTTACTAGATGGAAGAAGCAGCTCATGGTCAGAGATCTTTTGTCTAGACTGTCTACCTTTGAGATCGAGAGAAGATCCTTACTATAGTAGAGGTAACCCCCTGAGTGTTGAAGAATAAACCAAGATACTATAAAGACAACAGTAAGGATCAACATTAGTTGTTGATCCATTGTGAAGAAGTCAATATGGATCAACTATGAGAGTTGATCCAGTATGGCCGAGTCAACTGGGATAGTTGACATGAAGTGAATGGATCAACAAGAGTTGTTGATCCATAGTACGGTTATGGAAGTTTGCTTGAGTTACAAGTATTTCGTATTTCAAGAGTTTCTTTACGTAAGAATTGTCTAGAACTTTCTTGTTAGAGTTTGATTAAGTTAGGAAAGTGTTTATTACTTGAGAGTCAAGTTTGTAAACATATAAATAGGCTGCTAAGCCGTGAGTTTTAAATACATCAATTTAGAGAAGCTTGTTGAAGCATGTTTGAGTTTTTAGTTCTGTGTTCTTTTCATAAGTCTTTGATATCAGATTTTCTACATCTGGTATCAGAGCACTGGTATCAGGTTCTAGGGCTGTGGGTATGAGAAGTTAAGTTGAAGAAGATGACGAGTTTAAGTTCAATCAAGGTGCCTGTGTTTGAAGGTAAAAACTTTGAACACTGGAGGTTGCAGATGGATAATATTTTCATATTCCAAGAGGTGTGGGATATCGTGAAAGATGGTTATGCAGAACCGGCGAGAAGGAACTCAGTAGTTGAAGGAGTCTGCGCTAACTCTGTTAACGATAAATGAAAGAAGAATTCTAAAGCTACCTATATTCTTCATCAAGGTATTCATGAATCACTCATGGATAGAGTTATTTACATCAAGGATGTGAAAAGAGCATGGGATGGTTTGATAAGCTACTATACGAGTTCAAAAAAGTTAAGAAGGTTAGATTACAAACTTTGAAAAGAAAATATGAACTGCTACAGATGGAGACAACTGAAACAATTTCAGAATTTTTCTCAAAGACACTGAATATTGTCAATGAGATGAAGGCCAATGGTGATACTGTAGAGGATTCAACAGTAGTTGAAAAGATTTTAAGAAGCTTGCACGAAAGTTTGAATCAAAGGTTACTTGCTATTGAAGAATGCAACACAATTGCAACCATGACTCTTAATGAGTTGTTGGGATCATTACAAGCTTATGAACAAAGATTGTTGGAGAAAACAAGCAGCTGCAAAACAAGTTGAAGAAGCACTTCAAAGTCAAGTTAGTTGGAGAAGTAATCAAGGAAAGTCTAATGCTGGAAGTTCTCAAGGAGGGTATAATAATGGAGGAAGATCAAATAATGGAAATTATAGGAAGCCATATGATAAATCAAAGATACAGTGTTATAATCAGGAGACTTTGGACATATTGCTACTGAGTGTTCAAAACCAAGAAAGACTGTTGCTAATAATTACAAAGAAAATTTCGAGCTAAATTTGCTGAGAGTCAAGAAGAAGAAGAAGCGAAGAGCGAAAATTTGAAAATATGTTACTAGCTTGTCATACAAATGAAGAACAACCTCAACTGAAGTGGTACTTGGATACAGGTTGCAGCAATCATATGTGTGGCGAAAAGATTTATTTGAAAGCTTGGATGAGTCTGTAAAATCCACAGTGAAGTTTGGAAATAGTTCAACAATTCCAGTTATGGGAAAAGGAAGAATAGGAATTGTTCTCAAGAATGGTTCTAAAGCATACATCATGGATGTGTTTTATGTTCCAGATTTACATCAAAACTTGCTAAGTATGGGTCAATTGTCTGAAAGAGGTTATTCTATGAATATTTACAATGGCTTATGCTTAATCAGAGATAGAAGAAGAAGATTGATAGCAAGAGTAGAGATGACTAGAAACAGACTGTTTCCATTGAATATTCAACATCAAAAGGAAAGATGTTATAGTAGCAGTGTTTATAATGATACTTGGTTGTGGCATAAGAGAATGGGGCATGTGAATTTTAATATTTTGCAAGTTTTATCTAAGAAGGAGATGGTGTCTGGTTTACCTTTTATTGAGGTACCAGAATCAAGATGTGAAAATTGCATTTTTGGCAAGCAGCACAGAGATTCTTTTCCAGTTAACAAAGCTAGAAGAGCTGAGCAACAGTTGGAGATCATTCATAGTGACTTGTGTGGTCCTATAGAATTTACATCACATGGAGGTAATAACTATTTCATAACTTTCATTGATGATTATAGTAGGAAAGCATGGGTATATTTTATTAAACAAAAGAGTGATGCATTTCATCCTTTCAGAAGTTTCAAAGCTTATGCTGAGAAACAAATTGGTAAGAGTATCAAGATTTTGAGAACTGATAGAGGAACTGAGTACACTGTTGTTGATAAGTTTATGGAAGAACAAGGCATTCAACATCAGCTAACATCAAGATATACACCACAACAGAATGGAGTTGCAGAAAGGAAGAATAGAACCATTATGGAGATGGCAAGAACAATAAGAAGAACAAAAAATTTACCAAAAGGTTTTTGGGGTTATGCAGTTGACACAGCTGTGTATTTACTCAACAGATGTCCAACAAATAGTTTGAACAACAAAACACCAGAAGAAGCATGGAGAGGAGTAAGACCAAGTGTAAGACATCTGAGAATTTTTGGGTGCATTGCATATGCACATGTGCCAAAATAATTGAGAAAGAAGCTAGATGATAAGAGTGAAAAATGTATCTTTGTTGGTTACAGTTCAGTGACAAAAGGATACAAGTTATATAACCCAGAAACCATAAAGATAGTTATAAGTAGAGATGTGATATTTGATGAAGATTCACAATGGAATTGGAGTAATGGATCAACAATGATTGTTGATCCAAGTTCTGGATCAACTAAGGATGTTGATCCTAATAATATTGGATCAACTAGAAATGTTGATCCACCTGATACTGTGAGAACAGTTCCAGTTATAGTTGAGGAAGAAGTGCAAGATCAAGACAATGTGGAAGAACAGCATGAAGAAGCAAGAACTGAAGCAGTAACAAAACAAGAAAATACAAGACCAAGAAGAAAATATATCATACTTGCTAGGTTGAATGATTATGTTTTAACAAGAGATGATGAAGATGATGATGATGTGGTGAACTTTGCATTGTTTGGAGATTGTGATCCTGTAGCTTATGAAGAAGCTTCCAAAGAAGAAGGTTGGATTCAAGCCATGAATGAAGAACTGAAGTCGATTGAGAAGAATAACACATGGGAATTAACAGAACTTCCACCAGGAAATAAACCCATTGGTGTTAAGTGGGTTTATAAGACAAAGTATAAGGCAAATGGAGAAATAGAGAGAAAGAAAGCAAGGTTAGTTGCTAAGGGATATAGACAAAGAAGAGGAGTAGATTATTCAGAAGTCTTTGCACCAGTTGCAAGACTTGATACAGTAAGAATGATAATAGCTTTAGCTGCACAAAAGAAATGGAAGATATTTCAGATGGATGTGAAGTCAGCATTCTTGAATGGAGTATTGGAAGAAGAATTTTATGTAGAGCAACCAGATGGCTACATTATGGAGGGGAAGGAGAATGAAGTATACAAGCTAAACAAAGCTTTGTATGGTTTGAAACAAGCTCCAAGAGCTTGGTATACAAGAATAGATTCATATTTTCTAAAGAAGGGTTTTACAAGATGTCCACATAAGCATACTTTGTATCTGAAAGATGATGGTATGGATCATATTATTGTATGTTTGTATGTGGATGATCTCATATTTACCGAAACAAGAATGAGATGATTAATGAATTCAGGGAGGATATGGTGAAGGAGTTTGAAATGACAAATCTTGGTTTGATGTCATATTTTCTTGGTATTGAAGTACAACAGACTGAAAGAGGAATTTTTATTAATCAACAAAGGTATGCTGAAGGAATTTTGAAGCGTTTCAAGATGGATAATTGTAATCCAATCTTAACACCAGTAGAAGAAAGAATGAATTTGACAAAAGATGGTTCAGGAGAACTTGTGAATTCAACAGATTTTAAAGGTCTTGTTGGATGCTTGAGGTATCTGACTGCTACAAGACCTGACATCATGTATGCAGTTGGTATGGTTAGTAGGTTCATGGAAGCTCCTAGACAATCACATTTACAGCCTGCAAAACGTATTCTGAGGTATGTAAAAGGAACAACAGATATGGGAATATTTTATACTATCTCAGAAGATCCAAAGTTGGTTGGTTTCACAGATAGTGATTGGGCTGGAGATACAGAAGGAAGAAAAAGTACATCAGGTTATGGATTTCAGTTGGGAACTGGTTTTTTCTCTTGGTCATCTAAGAAGCAACAAGTTGTTGCATTGTCTACAACGTTTGAGTATATATAGCTGCTAGCAACTGTGCTACACAAGCTGTATGGTTAAGAATGATGCTGAAGTCTTTATTTGAAGAACAAAAGACACCAACAACAATAGTTTGTGATAATAAGTCGACAATATCACTAACTAAGAACCCTTGTGTTTCATGGGAGAAGCAAACATATTGATATTAAGTATCATTACATTAGAGAGCTAGTCAGTAACAAAGAGGTTGTTGTGGAGTTTGTTGAAAGCAAAGAACAGGTTGCAGATATTTTCACCAAGTCCTTGAAGTCTAACACTTTCATTTACTTGTGTGGAAAGCTTGGTATGATTAGCAAAGAGTATCTTGGTTTAAGGGAGGATGTTGAAGAATAAACCAAGATACTATAAAGAAAACAGTAAGGATCAACATTAGTTGTTGATCCATTGTGAAGAAGTCAATATGGATCAACTATGAGAGTTGATCCAGTATGGTCGAGTCAACTGGGATAGTTGACATGAAGTGAATGGATCAACAAGAGTTGTTGATCCATAGTACGGTTTATGGAAGTTTGCTTGAGTTACAAGTATTTCGTATTTCAAGAGTTTCTTTACGTAAGAATTGTCTAGAACTTTCTTGTTAGAGTTTGATTAAGTTAGGAAAGTGTTTATTACTTGAGAGTCAAGTTTGTAAACATATAAATAGGCTGCTAAGCCGTGAGTTTTAAATACATCAATTTAGAGAAGCTTGTTGAAGCTTGTTTGAGTTTTTAGTTCTGTGTTCTTTTGATAAGTCTTTAATATCAGATTTTCTACACTGAGCATAACTTAAATTATGCATACTAGCATCAAAACCCATCGGTCAGTGTATCAAGATTTCTCGTTATCTAAATTTTTATCTCAATCCTTCTCGAAGTTATGGTTTCCTGCGATAACTAGGGGGGTAGTTTAGAAGAAATGTAAAGACATTCAAACAGTTTCAAAGAAAGCTACCAGTTGCCAGCTTAGAATGTTTTTAAACAAAAATAGGGATCATGTATTCTGGTAACCTATCTTCACTTAATATATACAAGAAAGTGTTCCCACCAAAATACTATGAGATACCCCGGCCTGGTGAGTTCAAAAAGATGCAGCTTGACGAAAAGGGAAATTTCTGCGAATGGTGGAATAAGTAAAGGACAGACTACCCTTACCAATTTTTACTACCGGGAAGCAAGTCAGTACTCCCAAGAATCTGGAAGTACATCTTCATTTTCTTCCAAGTATAATTGCAGCTGCAATTCCCGGAATTTGGAGTTAGCTAATTCCTGGCGCGCTCCAGCCAACTCTTCGGTCAGCACCCATATAGCGGCGGACAACTCAGCATTTTTACTCACCAATCGTGACATTTATTGTCTCGCATCAGCGTCAACACCACTCGCCAAAGAGCGTTGGTGATGAGCCTCTTTTAGTTGATTTACAGAGTTCATAAACTACAAGGATAAAAGGAGATATTATTTGGTTGCCAGCATATACAAGGAGCGTGCCTACATTTCTCACTGGACATTGGGGGGTGCTTTTAAATCAAGTAAATCTGAGCTAAGCTGATCAAGTCTACAAGTTACTATTTAACGAAATAAACAGGAGTCCGAGAAGAAGACGGGCAGTTCCCACCGTCAACATCAGGTATCGGGACTGAAGGAGTCTGACGAAGACTCCCATCGTCAACATCAGATATCGGGATTGAAGGAGGCCGACGTAATCTGGCATTATCACTAGCCAAACTTGGGATAGTGGATCCACTACCCAGCAGATCGTGGTCAGAAAATACATGTAAATTCACTGAAGATCCTAACATGGCGAATCACTTTTGAATAGTAAAGTCCGTGGAGGTTTTGTCACTCTCTCGATAGATATTATTCAAGAATAACATAGTCTTACTCACTAATGGTAATATATATATCTAAGTATTGAGATGAAGATTAACTACTTGCACTTGTAACCTTCCTGCATTTTATGTTTTAAATTTGTTATTTGTTTAGACAATATCTTGTATGTTCATGAACTAACAATTGAGAATCAGTTAACTACAATATCTTCTCGAACATGGAGAAACTTTGAGATATTTAGAGATTTTTTAATGAAATTATGGTCTGAAATTTATAAGAAATCGGTTGTGAAAGTAGGTATATTTGAACATTACTCTTAAGCTGAGAACAAGAACATTAGTTTTCTATGGGTTGGAGGGCGAAAACATTGTGTGGTTAATTTGACACTCTTAGCTAGCTCGCAGTGTCCGGTGCTAGCTGGAGCAAAAGGTACTGCAAGTACTATGGGCTGATTGGCAAAAACCTTGTTGCAATAGCCAGTGGTGCAAACATGGACCTTCAAAGACTTTCCGAAATATCACCGAGTGAAAATGTGGAAAGAAGAGAACAAGCTTTAAAATGACGAGATGAGATCAGTCTGAATCCAATAAACTAAAACAATTTCCAACATTAAAATCTTAAAATGAAATTCTTGAGGGACATTGCCGTGAACCCGAAACAGTTCGCGATTCATAATCTACAAGTACACACCACACAAATTTACGAGAAATAACTCCACACCACTTTTGTATTTTGTTGTATCTCCATGATGTAAACAAAGTGTAAATAACTTTCTTCTTGCCCTACTATTTAAACGGCCAAAAGTGCACATCGTCTTCGTAGTTCCTTCTTGCTCCCTCTCTTCCTCTCTCAAAACACACCACAGATTTCGATCGATCATGACTTGTGATGCTGATGATCATCAACGGGAAGAGAAAGACACTTAACATGATGATATCTTCTCTCAAACATAAGTTCGACACCGAGGCGGATCACAGGTAAAATCTTACCTAGATATAGATCTATTGAGTGCTGCTATTTTTAACTTCTTCTTTTTTGGTAAGTTTTTCTTTCTTTAAGCTTTTGTGAAAAGTATTACTGTCGTTTAAAAAAAAAAGTCGGATTTTAGGAAATTGGTTTTTCTGAAATCATCTAGATATGTGGAATTTGTTATTATGTTGGGGGTAATTGTTGAGACTATTAGTCCCACATTGTCTGGGCATCTAAGATCCTGCGGATTATATTCCCTTAGGGCCTCTCCACTCATTGTCAATTGGTTTTGAGTTGGATGCCCGTATTCTAACATGGTATCAGAGCAGGCTATTTGCGACGAGTCATTGACCGCGCCTTTACTCCGCGTCACCCGATTTAATTGTCCACGTGTTAGACCCAACGAGGCTACACGTGAGGGGCGTGTTGAGACTATTAGTCCCACATTTTCTGGGCATCTAAGATCCTGCGGATTATAATCCCTTAGGGCCTCTCCACTCATTGCCAATTGGTTTTGAGTTGGATGCCCGTATTCTAACAGTAATCTCAAGAATTTCATTTACATGGAAACTTCTTTTGTAACTTCGTTTGGTTTGATTTTCTCGGAATTGTAATTTTTTCCTATTTCTGTTTGTATTTCTGGTGTAGGTTAATTTGCTAAGATAACCTGGGTCGCATCAACAAAGCATCTTGGAAATAAAGAATTTCAGGATGCTTAAACTATGGTTTTCTGGTTGTTACAACTTTGGGTTGCATAGACTAAGCATCTGTAAAAGATGCTGAGGTAAAAAATGTGGATTCAAACCCACTAATTCTACTAACGAATTAACCATTAAATTTCTTGACTGATAGAAAGACTTCCTTTTCAGTGCAGGGACCATATACCAAAAGAACCTAGGTTGACTCTTGAAAACCTTCAAGCTCACAACCAAACACGGAGACAGCACAACTAGTCTGAGTCATTATATTGGCTATATAACTACCACTTCTCCTCTAGCTGAGAATGGACATTCACCCCTTGTAGAGAGTCAAAATAATCCTTAACAAGCTCGCTTAGCTCAGTTCTAGCACCTCAAGACATTGTTGGAAAAACTGGGTTGCAATGGAAGATGAAATAACACAGGAAGAGATTGTTGTACTCAAAAACATTCAAGGCTCATAAGATTTCTTTTAGATAATTATTTCTACCCTCCCAATAAATTAGCGATTACAACAGGTATGTGAAATAATGCCTTCAGGATACAATGAAAGCCTTACGACAGAAATTGAATTTAAGTTTTGTACCCCTTGATCCAATCAAGAACACATGTAAACATAATTTCTGATGATGCTTTAGAAAGAGAGAAAACAGAAAAGGTTTTCAGATATGATTGAAACGAGTTTTGGGAGATGCTATTTAAAGAGGTTTTCGCATCTGTTGGGAAAAGACATATTTTCACCAACAAGTTTCTCTTCACGAAACGATGAGTCTCTTCATCATCAAACATCAATGGCGTCTGTTTGATTCGAACATTCTGGATATGTTTGTAACTGTCGAAACAGAATGTTGGATTCGAACATTCTGAACATTCTGGATAAGTTGACAAATAATACGCGCATAAGGAACAACAATATATTCTGATAGAGTTCAGCTGGAAAGTATAATTATTAATATTGGTGATGAGGGTAAATTCCGGCACCGAAATGAAAGTTAGATCCCCTTAGAGATGAAAGTTCTTTGATTGATGATGATCTCACATGTACAGATTTCAGTTGTTGAAATCTTTCGCTGACCTACATCTACATACCACTGGTGCACCGAAATCTTTTGCTGATATGTTCTTTGGAAACTCTAGTTTTCCGGCCGGCACCAACTCTTTGGTATTTTGAAAGTAAACATTCATGACACTTGAGTTTTGTATCCATCTTTACTAAAACTCGAGTGAATTTTAGGTTAGAAGCCGTTGTTCCCCAATCTGAGCACAAGCAAGGATGTGCATTTTGTCTTCAAGAATGATGTTAGTTTGAATTTCTTTCAACTTCTCGGTGAGACTCACAGAGATTAAAAATTTATTATATCTGTGTGATTTGGATTTGCCCAGGAATAAGTTAAATGGACAGAAACCAAGGTTTTCTTTTCAGAGGTTAACGTTCTCTAACTAAAACCATTTCAATCAATGTTCATTCCGCACCCAGCACTCAAAAGATTCCATATTGGCATTTTACCAAATATTAAAATTTGACTAGAATACTAAAAATCGCTATATTTCGATTAATTAACAAAATCCATCATTTGTAATAATAATTTCTATTGTGCCAGGAGGCCGTGTTGGATGGTTTGGCTACTTTAGTCAACTGTAAAAAGTTGGTCAAATCAAGTATATCACATCACCGCCGATCTGTAAGTAGGTCAGTAATTCCGGTTAATTCGTCATAAATATTGTAACGGCGGTTGTATAACAAGGATTAATTGGGGGCCATAAGAATTAATTAGGGGCCTCACCAGTTGGTCTCCCAATAGCATTTTGGGGCTACCCCTTATCCCAATTTTTCGAAATGGCTAAACTATCCCTAAATCAGTAGTGTTAATTGAGTTGATTAGTTAAGTTAGATTAGTTGTTGATTAGTTAAGTTAGATAAAATTAGTTTTAGGGGAAAATTTTCTTTTCCTCCCATTCTTCTTCTCCTCCGCTCCCACCCTCCCACTGTCTCCCATTTCATTAACGACTTCTGAGAAAAAATAATTTTATTCATCGTCGTAATTGAACTAAAACCCCCTAATCTAAGTTGGGTTTGCGTTTTAATTTGATTTGTTGATTGAAAAATTAAGTTTTCAACTGCAAAATTGCAGTTACAGTTCCAGGGTCGTTAACCACGGTTTTTCATTGCTTAACGATTTTTGATATGCATGTTGAATTGATGAAAAATCGCTAACCATTAGGGTGTAGTAGATAACGACCCTAAACATGGTTTTCTTCCCTAAAATAGTGTCGTTCAGGAATTTTTAAATCGTTAACAATTCTTCTAGACGACCCGTTTTA
This sequence comes from Papaver bracteatum, assembly GCA_023529315.1. Classification (NCBI taxonomy): domain Eukaryota; kingdom Viridiplantae; phylum Streptophyta; class Magnoliopsida; order Ranunculales; family Papaveraceae; genus Papaver; species Papaver bracteatum. The sequence goes on along the minus strand of JAJJWX010004858.1, from coordinate 822,179 downwards.
AATACGAACGACTCTGTCTTATGCAGGACCACCTCTGTCCCAAAAAATGATAGGGTCGTCAATATATTTCTAGAGCATTAACGATTTTTTGTTTGACGACCCCTTTACGAAACTAACGATTCCCAAAAGGTAATAGGGTCGTCATGTCAAATTCCCCACCATGCATGATGAAGCATTATGTTTCATCCACTTCTCTCCTTTCTCGATTAAGTCTTTATGCTCTCGAACAAAGACATCTGTTGGTGGACCGAGTGTACAAAAACAACCAATATTACTGTTGATTAAGAAACCATGAGAATGATGCAACTATTGATTCTTTTCATTTTCATTTATTTCATTGTTCTTCGACATAACTATGAACATTTGAAGGCTTTCTTTCCGACACTGTGCAGGTGCAGGCACAACCAAGAAAATATGTTGCTCCTACCGTTCAACTGACTACAACAGCTATGAAATCTGGGGAATCCCGAAAAATTGACCACTAGTTTTTCTTTGATGTGTAGACGCCAATTAAAGCTATTTGCAGTACCATATCTCCACTAATTGTACTGAGAATTTACAGCCACAAGCTGATAGGATGTGTTATATCTTGACTGGAATATGAGCAAAGAACAAACGCATGATATGTTCATTCCTCTTGGCACACATTTTTATTCCAATATATAATAGGCAACTAATCAGAGGATACTTATATAAGGGAGAGCCAAATATTTAACGAATTGTGTCTTCCATATGATATGGATAATCAGGGTACTAAAACACACCCGATGGATTCCGCAGATGAAAATGAATAGAGTCCATGCAGTAGTAATTGAACATAAACGGTGTAAAAATGTAAACCAGCAAGCTGTCAAATTATTGCAGTATTGAAAAGGCAATGTATTGTAACTGCAAAACAGGTAATTTCATCCAGTTGGAGATGAGAGAAAAGCATAGAGAATACTTCACAATTAATGAGTGAGAGATTTGCAAGTAAGTACTTTAAACCATTGCAACTCCGTTGCATTTGTAATGCAGCACCAGCTAACGACTATACTATGAATTTATAAAATTTTGAAGTCGTTTAACTGATAGAGTCGTTACTATTAAGTTTATAAAACATTAACGACCCTATTAAATTTACCATTAAGAAATCTTAACGACCCTATATTCAAATGAAGAAATGTTAACGACGCTAATAAAACATTAACGACCCCAAACAATGATTTTAACGACCCTATGTTCAAATGAAGAAATATTAACGACCCTAATAAAACATTAATGACCCCAAACCATGATTTTAACGATTCAAGCATTTTACCCCTATTATGTGGACGACTCATTCATTTATTTGAACAGAGTAGTGTTGCAAACTTAATGACGACCCTAATAAAACATTAACGACCCTAGCTCCAAGATGCCAAGGGTGATGATGACAGATAGGTCGACTCAAATATCGTTAACCAAAGATGAAAAATCGTTAAGCAAAGATGAAAAATCGTTAGACATTCAAACGGGATGATTAACGATTCCCATTCTGAGAAATCAATTTTTACGATTCAAACTCTAATTTTTTTTTTTTAATAAATGGTCATTAACGGAGGAACTTATAGAGGAAGGGGGAGAGGAGAAGAAGAAGGGGGCCTAGGTTTAGTCTTAATAGGATTTTAGGGTTAATTTTAGGGGAAGGGTAAAACAATACTTTCAACTTCATTTTGGAAGCCCCCTAAAATTTTGGGTGTGGGTATACATTTTTCCAGGCCCCCAACTAATAACTCTGGCCCCCAATTAATCCTTGTTGTATAAGTGCTAAAGTTGAAATATTCTGTTACAAGGAACCCTAAATTTGACGGCAGATCCCCTAACCCTTATAAGTAGTCGTATAGTATAGTATTCTATAGATAAACCGGAAACAGCGCCTCCATCGTCTCTTTGGAGAAGGAGAGGAACCCTAAAAAGAAAAGAAAAAAACAGATCTATCTGCAACTAGAAAACAGCGCCTCCAGTCTCTTTGGAGAAGGAGAAGAACCCTAAAAAGAAAAAAAAATCAGATCTTCAAATAGAAAATCATGGCAGAAGCAAGTGGTGGTAGTTCAATGGCATCAACAACAAGCAGCATAATGATATCTCCTCTCAAAATCTCAATTTTGCCTCTCTGTTTCTTTCTTATTATCAAATTGCTTCGTCTATGATATCTTGGTTGAAAATTTACCTATATTCCTTCTTTTTTTTTTGTAGTTTTTTATGGAAATGACAGAATTAGTTTAATCATTTGTATTCCAATTGTTTCTTCATCTCCATAGTTCAGTTTTGTGCATGTGATGGAGAAGTTCTGAAATTGCCAGTTAAATTGTAATCTGAATGTAGTAAAAGCACTAGCTGAATCCAGTTTAAGTATGTTACCTATTGAATATGAATTGTTGTTTATTTTGATGGGGAAATTAGATGAATCTGCCTTCTGCTTGTCGATAAACTCATCGGAAACATCCATTGATACAAGCAATGTGTGGAAAAATTTAGTCGGATGTCTGTTTTCATCTCATGGTGGTTTTTCTATCTCTAGCAAATGAAAAGCTTATTTGATTTAGATGCAGAAAGAAAATAGATGCTCAATACCATACCACCAATGGGTGAGTGAATGTTGTTTCCAGATAATGGCCTAGACGCAATTTGGAGATGCACTTTAATAAAATGTTATCACCAAACCATAACATGTTTACTAAAACTCTGAATCAATTTTATTAGAGAAAATAGATGCACTTTTTTCATGATCTGTATCCATCTTTACTAAAACTCCCAACTGAACTTCAGCTGGTTGAATATAGTAGCATGAAAGTTTCAAATGTTTGTTCATTCTCCACTATGTTCTTGAATCTCTCCTTCAGATCGAGCCTCATAGTCATATCTGTTATGCATTCAGTTCTTCATTTCGTCTCCCTCCTCTGAACTTCCATGCAAGTAGTCTTCTTGCCGCATATGACCATATGTATTATGAGGAATGCTAGACAGCCCTATTTGGTGATTTCTTGCTAGAATGCCGCTGTGCCACAATCTAAGCATAAGCAAGGGCGTGGTTTGAATTTTTCCGGGAATAACCCAGGATAGGACTATGTCCTTGAAACTCAGTGCTAACAAATTAAATAATAAAAACTCCATAAAGGTGAAATTTTTTCCGATATAAAACGCCTTCATTGTTCTGAAATATGCAGTGAAGAATGTATATTAAAATTTGAGGTTGAATATATATAGTTAAGGTGTGACTCATGACTTTTCGTAGTTGCACCATTATTACACACCTCCAATCGTGCACAGTGACACACATTACCGGAAATAACATCTTATTGGATTCTAACTAGACAACACCAGTCGGCTCGTTTGAGTACATTGCTCCAGGTCAGTTTAACGTTCTGTAACTAACACCATATCCATTATTAATTTTTATCATTTACCTTCTCGGCACATGGATTACTACTCCCAGTCACTGAGGATTATTTTCAATTGCTCTCATGGATGGAAGATAGTCTACCGATTGATCTGTGAGTCTACACAAGTCAAAAAGACAGACAGCTATCTTTCCAAGATCAGAGTTAAGTTGACCCGGGGAAACAAAAACAGCATGTCACGCAACTCAGGGTAGCAGAAATGAGACATTCAAGTCTCCAACTCATCATATCCAAACCAACCAAAAAAACAGCTAACATATCAGTTCTCAGAAGCTAAAATGATTATAAAAGTCTTTGCAAAAATCAGGTGTTTAAGCAGTTCATTTATCCCCAGATAAAATTCAAGTCCTAATCATAGGGTTGAGTACATGCAATCAAATTAGGATGAACATTGCAATCATAAGGTGGCTTCAGTGCAATCAGAACCTAATGAACATAACTAAACCATTACAGCAATGAAATGTACAAAAAAAACGTGTTCAGAGGTTGAGAAATTTATTTCTCATTGTCTCCACGGAAATAAAACTATCATAATGCCGAGTGCAAATACAAGGTCCTTCAAGTTACAACACTGTTTTGTACAAATGACATGGTCAAGAGCAGCTACAAGGAGTTAAAATTGTTCATGACACTAGCTAACGGATGAACATGCGGCCATCAGAAAAGCCATGTCAATGCACTAACCAAGGCTTGAAATTATTTGGGCTCCATGACTCCATCAAAGCCTTTGAGATTGACCTTCATACACAAATGTTGTGATCCCGGGATTTGGGCTCCGGCGCAATGAATTAGTAACAAAGAGTTGCTCGTCATATTGAGCTTAACTCTTTTAGTTTTTTCAGTCAAACTAGATTTGCGCCTGTGCTGCGCATCGGGCACTTTTTTATTTCTTTTCATATGCTGTGCGCGGGGCTTCGCCCCGCCCCGTGGTGATGTATTTTTTAATTTGGCATTTTTCACGTTTTTTTTTAACGGTTTCCTTTTTTTTTTTGGTTTGTCAACAATTTCCTTTTTTAAAGGATTTTTATTTATTTATTTATTTATTTAACGGTTTGGACGTGAGTTTTGTCCACCCTTATTAAAGTATAGGTGTAAACACGGTGTAACTAAATAATTCAAGTTTAAATTCTAACATAAGTATTGTCCACCTATTTTTTTTTCAAACACCGTTAATAACGGACAGTTAAGTATTTGATGTATCCAAATTGTCACTAAATTTTAATTATTACCTAGAGTTATGCCAAGTGTCCTCACCATAGCTTCTCCATTAGAAAAGGCCTTTCTAGGCCAATAGGAAGCGGGGGTTTCATCACCGTTTAATGTGAACAGCGTTTCATCACCGTTTAATGTGAGATCTTTATTTGTCAAGGCCTTTAAGGAGGAAGATGAACTCTTTGAACGACTTTAATTATCATGTTTAAACGATCAAAAAGCATGTGTATCCAACGATGATCCGAAATCAGATGCACTTCATAAAACCAAAATTCAATGATGTTGATTACAAGTTCTTGCTTATCCTAAATTTTGTTTCTTCAGTGATAAAAGTCGTTGAAACCATCTTAATTTGTTGTGGAGTTTTATTGCCCAAAAATATTTCATCATATGCACGTTTTAATTACTTTGACTGTTTTGATGGTGTGACAACAACCTTTAAAAGTAGGTCAGATCAATATCTTAAAGTTCTCCATAATCAACTATATATCACAGCCATCCATTAATCAACTGAGAATAATGAACCCTAAATTTGACGGCGGATCCACTAATCCTTATAAGTAGTACCTTATAGTTTTCTAAAGCTGTACCCTAAACTGTGCCTCCCATTGTCTCTCAAAAAAACAGATCTGCAGCTACAAAATTATGGAAGGAGTTGTGGTATTTCAATGTCAGGAGTTCTGCAATCTTTTATTGTCTCTATATGATCTTTTTTTGGGACAAGTGTAATGAAGGTGATGTTGTGTTTAGTATCAATACAGCTTTTGTCCCAAAACTCCCTCATCATTCCCATGATATCCTCCTTCATAAAACGCCAGCAGTTGTGAAAGAACACGATTGGAAACCCATCCGGACCCGGAGCTTTGTCTTGCCCTAAGTCTTTAATAGCCTGTAAAACCTCTGCCTCAGCGAAATCCGCCTCAAGAATCTCCGTCTCAATTGAATTGATGTGATCGAACTGAAGACCTTCCAGACCTGGCCGAATAATCTCCTCCTCTTTGAAAATATTTTCATAAAAGTTAACAATATGATCCTGTAACTCGACTTTATCATCCACTAGAGTACCATCAATGAACAATTGTTTAATTCTGTTGTGCCTCCTTCTAGTTGTTGCTTGTTTTATGATAAAAGAAGTATTCTTGTCGCCTTCATGTAGCCATTTGTTATTTGATTTTCTCTTCCATGCGACTTCATCCATCTGAGTAACATGTTCAAATTCCTTCTTGAAGTTCAGCTTGTCTTGTAATTGAGTATCCGACAATAAGGTGTCTTCATCAATGTTGTCAAGAGTTTGAAGTTCTGACAAAATCTGCTTCAACTTTGAGTTTGTGCGCCCAAAAGTAGTAGCATTCCATTCCTTCAAATTTTCTTTAAGTGCTTTCAGTTTGCACCAAAAGATCGAACTCGTTGTACCTGCAAAACAAAAAGAAGACCACCACTCTTCTAATAATTCTATGAATACGTTCTCCATAAACCACATTATTTCGAACCTGAAAGGGCTTGGTCCCCAAGAGGGATCTGAGATATCTAGGATTATGGGGATATGATCTGAAGTAGGTCTTGATTTGGCTAGTTGAGAGATAAAAGGGAATTGAGATTCAAAAGAAGGGGATATGAGGAATCTATCTAGTCTTGACATGATGGGATTGGATTGACCATTTGACCAAGTATATCTAGCTCCTTTAAGAGGTAGATCAATGAGGTCATGTTGGTTGATGAAATTGCCAAAGTTCTCCATGCTTTTAGTGATTCTTTTGCAACCCTTTTTTTCATCACATTTCGTGATTACATTAAAATCTCCCCCCAAGCACCAAGGGAAATTCCAGATGCTGCAAATGTTGTCAAGTTCTTCCCAAAAGGCAGTTATTTCATGAGGGTTGTTCGGACCATAGACATTGGTGAGAACCCATTCAAAGTTATCTATTTTGTTGATGCAGTGGATCGATAGAGTATAGTCACCAACTAAATATTCACGGACCTCCAGGAAATCCTTATCCCATAATATTAACATACCCCCCGAAGCACCCATCGACTGATGGTATGTCCAACCATAATTTGGACTCCCACAAATTTGGATTATGTCATATGCAGAGAATTGCAGCATTTTAGTTTCTTGTAGGATAATGATCGGTGCCTTGGTCAGTTGGATCATTTTCTTCACAATTATTCTCCTATTGATGTGACATAAACCTCTTACATTCCAAGTTAAGATTTGTAGACACATTTATCACTACTGACAACCCGTTTTTTAGAAACTCTCTTTGTTTTTACTTCCAATGTATCAATTTCATTGATGTTAAAACCCAATCTTCTACATTCTGTAGACAACCGTTTTGGTGTGATATAGAGCTCTGTAGAGGAGCACGCCGTATTTTGGAATTCTTCAGAAACCGGCTCGAATCCAGGCGGATAAGTTGGGGTTGATGAAGAGGATTTCGTAGACATGTCATCCAGATCCTGAGTAAAGATTGTATTTTCTAAACCCTTGAGTGGTTGATATCTTCTTTTAGGTTCATGAGTTGAAACTGTTTGCACCCCTTGTAATTGAATTAATTGTTGCACTGCAAAGTCTTCTTCAATATGCATGTTCACAGTTATGCATTTCTTAATTACTGGCCCTTCAGAAACTATCTTAGTGAGCAGAAATTTTTTTGAGTGATTAGGCATCATTTCAAATGTAATACCTAGTTTAATACCCAGCTTGAAAAGTCTGTTAACTTCGTCAATCATCCATTTCGGCAAACTCAATTTCCGAACATTCTTAGGTTGTTTAAGTTCAGGTTTTGGGAGAATTGATGTGGTACTTTGGACCATTATATTATAGTCATGTTCTGGGTTATGTAGTGCGGGTTGGTGTTTGGAAGTGATAAGGTTTTGAGTATTTGGATATGATGAAATATTGTTTAACGGTAAAGAGATTAGGGTGCAGACTGATCTTGGAATTGGGTCTATGATGGAATTGCATTTTTGGGTTAAAGTTTCTGATAAGGTTACAGGTTCTGGGAAGGTTATAGGCTCTGGGAAGGTTTCATGCTCTGGGAAGGTTTCAGGGATTCACAGTTTAAAAGGCACATGTTTGTACACCTCGTCAACCTCCATGTCAACAGGTGTATTTTCCATGTCATCAATAATATTCTCCACTGTAGCCACATCAGTTTTAGGCAATACAGTTTGTTGTTTCACTGAAATATTTGAAAAATGAGTCAAGAAGTCCGTGTACTTTATCTGCTGCCAGATTTGTTGCACGTGGTTGGACCTTGAATTATTTTTCTTCTTTTTCCTCCGATTATTTTTCCTCTTCTTGCGCTGCGCCCTATCCGCCTTTGGATTCAAATCCTTTGAGCAAAGAGCCGACAACCGCGTAGTGGAAGAATTATTGCCTCCATTAGCCAACTGATTTGTCGAATTTTTATTAAAGTCCGACAAAAGAGTAGTGGAAGAATTATTGCATCCCACCGCTTGATTATCATTATTATACTTTCTTTTTTTCTTTCTGAAAGTTTCCAAAGATTCTTGTATTGGTGATATGCAATTCAAATCTTGATCCGTATACGCCGGTGGGATGATGAGGAAACTAGAGTCAACCGATGAAGACCTTCCAGAAATTTTAATGTGAGCCATGAACTGATGTTTGCCGGAGAAGATCTTGATAATTTTGGGTATTGAGTTAATTCCATTGACATTTCTGATTTTCATACGCATCGCACGTAAGTTAGTCAGTTTAAGGGTTGACGAATCAATGAAGAGAAGTTCCCCACGGATTTTTCCTACAGCATGAATCAATTTTAATGACCAAAACTGAAACGGAATGCCCAAAATTTCGATGTTGAATTCATAGTGATGTTGAACAGCGGAGCTCCAAATCTTTTGATGCCATCGAAACACCGAGTAGGTGGTGTTATGGACCGTGAATTTGAACTCTAATTTTGCTTGGGAGAGATCAACGTCTACATGAAAGATTGCATGTGTTGAGTTTATGGGGAATAGCTCAAAAGCCTTTTGGATATGCAACTCTGTACATAGGAGTTTACCTATATTTTTCCATGACCTAACTCTTGTTGGTGAAGAAATAATGAATGTATTGTTCCACTCACCTATCTAATTTGGATCATGCTCGATATGTATAAACTATCCATATTTCGAATTTTTGGATTGCATCGCACAAGGTGCCGCATACCTATCACACATAAATGGAGAGTTGGATATTGGTTGTTTGTTTATGGGACTGATGTTTTTGTTATGAGAGAGCAAGGACTGAGCATAGGAAGTATCCGGTTCGGTGTAATTTTCCGTTGTTGTTTGGTGGGTAGATAGATCGGTGAATTGTGGTTTTGGTTTTGATAGTGAGGCAGAGAAATTGATAATGGATTCCATTGCTGAAGCGAGTTGAAACCATCCTTCAAATCTAAGTCCAGATGGGACGTAGAACGAGATCGGGTATGCCTTGTGGTGTGATCTAGAGAGAATGATATGAAGATAGAATCCTTTTTCATTTTGTTGTTTGGTGGCAGAGAACCACTTTTGGTTATCTTCATATTTCTAGACCTTCTTTCCTAGATCCCCATTTTTTGCTGCTTCATTAAACAATCTTTGCAAATCAATAGCGAGATTGAAGGTTAGAATTCCACTCGCTTTTCCATGGGGATGGAATTCCGTAATTGTGATATTTGAATTTGGTATGGTAGGACTACTGGTTATCTTGAAAAATTTACGGTCGATTGTGATGAAACGTTGTTCGGGTGTCATGATTTGGATTAACTAAGGCTATTGAACTAATTGGTTTTGATGGATTAAGGGATCTAATCCGTTTTTGGAGGATAAATCAATGAGGGTTGGTTACTGGATACTGGTTTGGATGTTGGAGAGAGCTGGAGAGAGAAAGACATGTTGTTCCTAAAATGTTGAAGGTAGGATTCATGCCATAACTGTTACAACCCACTTTCCAACTGCTGTTCTCGTTGAGGTGGAAAGGTGCAACAGATGGTATGGCTCAGCTCAATGGAGTGCTTACTTGTAATTCTAGTCGGGTTGAGACCTTTGATGGCAAGACAACAAGACAAATGATGAAGAAGCTACATCGTACCTTTGTATACGAGGTTACATCAAATGTAGATTTCATACGGAAGTTAACTGCCATCGTAAAATCAAAATGTTTTTTTTTAAAGGACAGCATGATGGCCTCATAATTTTGGAGCAAGGAAAAAGGAGATATCCTACCTTTGCACACATTGTCATGCACAACCAGAATTACCAACACACATTCTATTAACATGTACAAGGGAAGTAGCAATATCGAGCAAGGATCCAAAACTGCAAATCTACTTCCCCCACCACCCAACACCATATCATCATCAAAGGTATCCTCTGATAAATTTGGATAATACCATTAGGGTTTAGGGATCACAGCCTCCTTTGAAGCGGATACGAAAACAATACAAGTATATAACTGACAACAGCAAAGGACATCACATGTTGGGTTTGTGTAGTGTACTCCAAGGCCCAGGCTTAATAATATCTAAGACAGTGTTGGAGTTAAAAGGACATTTTGGTAAATGACAATTTTGTTGCTGTCTATAAAATGAAAAGTAACCCTAGAGTTTGATTATTGTGTTTCAGAAAGGCGAGGAAATAAAAAACAAAAAAAATCCTATGAAAAATCTCTAAAGATCTGATCAACAGAAAATGGTTTGTGATGAATGTAATTTGGGTTTGTATGGGAAGCCTTACACATACCCTAGTTGGATATCAAACAATAGATCTGATCGCATTATGATTTTTCCTCTCATAGTTTTAATTTAACAGGGTTGTATCAAAGTTCTGGCACGTTGTTAAGTTGTTTATATTCAGATTTTTTATATTTTTTTTAAGATACACTTTTAAATGTTACTTAAACTCACTTATGATGGATTTAACAGACATATTAAGGAGATAACATCAGCCTTATCCATGTATGCGCAATCAATTGGTTTATGATCTATCAACTAAAGACACATCAGATTCAAGAGGAAGGTCAACAGCCTGATCAACATACGAGTATTGAGTTTCCAACCTGTTGAAAACCAAAATCAAGATCAAATTCTAGTACTGATCAACATAGTACTGAGTTTCCAACCGAAGTTTGTGTCACTGCTAGGAAATTAATTAGCACTAAATCCATGGAAGAATGTTTACTTTCAGTTTTTGCAGCTTTATTTTTATGTTTCATCAAGCTGAAAACAATTACATAAAAATTATTGATGGACTGTGGAAAATCCATTGTTACAACTCAAATAACAATCCAGCCTAGATCATTGCTCTATATATTTTTTTTTGTCATTTTTGGGTGTTTTTTATTTTTCTTTTTCCATCCATATATTGATTAAGATTTAGTCTCAGCTGCCTCTTATGTCATCTATGGTGTTGCATAAATTGCTTCCATAGTTTGCTTGATTCCGGTTTATTTCTTGCTCAAATTTACAAATTACAACTTATAGTTTTCATCTCACTGCCTATTTATAGTTTTCTCTAGAGTTTTATTTTATCAGTCACTCATTACAACCGCGTTTGACTAGCTAGAGTAGTCTAGAATACATCACATTCATCTAAACTGTCTTTTTCGTACCGTTTAGACAGTAAGAGCAACCGCAGTGGGCGACTAAACCCATTTATTTGGTAAAAGAACTAGACGTAGCGGGTTGTATCATCGACCAAATCCCAGACCAAAACCAAATTCCAAACTATATTTGGTATGGGACTATGACTATACCAAAATTTAGTCGAGCGTTGATATAGTTAACGCCCCAATCTTCAATTGTCTTGATCGAATATGATTCTTGCACAAATAATTCTTCCTATTCCACGTCCAATTTATCTTCAACGAAGTATAATTTATTTCATCAAGACTATAGTTTAGCCTCACAACAGACGTACATATAGTTAACACCCCACACCAGGCGTTAATAAAGTCACCGCCCCACTTTTTTTATATTTTTTTCTTTAGTACGGGGTGTTAACTATACCAACACCCCATTTTTTTTTATTTTTTTTTCATTATTATGGGGCGTTAACTTTACCTCCGCCCCCCCTTTTATTTATTTATTACATGAACAGGATCAAGGCTCCATCAGGCGTTGATTACACCTACGCCCCTTCTCCCGGCGTAAACTTTACCAACGCCCCACACTGGGCGTAATCTTTACCAACGCTCCACACCGCGCCTAATCTTTATCAACACCTGAACGGGGCGCAGTTTATAACTTCACTCTACAACCAAACGAAGATTATACGTACACTTGACTAAATATACTCGCCTCCCACTGCGTCCCTCAACGGACTAAGCCCAAATTTAGTCGTTTTTTTACTCTTTAATCTTTGGGTTTAGTCGCGCCACTGCAGGCACTCTATGTCCCATGAATTCGAAACCCTTCAGCACCAAATAATTGCAGCAAATGGTCGTTCACTGATTCTCACTATGAATTGCATCAAATTGAGATTTTGAGATAGATTGGTTAGGTAATCCAAAAAAAAAATGACAAATTAACTTGCACAAAATAGGTAGCAGATCTCATTTAAAAATAATAATAATAATAATAATAATATTGCAAAATACTTCATTTAATTTTGTTCTTTCCCTGAGGAGAGATTGTGGAGAGATTGTGCAGCAGAAACTAAACCTGATCAACATAATAAAATTAGAGAGACCATCCCAACATACGAGTTTGTGTCATTGCTAGGAAGTTAATTAGCACTAACTGGAAGCCTGTTGGAAAAGAAAAATCAAGATTTATGTTTATATTAATTTTCTTGCTCAAGTTTACAACCGAGTACATTACTGCCTATTTATAGGCTACATTTACCGACCATAACACACTCTAGTTTTCTTTTCTCATTCACCCATTACAACCCGTCTTTGACTAACACCACAACACTAGAGTACTCTAGAATACATCATGCTCATATACGGTGACCAAAAATTACAGATTTTGGTATGGCTAAGATCTTCATGGTGAACCAAAGCCAAGCAAGTACAAACGCATTTGTGGAACTTCGCAAGTACCCTACATTCAGAAACCATGTCACTGTAGATCCATGGGAACATTTTTTATAATGCACTTGGGATCAGGCAGTGGATATTATGCTCCGGAGTATACATTGCTTGGTAAATTCTCTGTAAACTTACGGTCATTTTTATTTCGGTGTCTTAATCGTAGCGGTACTACATATTATTGAAATCAATCTCATGATATTCTTGGAAATATTTTATCTTCAAGAATTCAATAATTCAACCACCAGTAGGTGCGTAGTCATTATCGCTTTCAGCCGCATTGAATGAATTAGATTAAATTAGGTGTATTGGAATTATCTCAGTTAATGTCTAACAAGAAACAATTAATTCGATTTGACTGTATTCTCTCCTCTCCATCTTCAAAAGGATATCTTATGCATGTGTTGCCACCAAACACCTTAACAACCACATCCACATTGATCCCACCATTTCCATTTGAAGTTACAATATCAAAAACTCACTCTGATTAAAGCAGCTAGTTATTTCAGCTCAGCTACATTGTTTCTCTTTTGCTTTGATTAAAGATTCTGTTAGGATTAGATGATCGGTGTCTGTTAGAGCGAAGACAGTTTAGGGTAAGGTGACTTAGATTCTGTTATTAACAGAATCTTCCAGCTTTGTTGCCTGCAAATCTCTCTATAAAACAGAGATCAGAACTTCCCCCGCTACTACTATTACCACCTTCACTCTCTTCTAAACTGATCCTTCAACTAGTCACTTCCATTCTTTGTAAATTCTTATTACATCTATCTCTCTAGCTAGCTAGCTAGATTTATGCAAAATGACAATGAAAATGAAAAGGAAAAAACAACCCTGTATTATTAATGTTGAACTAAAGTTGGTATGAGAGGTCTCGGAAAGCCTAAAAGGTAATTTATAGATTGAGTTTCATACGCTACTGTTTCCTGATTTTCTTCTTAATTATGATCAAAGAAATATTTTGTTTTTCTGATAAGGCTATGTATTTCTGCAAACATTTATTTAGGCATGAAATTGTACCGGTGGACTTAGTACCATGGGATCGGTCTCTAAAGAAATCTTTGTTGGATTTTTGAATGGTGTGCTAGAAGAATTGCGTCAAATCCTATTTATACAATGAAAAATATAATTTCCTTCTCAACATAAATTGCATTAACTTCCCATTTATGCTCCTATAATGAATTCTCTATGTAACTGCCCATTTATGCTCCTATATTGAATTCTGCATGAAAACTGCTCCTTTATGTCTTCACCATAATTTCTGTATGAAACTGTCCATTTATGGTCCTATATTGAATTCTGCATAAAAACTGCTCATTCATGTCTTCATCATCAATTCCGTATGTAACTGCCCCTTAATGCCTCTATGATAAATTCGCATGAAACTGCCTGATTAATGACTGGCAGGATTGGTGGAGACTTGCTGGCAGGACAGGTGGATGCTGGCTGGGAATTGGTTAGCAGTGTTGCTGGCCACGAAACTGAAAATTAGCTAGGGGTGTGACTGATTTTGACCATTGACTGACCGTTGACTTTGAACATTGAACGGATGTTGACCGACTTTGACCGTTGACTGATTCTGACCATTGACCGGTCTGTGCAGACCGGTGGGCTGCCCTGGTTGGCTGGGTAGAGGGCTTGGATGAGGATCAAGTGTCAATTTGGCCCATTAAGTGGTATTTTTACTTATGGTACAAACACGAAACTATACTACACATATGACAGGTGAAGAAAGCATTCCCCATAAATCACTAGACTCATTATTGTCCAAGCGTAATAACTTGTTTCAGCAAATTGAGTACTACCTGAGCACCTTTCAGAAACCGGGAAAAATGGAAGATATGCGAAACAGCTTGCTTGTCGAGTCTGTCATATACTCGGTGATTCTCTGAAACAAGTTAATTTTGTGGTTGCTGCGAAGAATGATTTTTATATCGATATTGGTCAATCTGAATTTTTGCCGAGCAACTCTTCTATAGTATATGAGGAATTTAGTTATGAAGTCTTTGGAATACTCTTCAATGCAGCTCCAGACATGTACACTCTACAAAAGTTCAAAGAAGATGCTCTAGAAAAGGAAAAGCTTCTCATCCGTAGTGATACATTCCATCTCGTTATATTCTATGCGAAGACAATTGTTCTTAAAGTTCCGAGCTTGGACGCGCCGGCTTGCAGTAATGAAGGAAGCTATATTTCAAGTCAGTGTTTTACGAGATGTGGGAGATCAACTCATCACCTATACAACGTTACACAATCATTGGTTAAGCCAAAAGGTAATGTTTTGATGTTGTTCGAGGAGTATGGAGGTACTCCAAATCAATTATCATTTGCTACAGGGTTCCTATCAAAATTCGCAAGAAATCTGTTTAACTTTGGAAATTACTACGTGAGAGGAAAAGTAACGTGTGGTTCTGAAAAGAACTGTTTAGTCTACATAACTATAGTAGTTATGGAAGGAGTATTCTATGACTATAGTAGTTCAAAGCTGAAGTCTACAGACTACAGATGCTTTTCGGCAAAATATGGAAGCTATCACCAGTCAACAAGAAGAGTCACCAGTCAACAAGAAGGTAATGTTTTCCGTTAATATGGATCCTTTGGACTGCATGAGAACGAATATAAATATGGCAGGAGTGCTCTCCGATAGTTGGGAGAATTGTAAGTTTCCACGGCTTATTCTTGTTTTAAATTACAATGTCCATGAGATATTACCTATGCCAGTTTGTGCACCTTTTGGCCAGTCTTGTCTCGCTGTGGTTGAATTTATTCGGGCATATCCGAAAATGTGCAATGAGGATTGCATGTATACTGTGGTATTCTTATTTCACACTAGATACACAGCAGCTTGGTTTTTGTATGCCGGTAAAGAACCTTTTATAAAGGCCGAGCAAGGACATCTTAAGGTGGATGCTGAACCATTAAGATTTTCATTAGCACAAGATTGCTTTCAAGATCTATATACTGAAATAGAAGTTTCACCTCACGTATTTGGAGCTAGACCACCACCGGCATGTAAAGAAGTGGTTAAAAGGCTTTTCA
The DNA here is from genome assembly GCA_023529315.1 of Papaver bracteatum. Classification (NCBI taxonomy): domain Eukaryota; kingdom Viridiplantae; phylum Streptophyta; class Magnoliopsida; order Ranunculales; family Papaveraceae; genus Papaver; species Papaver bracteatum. The sequence continues at coordinate 806,483 of JAJJWX010004858.1, read as the reverse complement.
TAATCATTGTACGCGAGTATATATTGACGAGGCTGGATATTACACTCTTTAGCCTAATTCCAAACGATTGTACTTCAGACTCTCTAGTGAAGTTATCAAAGAAGGTACAACATGAGTTTTCATCCAAATATGGTAGCATGTGGTTTATCATCAACCAAGAAATAGGTGAATGGAAATTTTTAATCACTGCTAACGTGATTGACACGGATACCATATTATTTTCATCATTAGATGCTGAATCGTTGGTCGGGACACTTCTAGATAATACTATTGATCCTGGACATTACGTCGAAGTTAGAAGACTTGGTTGGAGAATTACGCTTCTAAACAGAAATGTTAATACTGGGATCAAGGGACTACTTAAATTTTTAGATCATAGGGGGAGCTTTTCAGTTGAATTTACTTTCAAAGGTGTAGCTCATAATTTGAGAGAAGCATTATCTATGCTCGTGGACGCTGTTTTTTGCATGGTTTACATTATCATCACGGGTAATGTGACTTTTGTCATGTATCGTGGAAAATTTAAGCACAACTCTTATGATGCTTTGAGACACATCTCTTGTATACTTCGGTTTATGATCTCCAGAGCTATGACTTTTGTGTTTGACCGTGGTAAGCCGTTGAAGGTGGAATCTACAATTTCCATGGAAGAAAAGAATTCATATTATGTGACGACAACTCGAAGTCTAGAGCAACATATGGATATAATGAAGTTCTTTTTACTATCTAACTCTAGGGCGAGTTTTTTTTCAAGAAGGGGGGACTGATGTAGGACATCTACCTATTTTCATTGTATCAACTGTTATAGTTGATCCCTTCATTTGTATCAACAATCATTGTTGATCCCTTGCGTCTATTTTAGCTTATTTGCTTTGCAATTCCTTTACTTTCCTAGTTTGGGAAGAATTCATTTTATTATCTTTTTAGTCGGTCATGCTAGCCTATATAAAGGCTAAGCCTTCTTGTTTAGAGTTAATCAATCTTATTATCAATCAATTAATATTATTATCGTTTACTACAATTCTCTATCTCTTTTATCTTTTCTTTTATCTCTTTATTATCGTCAATTCTCATCGTTTTCATCTCTTCTCATCCCTTGCAATCTCCGTATTGCCTTCTTCCCTATTCGTACTACACTAAAGAAATATCAAGGCTCCTAGGGCGGAACTAAAGGACAAATATTTTTGATGAGTATGTAAGGTATGCATAATGATTTGGGAGTTTACAGGTGCAAATGTGGAAGACACGATAGCAGTGAGAATCAAACAACATCAACATGATATAAGTTTCTGAATGGATGCAATTCAATGGAGCGTCATAAAAAACACAATCATGTAATACAATGTCACAGTGAGACCTAATCTTAGGTTCTTGCCATATTTGAGGGAATATTATTGAGAAATTTATCGTTTAAGTCAGTGAAACGGGAACCAATAATCAAGCTCAACTAGTTGTGTATTTTATGAGGTAGCACGGGTGTCACTTTAGAAGCACAAAAACTCAGATCTAACTTGTACAAGTTTCTCATTGTGTCAATGAACAAACCACCACATATGTGTACTAAAATTGTGCTAATGAGTGTCCGGGGTATCAAGGTTATCTATTGACATGCCTAGATTATTCCCAATAAAACAGGCAAATGATTTATTTGGCATAAATTTTGCAACCTTCACAAACTTAACAACTATGCATTCCTGTAATGCCGATAAAAGATAATGGCACGGGGACTGCTTCAGGCAAGAAACCATCCTACGTAGGTTGTCAATTCATAAATCAAGAAATAGACAAGACATTCATATGAAAATTGCTGTCTTGAGACATGAACTGACTCTTTCACTAATCATGACTTTTACCTCAGTCAGTATGAGATATGTTGAGCAAATCAGCAAAAAATAGCATTATGAAGTGACAATAGATAAGCGGAGCAAGTGATATGAATTTCTTAGTATGTTTCTAGTATGATATCCAAAACCAATGCTGAAAGTGATCTTCTTTCGCATAAAATTGTTTTTCCACAGGAAAAAATTAACACATCTTATGATATGCAACACGGTCCACCTTAAAAATGACAATACAATGGGAACAAAAATTGAATATCTAGACGATTCAGGTTGAGAATTCTAGAAAATTGATGTGATTTCAGCGAAGTCTGTAAAAGAGAAACATAAATAAAAGAGGGCAGAGATTGAGAATTCTAAAAAGAGAAGGGAAAAGTTAGGTAAATGAGTGAAGTTTTCAGAAATCTCGGGAAATATTCCAAGATTACTTGAATCATACCTGAGTGAAAAATAAGAAAGTGTGTGTCAGGTCATTCCATAATCAACTTGCTGTTTTTTTTTTTTTTTTTTTTTTTTTGAGGCATGAATTTTATTAGAGGAAATTATATTACAACTTGTCGTGGGTAAGTGGTACCCACAGAGTCTTGAAATAAAATGTGACTGATAAAAGATGGGATTGCCTGGTCCCAAATTTTGGTTGAGTAGTTTCCTGCTTGGCTTTCATCTGCTGCATGGTTTGCTAATCCGTCCGCCGCTTGATTTCCTTCCCTGTAGTTGTGTTGTATGGCGACTTGCGGGATTTTGTTAAGCCTACACTTATCAACTTGCTGTTATAAGTGAACATAATTTCTTCTACGACCCTGCTAAAACCAATAATCATACGAAAGAACAAACATGTGTACTTTGAATCCAGAAACATTATAGATTGACATGAAAGAAAATCAGATTCATTAATTATGTCATTCCAAACTTAATTTAGATTTCCATTGAAGGTAAAAGAAAAAATGAAAAAATCACCGTACATAATATGTGACCAATTCAGATGTTAATCATGTTTTCCAATCAACCTGATGACAACTAAAAACCAAAACAAAGAAACAAAATCATATTTCCAATCAACTGAATGTGAAGTTGTTACCTCTTAAAAACCGAAGAGCGGGTACATTAGAAAGTTGAAGCGAAAAGATATTCGATGAATTGTTATATTCGTTGCGAATGCAAGTCAAGAGTCGTACAGGAAAGAGATCTCTTCAAATGGAGACATCTAAACCAAAAAGACGTATTGTTATCCTAATATTGTCGTATAGGATTTGTTAATGACAAAAGACGTATCTTCTCGTACTTAAAACAAACAGACGCATCTCACCCTCACTTATTACTTCCAACCCAACTGATACATCTACGTGGCAGCGTACAAACACGAGGGGTGATATGATGCTGAAATGAGGTCTCTTGCTTCAATGGTCCTTGGTTTTCTTTGGTAACACTTTGAGTCATTTTGACATAATTAGTTTCATAATAAATGAGTTTGCCTGCAAAATGACTCGTTAAAAAGAGATCTTTCAGTCATTTTAACATAATTAGTTTCAATATTAATATCACCGGACCAAATAAATTTTCTCATCCAGTTTTCCAGAGTATGAATACAGGTTTTTGGCCATTCGTACACATGAAAACTATATAAAGAAGAATTAAGTAGTTCCACTCTACCTATCATGGAAAGAGACTTACCCTTCCGGGTAGGGAATTTTAGTTTAATTCTGTCCATTATCGACTGAATATCCCTCTTTTTAGGTTTACCCTGAAAAATAGGAACACCGAGATAACGGAAAGGTAAAGTTCCCATAGGGTTACCATAATGAGGAGAAATGAGATTAGCTCTTTGGATTATGTGCTTGCTGGCAAACAAAGTACACTTTCGCAGCGCTAATTGTTTGACCAGAACAAGCACCATATTCCTCAAACAAATTCATTAAGTTTCTCACATCACTTTGGGTACCTCTACAAAATACCATGATGTCATCGGCATATAAATATGAGAAGGAGCAACAGTACATCTAGGAGAGGAAATAGGATGAACAAGGCCCTTATCAAACAGGCGAGTGATTCCACGACTGAGCACATCTTCAGCGAGACAAAAAAGGATAAGAGAGAGAGGATCTCCCTGACGAACACCTCTAGTGCAACTGATATAAACCATCGCCTTACCATTTACTATCATAGAGAGCTTAGCTGAGTGGATGATAGTCTGAATCCAACTCACAAATTGAGGACAAAACCCGAAAGCCTGTAAAGTTTGAACCAAGAACTTCCAATCAAGAGTGTCAAAAGCCTTTTTGATATCAAACTTCAGAGCCAAGTTGCCTCCGTAGGACTTGTAATCGAGTAGATTAATAGCTTCCGATGTTAGAGCGATGCATTCAAAAATACTTCTACCTTTAAGGAAGGCCCTTTGCTGTGGAGAAATAGTTCTAGTGGCTATAGGCCTTAGTCTGGTGGCCAGAAATTTCCCAGAGCAATAGGATGAAACTTCTCAATTACATCAGCCCCGGGTTCTTTTGGAAGCACAATGATACAAATATAAAAAAGAAAATTAATGATACGGGACGTATATTTGGAGTTCGCATATATTTCAAGATATTGTTAATATCTTGGATATATCTTAATTTAAGTATTTTATTTATTAGAATTTATTTGATTAATATTGTTTTAATGAGAATAATATATTCTGTTAGGATAGTTAGGAATGTTCTAGATTTCTAGGTTTATGTTTAAGGCTATAAATAGCCTATTTCATCGTCTTTGTAAAACAACTTGCGAGCTCGTCTATTATTTGATTGATGAAACTATTAAGATTGTTTTGGTTTACACCATTGTTATCGTTTTAACTCTAGGATTAGAGTTTTCATAGCTCCTGGATTGGAGTGAGTGTTACTATTAAGGAGTGGATTCTCCTTGTGCTACTAATCTTTCTTATCGCTTCCGCCGTGCCATATCAGGTGGCATCAGAGCAGGTTTTCCTGCATTGTTCGTCTGTGAGGCCGCCTAGAAGAATCAGTCGAGGATTCCTGTGATATCTAGGTTTTATCAAAAAAAAAAAAAAAAAAAGTCGTTTCATCGTCAAGGTGCGTATTCCAGTTTGGATTCGTTTCCTTTACGCCAATCAGTTGCTCATCAAAATATCTTGGTAAGATCTCTTACTGTTCACTTTGTGATGTTTTAGTATTTCACTTCTGACGTATTAGGAAGTAGAAACTCAAAAATCAATTCTGCAGTCAAAGTGAAAAAGTGATTACGCCGAGATTAGAGATTGGTAAAGTGGGTAGTGATCTTGGTATTTCATATAACCCCAGCCCATTAAATACTAGGATTGTTGATATCCAACTACCCGTTTTATATTCCTTTGCGTCCATTTTCCTTACAAGCCATATTCTCGTGGGAAACAAACAGCTATACTTCCAGTGAGCATTAGTTCCATCAAGATGCAGGAACAACACTATACTTTTCGTAGTCGATATGTATTGGAAAAGAAACTTTGGGATTTTATTATCCATGGTGGCTGTGAACAAAATTATGATATGGACTGGTACCCTGTCCCGGATCAGATAAAATGGGACAACAACAACAAGGAAGACGAAGTTACATGTTTGGGTGTTTGCAAAATTCCTATAGCAATCGGTAAGTGTTACTCCGACACCATATTTTGTGAATTAGTTGATATTGATGTTTGTGATGTCGTGTTGGGTGCTCCTTGGTTGTTTGACGTTCGAGCAAGTTCCCATGACAACATTTTTGAATTCATTTGGGGAACAACCAAAGTGAAACTAATGCCAGGTAAACGACCGTCGAAAGAAGAAGAGGGTTTAGAGTCTAAGACCTTAAGCAAAACAAGTGAGAAAACGGGCTTCCAAGAAATAATTAAGGAAATGGAACCAATGGTTAACACGGATTTAGAAGGGGATACAAGAGGAGACTATATGTTGGTTCCAAAATCAATCGATGTTGGAGTTTCTCAATTAGTTTCAGCCAAGGAGTCAATGACGGCGGATTTTGCATTTTATGTTCCCGTTTGTTATGTGGATCCATTTACTATACACTCTGAAGTACAACCAAACTCTTATTGGGGATGTTATGGATCTATTCAAAAGACATTTTGGGAGTTTATACATCCTAAGCAGGGAACCAAGACGACAGGTCGGGATTACAAGTCAAGTTTTTGCGAGAATCTTAGCTCTTTTTGTGAACACTTGGTTATTCCAATGCACAATTCGAAATCCTGCTGTGTTTCCAGTGGGGGTGCCAAAGTGTTTTCTTCAACTTGCCATTTCCAATATAAACTCGAGACGAGTTTCATCGCAGTAGGGGAGCCTGATACGGGACGTATATTTGGAGTTCGCATATATTTCAAGATATTGTTAATATCTTGGATATATCTTAATTTAAGTATTTTATTTATTAGAATTTATTTGATTAATATTGTTTTAATGAGAATAATATATTCTGTTAGGATAGTTAGGAATGTTCTAGATTTCTAGGTTTATGTTTAAGGCTATAAATAGCCTATTTCATCGTCTTTGTAAAACAGCTTGCGAGCTCGTCTATTATTTGATTAATGAAACTATCAAGATTGTTTTGGTTTACACCATTATTATCGTTTTAACTCTTGGATTAGAGTTTTCGTAGCTCCTGGATTGGAGTGAGTGTTACTATTAAGGAGTGGATTCTCCTTGTGCTACTAATCTTTCTTATCGCTTCCGCCGTGCCATATCAATTAAATGTTCAAACTATGTAGTGGCGTTTTATTTATGGTAAAAGAAGCTGGTCCGTAAGAAATATTCATCGCTCAATTCAAATCTACCAGTTTGTCATTGTGCTCTCACATAGGAGAACACGAAGTAGGCAATATCACTAGTCAGCCAAAAGCAGAAAGGGTAAAAGAGAAAACCAACAATTTGTTAACTGAGACAGCCACTAACAAGAAGAGAATTGATAGTTTTTTTAGAGGAAAAATCATTGTGCCGGAAAGTTTCTGCTTCCATTGATGGATCCATCATGAACACAAAAAACATAAGAGAGAGTCTGCTAGATAGATGGAGGATGGGATTTATAAGGTTTTGAGATGTAGCCCGTACAGATTAGGGTTAAATTATAGTAGCTCATCTGTTCACAACATTATATTTAACGGCTCACACGAACTTTACCGTAATTGTTGACGGAAGTTTGATTATAGATGGATGTGATTTGTTTTTACATAACATGTAATAGGTAGCTTGAGTTATTTGACTCGTGGATTTTAGGGCACATCTCAACGAAAAAGGGCATATCTGTAAGAGCACCCATAATCATATCATGATGAGTGCAAACGTTGATACCTGATAGCCAACAGCTATTTCATCACCATAACATTTATGTATGCCATGCTTAAATGGTGGTATTACATCATATGTATTGTCCATGGCGCTGCGAGTAAAAGTAATATGGTTAATTATAGGAGATAGATGAAATTTGATTCCATCACATTAAGAACAAAAAAATGAATGTAATTTAGGAAATTTAGGCTGCAATTTTGCTGAGGAAATTCATTTTAAAGTAAATTTAGTGTGTTCCATTTTTTGCCGGCTGTAATATGGTTAGCAATTTAATCATTGCATCCACTGATGCTGCTTATGTTTTTGGAAATGCCATTGGTCATCCGTATTGCCACTCTAGGTTTGTTAATACTTACTGCAACCGATAAGTTGTCATTTTCAGTTTCAGTTTGGACTTGCAAATGTTTGCAACCCTAGGCTACTGAAACAACTCATGTTATATATATAAATGGGATTAGGAGGATCTGTTCATGCTCTTAGGCAAACTGTTTAGAGACCACAATACAAACCATAGATGCTGAATTAAACTTAAATTAGTCATAAACTAAATTACTCAATAACTTGATCTTCACATACAACCTGAAAGGATATTTAATAAAGATGATAACACAAAAATGGATTAACTTATAATACAAAAATAAATCCTCAAAACCCAAGAAATCGTAGCATGTTAAAGAGACTGACCATTAACAAGTTCTCCTAGCTAAATTGAAGTCCGACGATTCAGCTGTTTGAAATTCTTTTATGCCATGACAGACGCTGACACCAATTTGTTTAACGAGAACGACACCAATTTAACAGCAAAAGAATCTAAAAGAAATGGTAGACATGAAGGTGAAAATATCATAATTTTCTTGTGAGAGGAAAAATCATTGTGTGGGGAGTTTGTTGTTGATGGCCACATATTTGATGTTTCTGCTTACGTTGATGTATCATGAACAATAAAGTTTGTTACTGTTGAATTTTAGGGTTAGATTTTGGATTCTTTTTCTCTTCTCTGCACGTAGCTTGATAGAGGCGGACAAAAACAAAAATGAGGGCAACTATTCTACTTACAAGCAGCAAACCCGGTGCATACGGATGGATGGATAACATAAAAAAGAAACTAAGCCATTTTGAAAAACGAAAAGGTTATTGTAATTTGAAAAACGAAATGGTTATTGTAATTAATGACTAATTGGATCATAGAAAAATACGTACCATCTCGAGTGTTTGTATACTGTCGGTCATGAAAATTGTTCGGCATACAACCATAATTATTACAATAATATTGGTATCAACGATTTTATACCTATCGTGGAATCTCCTGAATAAATTTTCGTGAGGGATCTAATGGTTGTTAAGGAAGCTATTCTGTAACTGGAATGGTAAATCCTACCACTGCGTCTTACGAAAATGTAATAAGGCAGATCATATCATAGATTATGAGCGGTTCTTTTATTTACATTTGTCTCGCCTTCAACGGTTTTTCTTGGTGATTGTGTGCTTTTTACAAATTTTCATCAACTTTCAGTTTGCATTGTACTTTCTACATATTTAAAAGAACTTAGATTATAAGGCGTGTACCTATATATTCCTTGCTGGGGATCATGATTATGAATCTTCATCAACTGCTAGTACTATTCTGGAATCAGTCTGCTCCTGTATATCCATTTTTGCCAAGTATTTATTAGTGGCAAGGTTTAAATATGTTTCATTTCATCATGACCAAAATTAAAATGTCAAAATTGGAAATCATAGAGTTCCATATTATTGTCTTAAAAGTTTTTAGCCATTTATCATCAACTCAAATTTTATTTCAATGGGAGACGATTTTGAATCTGTAGCTGCAGTTTATTCTTTCTTTTGAAGGCCCCGGGAACTTGTAAATACCATGTACTTTTTGCTTCTTTAATATATCCTTCTTATTTCAAAAAAAAAAAAACTCATGCGCCGGAAGGCATCACCAATCTTTAAGAGAATCATTGATAATTCCTATCAAAGACAAACTTTGTTTGGTGTATACCCATCGATGTATCCCTAGAGCAGCAAATACAGCATTGAAAACATTTGAGAACTAAGTTGGAAACTTAATTGTGGATAAATTGTGATGATTTGGCAATAAAGTAGGAACATCCACCAAAAAATTCAGGCAAAACCAAAGTGCATAAATGGAAGTGACATTTATTTGATCCAACCAAAGATAGGTGCGTCTAGGTGCCATCCTATAGCATCAACCAAGTTTCCAAATTAATATTACAATAAAAAATCTATATTCTTGGGCATTTTTCCTTGACTAAATCTGACAGGAATACTCCATTTTCATCAAACAGTTATATAATTCTCTTTGTAAATCCATAAGAAGCCTGCACAAATGAGACAAATTAACATTGGTTGAAGGAAAAAAAGAAACACACAAATGCGAAACAAAAAACCACGGTATTTAACGAAATTTCAAGACCACAAACTTTGCTTCAATGGTTGATGTCCGGTTAGGTCCGTGAGAAGTAATAACCCATCTGGGACCTCCTCCCACTGTTGAAATTATGATGCAGAACTTGAAGGATAACCACCCCCTCAATATGCACGTCATTGTTACAACTCATTACGGTTCTGTAATCAAAAAAATTTACAACTCATTGCCATTTTATAATCAAACAAATTTACCCCAAATATGTTATCAATAGAAAGATTGATGTCCAAATTTCTGTTATACCCATTTTTACTGGCCAAAATTTGTCTGTAATGCTACAGTAACCAATCAAACATTTAGATTCAACAAAAAAAATATTCGAACACTTGGTTTTAAATATTAGATGGAAATTGTTGTTAGCCTGGTAAAAAATGAGAACAATTGAACGAATAATGTGAACAATAAAATTCTCCCATCATTGTTACAGTAAACTTTGGCATCTTCATAGAACACTGCATATATGTATCCCATATTGGGGCATCTTCATAGAACACTGCATAAAATTTGTCTATATCGTCCTCCTCTTGGTCCGTCCGATGATAAGCATATGTGGCATGATCTAAACGTTGTTGGGTAATTTTGTCTTTTTTCCGCACATGAGAATTCACACGCGTGTACATATCTGACGTTTCTAACAGTGGGGCATTTTTCCAACTTTTTTTAACATTGGGGCAGTTTCCCAATTTTCCCTATATGTATTTCTTTTTTTTCTGCTACATTGTGGTGCTCTTGAGTTCCCAAACTTTCACCCTTCCCATGTCACCTGTAACATACACATACTATATCTTTAATTCCTCTTTAGTTTTAGCTGACTAATGAAATAATCATACAGAAATTGGACGTTTTCAGGGGACTTTACCTAAAAGTATGACTGAAAAGTCAAGAAATTCAAAATGTGTGACCAAATTTGAAAAGCTTCTAAAAGTGTGACCATGACCGATCAACGGACATGTATACCTTAGTCTTTTCTAGAAATACCTGATTTTATCCTATCCGTACGTGTTATATGTGGACATCGGATTTTTTTATTGTTTTTTGTTTTTTTTTTTAATGTTAAAGTAAGTTTATTTTTTACTGGGACCCCACCATTTTTTTACCGACCCCACGTGAATGTGTAGTAAGGGTATGTAGATATCCATTAGCTAGGCATAATATGATGTCTTATTTGTGTAGACATCGTGTTTCTTTCTTCTACACATCGAACACTGTTCATAATTAACAAAAAGATTAATCATAATTACATAAAAATTATACGGTATTGTACAAGAGTAAATGATTATACAAGAATTATTAGGCTAATAGTGAACAGTAGTTTATTACTAATCAGCCTTGATGTGCTGATGAACTTGATTTAGCTCGTCTTCATGAATGATATTCACTTTTATTTCTTCATTTTCAACTCTCCCACAGAGCTATTTTTCTTCTTCCATGGAGCAAACCCAACCCCATCTTCTTCTTCCAATGAAGTCTGTGATTGAGAATTAAAAGGGATCTTCATAGTTGTTATGTAAGAATCTCCTTTTCCGTTCATCTTTCTAGATCAAATTCCAATTTCCAGTTCATCTTTCTAGGTCAAAATTCCTTATCCTCAATTTTTCTTTTCTCCCACTTGTTGGCTGTTACTGGTAGAGAAGAAGACGACAGGTATTTGCGTTTTTTTCCCCGAAATTTGTAGGTGGAAATTCAGATCTAACATAGTCAAGCAAGGGTAACTGATTAAAGTTGAATTTGTTTTGGATCACACTGATGATATTCATTCTGAGGTTGAAAATTCATGCATCAAATTATACAGACAAAATGCTTGAAAATGGAATTACCTGATTATCCTACATATCATTTCTTAGTTAAGAGTTGTACTAATCAGGTTAATGAAAAATGGGTAAAATTGTTGATGGTCATAATTTAAGAATTGGTTTGGTGGAGATTTGTTGGTATGGAATTATTATGTTATCAATTTTTGGTTGAAATTTTGAAATTGAAGTAATGCTATGCAAATGTTTGATGACATGTTGCAGAGAGATATTATTTCCTGTAAGTGTTTGTTTTATGGGTTCCTACGGTGTGGAAATTTGGTATTTGCTTTGCCGATTTTTCTTGTTCTTGATATTTGCAATTGAATAATTTAGAGGAGTTGCTGGTGGATTTTAAATCTTGGATGTTATAAACCCATTGATAAACAATTTCAGATTTCTGATAATGTACAATTCATAAAGTTTCAATCTTTAGTTTTAGTTTTGATTTTGGACCAGTACGATAGTTCACATTATGATATTTTTGGACAATTACTGTAGTTTCTTTTAGATTACGTTTCTGCTGTTTTGGACAAGTGGTATTAGTTTTTCTAGCATTGGCTTTTATGGCGATACTTATGTTACTATCTTTGTGAACTGCTGGTTTGTGCATGAATGGATGCTTGTGAATGCTTGTTGGTTCTTCATTGTTTGGTTAAACTTTCAACTAACTGTTCGGCTACCTGCAGAGACATTGAAAGACACAGGAGGAAGTGGCATCACAACGAGTTCCCATCTTATCAAACTAAATGCAGAGCATCGGTGAGTGACCCTGTTGCCTGATTTGATGATGTTATGTAACATGGACCAGGAAAATGGACGGACTGACCTCAAAGAATACTTAATAAATGAGTTTTAAGGGTCTGATACAGGGTGATAACAACACCCACTTTAAGCATGGGTTTAAGGAGGATTTATGTTGCTTTGAACTGCATTGAAGGTGTCATATTAAAAATGGTTTTAAGGTCTTTGCTCATTGTACATCACTAATCAACTCAAATAAACACTGACATGGAAAATTGATGTACCACATATTGAGTGGGATTATAAACATGGGGCTTGTAATCTGCCAACATTCGCTATTAGTAATCTGCCAAGGTAAGTACTGGTATTTTGTTTCCATACACTATGGTCTTTTAAAAAGCTCTTCATGATGTTTTCTGGATGAATATATAGGAAATCACTATTTATTTACATAGTATTTAGGGGTATCCTGTAGGGAGGAATCTGAGTTGATTAGTGATGTACAAATGAGCATAATACTGATTCGTTTACCAAACATATAAGGTCGAATGAAAGGTTTACTTTTGGTCTCACTGCAGGCCACTTTTGGACCCTTTAATATATGCATTGAGCTTAGATGAAGTATAAAATTTTGGTTTTTCTTTCTGGCAACCTACTGTTTGTCCAGTTTTGAGTAATGATTTGTTTAAGGCATAGCTAAATCTCTATTCAAGCTACTTGAGGGATCAGGGATATTGATAGGTTTGTCAATAATTGTTGTTGAGTAGTAAGAAATTGGTACCTCATACTCTCTTAGCAGCACTTCTGCTAGCAGATATGAATCCTAGGGCTATAATGAGCATGATCCCTTTGTGGTGTGGCACGTTTTATTGTTTTGACTTACAGATTCTCAAATGATCATCTAATGATCAATGATGTTGGAAGTGCAGTTGCCTTAGATAACTTGTTGATAGATGATCAAATACTGGCAATTTGCATAATTGTTTGCTTTCATGCTTATTTATGTCAAGTGGTTTATGCTTTTAGCCAATGGAGGATGGACATGGTGCTTCTCAGAAGGAAATAAGTTTGGGGATCGATGTTATGGGTATTCCAATTTGGGGAGTTGTGTCTTAAATTTGAATGTTTATAATTTGGGGATGTTATGGGTATTCCATTTTTTAATATGTTTCGGTGTTATACAATTTGGATTTATCCGTATATGTGCTGCGCATATATCTCGAATGTAGGCATGATTTGAAATCTGTGCTTTGAACTTAGGTGGGAAGACTCTATTCCAATGTCCCCGGTGGAGGGTTGCCCGTTCGTGTGATGCAGGGCTGAAATTTCAAGCTATTCTCACTTACCGCCAGGATACCATCAGTACAAGTTTTTTGTTTGATGGAGAGTGGCGGCATGATGAGCGTCTTCCTACAGTTTCTGGGAATTGTGGGATAGTGAATATTAGGCGGTTAATTAGGGAATAATGATAGTTTATCTCTTGTATATCGTGACTTTTCTCTTGTTCTTGTGTTTCCAGGTTATGCTTTGCACTTCAGCAGTAGTAACGTTTGGTACTGCTGATCAATTTGTTCCTGGAAAAATGATAGGATCAACATATGGATGGCTTTTTGACATGTTTAAAGTTAACTTTTACAAGAAGCGCAACATCTAGGAGGGAATGTGAGTTCCACTTTTTAATCACTGCTACTTATTGTCCATAGAGTACGGAGATGTGTTTACACTGGATATAGCAAATATTATGCCAGTTCAGCTCTATTAAGGTCGAAAAATTACCAGATCACATGCAAAAATTTAGCTACCTTACCAAGACTTACTATGAAATGATTTTTAGTATTCTGATTGCTGCGGATAATATCTGTGTACTAAAAAAATTACTGTGGATAGTACCTGCATTCTACAAAATTCCGTAGAGAATATCTGCACACCAAAAAATATGAAGAAAATATAATTTAAAAAATCATTTAAGGAATAAAAGGATAATACTCCTAGTGATTAATCATTTCTGAAAACTGTTCAAGTTTTGCAATAATTTTCCTTATTTGCGTTGTTATGCCGATAACCAAAGGAACTCTTGGTGTAACTGAAATTTTCAAGAAGTTGATTCGTTTTATAATTCAAAATAATATTCTGTTGCAAAGGGTTACAGAACTGAGATGAAAAATCTTCAGGGAACTTTGGAGATAGTATTAACTACGATTAAGAATGCAAAGGCTAAAAGATGTTGCTTATGAAGCTGAGAACATCTTAGAGGATTTTTATGAAGTCATGCGAAGGCAGCATAGCATGAAGCAATACGCAAAATAGAAAGGTACGTGACTTCATGTCGAAATCTTCCAGTAAGAATGCTCCTCACAGTAGTGCTATTTCACTCTTACACTCTTTTCATTTCACTTGAAAATATACTCATTTAGTCTGCCACATGTTTTACCATCTACGATAATTTGGACTTAAGGTTGTTATAGCTCAAAAAAATGTTTTTGTGGTACCTGATATTAGTAGTCACTGAGTGTTGATGAACATGGATCATTTTTAGCTGCCGATTTTTTGTTTTTGTTTTTTTTCCGATAGTTATTTTTCCTTGGTTATTTAGGAACTTTTTGCAAAGCTAAACAGAATGGCTACCATAGCAGCAGAAATGTTTGTGGGACAGGAAAGATTTGCTACAATTCTACGTCATCTTGTGGCTTTCAAATGACCAAAGTTTTTGGGATGATATGGAGGAAGGGCCAAGACCTTTGGGTGCTTTTGGTATTCAGCAGGTATTTAGCTTGACGGCCCTTCACATCTTTTTGTTTATATCTGCAGTTCTATCTAGATATGAAATTTGTCATTCATTTCTCATCCCAAAGATGCTACTTATCACGGCATTTGAATCAAGTTATAATACCCAGAGTTGCAGCGGCATTTAATTTGCTATCACCGTAAAGGATCCATACAGGTACGTTTAAGTGATTATTAATGATTGATAATTGTGACACCAGATCATCCATGGTAATATCTTTGAATATCAAAAGTGGGGTTGTTGTCTTGCTTCAAAGCATTAATACGGAGGGATTTGTCTAAAATATTACACTGGTGCATAATTCTTCCTTGTAGTTGCTGCTTGCGTACATCAGCACCGTAATATACAAAAGTCTAGAAATTGATCGAACGTAGAAATTGATTGAACGTTGGTCAAGAGATGCCAAATCTTTGTTTAAAGTTGGAGAGAAGAAGATGGGAACGGATGAGAAGAACTTCAACCACATTTTTTGTATAGAAAGTAGGGCACGTTTGGCTGTTGTTATTGCTGCATATGAAATGTAAATAGCTCACTTATATTTGTATATATATATTATGTGGTGTTAATGAGATTGCATCCTTCTGTTCAAAAAAAAAAAAAAACAGATTACATCCCCTTCGTTTGCTTTTTGTTCACATTTTGGTTTTGGGTGCAGTTACTTCTAAAAGAAATGGTCGAACATAACCCCATGCCATGTGATATGGCAGGTGGATCCCTTACCAATCAGGTTGGAGGAGTTTGTAGTCACAAAATTTGTTGTTTCTTTTTCATCCTTTTGGTTATTTTAACCAAGTGTAAAGTGGTTGAACAACCATGTTGAGTAAAATGTGCATGTGCACAAGTGATGTTCAGACAGCCAATTTACCTGCATTTGGGTATGCAGTATAGTTTGGTCATGTGCATAAGTGATGTTCAGGTAGTCTGTTTCACGTAGTAGCATTGAATGGACGTAATCAGTCCACGTATATCTTCTTATCTCTAAGGTCTTATAGTGACCCAGTAAAAATCCAATTAATCAATTAAAAGAAAAACGTGTTGGTGGAATAAAAGAGGAAGAGAGGAGTCACGTTTTTATTTCTCTGTCTTATACTCTTATTATTTAGGGTTTTGATTCTCTTATCCTATGGAATAGAATTTATCAATTTCCTTGAAATCTCTTCTTCTTCTTTTTTTTGTTTGAAGATTCGATATGGTTGAGGTAACTAAATGTTGTTGAATTTATAAAACATATATTGAGTAATTTAGATATTTAGGGATTGAAAGTGAAAATTGAACTTAGGGGTTGAGTTTAATTGAGGATTTATTGTTGAAAATTTTGGTTTTTAAAATTTGGAGGTTGGTTTTAAATCTGAATGAGAGATGTGTAATTGACAATAAATCCTATGCTTATTTGTAGATGGTCTTGGAAGGAAAATCAAAACCTGAGTTTTGGATTTTGATGTTCAAATGTGGTTCCTTTATGAGTAATTGGCAGGAGGATTGAGATTTTTGCGACAATTGAAATTATTTGCCATCAATGGAGTTTCATAAGGTATAGACAGAAAAGTTTGATAAGGTAATGTTCTTCACATTTCTCTACTTTCATTTCTATGACTCAGTTTGGTATTTGTTTATATGGGTTTCATTGTTCTAAGAGATGCCTGAGAGGGTTTTTGTTTTTGTGACTCCTTTTAATCAAATGTGATCGTTTATGTCAATAAATAAGAAAACATTATCGCTCTGTTACTGTTCGATAAAATGCCTGAAGGAACTAATTGTCTTATGCCTTCAAATTTGATTTTCAAAAACTTTTGATTATGTTCCTCTGAAGTAGGAGAATTTGGGAAATAATTGCATTGCATCTAGGATTACCCTGGGCTAGTAATGGGACAGTGAGGTATATACATATGTCCTTGAGGTAAATTATTGGTTCATATGTTCATAACTGTCTCTAATTTATAGTAGGATCCTCAAAATTTATGTTTTAATTCACATTGTTCCCATTCTCCTACTTCAGTTTGCTGTTGGTTTAAGATATTTGTATATAATGAACTGAGATTAGGCTGAAATAATGTACTCTTTGGGAGCAGATTCTATGTTGGAATCATCGAATGGAGCAGCTACGGGTGTTAATTCATTTCCAGCACGTTTCGTTTGGGTTGGTGGATCTTTTACAGGGTGAGTTGTGTCCTAAATTTGCATGTTTCTAATTTGTGGATGTTACGGGTATTCCATTTTTGGATATATTTTGGTGTTATAAAATTTGGATCTGTTTGTATGTGCGCTGCGTATATCTCGAATGTGGGCATGTTATTAGAGTCTCAGTTGTAATTTAATTTGAACTTATGTGGACTGAATCTCGTCCAATGTCCCCGGTGGAGGTGGACTTGCACTAGGCAAAGAAGGTCCTTTTGTCCATACAGATATTTCTTCTCTGCTTGGACAAGTAAGCGCTTTTCTGCTTGGACAAGTATGCGCACCCCAATTATGATGCTACTTGTAGTTTGAAACTAAGTATGTTAAGCCTTCCAAGCATTATAGAAGTGTTTGTTCACATAGCATGACTAGATTCATTCATTCATACATTGCTTAACTCTAATGGAGTGACACATGTGTAGCTAATGTTACTGCTTAATGCACTTCACAATAATAAAAGTGCACTTTACCGACTGTTAGGCTACCTTTATTACGATACTCATTGTAAGACGAACAAATTCGAATAGCACAATTGGTATTTGGAATCTAAGTTATTTTGTAAGACTAGAACTATATCTTACATAGAATAGAGTTATGTATATGTTGGGTTCTTAATGTACTTGATCTTGTGCCTTCTGTTTTAGAATGTTGAAATGTATATATTCAGTACATGTCTTCATTCCCATTTGTGGTCCCCAACCTAAAGTTTCCTTCGCATTTCAATAATTTCAGGGTGGGTTGATAAAATATCATCTAAGCTTGAGGTGGCTACAATCTACAAGTATGAACTCATATAACTGAATGCTAACTTTGATGGTTACGAGTTCAATTCTCTAACAGCTAACTAATAACATATACAGAGGACTTTATGTTTCTTATTATGTTGTGCAGGTTATCTTCATAACCTTAGGCTGTGCAGGGATCTTCACGTACAGTGGAATATTCCTTTTTAAGGCGGAAAAAAAAAGATTCGAACCCCTTTCCCCCTTGCGCTAGGATGTGCCTTTATAGAGTGGAAACCACAATACCGCCTATTATTTTTTACAAGATGAGTCATACCATGCTCACCAGGTATACCTGCTACTCGTCATTCGAAAAAAAATGCACTGTATCTGTATCAAAAATGCTTTTGAGGAAAACATTATACCATATTTAAATTTAATGAAGAGTTATGTCGTGCTTTACGTTTCCTCAATTTTGATTATGTCCCAAACAAAAAAAATATGTGATCACCCGATGTGTACACATCGAGAAATTCAATATGTGGACATCTGGAGCGTAAATAGTGGAATATTCCTTTTTAAGGGGAAAAAAGATAAATCGTAGAAATTTGAACCCCTTTCCCCTGTGCACTAGGATATGCCTCTAAAGAGTGGAAATCACAATGCCACCTATTATTTTTTACAAGATGAGGCATACCGTGCTCACAAGGTACACCAGCTACTCGTTATTCGCAAAATAAGCATCGTATTTCTGCCAAATAAGCTTTTGAGAAAAACATTATACCCTTTTTAAATTTAAGAAAGACTCATGTCGTGCTTTACGTTTCCTCTATTTTGTTTATGATCCAAACAAAAAAAAATTGTGATCACCCGATATGTACACATCAGGAAATTCAATATGTGGACATCAGGAGCATAAATAGTGGAATATTCCTTTTTAAGGCGGGAAAAAAAAAAGATAAATCGTCGAGATTCGAACCCCTTTCCCTCTTGCACTAGGATGTGCCTCTAAAGAGTTGAAACCACAATACCGCCTATTATTTTTTACAACATGAGTCATATCGTGCTCACAAGGTATACCAGCTACTCATTATTCGCAAAATATGCATCGTAATAAGCCTTTGAGGAAAACATTATACCCTTTTTAAATATTAGAAAAAGTTGCATCGTGCTTTACGTTTCCTCTATTTTGGTCACGTTCAAAACGAAAAATTGTGTGATCGCCTGATGCCCCTTTCAAATTACGCAGATAGTAAGAGCCATTTCCTGCGATGTCGTGTATCACGTAGGGTCCTCCCCAAGTCGGTGCTAATTTTCCCCATTTCTTTTCTCGTTGGTATTGCGGGATGGTCCTTAACACATACGGCCCTTCTACAAAATTCCTAAGCTTCACTTTTTTGTTATATTCTCTGGCCAGCCTGCGCTGGTAGTTTTCCATTCTTTGTAGTGCCGCTTCTCTCCTTTCTTCGAGATCGTCAAGCTTTTCCAACATCATGTCCGTGGTGAGGTTCTTCTCCCATGCTTCTGTCTTTGTTGTTGGTAGTAGAATTTCCGTAGGGATTACTGCTTCTTCTCCATACGTGATCAAAACGGAGACTCTCCAGTAGTTGATCTTCGAGTTGTCCTGTATGCCCATAGAACGTTATGTAACTGCTCACACCATCGCCCCTTGTACTCGTCTAGTTGTTTTTTAAGGATAAGTGCCAGAGTTTTGTTTGTGGCTTGTGCTTGTCCATTGCTCTGCGGGTATATGGGGGTGGACTTGTTTTTTCGAATTTTGAGGGTATCGAACAACAAGTCGATATTCTTTCCTTGTAGCTGTTTACCATTGTCAGAAACTATTTCTGCCGGGATGCCAAACCTGCAAATAATATTTTGAAAAATAAAAGTAAAGACGTCTGAATCACGAATTCTTGCCAGTGCCTTGGCTTCTACCCATTTGCTGAAGTAATTCGTTGCCACTATTAGGAATCTCCTTTTCCTGGTTCCAGATATGAGCGGGCCCACTATATCGATGCCTCACTTTGCAAAAGGCCACGAACTGCCCACAGAGTTCAACTTTATGGATGGGGCATGGATCCGTTTGCCAAATCTTCGACATTCCTCACACCTTTGCGCCATTCTGGCTGCGTCTCGGATCATTGTTGTCCAATAGTATCCCTGGGTATTGGCTTTATCATCAAGGGATCTCATTCCACTGTGATTCCCCGCGTCTCCTCTATGGATGTCTTTCAAGATGTCATTCCCCTCGGATCGGGACAGGCAGCGACGAAGTGGTCCGAGGAATGATTTTTTGTATAAGATTTTGTCCCTTAGCTCGTACATCACTGCTTTGGATTGTACTTTCCTAGCTTGTTTGGTGTCCTGGGGGAGTTTCCTTTCCTCAAGGAAAGAATGGATTTCATTCCTCAAGGAAAGAATGGATTTCCTGACTGTAATCGTCGTCCTCCTCTGCTTGTTGCATGATGTCGTCGTCCTGGAAGTCGTCGAATATGTGCTCTTCGATATCATCGTCAGAGATATATTCCTTCCTAGACTTGCATTGGTTAGCCGCCCACATCTCTTGGAGTTTGATGGATGGTTCGTACACTCTTGTTACCTTGATTGCTTTGACGTTCTTGTTCTTGAGCATGGCTGATATATATGTTAAGGCATCCGCGTGCCTGAGCTCCTTCCTCCGCATATGTCGGAACTTGATTTTTGGTACTCGGGAAACTAACGTTTGCACCAGAGCCATGTACGCCATTAGTGTCTCGTCGTACACGTTGTGTTCGTAGCCTATCTGCCGTATGATTAGTTGTGAGTCGCTTGTCAACCGCACTTCTTGTATCCCCATTTCAATTATCAAGCTTATAGCATGGACCACTCCTTCGTACTCTACGATGTTATTTGTATGGCCTTCGAATTCCAATCTTATTGCGTGCACGATCCTATCCCCCGTGGGTGTGGTGATGACGATGCCTATCCCCGCGCCTTCTCTATTTTTGGAGCCGTCAACGAAGACCTCCCATTGTCGTGGGTTCACCGGTTCAAGAATATTAATTGGGTCCTTTTGCTTTTCTATTTCTGGGGCGCCCTCGGACCTCCATCCTTGTATGCGTACCTCTTATTCATTGTCCAAAGGTAGGTCTGCAAGGAAGTCCGCCAACACTTGCGATTTCTGTGAGTGTTGAAGCTCATGGTGGATGTTGAATTGGTCGAGGTACGTGCTCCATTTTGATATGCGTCCTACCTTTCCTGCCCCTTTGAGGATGGCTTCTAATGGTGCTCGGCACGGGATACGTATGTCATGCGTCAATAAGTACGTCCTCAGCTTTAAGTTAGACCATACGATGGCTAAGATCAGTTGTTCGATTCTCGTATAGTTTCGTTCCGCGGAGTTCAGGGTCTTGCTGACATAGTAAATCGGCTCCTCCTCCTTTGTGTGGGTCCTGACAAGTGATGCGCTTACCGCGTCATCTGTTGCTGCAATGTATAATGCCAAGACTTCATCAGGGTCCGATCTTTGATGCCGAGGAAGGCTTCTTCGCATTCTGCAGTCCACTCAAATTTCGTCCCCTTTTTTAGTATGTTGAAGAAGAGTTTGCATCTATCCGAGGATCTCGATATGAATCTTCCCAGAGCTGCTAGGGATCCATTGAGCTTTTGTACTTCTTTTAGGTTCTTTGGGTATGGCATGTCTACTATGGCTCGGATTTTTGAGGGATCTACTTCAATGCCCCTTTTTGTCACCAGGTACCCGAGGAATTTTCCGGATGTTACTCCGAAAGTACATTTCTCCGGGATTACCTTCATATTGTGCTTTCTCATAGACTCGAAGATATCCCTTAGGTCTTGGTGATGGTCTTTCCTTAATTTGCTTTTTATGAGCATATCATCAACGTAGACCTCCAAAGTCCTGCCAATCCATGGCTTGAAAATAGCATCCACCATCCTTTGGTATGTCGCTCATGCGTTCCGGAGTCCGAAGGGAATCCTCACGTAGCAATAGAGGTCGTGGGGTGTGTAAAATGCCGTGTGTTGATGATCTTCTTCTGCTAGAAATAGTTGGTTGTACCCGGAATATCCATCCATGAATGATAGCTCTTCGTATCCTTATACTGCGTCGACTAGTTGATCAATGCTGGGTAGTGGGTAACTGTTCTTGGGGAACGCTTTATTCAAGTTGGTGAAGTCGATGCAGATTCTGACCCCACCACTTTTCTTTGGTACTATCACCATGTTTGAGATCCAAGTAGGATATTTGACTTCTTTTATGAAATCATCCTCCAACAGCTTTCGCAGCTCCGTCTCTACTGCCTTGTGGTACTCCGTGGCCACCTTTGGTATATTTTGTCTTACCGGGGGTGTGCCAGGTATAATGCGCAGCTCATGTTGTACTGTCTTTGGATCTATTCCTGGCATGTCGTATAGCTTCCACGCGAAGATGTCCATGTATTCATTTAGTATCTTAACCAGCGAAGCTTCGCGTTCTTCGTTCATTAGAGTTCCTATCTTGATCTTCTTTGGATTCTCCTCCGTCCCTAGGTTAACTTCCTTCACCACCTCCAAGGGTGTGAATGTGGGTTTGGGTTCCCCTAGGTGCGGGACTTTCTTTAATTGCTATTTGGTAGGTTCGTATTCTTTGTTCACGAGATCACCCTGGTTAGCAATTGATGTTGAGGCTTCCGTGTTCCCTACGGAATTCCCGTTGGACAAGATTTTCCTTGAGATTCGTTCCAGGTATTCGTTGATGGCTTTATCCTTGGATGTTGCTTTGTTCCGGGTCCTCCGGGTTCTTCTTTTCTCATCTTCTTCATTATTGAGTTGCACCTTCATTGCCTGGCATTCCTTTGAGGAAGTTTGATCACCCTTGATCTCCATTATTCTTAGGGGAGTAGGAAACCTAAGGCATTGATGGTAGGTGGCCGCGACTCCCTTAATCTTGTGGACCCATCTCCGTCCAATAATGGCATTGTAGGGTGAAGGCGCTTCCACCACACTGAAGCGAGTGTTAACTTTCATGGGGCCTGCGTCCACCTGCAAAACAATATCTCCGAGAGGCTTCGTAGCCATACCATTGAACCCGTAGATGGTATAGTGCAAGGTCAAGAGTTGTTCGTCATTAAGCTCCATACGCTTGAAGGTACCGTGAAACAGGACATTTACGGAGCTCCCTCCATCGATGAGGACTTTCTTTATGTTGCATCCTGCGATTGGCAAGGTGAGGATCAAAGCATCGTTGTGATCTTCCATGTACTCCTCAATGTCCTCGGCCTCGAAGGTTAGAGGTGCGTCCATCCATTCTTCGTGATCCTCCACTTCTTTCCCGTCTAGATTGTAAAGCTCACAATAGTCTTCAAATTGCTTCCTCAATCTTTTCCCTATCTGTGCAGTTAGGGTTGGTTCTTTGATTTCCGAGTAGGATATAGTATTCAATGTGCGGTTGCCTTCTGGTAATTGGACCTGTTTGATGCGCTTGGCTCTGTCTTCCGCTCTCGACTTATCTATATATTTTTTGAGATCACCTGCATCTATCATCTTTTGTATCGCTATCTTGAGATTTTTTCACTTCTCTGTTGGGTGCCTGTTGAAGCAGTGGAAGTCACAGTATTCTTTGGACTTCTCTGAAGCCGGTGGTTGCTTCCCCTTAGACCAAGGCCAGTTTAAGTCTTCGCAATCCTTGATCTCCTTCAAAATGCGTGACTAGCTGGTATTGAGCTTCGTGTAGACTTGTTCTTCGAATTTTCTACCACTCATTTTGTGGTCGTCCTTCTGATCCTTTTCGTGTCCTCTGGATCCGCTTGCTTGATCCGCGGAATTAGTCCGTGGAGGTCGTTGAGCCTGCGCTCTTGGGTTCTCTCGTTGAATTTCTTCCAACCTTGCATGTTTTTCGATGATTATCCTTAAATCTCCCTCTGTAGATGGGATGGTACCGTGGATTTCGACAAACAATGGTCTCATCCTGTCAAGTCCCCATTTGTAACAGTTAATACTTACTACATGATCCACATGTCCAATGGATTGACATATCTTGTGCCACCTATCCGTGTATTCTCGAATGGACTCCTTATATTTGATTGCAAGCGAGAAGAGCTTGTCCATTCCTGTGTTCATAACCTTGTTATACATGTAGGTGGCCATGAACTATTCGTTGAGCTGATCATAGGAGTTTATGGATCATGTATTGAGGTTATCAAACCAGGATAAAGAAGATCCTTTCAAGCTTGAAGGGAAGTATCTGCATAGTACATCTTCGTCATAGTCCCACCTGGACAATACTCTGTTGTAATATCGTAGATAGGCAGCGGGATCCGCGGACCCGTCGTAGCACTCAAAGGATGGGACCGGACACTTCTGCGGAATGGTAGCCGTAGCCAACTGCCGTGCTAGGGGGTAGTGTTTGCCTCCTTCATAACCTGTTCTAGTCTTCCACCACCTTGCCTGGTCTTGATTAGGTTGATCTCCGCTAGCATCTCTGCACGAAGACTCTCCATTGCCAAACAGTGCTCGTCCTGAATGGAAGACCGCGTCCTCCTTGTAGGTTGTGGCATCGTGGCTTCCTCTTTATCGTAGTAGTCCAAGGTTTCGGGATGGTAGTCTGGGTCAGACCTTCTGCTATTCCGCGTACCTCTTCTAGGTATTCCTCTTTGGTTGACTACCTCAGGGGTGTTTGCGAGGATAATCCTCCGGTCTCTATTTTGTATCGCAGAGTTATCCTCGTCCTGTTGATTCTCTAGATCCACGCTTTGGAGGATCTTTTCTCTTAATTGCTGGTTCTCTTGGGCAAGTAAGGCCACTGCGTCCATGTATATCTTCTGATTCTTTCTTATTTCTTCTAGCTCCGCCAACATTTGCGCAGACTGGTTTGATCCTTGATTTGGCGTTCCTATCTATAATTGAGCTTGTCCCTCGGGGGGCGCGGTATTGGTTCCCTCAACCAGCTGTATGACTGGCTCGATCATTCCGTGGGATCCTGCTTGCAGTTGTGCGTTTTGTTCATTGGTCTGTGGCATCCCGTAAGGAGGGTTATGGATTGCTGACTCTGCTACTGCTTCTCGAGGCTCATTGGGCCTGGTCGTAGTTGTCACGTTGGAGGAGGCCACTTTAGAAGTTCCTATGTTTGATGTAGCGGCTCTTTTCCGCCGCGGCCTTCTGTACTTCTATTGCAATATTGCCCGCACCCAAAAGTAGTGTGCTTTCCGCTCCATTATGCGTTTTGTTCCCGGCTATGAGTCTTTCGCCCTTCTGTTTTCTCCTTGTTACTACTGGCGTAGCCCTAGTAATATTCCCTACATATTTATTCTTTTCCATTGTAATATTCTGCAGAGAGAGCACATAGGTAAACCGAGACAAAGGTCCACGGGTCAGCTGTTAGTTCATGACGTCCAAAACTCGACTTCTAGTGGAATAATGTGCGGAATTAATTGGAATTAATTGGACTAAGGTCCAAGGGTTGTTGTTTGCAAAGATCCCATATCTATTGGTAGAAAATATGTGAAATACTAGTTAAAAACATAGATCCGTTGGTTAGAAGTTATAAAACGCCCAGATCTGTTGGTAGAAAATACAAAGAATATAGATACGTGTGAAAAATAAGTTTAAGCACGGATCTGTCTAGGTTTTAAGTAAATTTTTTTAAGGAAAGGCTATAAAATCACAGGAAAAGATAAATCTTTTTGCCGGGACAAACGTTCCCTATTTCTAACGCCATATTATGAACGCGCAAATCACGTAGGCATCAGCGTGTTCACAAGCAATCTCCGCATGTACTAAATGCATGCGTCACAATAGGAACATAGCATAAACGCATGTGTAGATATTGATTCATTGATTCCAAACCCGCGGGTTTGTCATGATCTCATCAATACTCAAAATGATAGATCTAAGAAGTAAACACATATATAAAGATAAATGGATGCGAAATGTAAATGAGACGAGGATTTTATGTGGTTCAGCTCTAAGGCCTACATCCACAGGTCTGGGGGTATTCACAATGTGGTAAATGATTACAAGAATAGTCGAGAGACTTTGAGTGATCCATGAAACCCACAGGTTGATGCTCATACTTACTTCTCACTGATTTCTCTCTCCTATTCTCTAGTTTTCTCCAATATTACACCACCCTCTTCCTCTTATTAGGAAGGGGTATATATATACCTTTTCTGAGTGGGTCCAATGGAAAAGGGCTGTTGAAACCTTATCTTCTTGTGCTCTGTGCACAGTCCGCGGACATCCTCATCATCCCGCGCCTTCCTCGGTTCTTATGCTCATCACGCTGGCCAATCCTCGTTATCTTCGTTGGTCCACTTACACGTGTACTCTGAGCAGCACTAAATGCGGGTGGTTGGGGAAGTCCTGTCTTCCCTTGTCACGTCTGTGTCAGCTGGACTTTACCTCAACCGTTGATTATATCTCACCTCGTGATGAGATAAAGTGTGGCGGAGTAGCTCTTAGGTGTCGCGTGGGTATATCTTCCTTTGATGCTCCTTTACCTTTGGCCTTTGATCTTGACAGATGGCACGCTATCTATATCCCATGGACGTCCCCACGTGTCGTTCGCTTTTATGACGTGGCCTCATGTGGGCTTGCTAGTACATGTGGCGAGGGAGATATATTAGTGTACTTACACTATTAATCCATGAGTTAATGAAATTTGGTTGACCCTTAACATCATCGGTCAATTATGTCTGGCCGACCTTATGCTCATAGATAGTTTCTATTACAGTAACTGGCAGCTGATGCCGATGCTTGAACCACATAAAATCCTCGTCTCATTTACATTTCGCATCCATTTATCTTTATATATATGTTTACTTCTTAGATCTATCATTTTGAGTATTGATGAGATCATGACAAACCCGCGGGGTTTGGAATCAATGAGTCAATATCTACACATGCATTTATGCTATGTTCTTATTGTGACGCATGCATTTAGTACATGAGGAGATTTCTTGTGAACACGCTGATGCCTACGGATTTGCGTGTTCACAAATAGCACCCATACTATGAAACAATATGGTCATTCGTAAAGAGTAGTTAAGACAAATATGACCAGACTTGACTGACTCTATGCGTTTAGGGTCGACCATCACTGACTTATATATGCTTCAAAAAAAAATATCACTGACTTATACTTTTCGCTTTGAGTCGACCGGACTTGGATGATTTTATGGTCAATCCTTAAGACCACTATTGATTTCATTCTGGAAACACTAGACACCTTAAGTGGATATTCGTTTATGAGCAAGCTTTAGGAAGCTTCCAGTCATTCTGAAGTGTTTCCGATGTTTCTTTTTATCAGAGTTTCCCATATTTATACAAGGTATAAGTGGATATTCGTTTATGAGCAAGCTTCCTAAAACATGTCCAGTCAAATTTCTGCCTCCAATAGTCTTTCAGCCGGAGCCGCACCTTCTTCCTCTTCTACTTCCGATGAAACCCGTACACAACACTCTCAACGAACTTTTCAAAACCTCAAACCACAACAAACGGAATCAGCAACGACGACTATTTCACGTGCGAAATCTGTATAAAGCCACTTCCATTGAAAGAAAAATTCAAAAACATGGAAGCTAGTGGATGTTTTCATCCCTATTGCACGGATTGTGTTGCTAAGTATATCGAAAGAAAAGTGATTCACGACAATATGTCGGTTATAAAATGCCCTAATACCAGCTGCTCCGTTCTCATGGATACATTATCTTGCCATTCGATCCTCCCTAAAAAGGTATTCGAGAAGTGGTATCATGTTGTTTACGAGGCTGCAGTAATTTTAGATGCGTCAAAAGGTGGGTTTTTGCATGGAAGATGTTTTTGCCCTAAACGGAAGTGTTCTGAATGAGTGTGTGGGAACTAAGTCTATGGTGAAACGATCCGGATGTCCAAACTGCACGGCGGTATTTTGTTTTAGTGGTATGGTTACATGGAAAGAAAATCATCGATGTCGACAAACAAACGACACAACGATTGATGTTGATATGGATAGAAACGATGTTTTGTTCATGGAGATGATTAAACGAAAGAAATGGGTTCGATGCATGTGCGTTCAATATGTTCAGATGGGTGATTATTATTGCAGCCACATCTATTGCACGTTATTTTCATCTTTCGATATATTTATTACTATTGACTCGTCTGAATCTGGCTGGCTCATTATAATCCTATTGGATTACTGTTTGGTTTTGTATATATTTACAGATGTGGAAGAGAATTCTGTTATGATTGCCGAGGATGGCCTTGTGTATGCAAAGAAGAATGGTTAACCTGTTGGGCACCTTTAACATGTCTGTTGGTTTTCGCAGTCTTTATAGGCATCATGTTGTTGATCGATTTCCTAGTTCGCAGGAATGATCATTAGTATATATTACCTCACAACTCCTTGGGGAAAGTGATTGCTGTTCTTCGTCGTTGAAGCTAGCATCTGCAGTTTATACTTGCGTTAAAAAACCCGGTGTGTAGATTTGCCTAATGTTTTGGTTGTTAGCTCTTAACAATGTGATGGTTCATTTGTTCTGGTGGTGGTCTCTGGTCTGCTTCCAAAATGCAATCTCCGTAGAGACTTGTTTTCAGCAGACCTGTATGCGTGATGCTATAGTGTCATAGTGACAGCAATTACGACGACAGCAGCAGCAGCTATTTCACAACCAACAATGTTCATGATCGTATATCAGTAATCTTTTCTTTTTTCTTTGATCGGCAAAGGTAAAAAATAATTAAAGACCTACAAGGAGTAGGAAAACAAGCTCAAGAGCTACAAACTGACAACCCTACTAAAACAAGAGGAACAAGCTCTTGAAAAAACCCCAAAAGAGGCAGCCGCAAAAGTTACATTAACAACTAAAATAAGAACTCCAGCTGGTGATGATGGAATCAAGATTAAGACCCTTCATAATCTGTTTTAATCATCTCTTTACATTTCTTGTGTGCGCTTGAACCCTACAGTTGAACCATCAACAAACAATTCCGGTAATACACAAAACTAGATAGCTCATTTATGTATCGTTCTTGTGCGTGTATGCGTTTTCATTCAAGAAGCTGCCTATCGGAAAGTTGTTAAAGCAATAGCAAAACATAAGCATAGTCTCTACTCTATGTGTGTTGCTCGAAAGAAAGTTCTAGAGTTGGAGAACAAGGTTGGCCCTGAGATCAGCTATGCCCAAAGCAAATACTGGAAATTCACACCACATTACGTTATAAAGTATAAACTATATATAAAGGGTGAATCCAAAAAAGTTGAGCCATAATGGGCTTTACTTTGTACCACCAACACACAACCACCAATATCAAATGAAAAGATTATAAATGTAATTCAATTAAGATACCGGTAATCCTTGTCTTCACTCGCATCTCCCAAGATACTTTCCCATGAAATCAGACTCTCCTCCCAATATGACCTGTAAGGCTGTAACGCTGTCTAGACTCTTCTTGGTCAGCATGCAGGCGTACTTCAACGAAGGTATATAAATGCGAATGAATGAGAATGACCCACTTCCTTATCGGCATTTAGAGTTCTGTTTGATGAGGGTATGTTCACTTGCACACCCTGATACTCTCATCCTCCTACTATCTTAATAATTATCAGATAGATAATGTGGGTCTACAAGACCCTCATCAAACATAACACTAAATGCCGATAGATCATTCACCATCATCCATGGCATTTGATGTTCTTTCCTTGAAACACCCACCCACCCCATTGTACCTACACTGTCATTGCTCATAACAAACAAAAGACAAAAACCTTTAACACACTGCATCATGAAAAGCAAAACAACCACAGAAACAGAAACAAATGAGTTGTCATGTCCTCATTAACAAAAATACCCACTCTTTTCCCAAAGTAAATAAAAGCTCCTCACTCTGAATCCCAGCACCACATCTCACTCTCAATCAGAAAGGAAAAAACCTCCATTGTTCCTTGCAGTGATAAATCACTCAAAAGAAAATCTAGTACTACTACCAAGTCCTTTATCTTCATCACCTGTGAGAATGTCATCGTCCGGCGGTCATCATTATAGATCTCGTCTTGATTTCTTCCTTAACAATGAGTTCAGGAGTTCAAGAGAGGATCTCTTCAGAGCAATCCCCCAGAATCCTCATTATTTGCCTCTAGATAACTACTGTGAAGGTATTCGTGAAGGTATCAAGGTAGGGTTAGATGTAGCGTTCATCAACATTGCACAGAAACTTGTCAATTTTGGTAATAATCCTGTTGAGTTATCAAGAGATGAGGTACAGGAGGACTACATTGCAGCGCTATCAGCACTGGAGGAAATGGGTTATGATTGTGCTAAGCTATGGGAAAGATTTGGTACATTAAGAGCACTTTCAGCACAAGAGCAGGCAGCTAGAAGGAACTTAGAAGAAACTATTTCCATTAAGAGAGACAAACAAGTTCAACAAGCTTTCATAGATACTAAGAATACTGGGTTGGAATCAGAGTTGGAGAAGATGAAAGCAGCTTGGAAGACCGCAAGAGGAATAAATTGAAGATGTAAAGTCTACGGAGAGGAGATACATAGAAGAAAGAAAAAGTATCTTGCAGAGATTTAGATCTGATGTAGCAGATCCATGGGAATAGTTGCAGCATCACAGATCAAATGGGGTTTTGGTATTATGGTCTTTAATATCTTAGTTGTGTAAAGAAAGTAGTTTAAAATTGGGGATTATGTAAAATGGACTGACTTTTCATGCAGTATTAAAAAAAATTAATTTTCTGATTTGTTTTAATGGATGGATGCTCAAAAATCCTAATTATGATTCATTAGTTAGTATGTATATATTATCCCTTAATTGACATTGTTCGGCACAGTTACGTTCTGCTGGTAGGGACACTTGACCAAATAAATTAGAAGGGACACTTGTATGCAGTTGTTTTGCCAATGCGAAGGTACTCATTATTAGAATCTGGAGGTCTGCCATATCCTAAAATCCTCAAAGCCGAAGTAACCTTTTTTTCAGGGCTATGACCCCTAATATTCCGTGCATCATACTGATAATTAAATTGAGGTTGTACCTAACAAAGCTCACCAATAATCTTTAGCACCAAATGTATGGGCATGTGGAATCGGCCTTGGAAATTTTCATCAGAGAACACACAATCCGGAAGAATATAATCTTGCATCAGCTTCTCGTGCCATTCGTCACGACCACGGTACGTATATCTTCTTGTGAACACTTCTCTTGGCTCCAGATCTCTAGGTATTTTCCCCAATGAATCTAGCTGCATCAAGGTGTTAGTTAGTTCTTTATCTTCATCTGACTCATCATCAATTTGTTTCAGTGCCTGCACGAATAATTGTTGTTGTTATTCAAATCGATCCATATGAATACGCACTTCTTCGTCAGAAGAATCCATATTTATTGAGGTGGAGAAAAAATATTAAACAAATGATTAACGTACAAAAGAGTGAGTAAAGATAGAGTTAATGAGAAAATGAGGTGTTATTAGATTTCATTAAATCTGGCGAATTTATAGATAAACGTTACGGAAATGGCCGTTACGGAACTAAAATAAGCGTAGATTACAAAACCGACCGGTTTTAAAAGAACCTCCAGCGGTGTAAACTCGACCGCTGCCGGTGTCTGTAAAACCGGTCGGTCTTCTCTCTACTTACCGGTGTAGACTCGACCGCTTATATTTTCTCCCATAGTGGCGCGCCGAGTTTGCCAGTCCAGCTGGCATGGAAATGGAGGATTTTGCCATTTTCCATAGGAAGAGGCCTAAGTATACCTTACATTCTTTCACTCCCATCTCGACTTGTTTTATCGTTGGTCTGTCATCTCTGTTTATCACATTCTTCTTCTTCTTTTTTTTTGAATGGTAATGAATATTTTATAGATCAAAAAGAGGAGTATAACAAGATTATACCAAAAGGGGGAAAGCAGAAGAAAGAAAGAAAAAAAAAAACATAAAATTGGTCAATTAACCCAATAACGACAATTCCTGGGTGAAAAAGACATGTAAAATTTGATATTGTTTAAATGAACGAAAATGTAAAAATAGCCGGCATGTAAATAGTTTCATTCTACATATTTTCAAATATTTTTTCTTATTTTTAATTTACATCATGATGCATCCAGTTTCATCCTCGCTATTTTTTAAGTTTAAGGAAGGATGAATCTAGTTTCATTCTGGTTATTATTTTGGTGTCCATTTCACACATACTAATTTTTACTCGTCCATTAGAACCATGTTTTAACCCATTTTCTGAAAAGAAAAGGGAAAAACGAAAAAAAGACTGGTAACAGACTACCAAAAATAAAAAATTCAACAAATTTTTTTAGGGAGGTTCAAAATAAGTGCCAAACCAATTGCCCGTAATACTATTGAAAGAGACATCTTCAAAATCTTTCAAGACCAGAACCATTGAAACAGAGCATATTTAACCATCCGAATGGTATGAGCTGCATTATTAGCTTTTGAAGAAAAAATGCGAGCATTTATTTCTTTCCATAAACACACAGAAGAATCGCTGCATCCAGTAAGTTCCAAATTTCCTTTCTCCGTGCATCTAAATGATAAACTTTACAGTACAAAAGCAAAGAAGAAACATCTCCGGGCATAATGAAATGCAGTTTCATTTGTTCAACAAAATGTGTCCATACCTATTTTGCATAAGTACAATGCATAAAAAGATGCGTTGCACTTTCATCAGCAGAGCAAAAAATGCAGTTGGACGGCGCATCAATTCCTTTTCGAATGAGAGAGTCTATTATTGGCAATCTCTTGTGACATATAACCCAAATGAAGAAAGCCACCTTTGGTGGGTACATCTGCTGCCAAATAAACCTAAATATATCAGAGTTGTTACATTCCATAAAATCAGTTGTTTCAACCCACTTTTCATAACTTGACTTGACAGTAAAATAGTTTTAGAGCTTAGCGTCCATTGGATGGCGTCTTCTCTATGAAGAAGCTGAAAAGATCATAGTTATAAAAAAAAAGGTAGTTTTTATCTCCTTGATCAAAGAGTAAATCAGTGAATATAATCTACCGAAAATTGTAATCCCGCGGTTGAGATCGTCCAGATCGTGTTTGACTTGGATGACTGGCAAACTTCGGGTAATATTAAGTTGGTCGATGTCCCGAGATAAAAATTTAAGTTTCTCTTATTTTCCTATACGAATATATGTACGGTAATTTTTTATGGTTCAATACCATAAAAAACATCAAAAGAACTAACTAACAGGTGAAAATAGGATTTGAGTCGAGATATAGAGAATTAGGAGAGAATTGAGAATAGTTTGAGAGACATGGAGTTATAGAGAAGAGTTGAAAAATAATTATATTTGCTTAAGTTTCAAAACTAACAGTCGACTTAAGTATCACAACATCCCACCCTACTTGAAAAAAAGACTTGTCCTCAGTCTGAAACTCTGGAAAACCAGCAATATTTCATCAACAACCTCCCATGTTGCTTCCTCAGTAGCATGACCTCTACATTTGATGAGCCATTTTGTTCCAGCAACATTTCTCTTCTTATACATCTTACGATCTAAGAATGATTCAGGATCCCACTTTTCATAATCGACTGTGACAGGCAGTTCAGTCTGCATAATGTCAGATATACCAAGTTTGAGTTTCAAGAGGGAAACATGAAACACATGATGAATTCTACTGGAATGAGGTAACTCCAATCGATAAGCCACAGTTACAATCTTTTCTAAGACCTTAAATGGTCTATAAAATTTATGTGAAAGCTTTGAAAAAGATGAATTTGCTGCAGTTGTCTGACGATATGGTTGGAGCCTAAGAAAAACCAAATACCTAACTGAAAAAATTCTTTCAGTTCTATGTGCATTAGCATAAAATTTCATTCTTGATTGAGCATCTTGTAAATTAGACTTCAGAATCATCAAAACTTGGTCACGTGCTTGTAAGACTACATCCACATCATGGACAGTAGTAGAGTCAGAAATATACGTTGAAACTGTTGGGGGAAGTCTTCTATACATAGCTTGGTAAGGTCTCATTTTTATTGTTATATGAAAGCTAGTATTATACCACCACTCAGCCCAAGGTAGCGAATCACTAGGCCTAATTCCAGCAAAACAACGTAAGTAACACTATAAATTTCTATTTGTAAATTCAGTCAAGCCGTCAGATTGAGGATGATATGTAGAACTTCTACAAATTTGATTGTACCGAAGCGAAAAGAAAGCTTCCCAAAAATGACTCATGAAAATTGAATCCCTGTCACTTGTGATACTCTTAGGCATTCCTTGTAATCGAACTATTTCACGAACAAAAACATAAGCCATAGTATTAGCTGAATAAGGATGTATAAGAGCCACAAAATGTGCATACCTGGACAAACGATCCACCACGACTAGAATAAATGTTCTTCGATTAGATGGTGGAAGACCATATATGAAATCCATAGATATATCTAACAAAATATCAGTAGGTGTGGATAAAGAATGCGGTAATCCTGTAGGAGAAATGGATTCATCCTTATGGCGTTGAAAAGTATCACAAAAAGCTATATAAACCTTAACCGTCTTTTTCATGCCTTACCAATAACATTTTTGTCGAAGGCGCTTATAAGTACACAGATAACCAGCATGTCCACCGGTTGGAGTTGAATGAAATTCATCCAGAAGCTTAGAGAACCATGAATATGTGAGTGCTACCACAATTATGTGCTTATAACGAAGAAATCCATCTATATAAGTGTGATGTGGTATACAATGTTGTTTCTCACGTAACTTGGCAATGATAATACTCAATTTAGTATCATTATGACATTCTTGGACAATGTCAATAATTCTAGAAAATATAGGTGTAGTAATTGCCATTAATTGACAATCATTAACATGAGATAATGCATCAGCCGCCATATTTAAAGATCTAGAGCGGTAAATGATTTCATAATCATAAACAAGTAGTTTAGACAACCACTTTTGTTGTTCCATTGAACAGATACGCTATTCGTGGAAGTATTTAAGGATCCTATGATCAGTGTATATCTTAAAATGTCGACCAAGCAGATAAGGTTTCCATTTATTGTCTGCATTGATTTGTTGTAGTACCTGAAAGATTAAGATTCCTACCTGAATTTGATTTGTTGTAGTACGCAATAGGCCTTTTATCTTGTATTAACAATGCTTCAAGACCATTACCAGATGCATCACATTCCAAACAAAATTCTTTTGTGAAATCTGGAAGTTCTAGAACTGGTGTACTTGTTAAAGCTGTTTTGAGTTTGTTAAAAGTTGTAGTCGCTTCAGGAGTCCATACAAAAGCATCCAACTTGAGTAATTGAGTAAGTGGAGAATTAATCTTACCATAATCCTTAACAAACTTACGATAATATCCAGCTAATCCTAAAAATCCTCTCAAAGCTTTCACTTTAGTTGGAATATGCTAATTTGTAATGCAAGATATCTTATTAGAGTCAACTGATACACCTTCTGAAGAAACCATATGACCCTAATAACTAATTGTCTTCTTTGAAAATTCACACTTAGAATGTTTCAGAAATATTTGGTGTGCACATAAAGCTTCAAACACCATATTTACATGTTGAATATGTTAGGATTAAGATTTTCTATAAATAAGTATATCCTCGAAAAATAACAATACAAACTTTCAAAGATAAGGATGAAGAATGTCATTCATCAAACTTTGAAAAGTTGCAGGAGCATTGGACAACCCAAATGGCATTACCAAAACTTTGTAATGGCCATCATGCGTGCGAAAAACAGTCTTATGTATATCATCTGGATGCACACAAATCTGATGGTAACCAGATCGCATATCAATTTTTGAAAATATTATTGCACAATGTAATTCATCAAGAAGTTCTTCCACAATTGGAATTGGAAATATATCTTTGACAGTAGCCTTATTAGGTGCTTTATAATCCACACACATATGCCAAGATCCATATTTCTTGCAAACTAAGAGTACATAGGATGAAAAATGACTAGAACTAGTTCTAATTAATCCTGCATCTTTGAGTTCCGAAACAATTTTTTCCATCTCCTATATCTATATGGTCGAACATTCACTGGTGCTGAGTTAGGAAGTAAGGGATTCCAATTATCATGCTCTCTTTGAGGTGGTAAATCAGTTGGTGAAACAAACAAATCAGAAAAACGTAAGAGTAAATATGAAACTTCAGTGTTTACCAGAGAATTATCTTCTGAAGCAGTTGAGTACGTGACCACAAGAAGTAGAAATCTATGTTGAGTGTTTTGAAAGACCTTCTTCATTGGAATACTATCAAGTAGCGTAATTGAAGCTGACTTGTTACCCACCAAGCCATTACCGGATGCATCACATTCCAAACAAAAAGATTCAAGTTAAATAAAAAAAATGTAGTTATACACAAAATGACAAAAGCATTCAAATGCGAGATGCTTATTATTGATTATAAGTATATTACATAAACGGATTCCTATTACATAAAAAAATCCAATGACATAAACATATGGTTGATGTCGTTCCGTCCATGTATATTACCATCAAATTTGGCAAGAAGATGCACATATGGGTCTTCATCACACTGCTGGTTTTTTCAGGTGTTCTTAAACAGCAGCATTAACGAACTATCATTAAAAAAAATGAACATAGGAAGTGTTAAAATTGTTTTCAGCGAGATCAAATGCATACAAGAAAGATGCAAATTAAATAAAACAAAATTCAGAAATACATACAATCATTCAAATGCGAAATGCTAATTATTGATTATAATTATTACATGAACGGATTCCTATTACCTAAAAATATCCAGATCACATAAACATATGTTTTAATCATGTAGATCCGATCCTTGCTTATTACCTTTAAATTTGGCAAGCATATGCAATATGGGTATTCATCATATGAGATCATAAGTTAATTATTATGACAAGTCTTTGAAGAGATCGAAGAAGAAGCCCAGAATGATCATAAAATACTATTGAGAGGAGAAATCATTGTGCTAAAAATGACTTAATTTTTTGGTCTATGAATAAAATCTCATTAATCTCTATTATCATTTTGGAAAGAGTGGTATAAATGAGTGGTATATCTACAAATAAAAAGAGGTGGATAAGTTGACGACAATGTTTTGTTTTCTTTGATGAGTGAATGAGAGAAAAAAAGTGGGACACTTATATAGTGGTCTCATGTTGCTATCCTAAACAAACCCTAAGAAGACCTAACGAGTCGAGCCTCCATATGGTTCACACCCGGTATTATTTAAACTCATATCGGAGATGCTTAAAATCATAAGAGATTCATTCCGGGTGATCGGATAACCTGTTTATATTATTCTTAACAAAAAATATTCGACGACAACATAGTGTCCCACCCACAAAATATATTCATGAATTAGATTCAAGGTTAGGTCGCAAAAATGCAACTTTATCTGATTTACTTCTCCGTCATAAACTATCTTCTTTATTCTGAAACAAGTTTAGTTGTCCTAAAGAAAGATATCCCCAAGAATGCAATAATTGTTAATTTTCTGGCATTTGTAATTTTAAAAATGTGATAACAATATCCCATATTCTTCCATGAAAAATAGAGAAAGCACATATTAGTTGTCTTATATTTATCGCTGAACAAAT
Organism: Papaver bracteatum; assembly: GCA_023529315.1. NCBI lineage: Eukaryota > Viridiplantae > Streptophyta > Magnoliopsida > Ranunculales > Papaveraceae > Papaver > Papaver bracteatum. The sequence continues at coordinate 769,126 of JAJJWX010004858.1, read as the reverse complement.
CAAAAATTTAGGTGTTGGTTGATGGATGGTTTCTCGTAAAGAGACAAAAAACATTAATTTTCATTTTCCAATTTTTCTATAATCTATGATAATTACCGACTTCAATTAATTATTGTTAGAGAAATAAAAACTCATGAGTTTGTCATGGAAAGATATATACCCTAACACTTAGTACCTTTATGGTATGCATACCTAAATCATTAGTTCATGAATTGTCCTTTTATGGTATGCATACCCGGTATGTACACCATGGGTCTATCTATAACAAAGTGAACCAGTGTATGTCTCGTGTTATCTCCGATTATTCGTAATATATTCGTAATATCTCCGATTATTCGTAATATCTATAACAAAGTGAATTTCAGAATATTCTTTCTGAAATTCAAACTCTGGAAAATTTTGCTGAAGACAACTTGTTAAATGAAGTTCAATTAAAGGAAAGAATGGAATTTAAGACTGAAATTGAAAAAGTCACACATATGGAGGAAGTTTCTTTGAAAATCAAGTCCAGCTCTAAATGGCTGAAAGAAGGGGATATAAACACATCTTTCTTTATCAACAAGGCCACTGCTAGGAGAAGACACCACATAATCAAACAACTATATATCAATGGTAACTTGGTGTCTGATAAATCTATTATTCAAGATCATATTGTAGGTTTTCTATGAGAACCTATTTAAAGAAGAAGAAATCATTCGACCTGTACTCGAATGTATTAAGTTTGATTGTATTAACTCCATAGAATCTGATATTCTTGATGCTAAAATTTCTGAAGATGAAGTTTTACAGGCCATCAATGATTTAGCATAAGACAAAGCACCGTGACCAGATGGCTTTCCTGTTATGTTCTTTAAGAAATGTTGGAGTTTTATCAAATCAAAACATAATGAATACTATTTCTGAATTCTGTGATAAGGATTGTATTGATGCTAAACATAACTCTACATTCATCACTCTAGTTCCAAAGAAGGATCATATAGAAACCATCAAGGATTGTAGACCCATTTTTTTGCTTACAAGTGTCTATAAGATTCTTGCTAAAGTTCTGGCTACTAGGTTGAAGTTGTTCATGTCTAAACTTATTTCTCCTGTGCATTGTGCTTATATAGAAGGAAGACAAATAACATATGGTATCCTTATTACCAATGAGCTGGTAGAATCTAGACTCAAATATGAAAATCCAGGGATTATTTGCAAGATTGATATTGAAAAGGCTTTTGATAGGCTTAATTGGAACTACTTAGAATTTGTGATACAAAAGATGGGTTTTAGTAACAAATGGTGTAAATGGATGAAATTCTGTTATTCTATAACTTCTTTTTCAGTTCTTATCAATGGTTCTTCATTTGGGTACTTCAACAGTTCAAGAGGTGTTAGACAAGGATGTCATATTTCTCCAGATATATTGATAGAGTTGCAAATTTACATATTTTTAATGGACTCTCTATGGTAGAGGGAGGCCAGATTGTAAACCATATTCATTATGCTGATGACACAATCTTCTTTCTAGATAACAAAAAAGAAGATCTTATAAATTTATTCTCTATCCTAAAATGTTTTGAATACATTACAGGTCTTAAAGTAAATACTTCTAAGACAAGACTAATTGCTATTGGAGATATTCTAGAAGTCAATGCTTGGGCAACAAAATTTGGTTGTAGAATTGATATTCTTCCTTTCTTGTATTTTGGTATGCCCCTTAGTGCAAAAAATACATCCAAAGTCATACGGGATCCCGTTATTGAAAGATTTGATGCAAGACAACAAAATCTCACTCACAAAAGTAGGTAAAGTGATTCTTATAAAGTAAATTGTTACATCACTGCCAATGTACTATTTTTCACTTTTCAAAGCTCCAATTTCTATTATTAATGTCTTGGAAAAAAAGATGAGGAATTTTTTATGGGATCATAATGACAAAGGTAGTAACACCTCTCATTTGATTAACTGGACTATTGCTTGTGCTGACATAAAGATGGGAGGCTTAGGCATCATAAATCTCAGAGTTATGAATCTCGCTTTACTTTCCAAATGGTGCTGGAGGTTTGGGGTAGAAAAAACACATTTATGGTACCAACTTATTGTGGAAAAATATGGTTGTAGCTTCTCATATTGGAACCCTGGTAAAGTTACTTCACCTCATGGAGTTTCTTGCTGGAGAACTATCTCTGAAACTGCTACTCTTATATCTTCCAACTCCAATATTTGTATTCGCTCTGGTACTTCAGTCTCATTCTGGCATGATATATGGATAGGTAGCAAATGTTTAGACGACACTTTTCAAGATTTTTATAAACTTGATAAGCTCAAACTTGAAAACATAAAGGCTCATACTTCTTCCGATTGTTCATGGAAGTTTGATTTCAAAATAATTCTCTATAATTGTGAAGTCAATAGGTTGGCAGTTTTTTTTTCAATTATCGGGTCTTCATCCCCTGTTAGAGACAGCTTACCTGATACAAGGAGATGGGAAATTCATCCTTCTGTCTCTTGGACAACAGATGTTGGAGTTAAAGATTTTCCACACAATTTTGTCTAGAAGAAAGAAGTCCCACCTAGAATCAACTTCTTAGTTTGGTGTGCAGTTCATGGTCATCTTAATACATTGGATGTGCTACAACACAAGGGTATGGACATCTACAGCTCTTGCATCCTTTGTGGTAAAATTTGGTGTAGTATTATGCCAAAAAACTGGGCGTGGGTGTTTCCTGAATCAATGTCAGCTCTTGCACAAACTTGGAACTATAATCAACTCTCTTCTTCTGGTCAAGTTGCTTGGACACTTATCCCTGCTGCTGTCATATGGTTTATTTGGAGACAACGGAATTGTCGCACTTTAAAGGAAAAATACAACTTTAAAACAGACCTGGAATTGATTAACGATGTCAAGACTTTAATTCTTACTTGGGAGGCTGCTTTTGGGGAAAGACTTCATATCACTTTTGCAAATTCAGTCCAAAATTGGGACACTATTTTTTACTAATATAGCTTTTGCTGTTCTGTTTCTTTTTTAAGTTTACTCTCTGTAGACCTTTGTATATTCTTCTTCTCTTATATAAAATTCTCTCTTTCAATAAAAAAAAAACAAAAATATTGACGGTAATGAAAATTCATGTTTTGGATGGATGGTTCTTTTACTAATTAATTTTGTTTATTTTTACACTCTTGACAGAGGGAAAGCTTAGTACAACGAATGAACAAAACCTTAAGTTTATCCGCAGAGGATAGATTAATCCTCTCTCGCATCCAAGTCATATCAAAATGTGACTATACTTTTATCTAATAATGAACCGAGGTCATGTTCTATCAAAGCATGTTGATGCAGCAGTAGCGCCATAACAACAATCACTACACCATATGGCCCATTTTGAGACATATTGATTTTTGGGTTTGAGACACATATATATGTCTTTAGTGCTTCCACTCATATAAGAGTCTCAAATAAAAAATATGAGTAGCTTTAATTATGATTTTTCAACTACACATACAAGTATCTTAAAATGTGTCTCTACAAAATTTAATTACTTTAATATATATATTTATCATTTTTTTTTCATTATAATTCCATCCCTTTATAATTTTCTAAATCTCAAATTATTTTCCTTCTTAAATTTCACCCCCTCAAATTTCCCCCCAACATTATTTCACCCTCAAAATTTCCCCTCCAAATCTTTGTCTCACACCAAATTATTTGAACTTGATTAACATTTATTCCCACCATTTAATTTAGTTCCCACCTAAATTTTGTTTTTTTTTTTTGAAATTTAGACAATATATAATTTAATAAAAATCTGGTCCTTAGAACAATAAAGCGCACTCGTCGAACTCTCTCTCCCTCACTCGACTTCTTCTCCAACTTTTCTTTTCTCAGCTCAAAAAAACCCCAGAGAAAACGCTTAAGAGAATTCGTGTAAGAGAAACCTAAATCAAATCGAAACCAGAAACTAAACCAAAAAATTCAACTGATGTATGATTTGCTGACCTAAAAACCCTTATAAAAACCCTAATTTACAAATCTCTATCTTGAAACTTCAACTGATGCCCTTAGCTTGGAACTCCCAGAAGAAGATTCAATTGAAGAATTAGAAACCCTAGGAATCTATATCATCGGGTAAGAAATTTACCTTTTACAGAAATAGAATTTATTTTGATTGACAAACTCTATTATCGGGTAAGAAATATACCTAAAATTTTGATTTCTAATTTTTGTGTTTGAAATTTGCAGAAGAAGATTGAAGTAAAATCTTTGGATATTCAGGTATTACCTCTAACCTTATTTGTTTGTTGTATTCTATCTATAAATCGAAATTATTTTTAATCATGAACCCTAAAATTTTGATTTATAATTTCTGTATTTGAAATTTGCAGAACAAGATTGAAGTAAAATCTTTGGAGATTCAGGTATTACCTATAACCCTATTTGTTTGTTGTATTCTCTCTATAAATCGAAATTATTTTTATTGATGAACCCTTCTTAGACCCTGATTTCTAAGTTTTGTGTTTGAAATTTGCAGAAGAAGATTGAAGTAAAATCTTTGAAGATTCAGGTATTACCTCTAACCCTATTTGTTATCTTTTCTCTCTCTATATTTTGCAAGTCCTGTGTTTGATTTATGTTTTTATGAAGGGTTATGTCTTTGGAGTAAGGTTCTGAGTATGATACAAGTGTATGATCTTTAACATGTTCTTGCAGTTGTTGAAGTGTTGAGTGCACTTAATTTTCTGCTAGCTGAATTGTTAAGTACACTTATGTTGCAGTTGTCTTTGCCATGTTATCTGGTGGTTTGTTAATTCATGTTAGTGTAGCTGAAAAGCATATTCTTAAGCTGATTTTGTTTTTGAATCTCATAGAAATTCAACCCTTTCTCAAACTGGGTTTTTATCATATTTATGTTTTAGTTTGTAGAACAATAAATTCAGATTCATCATTGTTTCTCAAGGTTAGTAAGTTACAATCATATTATGTTATGTTGTTGTAGAATTTTAGAGTGTTATATCTGGGTTTGTCTTGTTTTAGTAATGTATTAAAAAAGAACCCTTCTGTTACAATTTTAGTTTCTGTTGGTGTTGATGCTTGTGTGAAGGGTGTTGTGTTTGGTCCTTGATTAACATACTATGTTATGTTGTTGTAGAATGGTGCAAGTAGGTGACAAAGGTTGGATGAATGGAGAAGATAGGTTTAGTGATGTCTATAGAAAAGGGGTGTCTGATTTTATCAATTTTCCATATAGTAACAGGATTAAAATTTCACCATTATGTCCATGTCCTTGCCGTATTTGTAGAAATAATTATTCTCTGTCTTTTTCTCTAGTAAAGTATCATTTAGAAGTACACTTAATAGACAAGTCATATGTACTTTGGTGTCTACATGGGGAGAAGTCCACCACATCATCACAAGTAGTGCTAGAACATGTAGTAGAAAATGTGGATGTTGAAAATGTAGTTATAGACAATGAAGAGGAAGAAATTTTTGTTGAGGAACATGTAAAAGAGAACATTAGTGGTGAACAATGTAGATTAGGGGACTTTGTCGACAAGGCGTATGGAGTATTTTAAGGGTTAAATAAGGATGTGAACGAACGTGGTGAGGAGCCAGACTTAGGTAAGAAATACCATAAGTATAAGGAGTTAGCGAAGGAAAAGATTTATCCAGGCTATGAAGGTGATGAAATAACACTTAGTGTAATTGTAGAACTACAACATATGAAAAAGATGTTTGGTTGGTCAGGAAATAGTGTTACATATCTCTTGGGACGACTGAAAAATTGGTTCCCAAAAGGCAACACTTTTCCTGCAAAATACCCAACAATAAAATCTATGCTGATAGATCTAGAAATGAAGGCTGAGTCCATTCATGTGTGTCCTAATCATTGTGTTTTGTACCGAAAAGAAAATGATAAAAAAACTGTGTGTCCCAACTGTGGAGCATCTAGGTATGTAGTGAAACAGGGTAAAGATGGACCAATAACTACAAAAGTTCCTTGAAAGGTATTGCGACATTTTAAGCTTGCTCCTATACTTAAGAGATTCTATACCATATCATGGATATCACGCTATATGACATGGCATGATGAAGCACAGAGTTCTCCAGAGTATATGCGTCATCCAGTAGTCTCACTCCAATGGCATAATATGAAGACAAGGTGGCCTGATTTTTTTGCTGAGGCGCGAAATGTTTGGCTAGGTATTTCCACCGATGGCTTCAATCCGCGGGGAATTAAGTGCACTAGTTACAGCTGTTGGCCGGTAATCTTGGTGATGTATAATCTTCCACCCTCTTTGTGTATGAAAGAAGAATTTCAGATAATGTCGCTCTTAATACCAGGACAGAAGGCGCCGGGTCAAGACATTTGTGTGTTTCTTTAATCTTTGATAGATGAACTGATTAAACTTTGGATTGATGGTTTTGCTGCTTTTGATATGTATCGAAAAGAAACTTTTATCTATAGAGCTATTCTTATGTGGAGCATACATGATTTACCGGCTTATGGAAATGTGTCAGGGTGTACGACACATGGCTATAAAGCTTGTGCTTTGTGTGCTGATGAGACAAAAAGTATATGGATGGGTCACTGCAGGAAGATAGTGTACTTAAACTACCGCAAGTTTCTCAAGACATAGCATCCCTTTAGGTCTGGAAAGTATCTAGGACTAAAGAATGCAGAGAGAAAATTTCCACCACCTCGATTAAGTGGAGAAGATGTATTGATAAAGACTACGAACATTGAGTATTTACCTGGGAATCTTTCCAAAGCTGGAAAAAAGATAAAGAGGGATTTTTATGAGGAAGTTGGTTGTGATGCTGTTGATTCCTCAAGTAAATCTTTTTATAAGAGGGCGCGTCTGTTTGAAATACCGACATGGAAGTATAATTCTTATCGTCACTGTGTAGATGTAATGCATGTCGAGAAGAATTTTACTGAGAATTTTATAGATACACTTCTCGACAGAATGGGCAAGTCCAAAGATAGTGTCAAAGCACGAGAAGATATGAGGAAGATGAACATTCATAGTGGGCAATGGATCACTACAGACCCTGTAACAGGAAAGGAAATTTTACCGATTGCCGGTTTCCGTTTAAGCAAAGAAGAACGAGATAATTTCTTACAGACTTTGAAGAATATGAGGTTTCCTTCTGGATTTTCATCCAATCTCAGAAACAATGTGACGGTTAAGCCTCCGGGTCTGAGTTGTTTGAAGTCACATGACTATCATGTGATTATAGAATACTTGCTTCCAATGCTGCTTCAACATGCTTTCCCGAGGTACCCAGATATTCGTAAGGCGCTTCACCAGATGAGCTTATTCTTTAGGATCTTGTGCGCAAAAGTTATAATCAAAACCGAACTTCAACATGCCAAATTCATGGTTTCTGAGGCATTATGTGTGATGGAAAAGTACTTACCTCCTTCCTTTTTTGATATTAGAATCCACCTTGTGGTGCATCTGGCGGATGAAGCGCTTACTTGTGGACTAGTTCGATACCGATGGATGTATCCTTTTGAAAGGTATGCACCTTACATTTACCATCTTTATTTGAAGTACTTTTTTATTTGATACTTGTTTCATATTAACTTCCATTGTTTCTGTTAAGCAGGGCGATGAAGAGCTGTAAAAACTTACCAAATAACAAACGTTATGTGGAAGGGTCGATTGAACAAGCGCACCTTACCTCTGAATCGGCGGTGCATGCGATGGAACACTTGTCAAATGCGAAGGATGGAAATCACAGAGCTACACAAGAAGCCTTCTTAGACCCTGAATCTGAGTATAGAGATGAAGGAACTATTTATGGAGATGAAATTGTGACTTCGACTACTATTCAGTTTATTCAAATTCGTCGTTGGGTGCTTTTTAGTCGTGAAATAGAAGGTGTAGTAGACTACTACAGGTGGGTTATCTTTCTGTTACCATTTTATATCATCTTTTCTTATCTTTTTGGTACTAATTATTATGACAACTATGGTACTAATTTGTTATGACAACTAACTGGATTGTAGTGAATATTGTGACCAAGTCTATGTTAATTCAAATAGGAAAGGGAAATCAATCAGTGAGATAGAACGGCAGACAAATTTCATCAAATGGTTATATTTTAAGGTGTGTCGAAGTTTATTCTGTAACTATGTTACTAAATTTATGTAGTTACCTGTAACTTGTGTATTTTTACTAACAAGTTCTTACTGCTCACAGTTGGAGAAAGAGGGAAAGATGAATGGGAAATTGTGGCACTATGTAAAGGGACCAGTAGGAGCAAAACAGTTTGACAAGTATCGGGTGAACGGTTATACGTTCTCTCCAAAGTGCTTTGATGAAAAACATGTTACACAGGATAGTGGGGTCTGGTTTGAAGCTACTACCACATTCAGGGCTAGCAGTAAAGATAAAAACCTCCACGATCATAAGACCAAATATTATGGCGTGATTCATCAAATTCTGGAGGTTGACTACACAGATTTTACGGAGGTGGTCTTTTATTGTGACTGGGTGAAGGTGGAAAACAAGAGTCTTGGGTGTAAACTCTGCCCAGATTCAAACCTGGTGGTGGTAAACTTGAATAGGTTCAAGAGCATCGAAAATACAATGATGAACTAGCTATAATGGACTTTGAGGCCAAGCAAGTTTTTTATTCTCAAGATTTGAAGAATCCTGATTGGTCTGTTGTGATTCACTCACCAATGGGCATGACAAGACATGTGGACGACTTGCTAAAGCCTTATTTCGAAGAAATTCAATCTGTAACTGTGGTTGAGCCCAACTTGGCTAAATTATTGGTTCAACGGGTCTAATTAGCTGTTGATAGTGTTATAGGAACATTACTCTTTGCTTCTGATAGTGTAATAGGAATATTACTTTCACCTTATGTTTTCGTTATCTGAATATATGGTTATGTTAGCATTAATATATTGCTTCATGTAGAGTAGTTTAATATGTTTTTGAATGTGCTTGTGCTGGCATGTATTCTCACTGTGACTAACATGTGACTTATTGGTTCAACGGGTTCCTGTATTACTTCCTATATCATACAAGGAGTGTAGGTTGGTCCCTTATAATTTTAAAGACGATGTTTGGAACGCTTTGATGGTATGATAACAAAACTACTTCTTTTATTGTATTAATCTTTGCAAGTCAAATTGGATCTTATTCCTGACTATTGATCTTAATGTGTATATTAGGGTGAATTTACATTGACTGTTGACCCATCAGTCTTACGTGGAATCATTGAAGTGTCATTTCCACCATATTATAGGCGATTCAAATATGATCTAAGTAAGGCATTGAAATGGATAGTAAAACCTCTTAGAGAAGCAGAAAAAACAGCTCTTAGAGTAGAACAAGCAACAACGGATGGGGTTGAAATACCTGAGGCTGAAGCTGAGGCTGAGGAGGAAGATGAAGCACTTCCAGAACTCACTCCTAAAATCTGGGAAAGTGTAAGAGCAGATGTTCCACTGGGGATTGATGGCATTAATCCAAATATATGGGAGGAATTTGTTGATATGGAGAAAAATCCTGAAAATATAGCAAAGAATAAGGTGAATGCAGAAAGCAAGGCCAAAAACACTATCCACCATACACTTGGGAGGTGCACATACCACAACAAGAAGCATAAGTTAGTAAGTATTCATGAACAAGTTTTTTTTTTTTATCTTTTGTTACTTGTATTTGTAGATAACCAGCCAGCAATATCTGTATTTGTAGGACGAAAAGAGCGAAAAAGTGATACCACCTTCGACTACAGAGAAGTGTATATATGGACATTTAAGACGTGACGGGATTGTCCATCCTAGTGCACTTGAAGTTCATGTAATTTCTTTTATTTGAAACAAGTAACGTGTATATATGTCTACCAGCACCTACATATTTTTATTCTAAATGCAGCGCAAAGTATCAGGGGCTCTGGAGAGGAACAAAGGAAAAGGACAACAACCAAGTTCTAGTAATATGGTTTCAGCTGAACTGGAGGAGGTGTTTGGAAGAAAACAAAGTGGTGGGATTCGTGGATACTCATCCCATATGTCGAAGAAGCAAGTTGGAATGGCAGCAATTGCACATTATGCCCTTCAACAAAGAGATTATGAGAATGCGATTAAACTAAACAAAATTGAAGCCGATGTGGGGTTTATGGGCGGTAAACTTATTGGTATTGAAGGTGAATTAGGGTCCTTGGGAAGCGCAGTGAAGGTAAGTTTTAAGTTCTGAGTTGTTGTAATGTAGGCAATATGTTCAAGTTTAATAGTTTATAGATAGGGATTTTATCTATTCTTGTTCTTAGGAGATGTTGAAATGCATGAAACGCAAGGCACCTACATCATCATCTCATGTAGGCACTCCCAGCCCAGAGAAAGGGTCCAATTCTACCTTAGGTCATCTTCATGATCAAGGCTTAGATCATGCTTACAGTATATCTGATGAATCTCCTTCCTTGCAAGTTCAACTGCTAGATAATAGAAGAAGGGTTATTGCATCCGGATGTATTATTGCTGGTGATTATGTTCATTGTAGAAAGGTGAAGCCAACAGAGAAGAGGGTCTATGTCGAGGAAGTTCACGATCAGTCTGCGTTAATATGGGATGGTCCACAAGGAGATGACTCTTACTTTTTGAAGTATCTGGAACTACCTACTTTTCTGATCTGGTCCGAGGAAAGGTTGCAGTTGGTGCCGGCCAAGGTCTACTAACTTCCTGGTTAGTAATCTTTTTGTGTTTTCTGCGCAATGATGATAGGTTCAACACAAGCATAGCAACCAGTTGGCATTGAGCATTTCTATATTCTTGGTTTTTTGGTGTTCCATTTGTTATTTCATACGTAGTTATGCTCTTTTGTGCATCAAGGACAGGTTCGACACTAGCAACTAGTTAGCAAATTCAACTTGACGCATATAAGAATTTGCTTGTTAGTGTCCTTTTTTGTTTATTCCAGCCTTTTTAGTGTTGTCTAGCACAGTGAGGTTAGGTTTTTTTGGGGTCTGTAACTGCCTATTCTTAATATATATAATGATCTTATTAATTTGGTGTTCACCAAAACCTTCTTAACTCCTCCAATGCTTGCATTGCCGGTCCCAAGCCCGGATAAAGGAGGAGGGAGAAGGTTTTGGTGAACAACAGGTCCTTTTAACATCAACTACTAACCCTTGTATCCTTTTTAACTCCAGCTGGTTGGTGGACATGAAGGAGAGCTACTCATACATGGTACCTTTCAGGTCCAATTCTATCCTATACAAGTATACAACCAGGACTCCCACAAGTAAGTCTATTTTTTCACTTACTACCCCATTATGTTGTGCATTTTGTAACTGGGTATTGCTTTCTGTAATTGGGTGTTGCTGTAAATGCAAGAAGTGTGGACATAGTAAAAGTATATGTCTAGAAATTTTTCCCATCTGTTCTGTTTCTTTGGTATGTAAACTGACTCCTAGAGATGTTCCGTTTACATCAGGTGGCATTATAAGGAAATCAGAAGACAAAGTTGGATAAGCGTAATACAATTTGAGTGAACAAATTGTAGGTAATTTCTTAAATTCTTGTAGAAAATGTATCCACTACATATGCATGATGAAGTCCGGTGAAATTGATTGAACAAGAAACTCTAAATATGCTCAACCTTGACCCCAAATTGTAGAGACAGATCTGTTATCCATAGTTTGTTTTGTTAAAATTCTGATCAAAGAAATAGAATTGATTGATTGTATGGATGGATGGATTCGTATGTGATAATAGAATTTTGATTGAATAATGGTTTCATATTTCATTGTGAATGGAGCGGCTAGATATACCTGTATTTTGGTAACGGAAATTAAATGGGAAGGGAAATTAAATGGGCAGGTGGAGAATATTTTAAATATATTATTTTATTTTATTTAAAATATGAATTTTATTTGAGACGAATATAAGCGTCTGGTAATTTTTATATGCGTCGCTTTAAATAACAAGAACAACAAAATTGGTTCACTTAATAAACCGTCGGTAAATAATTAAGAGACTGATATAAATGTCTCAATAATTAATTAAGAGACACATATAAAGGTCGCAAAAATTAATTTAAGAGACACATATAAACATCTCCAAATTTAATTAAGAGACGCTTATAAACATATCTGAATATGTCTCGGAACGTTCCCTACGCCAAAATTGAGACACTTATATGTGTATCATAAAATCAAGGCAACACATATATATGTCTCAAAACCGTTGATTTGGTGTAGTGAATCAAGGCAAAGAGGACGATCAAGTTTGGTGATTAGTTGTATTTTTAAACCATCTGTATTTGTATAAGCATTCATGTGCAGTACATTGAATGTATTTTCTATTTCGATATCAAAATCAAAATAATAGATGTGTCTTTACCTTGTTATGGTATCGAGATTTCCAGGGGTTTAAACTTTTGAGATCCATTGTTTTTCAAGTTTATTTTATTTATTTTTTCTGTCAAATGGCTTCCTCCTTTAACTTCAATCATGTTCTAACTCTCAAGTTGGATGATACCAATCATCTGCTATGGAAGTCACAAATGATGGCCTTTGTCCGAGGTCATAACAAAGAAATGGCTTCCTCCTTTTTTTTATCCCCAACCCCGTCCACATGTACTCCACCTATAAATAAAGCTTCACCTGTCCAGGTTACTTCTCAAAAACATGTACAACAACCTGAACTTATGGAACCTGAAAGTACACATGTGCCGATAACTGATCCAGTTGTTGTAGCACCACCTTCACTACCTACTTTTACTAGTACATCTCAAGGCATGCATACTCGTTCAAAATCTGGAATTTTGAAAAAGAAAGTATTTGCAGCAAGTCGTTATCCTCTTGTTCTCAACAATACTTTAGTGCACCAAGATAATGAAATTATACCGACATGTGCTTCTCAAGCTCTCTAGACTCCAAAATGGCGAAATCCTATGATAGATGAAGTTAATGCTCATATTTAACATGTGACTTGGGATCTAGTTCCTCGGCTTCGTTCAATGAATGTTCTTAGAAATAAATGGGTATTTACTATAAAATACCATGCGGATGGAACGGTTGCTCGTTATAAAGCTAGATTAGTCGCAAAGGGATTTAAACAACAATATGGGTCTGATTATGCAACAACTTTCAGTCCCGTAGTGAAATTCACTACACTAGTGTCTCTCCCGTGAGTTGCACAGGATTATGTTTATATTTCTGGAGCTCATGGTTGGTAATCTATTCCCACTTCTTCGAGTATCAACGAAATTTCCAACTGTCTAATTGTAGGAAGAGAAAAAATTAAAATGTTCAGCTGAAACAAGTGAAAGTGTGAAGGAAAATTATAAGAGAGCACCAAATTTTAATGTTAAAAATTCATAAATCTGGTGTGCCATACTTTCAATACTAAATAAGATTTTTTTACTCATATATAATTTCTTGTAATTGTGCTCCATTAAGCTAACTGGTTTTATTTTTCTGAGTCTGATTTAATTTTCCAAAATGCTATGAAGAATCTCAGTCACAATTACCACTTGAAGAAAATTGTGGGAAAAATAAATACCACACATAAGAAAGAATTTGTTTCAATTTTTTGCAGTTGAATGGTTATTCTCTGTATCCCTAATGGAAGTAACTTGATATTACATTGCGGCTTGTTTGTTAAATTTTCATTCTCTTGTCTGATTATTTTGATGCCCATATGCCACAACTTGGCATGGGAGGAGCCAAGGGAGTATATGTGCCACATTTTCATAAGCTTATAAACTTAAACAGAAAAGAGGTCATCATTTGAAGTTTTGAACTATGTTACCAAAGAACAATTGATGCTTATATATATGTTCTTTTCGTGTTAAGCAGTGTTATCATTTGTGAATTTACTTCAGCTAATTAAGTCATCTTCCCCCTTAAAGGCCTAGACAAATAAAGCTCTCACATTAAACGGTGATGAAACCCTCGCTTTCTATTGGCCTAGAAAGGCATTTTCTAATACGGAAGCTATGATGAGGACACTTGGCATAACTCTATTGGTTGTAATAATGAATATTTGGTTACAATTTGGATACATCAAATACTTAACTGTCCGTTAGTAACGGTGTTAAAAAAAAGTAGGTAGACAATACTAATGTTAGAATTTAAACTAGAATTATTTAGTTACACCGTTTTTACACCTATACTTAACTGTACTTTAATAAGGGTGGACAAAACTCATGTCCAAACCGTTAAAAAAGAAAAAAATTAAACTCTTGAAAAGGAATTCCCGTAAAAAAGGAAATCCTAACACACCCAAAAAAAAAAAAGGAAACCGTTTAAGAAAAAAAAAAACGTTACTCTTGAAAAGGAATTCCGGTATAAAAGGAAATCCTTAACACAAAAAAAAAAAGGAAAAAAAAAAAAGGAACCGTTTATATATATATAAAATAAAAAACGTGAAAAAAAATAAAACTGGAAATCACCCATGACTGAGATCTAAGTGCATATCAATTAAATTGAGCTGTCACATGGAATTTTCCCTTTATCTTTTTTACTCAATTTTTTATGCATAAAACGGGAAGTTTAAGAGATGAAACTTGATCAAGGGTTCTATAATTACATACATAAGTTAAGTATACTATTTAATTTTTTTGGATAACTTTCATGAATATTTGTGTAGTGGATCTTTTTGTATCTGTGATTGTGCTTTTAATTTTTAGTGTCTAACTAATATTTTCCGATTTCTAGCACTCTACAACACGGTTAGCTGGTGCTTTCGAGTATTCTTTACAAAAATTTTTTGGATTTTCGTAGGAGCTAGGGGTGCATATGTTACTAGAGAGGACCAATCATGAGAAGAAATCAATGATATTGTTATTTGGCGATTGTTAGAGCAGGCCATATTTTGTTGTTTTCATCCCTCAGACGACTATAATCTTCTCTTATACATCCAACGGATCCACCTCATGGAAAAAATTTAAAGACTTAATTAAATGCCTAGACAAATAAAGCTCACAAATTGAACAATGAGGAAACCCACGATTCCAATTGGCCGAAATAAGCATTTTTTGAGTTTTATGAAACGAGCGTTTTATTGAGGACACTTGGCAACGTATGATTGGTTTAAAAGGAAAATAAAATAAAATAAAGAAATCAAATTCAATTTAGAATTCATGACGTGACAATATTTAGGTGAGGACACTGGAAATGCATGATTGGTTTAAAAATTACAAACTCAAAAGGAAAACCTTACTTATCGTGTTTAGAATTTCCAGTGTACCTACTATATTAGCACTTTTTTTCGAGAAAAGTTTTTTACATATTTACACATATTTTCTGCGAAAATAAACGGAGAAAATAAATTAAGCATTCTCCACCTATTTAATGAATTTGCCTCGCCACACCAAATCAAAAAGTACATCCCCACGGGACGGGGCGAAACCCCGCGCTTACCAAATGAAATATGCATCTCCATGGGGATCCCCGTGCACACCCAATAAAAAATGCATCGCCATGGAACTGGGCAAGCCCCGCACACACCAAATCAAAAATACATCACCACGTATTCGTTCCGCCACACCAAATCAAAAATACATCCACATGGGGCGGGGCGCAACCTCGCGCTTACCAAATGAAAAAGCATTTCCAAGGGGCATCCCGCGCACACCAAATCAAAAATACATCATCACAGGGAGCGGTGAAGCCCCGCGCTCACCAAGTTAGAAGGAAAAACATGCCCGGTGCGTAGCACGGGCACAAATCTAGTATATGTAAGCTGTAGAAAATGTTATTGGAACTTCGCAAAACAACTGAAAAATAAAATTCTGAATAGCGAAGAAATTTTGACACCTGTCTTATCAGCATCACGTATGGCTGGCTCCCTTCATCAATCTTTTTATTCATTTTCTTTGCTTTGGTGATACTACAGCCAGAACTCATCATGTTTTTTCAAACTCAATAATATGCTTCATGTTCCTATGTTAAAGAAAAATTTATTATCGGTTCGACAATTTACGGCCTAATTGCCAAAAATAGGACGTATCTGAGTGCGTCTTTCAAAAATATCGGAAATGTAAATTAATACCTGAATATGGGTTTCTATGCCATTTTTACCCCTAAAAAATAACTTTATTACATTTTTTTCCTAAAAATTAGTGGACCTTCCATTCTTTTGTTATTGTTTTTAGATATTATTATGGATAAATAAATTGGTTAAGACTAGTGCCTTCGTGTGTAAGGAAGGTAAAGCGAATGAGACCAAAACTATACTTAGTAATATAAATGAAAGGTATATAGTTAAAATATTAACACATTTTTCTTTAGAAAAAAAGTGTTTATTGATTATTATTTTTTATGTTTTTGCCCGTTGTATAGCTTTTAATTTTTGTGTAGCTACGTCTATAAAAGTTGATTGTGTTATATTTATTATTTTTTTGTATTTTTAATCAAATCATAAAATTTTTTGGCAAAGAAAATAAAATTGAAAATAAACAAAGTATTTTGTTTTGTTAAGGTCTACATTTGAAAGTCCGGACCTCTAACTGGACCTTTTGAGATTGTTTTAAAGTACCATAATTGGATTTTGATTTTCAAAAACTATTCAAAAGGTCAGGACTTTTTCTTGTTAAAGTCTGGACTTTTTAAAAATTCCAAATATGGGTTGCCACGTAAGGGCCACATAAGTTCAGAAAGGTCTAGACCATAGGCCCGCAGTCCGGACCTTAGACGACAAATAAGCACCATGTAGTCTTAGGAAGGTCCTCACTTTTACGTGGCAACCCATGGTCTAGACCTTTCTGAACAAAGGTCTATACCACACCATGTACGTCATCAATCCATTATTATATTTTAATTTATTTAATCTTACATCTCTATTACACTTATTTCTCCTCTGCCCCAAGGTCCACAAAAGGTTCTTAATTTTTCATTTTCCCTTCCTCGTAGAAGTATACCACCGCAGTCTACCCCTTCATCACCTCCTTCCTCCTCTTCTTCTTCTTTTTCTTGGGTATATCAGGATTTGCTTGCATTTGAGGTAGGGGTTTTTCTCTCTTTATGTCGTTGTTATTAATATTGTTCTTTATTTCAATTATTTTGGTAATGAACAACTCCACAGTGCATCCTAACTCCATTCATTCAAATTTATAAGTAACTATTTGGGGTGTTTTGTCTACTTGCCCGTATATTTTTTTTAAAGTAACCATGTTTGTTCAATGTTAAACTTAGTTTGAACCCCATTAATTTTGTTGTGCTTTTTTTTTTTTTGAAGGTTAATTTTTTCTGTGCTAACTCTTACGTTTTGAACTGCTTATAATTTTGAATGTTGTAAATGAGCTCGTGAAGATTAAAAATGTTTTGCAATTGAATAAGTTTGGTTGTCCAACTTAAGTCTAGTCTTGTATTAAATTTGGCAACTACCTATGAAGTGTTTGAGAAAATATCACACTGAACTCTGTATTTGAAACTCCACTGTTTGCCTTAAATTGAAGTTCTTTTCATGGGTTTTGTATTGAAATCTTCTTCCAACCCTTGCAGCTCAAAGAATCCAAACCACTGATTTGTAGTACCACACCAGATTGACTTTTAGTAACAATCCGTGTTTGTGCAACTCTTTTTAATAAATGTGCAACGTTATAATCAAACAAACCATGGCTATACTGTTTTGTTTACGGCGTAAGAAATGCATTTTTTTTTTTTGGAAATTAGGACTTGCTTGAATGCTTCAAAGATCTCTGTTTTTACCCTCTTTTTCTATTTAAATGTGTATGCTATGCCTTTGTCAAGACTCTTTTGAAATGTGTATGTTGTCAACTTGCCTTATTCTCTTTATGACTTTTGTTTGCTGTAATTTGCATGGTGTGTAGGCTGTGTTTTTAAATCGGGTTTTTGGTAAGTTGCGGCATCGCTTCTATTGAAATTTTAATTTTGTTATGGAAATCTAAATATGTTAGTGACATTATATGTCTTTTTTAGAAGTCTGTAGCCATGATAAATTGGTCTAGTTGATGAGACTAGGGAGTTGTGAAGTAGGAAGTGTGCTCCAAAGTTTATCACTTAAGCACAAGCCTTGAAGCAACACTTCTCAAGTATGTGGCGGCATATAATGTATTTTTTTCCATGTTAACACGGTTTTAAAATACGATACCTTTGTCACCAATAAATTCATAATATCTCTCACAATAGATCAGTTTAGGTTCTTTTAAATTCATTTCGTTTTTGCATTAATTCGTGCTCAACTCTCTATTGCGACAGAGGTAGAGAGAGTGACAGAGAGAGAATGCCGCTCCCAGCTGAACTTGGTTAGCATTTTTCCATCTAATGTTCACTGCATTGAACAGCTTATCATGTTAGATGAACTAATGCTAACAGAATTCAAGCTAGGAAAACTAATACTCCTCTGCGAGTCCTACTTGCGGAATTTTGCTTACTTCAAGTAAAGGTAAATATTCATAAAGAAGTATTTTAAATTTGTAGATTGCATACAAACACATTGTTTTTTTGATGTTGTAAGCCGACGTTGCTGATGGCTACATCCATGGCTAAATCTTGAAACATCAAGGTATTTTAATAAGGAATTCTTTTGGGGGAGCATCACCATTTACAGGTTCATTTTCTTAAACACGCACATGGGTTCTATATTTTCTTAGCTGTTGATGAAGCTATACATCATTTTCCATTTGTACTCGTAGTGTTTTCTGCAACTAGCATTCGTGTCTACAAGACATTTTCCGGTCAAATCTAGAGTATCTGATCAGGATAATGTAATCCCCGGTTTCTGTTCTTTTTTAACAAAAATAAGACATAAACATCCATTTCTTGTTCAGGTTTTGCAGTAGTTCCCGTGTTGTTGTTGTTGTTATCCGCCAAATGTCTGTTCATATCCTTGATGATCCTTTGCTGCATCGTCACTCTTTTTTGCAGTATCATGTATCTTTTTTGCAGTACCATGTATCTCTTTTTTGCAGTACCCTGCCTCCTTTGTTGCATCAAATTCATTTTTTTACACCATATACAAGGAATTTTAAAGTTTTCTATATCACGTGACCTTTCACTTGGTAAATATGCTTGCTGTTCAGGAAATGCTTGTGTTGTGAATCCTGAATTAAGGATGCAAAAAAATTCCTACATTTCTCCGCTCTGAATTTTGTTTTGTTTCTTCTCCTTAACTAACGATCTCTTTTCACATTCTTTTTATCGCATTTTCATACTATGGTTTGAGTTTATGTCCTACAGCATCCCTCATATAGTAGGTGATGGATTGAGTCGCTAACTTACAAGCAGTTTTTGTAAATTGTAACTGTTGTTTCATGTACGACTCACATTAAAAATTGGAGAAATACTTTTCAGTTGTCGATTTAGTAATGCGCAAATCTGAATCAGGGAATTTATAGTAATCTGATTCATTTTCCCTAGCTGCTAAATAGATGCTGAGGTCATCCATTATACTAGACGGAATACGAATAAATAAAATAAAAGATAGGATATATATACAAGTGACAAAGCACTAGAGAAAATATCAAACAAAATTAGGATATTAAAACATCAAATTGCTGGAGATTTATGCTGCTGCATAATCTGAAAGAAAGGCAAGCCTATATATAAAAGAAACAAAAACCCCAAGATGGTTCTCGAAACTCAAGTTCGGGAGAAGACGAAAGGAACCTAAAATTCCATTCTGCTCTAATCCTTTTCAACAAAAATATCATATGCTTATGTTGATTCAATCATAATACAGAAAGATCATGTCACTAAATAATCTCTACCTTCCACTACCAATAAAAGTTGAACCATTTCAGTAAGTACGTCACTGTTTCGTGTAAAATTCTACTAATTGAAATTTATACAATTTGTTTCTCACACATTACAACAGACCATCAATTCATTGAAGTGCCACCCCATTTCTTGGGCTTCTGACTCTCACTACCATGGTCAGATACTTTCCTGCTGTGTTCACGCCTTGGCTCTGCAACCTGCTGGTGGATTGACTTAGGGTCTTGACTTATTTCGCTATTCTGTGGTGCTAGGCATTTCATTTATGCATGCAGCACAGCAAGCAAGGTAGTCTTCACGTTGTAGCATTGTTCTTTTTCCTTTTTCTTTTTTGAAGGCGTAGCATTGTTCAACATACCTATAAAAATAATGAAAACAACGTGGTGGTTAGGATGTAAAGAAATAGAAATACAAAACAAACATTAAAGATGGAAGATGTCTTACATATGCTCTTCCTCAAATTGTACTTCATAATCACAGCATATCCATGTCAATTCTTAAGAAAGGATAATTTTTCTTTTCTTTTCTTTTTTTATATTATGCCGTTGTATGGAAAAAAAAATCTATTAACTAGAGAAAACACTGAATCGATGTGCGTCATATCAATCAACCATGCATAAGACCGAAAATTGGAAGGAAAAATATCTCCGTAAAACTTCTAATTAATCCCTAAAAAACTAAACAAAAAGAAGTAAACAAGTTCATTACAGGAAACCAAAAAAGAGTAACAAAGGAAACCCTAACTTTTGAGTTATCGGCAAACATATGAAAAACAATAAAGCAATCCCTAACATAAAGTTTAAAACTCACAAATGGAAAAGAAACAACAGGGTTAAGAGATCAATGATATATTTACCTGTAAAGAAGTAAGGATAATAAATTGAAAAAAACGATGTCGATGTAGACGGATTTATAGGTGAAATTGAGAGCGGCATGGGGATTTCATTTACGGAAAATTAACCTAGTCATACGGGTAATTGGTGTGATATCATTTTCACAAAGAAAAATGGGCTGTGTGATTAAAATTAATAACGGTCGGGATGCCATTTTATCTGGTCATACGGATTGCAATCTTTTTACTCATTTAGTTTTCTTTTTTTAACGGTGGATCTTTTCTAGATTTATAGTCCTACAGATCAGCTCTGAATCGAACGGTGCAACTTTCATTTTTCAAATGTCATATAGATTAAGGACAATAATATAATTGGACGGTTGATAATGTTAGGGTGTTTTTAAAAATAACTATAAATCAAAAGAAGAAGAGACTAATTTCGAAATTAAAAGAAGTTGTTTGGAATAAACTTAATTACTTATATTGATTTCTAATCACATCAGATAAAATGAACAAATCACAAAGACATCTGACACAAAATCCTAGTGAATATATACAAATGGAAAATAATTAGATAATGAGTGATAATCTGTTTGGACCTGACAAAAATCTAAAACATATACAATGAACGAGGATTCGAATGAACAATTGTAATTATGGAACGTGATTTAGACGATGTATGAACCCGTTAATTATCGTCGACCGAAGATCGTTAAGTAGAATATGACAAACATCGGTACATTTAGGAATCCGGTGGAGATTCATACTCAAACGAAGCATGAGATAATACAATCCTTGTAGTGGATTGATTTGTTTATGTGAATTCAATATCTTTGGCCCATGCAAAAATGAATTGACATGCCTACCGGCCTTACCCTATCGAATTTTTCAAAGGCCCTAGTCAACCTCACAGCATATTCAGTGATATTGAAACAATCCGAGGAATATAGACTCGAGTCAACCTCGGAACATATCCAGTAATATCAAAAGAATCATAGGAATAAAGAGTAGGTCAACCTCAAAGAATATCAAATAGTATCAAAAGAATCTGAGAAATATATACACATATGTCAATCTCAAAGCATATCTAGTAATATCAAAAGAATTTGAGGAATATCGAGTTAGATCAACCTCGGAGATATCATAAGAATCCGAGGAATACATATAGACTAATTAGGTCAACCTTAAAGCATAACCATGGATAATAAAAAATATTGGGAATATATAGACTTAAGTCAACCTCAGAGAATATCATATGACGTCGAAAGAATATGAGGAATATAGACTCGGTTCAACTCAGAACAAATTCAGTAATATTAAAAAAAATCGAAAACCATATAGTTAGGTCAACATCAAAGCATATCCAGTGATATCAAAATAATCTAAGGAATACAGTCTAATTAGGTCAACCTCATAGCATATCCATCGATAAAAAAAAGATATTTGAAATATATAGTCTTATGTCAACCTCAGTGGATATCCAATGATATGTATAATCCATGGAATATAGACTTGGGTCAACCTCAGAGCATATCCAGTAATATCAAAAGAATATGACGAATTTAGAGTTAGGTATAGGTCATATCATATCCAGTGATATCAAAAGAATCCGAGGAATATAGACTCGGGTCAACCTCAAATCCATTAATATCAACAAAAAAAATCTGAAGAATATAGAGTTAGGTCAACCTCAAAGCATATCCAGTGATATCAAAATACCTAATACCAAAATAATTTAGGTCAACCTCAAAGCATATCTATCGATAGAAAAAAGATATATGGAATATATAGTCTTATGTCAACCTGGAAGGATATCTAATGATATGCACAATCCAGGGTATATAGACTCGGGTCAACCTAAGAGCATATCCAGTAATATCAAAAGAATACGAGGAATTTAGAGTTAGGTATATGTCATATTATATCCAGTGATATCAAAAGAATCGAGTAATACAGACTAACTAGGTCAACATCAAAGCATATGAAGTGATATCAAATTAAAGAATCAGAAGAATATAAACTTAGTTCAAACTTAGAGCATATCAGTGATATCAAAAAAATCTGAGGAATATCGAAAATTATTCAGGTCCATGTTAGTATATTTAGATATTCGATCTACATTCTCATTAATCTAAAATGCCATCAATTATATTATGCAGTTGACCTTTATAGTTCGACCATAGATTTTAATCAAAGATGTCATGAAACATATTTGGGTTATTTGTCCAGGCTTTGCGTTTGGTCTAAATACCAACGTTGACCTGCATTGACTCAGTTAAATGTGACGTGTCTAACTGTTTGACTTAATTTATTTCTGGTGCACCCCTCAAATTACTATGTATTCACTACTAGGGGCTCGAAAATCATGGTTCCAAAGAGGTAACGAGGATAACTATCTTAATTATGAAACTTTTAATTTTACAGATTTGTGGTATGCACCTAATCTGAGCCAGTCCAAGTTTATAAACATTGAGATCTACCTTGCGTATTTCAATTCGAGCATTATTCTTTCTTCTGATAGTGCTTTACACTACTTCATTATCGTATTTTTTCATGGAAAAAAAAATGAGAAGTAGATGTCCATCCCTGTGCTAGAAGCCTTCAACAGACTTGATGTTAATCTGTAATAATTGTCGAAAAATAAAAATTGCACAAGTGAATCAAACCAAAAATTAGTAAAAGAATCAGATGGGGGTGATTATCAATATGAAGAATGTGAGTGACTAGCATACAACAAAATTTTGACAACCAAAGCATAATAAAATGAAACTCAGTGGGTAAGATATTGAAATATAAAAGAAATTGGTCTCTCATATGTGTTGTTTTTACAAGCTCCTTCAGAAAGCTAATTTATTTGCAAGGGTTGTCAATTGATGTATAGTTTGAGCACGGTTCCAGAATTATATAGTTTGGATTTTGTTTGCGTTCTTGTATATACTGCAATAAAGCAGAAACATCTCACCAACACATATTCAACTCAAACCCTCAAGTAACAGCATCAGATCTACTCACTCTCAGCTCAAGAAACTCCACAAATTGCCAAAAAATCCAAACCAAATGTTAGACCAAACCCAGGTTTAGGTCAAAAAGTAAGTACCAAAAACCAAATAACCCAACATATTTTATCCAGATTAGGCATTAGTTGATTTAGACTTTAAGCGTAGATTTCGTTTAATTTAAGATGTCATGGAACACATGTTGGTTAGCATTAGCAAATTTAGAATCAAAGATGTTAACAAGACTTTTTGTCATCTTTTTTGTTTCAGGCTTATTTCGATTAATTAAAGATGTCATGAATCATATTGATTTAAAAAAAAATCAATTAATTCATTTTTTTCGGAAACCGTATAAAAATTTCTTTTAAAGTAAAAAGTTTTTGAAATAATTTGAATCTTTGAAAAACTGTTTACAATTCCCAAAAAAAAGATTTTTTTTTTATTGTATTGCTTCTTATATTTAGTTTTTTGACCCACAAATTTATTATTTCGATATTTATTTAAAACATAATATTCTTACATAGCAGGCAAGCGAGCAACAAGTTGCGCCGCAAGCCCTTTTTGAATTGCAAAGCCTATTCTTTTGAAAATAAACTCTCTTGAACCGGGGGTCATGACATTGATGTGCATGACTTTCTGAACTCTTTTAAGGAGTCCAACCGCCTCAGGATCCAAGAAACCAAAAGTATCAAAATCAAAGGGAATAAAAGTGAGTCTATTATCAATACATGCTTTCTCATGCTTCGCTATCTTACCTGAGGCATCTCTCAGCGCTGCTTGGCCGACAGTAAAGGTACCATGTCCAATGCTTACTAACGGAGAAACCCCCATGAGGTCAACACATGCATGTTTTCCATTATCCCATCCAAAGATAAGTACGTCTGCTGGTCTGAGTGTGGATCTCCCCTCCAGTGGGTTTTTCAAAAAGTTGACAGCCGCTTCCTTCTTTGCTGAAATACCAGCTCGCCAGAACACATCATATAAGATATCTATCACATGATTATATATAAACTTAAAACCAGGATCTACCTTACAATGGACAGCATGTTCCCCATATGTGTCTAGGCATCCTGTGAAGCAAGTAGAGCATCGCGAATCAGAAGGGTATAAAGGGATCATTAACCTGTTGTTTGTACCATAAGTAAAAATACCACTTAATGGGCCAAATTGTTACTTGAATCATCTTTTGGCCCTCATCCAAGCCCGCTAGCCAGTCAACCAAAGCAGTCCACTCGCCTGCACAGACCGGTCAATGGTCAAAGCCAGTCAATGGTCAAAGTCAGTCAACTGTCAAAGTTAACATCCGGTCAAGGTCAATGGTCAACCGACTGTCAACTATCGAAGTCGGTCGCACCCCTAGCCAATTTTATGTCTTGCATCCAGCAACGCGGATAACCAATTCCCATCCAATATCTAGTCTGCCAGCCAGTTATGCTGCCAGCCAGTCCATCTAGTCTGCCAGCCAGTTATGCTGCCAGCCAGTCCATCCAGTCTGCCAGCCAGTCCATCCAGTCTGAACAGTCCATCCATTATGCAGAATTAATACATGGAGTCATGAATGTGCAATTCCATGCAACAATCATTCCAGCAGTTTCAGCCATAAATCATCATGAAGGCATGCAAAATTGAATTCCAGCAGTTTCAGCCATGCAACACAAATTGCAGCAGTTTCAGTCATGCAGCACTAATTGTAGCAGTTTCGGACATGCAGAATTAATTCCAGCCGTTTCATATAGAATTGAATATGGAGGATTGAATGGGGTAGTTAATGCAATTTATTCTTATGTTGAAATTAGTTACTGCATTGTATAAATAGGGAGAGCAGAAATAGGGGGGGGGGCAAAAGGGAGAGAAAATCATATGCTGTAATACAAATTGTCAATAAGAAATTACTCCCCAAGGGGATTCACCCATGGACGTAGGCAGCCATGTCGAACCACGTTAAAACTCTGTGTTTCCTTCCGTTCTTCAAATCAACCTCTAACCCTAAATCCATAGATAATAATCAATTCATCGTGTTTCGTGCCCAAAAGTGATTTTGGGTACAAACACTTGTATTTAAGGATGGATCGGTACTCCACGGGTGACATCTTCTGTCCCAGGCCCTCAATTGGAATAGCTAGAAGGAAGTCTTGGGCATGCGTTTCTCGTAAACATCCAAATACAGCTTTCTGTCTCTCTGATAACTCATAATCTCGATCCATGTCTTTAACCACTTTAACAAAAAGGGCACTCGCCAGGTTACTTTGTGCTTTAAGGGGGGCGGTGTCCTTACTAGTGAAACTGCTAAAGTCATAATCAGGAAGAGTTTCCTTTAATGCCTCCAAAGCCTTACGAAAATTGTCATCCATACCTTCCACTCCAGCATCCCTTAATATGTGATCTTGTAAACCCCATGATTTCACACGCGATGCAAGAAATGCATAATACGTTTTTTGACTATATTATTTTTTGTTCGTAATTTTCTCATATCATCTATACTAACTAAGTTATCAAAAAAAATAATATCTATACTAACTAAATACCAACCAAAGCTCGGTAGAGTCATGATGTAAACCCTATTTTTAATTATATTAAAAAAAAATAAAAAATTATACTAACTAATTATGAAATAAAAAAAATCCTATGACATTCCAATTGGTAACTTTTAATATTTGTGGCGGATTTTGTAACAAACTACTTTGGCAACCAGCGTGTACTAAAGTAGAAGAATAACGGGAACAACCAAGTTTAGCTTACAACTTAATTTATCTGAGTTGAAAATATAATGAAGTTGCTCAAAAGTGAACCAATGCTAGGAAATCTACAGAGCATAAGAATGAATAATGCAGTTAGGTGGCATCCATTCTTTAGGTTGGTAACCACATCAGGTCTCCAACACAATTTCTGTAGCTTATTATCCCTTGCAAGAAATTGTAACTTCTTCCGGTCTCTTCTATGTATGAATACTCAAAATATCCTTGCACCCTGAAACAATCAAAACTGAGTCTACTGAGACCACTAACATGAAGGATGATAAACCATGGAGTGGTACAAAAATGAGTTTGCTGAGATGTCGTAAAATAACATGACCCGTTACACTTCATTTCACTGGACCACATGGCCAACGTACCTTTGTAGAAAGTATTTACTGCTAGCCAGCTTCAACAGCTATAAAAACCAGAGAAAAACTACAATAAACATCAAGATTATTTTAAACCACAACACATAAACACCATTGCAATATCCAAACTCAAAGATCATTGAGGGAGAAAATTTCATTAGTGTATAAGTATAAAATATTTGTATGTGCCTTCCAAGGAGCACATAAACACTGGCAGCCTGGGACTACATCCCAGATTTTTTTTTCATTATTCAATTTCACCGGAAATATCAAAATGATACCATTTATTTACCTCATCACCTATCCATTCATATGGATCCATTAGTCTAGATTAGTCATCGCAGTTTACTAATGACCTATGTACGATTATCATCATAGTGTTCTCCATGTACTTTATTGTGGCATAGACACACCGATAACAAAGCATCAATGAATTTGTTTTGATATGTAAAAGAACACACAAAAAAACCAGGGAGACTCCATGTATTTTTGTGGGTGGATATATATACGTTCCTACAAAACACAATAGCATTGATAAACATTTGCGCAGAAGTCATTGCACTCATGCGCATAAAACTCATTACTATAGCTCTAATAAAAAAAAACTGCCATAATAGTATTTCTAATTGGCACCTATTTACCTTTTCTTCACCACTGGCATTGAATATTTATGTTTTCTCGGAACCTCTCCATGAATACCCATAACTTGGCACCTATGACAATAGTTTTGGGTTAGTAATGATCTGAAGAGTAGTAATTATGGTTATAAAACAACATACAAATGCTACAAATACAATTAATATACATAATACAAATGAAATTGATAGTCTGATCGATAGACATTTACGGATAAACGCAACAACAACATGAGAAAAATATATGAAAAAAACACACAATCATTTCAATTTCAAATAATGGATTCCCAGTGAGTGGACGTATCAGATTACTCGCACCAATTCGTCTAAAGGACCATATCTCTAACCAACAAAAGCTTTTGGATGTTAATGAAATTATCAACAAAAGTAAAGGTTGCATCAAAAAAATCACAAAATAAATTGTTATCATCTGCCAACCTCATGAGATAAACACACAGACAACATCTAACGATCAAAATATAAAGCGTACATACACCTAACATGAAATAGTAAAAAAAAAACAAAACAAAAAAAAAAAACCAGTATAGACCCCATGCCAATGCTACCTCCAACATTTCCCAAACCTGTCAAATCCCACCTAGATCCCCCAAATCAAACAAAGAACACAAAGAGTTAGAGAAATCAATCTAAACATAAAAGCATTTTTATTTCCTAGGAAAGAGGTGATTTCACTCACTTACATTCAGAGGAGATGAGCAGTGAAAAAGGGAGATGGAGTTAGAGTTGGAGTTCACACCAATTCGTCTAAAGGACCATATCTCTAACCAACATTGCCAACAGTTCAATAGAAAGTAGAAGAACTTTTGACAGTACAAGATTGATATGGTAAATTTATTAATGTAATTTTCTACTAACAGTGAAGTTTCAAATACAAAGTTCACTGGGACATTTTCTCAAAAAGTTAGCAAACCCAGTTTACAAACACCAACAAATACCTCGATCAACCCTATTTTTCAAACCCTAAAATACAATAAAAAAAAAAAAAACAACAACAAACCCTAGTTATAAAACCATTCGAAATTAGTAATCACTAGTTTTGAGATACCAAGTATTAACGAATCCTACCTAAAGAATTTAACCTTTCACCTTCAAAAAAAGAAAAGCGAATCGTACCTAAAATTGGGTTAAAATTGATCGATCAAGCGATTTGAGAGATTTCAGACAACTGGGAAAGTTTCTCTTTCGCTTTATATAATTCTATCTCCTCCGACTAGGCAGCTGACTGTAATATGCATTAGCTGACCGTAATATACCCACACATGACTATGCATAAAAAGTCAGGACATTAATGGCATGTTAGTAAATAAAAACTAACATTTATCCATATATGTCCATAAATCCTATTTTTGTGTATTTTTTTATTTGTCCGATATTTCTAGAAGATTTTATGAAAAGAGGGTCATTTTAGATAATTAAAACACAATTTACTCGAGATAATAATGCTTACTTTGAGTTTTATCCTGATGTTTTCTATATTAAGGATCGTACATCGGGGAAAGTTTTTCTAGCAGGCAAGAGTAAAGATGGTTTATATCACATTCCTACATCAGTAAATGTTGTTGGTCTTTTATGCATTACATACATGTTTTGGTGCTCAAACTTCGGATCCAGAATTAAAAAAGCCAAGTGATGATACTGGGTGTTGTAATTCATATCTCACATTTAATTAATCTTGTATGGAACTGTGAGATCATTTCTTGAGATATAGATGTAGTAGAGTGATGTCAGATTTCCGATAGTCAATGTTTAGGGTTGTATATTCTCAAGTTCCATATCAAGTACTTTAGTAACGGTCACCGTTCCAAAACCCAAAAGTTGATACTTGTGGTTCCATTCTTTAGAAATTTCAAGATCTTATAATTATGTCCAACACTAAGTAGGCAATTCATCCAATCAGCCAAATGAAGATGATTCAATTAGATGTTAGAGGTTAGGCCTCTCTCTCAAGTGAAGTACTATTAGGTTGTGCTAATCATACGAAACATCCATTCCCCCCTTAGGGAAATCTACCTGTCAGTATGGGAAATCTCACGATTCTTAGACGTTGGAAGATAGAAATATAAGTTGGATTGGCTTAATCACCCAAAATAGCATTCATTTTGAAGTTTCCAACTAGAAAGTCAGGTAAACAGAAACAAGTTGTCTATTGATCACCCTCACTTGACAATAACATTCACAGCATATTAAAGCAACACACTACAAATAAAGAAATCAGGTCGATTGGTAATGAAGTGTGATACCATTTACAAAACAACAACGGAACAATTATGATCAGTCACTAAAGTCATAAGCATCAATCATTACATTTAGCACCTCCATCAACGAAAAACACAAATATAAATGAATCACATTCTAACTTCTTTCGTTTTGGAGTCACCCATCATTCTTTATCCAAAATTACATTATCAGGACCACGAAACCAGTTTCTTATCAGTTCGATTCATCATCTCTTTCTTCCAGTGTAGACTTGATCTGAATACGGGTTTCACCAAAGCGAATGTTCGTAACTGCATACTACAATTGTGTTTTATTGGTGGTGGTATTGGTGATCAATATCACAACCCATTATCAAATCTGAAGTTCACTATTAAGACGGCGTTAGAAAATAAAGGAGGAAGAAGAAGAAGAAGAAGAAGAAGAAGAAGAAGAAGAAGAAGGAGAATCAGTAAGAGTGAGAGCTAAATGAGACCAAGAAACCATAACTCGGCTGCTTAAATAGTAGGGGCAAATAAAAACATAGACAAGTAAAAATGTCAATTACTTATTAATGATTCTATTGTTGTTTTTAGTTTTTTTCAGACTGATAAGTGCATAAATAACTTTCCTCTCTGAGTGTTTGCAGCTTCAAAAAAAGTTGTTTCTGTTGTAGTAGCTAGGAACGAAGAATCAGACTTACAATCCAAACACAACTCCACATTCAAAGTATATTTTCTTAAAAAAAGTTCCCCTTTAAAAATGCTGAAAATGATTGTAAGGCTTTTGTAATTTGGGATTCCAAAGTTCAAAGAAGACCAAACATTGATCTAACAAAGTTCAAATGGTTTTGTTTGATGTTGTAGGCTCGTAAACAAGAAAGATTATAGTAGAAGGAACAAAGAGAGTCTAAACTTTGTGAGACGGGCATGTGTAGACTAATAAAATTTGATTTCATATTTTGAAATGAATAGCGTAGATGGTAATGCAAATAGTTATTTTATTGGGGAAAATCCATGCCTCATACTCGCATGTTATCAGAAAAATAGTCAGACAAAAACTAGATTCTTGTATAAGAGTCCGAGACCCGATAAGCTGAATCCTTAAAAATAGAATTAGTAGAAGGAGCTTGTGGAATAGAGAACATGGTGAAATAGTCAAAGGATGGGAGATTTTTTCTGTTGCCCTCATGCAGGTAATCTAGGGGATACTAACCATACCGAAGAATAAATAATATAATGTTCATGGTGTATGATGACATGCGCGTAACAGAGTTTAAAAGATTATACTGTAGGGGAGTATTATCATCATCACTAAGGTGAAACAAAGAAAATTTACTCAAGTTAATGAGGGTAAGGCCCTTACGGTAAGGGCACTGTTGTATTATGTCTAGCGGGCTAGTTCTGTAGGCCACTTGTGGTGCCCCATCAAAGTTTTTAATTACCCTTGAAAAGAAAGATAAGGCAACGCCACATATCTTAGGGTTTTACTTATAAACCGTCCACAATCTTACATCTCACTCACTGAAACCAAACTACAGCTTGGATGTTTTAGTCTCCTGACTCTCCACCCTGATCTGAATCTTGAAATCTAGAAGAAGCAATTTCGTTTTGATTTTATCTAATTGAGAAATGGATTATTTGGAAGAACATCCTCATATCTACTACCAACATAATTTCTCCTCTCAAAAGTAAGTCGGGAACCAGTGGCTATAGAAAGGAGAAGATAGATGTATTGTTAAATTCAAAGAAAGAGGATGATAGATGTGTTGGTAAGCTCATGGGTGAAGATCGATGAAACATTTAAATCTCATCTTTTGATGTTTCTGTGTCTTCATATACACACCCATCCATCTATTGCATAAATCATGTGGTCTTGTCTACCTTTTCAGCAGTTTCTAATTTAGCCAAGTTCATGTAAAGATTTCAACTTCATGGCACTATGGAGTTCTCTCTATCTAGTTAACTACTCTTTTTTTGGGAAAATTATACATAAAAACCTTGTTGATTGTAACAAAACAATTTGAAGCAAAAAAAAAAAAAGGAGTATATACAGAAATAGGCCTGGTCTGGACCCTCGCTTTCATTTCTAGGACACTTTTTTTATTTCTTCCTAGACTAGGCAAGTTAAACGGATTACATCCACTTTAACTATCTCGGTCAATATATCACGTTGACTTGTCAATATCTCATCAAAATATCATATGGGGAGATCTCATAGATGTGGTAAGATTACTTAAATGTCCTTCAGGCACATTAGATAAGATATCCACGTGTATTGATCTGAAAGCCTGTCTTAGATATCCATATCTCAAAGAAATTGGACGGTCTAGATGCTTCGATGCCTCTAATAGCATAAGAGAGACGAACCGATTCTTATTTTCTTCTTCGTTTTTCTCTCTGGTTCATCTAAATCAATTTCGATTTTTTTATTGATTGTTAACGTAGAGAAGCTAGGGTTTCTAGATTGCAGTGGAGGAACAAATGATTGATATTGGCTAGAAATAGGGAAGATGCAAGCGCCATGGCTATCATGGTGCCACTTTAGCAGTGCCGCGTAAGAGGTGCCACGTACGCACTATGTGATGACGTATATAGGGTCAACACATCTGGTTGGGTCGAAATAACTGATTCAAAGGACTGTCTTGTCATTTTAAGTGCACCTAACGGTGCTAACTTTCCATCCATCACTTTTGGTCAAAACTTGAATAGTCTAGCAATAAATAAAAAAAGTGGCCTAGATTTGAAAAGCACCAAAAAAACAGGCCTATTTCTGTAAAAAGCCCAAAAAATAAATAGTCAGAAGCGAAATGTAAATATTTATTTTTTTGATTTTGTAATACTCTTGGGTCTAGATAATATGATGTCTTCTGGATACCAAATTTTCAGGCATATAAAGAGAACATGCCTAAAAGAACATGCCTTTGCTTAGTGTGTGGTTTGATGATTGCCACCTGGGGATAAGGCGTTAGCACATAACAAGGCGGTCGGAGAGAAGTCTCATATTAGCAACTGCATCCACCAGAAAGTTCTCATCACTCAACTTTTACTTAGTATGTAGTATATAAAGCTGCTTTAAGAGTGTCAAAATATTTTGTTTACTCACATTCATTTTGAAAGTTCGCACATTATAATGATGGAAAGAATAATTCAGCTTTCTCGTACCTGTGATGGACTAAAACCTATTTGCATCTGGCATTCAACTTATATTTGAACCTTTAGATACTTAATAAACAACAGTTTGTATACACTCACCCCAAAATGAATATAGGTAACCCAGATTGAAAAGGAAGAGCACGACCTATATCAAGGAGATGACGATGCTTTCTTTCAACAACACTTTTTTGTAGTGGTGTATCAACACATCTGTGTTGATGGAGAATCCCATGTTAGGCATACCGCATTTGAATTTATTTAGAAAACTCGCAAGATTTACCTTGCTCTTGGAAAAAAAGTAAACTATAAAAGAAAGTTGGATTTTGTCAAATGGGCTAAATTTTTGGGCCTCTTGTTGTGTTGTATTGAATATTTTAGGATAAGAGGCACCGCTAGGAGTAAATTTTTGATGGGGGCGTTTTTTATGATGGGGGTATGAGGGACAAATCATGTCTTGACATGTGTTTTTCTCATTAAATGTTTTAACAAATTGTGTTCCTAAAAATATTAAGGAGTATTAGATGCGGGGTGCCAATGGGTGGTTTTCAATTACCCAGGAGGCAGAAAATTTGTCGAAATGATGGAGATGATGTGTAATATGGTGACAAACAAGTTGTAGTGATTGAAGTTCCATGGCCTAATTCTTCAAGTCCAACTCTAATTCAATACTTGTTCTAATCCGTATTTTGAAATTAATGATCTCTATGTTTGTGCAAGTATTTGGTTGAACTAAAGCTAATTGATCATAACTCATTATATTGTGCAAGTTCATCATAATGTTCTTAGGCTAGCCAACAACACAAATATTAAATTCATATCTTGAATATTATCTCTATTTCTCAATTCAATCAGCAAATCAAACAGATAGAAATCTATGAACCTGATTGATATGAGAAATACCTTGGATGGTACCAAAGACCAATGCCCAAGTGTCAATCAATTTATATCCATCGAATAAGGTCGGATTTATCAACTGATTGAATTAGGGACATCATGTGATATTTTAATTATATAATCAAATATAATGCGGAAAAGAAATAAGACAGACAACATGAATTTTGTTAACGAGGAAACCGCGAAAAAACTTGAATGATATAGAAAAGATATAGAAAAATTCTCTTTAACCCAGCGAAACAACTTGAATGAATATCGAATTAGTTCATGGATCACCAATGTAATAGGCGGTAATGTTAAAGAGCTTATTTTATCATTAAGGACATAATGTTAAAGAGCATATTCTATCATTAAGGCAGGAAGATCTGTTCATCATTCCCGACTCTCTTTGTACTTGTCCATCCTTGATTTCGTAGATGCTAGAAATAACTCGAAGTATCTGCATTCCTAAAAATATATATTTTCCAAAACTTAAGCACCTTGCACTTGGAGGTGTCCTGTTTAGCAATGAGTGCTCGAATGAGAAGCTCTTTTCGAAATGCCCGGTCCTCGAAGATTTTGATTTTGGCGCACTGCACTTATGATACAAGTAATTTTTGTATTTCAATTACTACACTGAAACTCTTGAGAATTTATCATTGGGGTGACCAGGATGGATTACGAGACTGTGGTCTCGAAATTCATTCACCGAATCGTGTTTCTAATGCAGAACGGAAGCGTGAATAAAGAATTTGATAGTAAAAGTAGAAGAATAGTTGAGAAAACTCAATATTGGTTGATATTAATAATGTATTCTAATACAAAAGACTTGTCCCCTATTTATAGAGTAGACAAATAAAACTCATATTCCTAAAATAAGACTCAAACTTTGAAAATAAGAAATCCCTAAAATAAATAATGTTCTACAACTAAATAACTTCTAAAAATAAGTAATTCCAAAAATAAGAAATACTACTCTAAATTAATTAAGCTCTAGCAATAATAATAAAATACTAATCCTAAATCTAGCGAATGTCCTACATCAGGCCCGCCATCTTGAAAAGAATTCGTCTCGAATTAACAAAGTACGGAAGAACATGTGCTACATCAGGCCCGCCATCTTGAAAAGAAGTCGTCTTTGAGTTCACCAAATATTGTAAACGACCCGTCCAACAAATAATATACTTTGAGTATATGGATGACCGTACAATAGAGCACCATAAAATAGATCCTTGAGCACAAAAATTGATGTCGATATTGGTAACAATTCGAGTATTAATTGTTTCGCAATATTTTTGACCAACAAAAATATTCTTATTACCTAGATCTTTATCCTCAACAATAGGAACGGACAATACTTCGACTTGGATAACTTTGAAAACCTGCAGAGAAGGTGTTCATGGTAATTCTATTGTTCGTGAAGAAAGCGTCGGAGCCGGAGATTCTACCATTAGAGGAGTAACCTCACGAATGGTATCTTGAGTTGTGACCAATCTATTTGATCCAAAATAAGCTTTGCTTCTGAGAGATGTTGAAGACTCTTCTTTTGTGATTCCGCAAATTTACGTTGGAGCTCGGCTTGGGATTCTTTACGATTAACAACATGTGCAACCAAATTGGTCGAAATTAATTGAAGTTGACGTTGAGTCTTGAGTTGAGATTCCCTAAGCTGACGTTGGAAATCGGCTTGATCATCCGTAAGTTTTTGTTGGTATTCTATAAGTTTCTGTTGGGACTCCATAATAGAACGTACAAGATTTCCAAGACTAGGGAGATTATCTTTTCCAATGTCCGTCTCTTTGCCTGTCATGGTGTAAAATATCAAAACTGGACGTGAAAATTGACGGAAAAACAGGAAAACGCGAGAACAGAACAAGGATTGGGGTTATCTGGGTAATGTTGGGTTTGGTACGTTCAGTGGGCGTACGACTCTACTGATCAAAGAATAATGGGAGATGAAAAGTCGGTTTGATGTGTATACAGAGTTGGTGGACTTAATAATTAATTAAAGAATAGAGATAAAGGGAACAGTAGTATAAGTTGGCATTGGAAAAGATTAAAAGGAGGTGGAAAAAGTGTGAACGTGATGGAACAGACGTGGTAGAGAAACAATAAAAAGAGAGACAGGTGTTTGTGGCGAGTTATTCAAGGGTTTGGTATTGTATAACAGACGTTGTTTTTTTTATTTATTTTTATAGAAACGAAAATAAAAAAGATAGGGTTTAGAAGAAGAGATGCGGAGATCTCTATAAGTAAAGGTGACGAAAGGGTAAAGAAGTTTAGATGAAAAGAATAAGAGGATCGAAGCCGAAGCTCGTGATGCCACTTAATGCAGAATGGAAGCATGAATAAAGAATTTGATAGTAAAAGTAGAAGAATAGTTGAGAAAACTCAATATTGGTTGATAATAATAATGTATTCTAATACAAAAGACTTGTCCCCTATTTATAGAGTAGACAATAAAACTCATATTCCTAAAATAAGACTCAAACTTGGAAAATAAGAAATCCCTAAAATAAATAATGTTCTACAACTAAATAACTTCTAAAAATAAGTAATTCCAAAAATAAGAAATACTAATCTAAATTAATTAAGCTCTAGGAATAATAATAAAATACTAATCCTAAATCTAACGGATGTCCTACATCAGTTTCTCTCTTCTACCAGGGTTGGTTTGCAAAGGAATTTGTCTTGCATACCTCTCCTAAATTAGTTGAAGCACATGTACTTTTCTTTGAAGAAGATGTTGCAACAAGGTAGCATAGGATGAGCTGCAATACGTCAATAATTCAGTTTCTTCGATCCCTTACGCATGTAAACTGTAAATAGTCTAATTGTTCATGACGCAATGCTACGGTTATTCTTGCTTGCTGCTAAAGCTTGTTGATAAATTTAGAGTAGTTTCTGATATTTTTTTCCGTGTTTAATCTAACTCCTTGAAACTTTTTATTTGTTGCTATTGCCTTATCATGAATAGGCTCTATCTGCATATGATCTATCAAAAAATTTGCCAACATTTCATAAAACCAAACAGTTGATCCTGAGGAAAGATATTGCTCATAAAGCATTAATTGCTTTCTCAAAGCATCACCTAATCTGGAGTCACTTGTATTTGAAAGGCAAGTTTTAGAGACCTTTCGACTCTGCAGGCATACCATCATTTTATAAATAAATAATATAAAAGTATAAGGCGACCTGGTATAAATTTTGTTCACCAATAGGCTTCTCTTAAATGGGTCTTTTTTTGGCATGAAAATATCGAACACAATTTTCGGCCAGTAAATGGAATTTTGCTTGAATCATTTGAAATTATCTTATCTACTCATATAATTGATGGTAGATCTTTTGGAATTACAACCAGTAGCATCTACCATCAAGTGTTGGGGGAGGCTTACGAAATCCGAGCCACTATGCGCAATACTAAACCTACACAAGCAATGATATACAAATTCGGAATAACAACAAACTACGCAATATGGAAACAATCACACAACACCGACAATTACGTGGAAAACCCCCTCCAAGGTAAAGGGTAAAAAACCACGGGCAAATCTTCCACTATAATGGGTTACACACAATTCTCCCAAATTTGGGGATAACAACAACCTCAAGGTGCCTATAGCACTTGGATATCAATTTGCCTAATTACACTCACCCCTAAGGATGGATCAACAATTCATTCATATATAATATGAGATTCACTATCAATTTGAGAAATATAAGTGAATTGAGATACTTACTACTAGGGTTTGACAAACCCTAGATTTTTACCCCTTTGAAGAGATGTGGAAATTGATCAATCAATTCTCCACCTCAACAACCAAAAGATCCTTAGCTAAGAACCCTTTCTCCTTATCTTCAAGATGCTTCAATCTCACCAAAAATTGGTGGTTTAATCTCTCTACCTCACTCGCTCTCTTTTCTTCTTCTTCCTCTCTTTCTCTTTCTTCTCAAAAACAAGAAGAGCTCGAATTAAGTCTCATGTGTTATAAACTAATGTTTATTTACTAAGATGCCCTTTGTGTCTTAGATTAGGGTTTACACGTCTTGGGCACCAAGTCTTCTATCTATATAAATAGAGGCTTAAACTTTGTATTCTACACACATATGAATGGAATTCTCTCTACTTCGTATCCCTATTTTCTGTCCTCTTCTCTATTTACAATACGTAATCAGCACGCCCTACGCTGATCTTTAAACAAAAAAAAAAAGAAATAAAAAAAGAAGTGAAATCCATGATATAATATTATTTACAATTTCTTCTATTCTTTTTTTTTTACACGGTTTAACCTAACTTTAGTTTTCACAAATCATATTAATTTAATTATTTACGATTTTGTAGTTTTGTAGCCGTGTACTAATTAACCTCTTCTCGTTTTTGTTTCATTGCATGTACACACAGCTTGGTTTGATATAAACCCAATGGTGTTATTCTGTGATAACAAAAGGAATCCACTTTCAAGAAACATGGGCTGAGAGACACAACAATTGGCGTTGGATCCCATCTTTTCCAGTATCGGTATTTTTGTTTTGTCTCTTTCTTATATATTTTTCAATAGTCATCAAGTTGCTGTTCTATATATACTATTTTTTTAGTTCATATATTTCGTTATCTATTTTTGGGTGATCAAATCTTTTTGATTTTGATTTCCTTTCTTCTCTAATCCTTTATATAGAGAATAAAAAAATATATTAAAAAAATAGTTTATAGTTTCTATTCCTTTAATGAAACTATAATTACCAAAATAAAAAATTGGTGTTTTCCCTCTATTTCTTTTCAAAGAGAAAGAAAAAAAAATAGCCATCAAAAGATGGTTTATAGTTTCTATCCTTCTAAAAGAAACTATAATAACCAAAATTGGTGTTGTCGCAATTGAAACACCTTTACGGTAATTAATCACATGCATGGTTGAAAAACCTACGGCCAATTTAATTGGTATCTTCATCCATTAGACGAAGATCATGTGATTAATGGTTTCAATTTTTTTTTTCCTTTTTGTAAGAAACCATCCATCAGTTGATTATGCGATATTGAAAATGACAATTTTTTTTTTAATTTGTCGATACTATTTTTTTAATTGTAAAAATGAATAAAAATCCATCTAAGATGGTTTATAGTTTCTATTCCTTTAAAGGAACTATAATCACCAAAGTTTGGTGTTATCACGATTTGGATACCTTTACGGTGTATCTAATCACATGCATGGTTGAAAAACCTACGTCCAACTAAGTTGGTATCTTTGTCCTATATACAAAGATCATGTGATTTATTCATGGTTTCTATATCTTTACAAGAATCCATACATCGACCACAAAAGTGGATTTTTCCATTGCGATGACTAAAAAGACAATATTTTTAATTTTGTCGATACGAGATTTTGAAAAATCGTATAAACTAATTGGTGCCAGTTTTTTCTAATTTTTTTGCCAAAATAGAGTGACTATTTCATCCACATAATGGATTTCTTTCTCAAAGTTGGTAAAGACAAGATTTCTTTGTTTTCTTAAAAAGAATCATATAAGCCAATTTAATTTGGTTTTCTCTATCGACTTCAGAATGAGATACCGTTATTACAGTATTCGAAATTGTAAACACCGATGAAACTAAGAATTGTGGAGTTCCCTAGGGATATTGAGCAATCTTTGTTTTATTTCTTCATCTTAATATTCTCTAAAATTAATATTTCCACTTGTAGTTGGAATTGGACACTAAAGATCAAAGGTTGCGCACCAGGCTTGTTAGCCAAAATCATTAGTCCTTGTAGTGACTATATTGGTCTTGAAATTAATTTCTTTTGATGAAATAAAGTGTCTATAATTTCATTCTTATGCGAATGAATATCTTGTCATCCCTATAGGTCATTGGAGATTTATGTTTTCTTGCACTAACCAATCCACGGTTGATTTTAAATTTGTACATCACTACAATTTTATTTATTTATTTGGACATTTTTTATGGCTTTTAAAGTCATTATCTACGGTCCAACTGGTGTTGTTAAAGTCCAGATGTTATTACGAGTATATTTCCTCGATTTAATCGGGTAATACTCTGCGAACTTGTTTTCGTATATAAGACGATTATATTTCCGCCATAATCAGGGAAAGACTATACATTACTAGACATTTCTCTCCCATTTTAATCAAATCGAAAAAGGCTTCATACTAGGCGTGAAAATATCTCATATAGCTTTAATATAAGCTTGTGCCATTTGAAAAGAAAATTCAATCACATATAGGAAGCAAGTAGCAATTTTTTTTTATAAGCTACAAATAGTGCTCCAACAGAGACTATCATAATACGATTCACATTCTCAAAATTCATATCTCCTCATTTGAATGATAAGGATATTATAATGCCCGCGGGTGCTGGTACCAATAATTCTTTTGAATTTTTCAATATATGCATACATTAGAGAATTGTGTGAGCTCATAGTAAGCTAATTTTGTTGTCGAATATTACAGTAGCTACTAAAATAATAAATATGGTGGTTGTTAACCCCTCTGCAGAGAAATATCGACATAAGTGATTGGTTGGCATACAATCCAAATTGGATTAGTTTCTCAATTAACGCAATTTTTGGATCCAAGACTTAACACTTTAAGAATGTTCCTATTAATTACAGGCTAGTGTAGTCATAATACGTTATACGAGAAATACGTTCGTTGTGAAAACGAATTGAGGGTTTTCTTTTTGATCAGACCCTAGGATTGGTTCAACAATTGTTCTTCTTATAAGACACATTTAGCGTGGTAGTCCTTGAAGGACTCGTATGTGGTCGGATAACATATTCA
The DNA here is from genome assembly GCA_023529315.1 of Papaver bracteatum. Taxonomy (NCBI): domain Eukaryota; kingdom Viridiplantae; phylum Streptophyta; class Magnoliopsida; order Ranunculales; family Papaveraceae; genus Papaver; species Papaver bracteatum. The sequence continues at coordinate 728,836 of JAJJWX010004858.1, read as the reverse complement.
AATTTGTAATCCTTGTAGGATTCAAATTATATTCTGGTAGCCACTTGAATTGATTATGTCAAGTTCACAATCCTTCAAGTGTTTTTATAAATTTGGTACAAAACCAAAAATCCGGATTAATTAGTTGATGTTATCAACATTATGGGTCTCTTGAGGAGTCCTTAAAAACACAAAAATCCACGCTTTGGCAGCATGAATTCTATATTTTCTTTTCTTTCTGAAAACTGCAGTTGGAATTATGCTAGCTTAAACTTGTCTTTGAAATAGACTAAAGTTATTTTTTTTGATGCTTGTCTTCTGTAAAACTCATATAGTTGGGTTAGCATCAATATTTACGTCAAAAGTTGTACTCTTTTTCCTTCGTTCAGGTTTTGTCCCATGTGGTTTTCCTGACAAGGTTTTAATGAGGCAACATCTCATTGACGTTTAATTTTCTTTCAAAATGTTGATATTTGTGCTCTTTTTCCTTCGTCCATATTTTTTTTCCCACTGGGTTTTTAAAGGAAAAGTTTTAGTGAGGAAATTAAATTCAACATGGTGGTCATCCAAGGGGGAGTTGTATCGATTTCGGTTATTTGGTGGATTCCCACCATTAACTAGTTCATTTTGTTATACCACATCAACATAAATATCTCCTAGGAATTTGGATATCATTTTGATCCATATAAGTTATGATCACAAATTTGTTCACCTTTGGTACCTTAACTACATATTGGCACCTTGTTGAAGAAACTACATCATCTCCGAAGATAGCAAACCAAGACGCAAGTTCTCAATACATTTGGAGAAGCTTGAAGATTCAAGTACACTACTATTAGAAGACTAACACAAAAGAAGACTTCATCAGAACAAATATCTTCTACATTCAAGAAATTCGTTCACCAAAATTGGGAAGTCTCGACTCAAAGATTTGCAAGCCAAGAATTTACTGAAGTACTCATCAGGGGGAGCGTCATCATCAAATTAAGGTGCATTCACCGGACTTTATCAAGTTGTACTCTTTTTCCTTCGTCAAGGTTTTGTCCCACTGGGTTTTCCTTGTCAAGGTTTTAATGAGGCAACATTTGCGTGTCCAACACTGTTTCGAGTCTTTACATGCTTATGAAATTTCAGGTTTTTCTCTTTTGAGATTTCCTGGTATATTTGTAATGACTAAGCCACAGTGGTCATCAGGGGAGTGTTATAAACTAATGTTTATTTACTAAGATGCCCTTTGTGTCTAAGATTAGGGTTTACACGTCTTGGGCACCAAGTCTTCTATCTATATAAATAGAGGCTTAAACTTTGTATTCTACACACATATGAATGGAATTCTCTCTACTTCTTCTCCTTATTTTCTGTCCTCTTCTCTATTTACAATATCCTGGATGTTTTCTTCCTTTGTTATAACATAACAAAGACACCAAGTTCTCCCCACTGTCTAAGGGGCATCCAAACTTGTTGGGCCATGAGACGTGACCCCAACATCAAGTACATTCAAAAAGTTTTATCTAATTCTTAGGCACCCATATGGATATGGTATCATCACTGATCACTAAGATTCTTGATATTCATCTTTGTTTTAGCGATGAAGTGGCAATAATAGGCTGGATATCAAAACACCCTGGATATCATTTTTTTTCAATCGAGCAAAGGTAAAAGAATTTATAGAAGGCCTACCAGAAGTAAGCGAAAAGTGGCTCGCAAAGATCTAACAGACACAAACACGAGCAGCTCGAAAAGAGCCACAAGAAAAAAATAGACGGAACAACCCGAAAACGAAAACAACTAAGGAATGAATCAGATTCGAGCGCCTCCATCAACGACAAACACAAATAGAAATGAATCACATTCGAACTTCTTTCGTTTTGGAGTAACCCATCATTCTTTCTCCAAAATTACATTATCAGCACCACGAAACCAGTTTCTTATCAGTTCGATTCATCAGCTCTTTCTTCCAGTGTAGACTTGATCTGAATACGGGTTTCACCAAAGAGACTGTTCATAACTGCATACTACAATTGAGTTTTATTGGTGGTGGTGTTGATGATCAATATCACAACCCATGATCAGATCTGATGTTCACTATTAAGACGGTGTTAGAAATCAAAGGAAGAAGAAGAAGAAGAGTAGGAGAAGCAGTAAGAGTGAGAGCTAAATGAGACCAAGAAACCATAACTCGGCTGCTTAAATAGTAGGGGAAAATAAAAACATAGACAAGTAAAAATCTCAATTACTTATTAATGATTCTATTGTTGTTTTTAATTTTTTTCAGACTGAAAAGTGCATAGATAACTTTCCTCTCTGAGTTTTTTCACCTTCAAAAAAAGTTGTTTCTGTTGCAGTAGGAACGAAGAATCAGACTTACAATCCAAACACAACTCCACATTCAAAGTATATTTTCTTAAAAAAAGTTCCCCTTTAAAAATGCTGACAATGATTTGTAAGGCCTTTGTAATTTGGGATTCCAAAGTTCAAAGAAGACCAAACATTGGTCTAACAAAGTTCGAATGGTTTTGTTTGATGTTGTAGGCTCGTAAACGGGAAAGATTATAGTAGAAGGAACAAAGAGAGTCTAAACTTTGTGAGGCGGGCATGTGTAGACTAATAAAATTTGAGTTCATATTTTGAAATGAATAGCATTGATGGTAATGGAAATAGTTATTTTATTGGGGAAAATCCATGCCTCATACTCGCATGTTATCAGGAAAAGAGTCAGACGAAGACTAGCTTCTTGTATAGTCCGAGACCCGATAAGCTTAATCCTTAAAAATAGAATTAGCAGAAGGACTTGTGGAATAGAGAGCATGGTGGAATAGTCAAAGGCTGGATGTTTTTTTCAGTTGCCCTCATGCAGGTAATCTAGGGGATACTAACCATACCGAAGAATAAATAAGATAACGTTCATGGTGTATGATGACATGCCCGTAACAGAGATTAAATGATTTTACTGTAGGGGAGTATTATCATCATTACTAAGGGTAGTGTGAAACAAAGAAAATTTATTCAAGTTAATGAGGGTAAGGCCCTTACCTTAAGGGCACTGTTGTATTATATCTAGCGGGCTAGTTCAGTAGGCCTCTTGTTGTGCCCCATCGAAGTTGTTAATTACCCTTGAAAAGACAGATAACAGAACACCACATATCTTAGGGTTTTGCTTGTAAACCGGACACACTCTTACATCTCACTCACTGAAACCAAACTACCACTTGGACGTTTTAGTCTCCTGACTCTCCACCCTGATCTGAATCTTGAAATCTAGAAGAAGAAATTTCTTTTTGATTTTCTCTAATTGATAAATGGATTATTTGGAAGAACATCCTCATATCTACTACCAACATAATGATTTCTCCACTCAAAAGTAATTCGGATCCGAAGAAGATAGATGTGTTGGTAAATTCAAATAAAGAGGATGATAGATGTGTTGGTAAGCTCGTGGGTAAAGATCGATGAAACATTTAAATATCATCTTTTGATGTTTCTATGTCTTCATCTGCGCACCCATCCATCTATTGCATAAATCCTGCGGTCTTGTCTACCTTTTCATGGGCTTCTAATTTATCCATGTTCATGTAAAGATTTCAACTGCAGGGCACTATGGAGTTCTCTCTATCTAGTTAACTACTTGTTTTTTGGGAAAATTATACATAAAAACCTTGTTGATTGTAATCAAGAAATTTGAAGCAAAAAAAAATAGTCGGAAGCGAAATGTAAATATTATTTTTTTGATTTTGTAATACTCTTGGGTCTAGATAATATGATGTCTTCCTGGATCCCAACTTTTCAGGCATATAATTAAAGAGACATGCCTAAAAGAACATGCCCCCATCAGTCAAACATATAATCGGTAGTTTAATAAATCTCATGCTTCAAAAAAAAAAAATAATCGGTAGTTCGAAGTGCATAATGCTAGATGGAACCATCACGTAAATTAATGATAAGCTTTTAAGCATTTTGAAGTCTGTTCTCCGGAAAAATCACCAGAATTTTGAAGCCGTGTGTTTTCTGATGGGGGCATGTGAGACAAATCATGTCTTGAATGTGTTTTTCTAATTAATTGATTCCATCAAATTTTATTTCCAAACATATAAAAGAAGTGTATTTTTGGTGAAAATAATAGTTATCTTAATTTTTGATATTTTATCATTGATATTTTTAGTAACAGAATTTGTTAAAACAATTAATTGAAAAAATACATATCAAGACATGATTTGTCCCCCATGCCCCCATCATAAAACGCCCCCATCAAAAATTTACTCAACTATAATTCAGTACTTGTTCTAATCCGTATTATGAAATTAATGATCTCTATGTTTGTGCAAGTATTTGGTTGAACTAAAGCTAATTGATCGTAACCCATTATATTGTGCAAGTTCATCATAACGTTCTTGAGCTAGCTACCAACACAAATCTTGAATTTATATCTTCTCAACAACCACAACACAACACTATAATCTCCTATGTTAAAAATTATCAGATGCCAACCCTGCACCATTATAAAAAACTTCACTGGTAATCTCTACACCCCCCATTTCTAGTTCAAAATCCGAAAACAAGCACTAATCTCTCAAGTGTAGTACTAATACTGAAAAATTATGCTTCTAAAATAGTCAACAGTTTGATACTACTAACCTAGAAAGCCATCTACTAATTAACCAAGCACATGAATGGAATTTCATTTTCAAGAAGGCAATTTCTGGTTTGGTAAAAGACATTTTCTCATTCTTGAAGGATGAATAGTGGTAGATGCTTGGCTGCAAACGACAAGAAATTGATAGATTCTTTCACATTCATTCAACTTAAAATTAACCACAACATAATTGAAACAAACAACTGTAATCAGATATTCCGATCCCTAGTTAGTAATTCGACGAACAAATCGCAAATTATTCGTTTCAGTCGGGAATGACTCAGTACGGCCGTCCAACTGAAACCCGTACTGCATTCGCGTGTTTTTTGGGAAATACGAACTATGCGTGAATTTGACGTAACGAACAGAATTCGCCGAATCAAATTCGTCCATTTAATTCATCTTAATTCACTGGTCCATCTGGATATTGGGCTTATTTAAAGGATTTTTGACGGCCCAAGCAACTTACACATGTTTTTCTCCATTTAATTCACTGGTCGTCCATCTGGCTATTGGGCTTATTTAAAGGATTTTTGACGTCCCAATTTATTTAAAGGATTTTTGACGGCACAAGAAACTTACACATGTTTTTCTCCAAAAATGCTAACGGAGAGACTCGAAGCCCCGACCTCCATCTCTCTTTCTCACCAGTGCTCCACTAAACCAATGGATATTCAAATATATTTAATATATGTAAGGTAAATAGTGAACAAACCCAAGCTAACCCCTATAATTACATTTTATTTGTATTTAATACAAACCGAATTATGCGTCCCGAATTCACATCTCTAAAACGAATTATACAAGTACGTATAGCGTTCCGATTTATCTCCGAATCACAAACCGTTGACCGGATTTTTGACCGAATTTAAGTTTTACAAATCCGAATTATACACGTACGTATGTCGTTCCGTACGTCTGTCGAACTACGAATTGCTAACTAGGTTCCGATCTCCTTCTAACAAAAAATGATTCACGTACACTTTGACTTTTTCTTAGACACACAGACTCAAAAGGCAGCTCTCACATCAGAATGCAAGATCACTAAGCAGTAACATACAGAGACTACAGTTGATTTAATATATCATACACCTATAAAAATTGATTTTTCCAAATATTGAGGGAAAAAGAAAAGAACTAAGAATATTACTGAGGTCTCGTAGGTCATTGCTTAAATGAAGAAGAAAAACTGGTGAAAACAACACCACTTTTCTTTGTTCTGCAGGCAGTATAAATCAGAATATTTCCTTTCTTCCCTATTATTAAACCCACCACGCCCTATGCTGATATCAATCGATATGCTTTGATTTCAGACAGAAAGGTAATATTGAGGAAAAGAGAGTTTTTGTTTGAGAGGAGAATTTATTATGCTAAGGATTGATGAGTTGTGGAGTATGTGAGAGTTCCTATACAAAACCAAGATTGTATTCATAACCTAAATTTGCAGAATCATTATAAAGATAATTTGCGAAGTGAGTTTTGACAATGAAGAATGGAGAATTGAAGATCAGATCCAGATTTTGAGAGAATGTATACTTGCAGATAATAATAGCTAAATAAGATGCTTATCTCATTGTTCAAAATCGACAAAGTTCGTTTGTTTAACAAATAATAATAGCTTGTAAACTAGATCTGAAACATCTCCAACTTTATTGCGAATAAAATTCTTTAGTTTAGGTTCATATATAAATGAGGAATTGGTAATCATATATCAGTGATCCCATATAGAATTATTATGAGAGGATAAATCATTATGCTGCATTGAACTGAAAAGTATACTTGCGGTATCACCTGATTCCGATAATTTGATCTTTTTCAACAAATCTGGACAACTTTTTTTTTTTCTTTTTTTTTTACTTTGATAAAAAATCTGGACAACTCAAAACTCAATTAGAAGAGTAAATCGAAGATCGAATCTAAGAAAGAAGGAGGAGAAAGGGGGCATAGAAACCCAACACTCTCTCAGTGTAGAAGAAATTTAGCCAAGTGATGCCAAGACTGAAACCCTAACATGATTACTATACACAATATTTATTTACACCTTGCTTACATCACAATTTTCTACCTTTTTTAATGAATGCTAGTACGTTGTATATGACGAATTATGGTAACTAATCTTATTTGACCATAGTAAAAACCATGCCACATCTCCATTTGGATTGGGGGACCATATAAGCGGGGTCACATAACATTTTCGACAATGAAACATTATTCTTGTGATATTGGTCTTAATTTGCAATTACAGACCATTAGATTTTAGGAAAGTTAATGATCTAAGCAACGATTGAGTGGGGATCTAGAGAAACCCTAGATGATGTAAACCCTAGTGCTATATAAATGTCGTTGTGGAACCATCTCCAGCCACGCCTCCTTTGATCAAACTTCATAAACCCCCCTCACTGCTCTTGCGTTTCTATGCTTCTTCGTGTTGTTGTAATCAAAGAGTTCTCATTAACAGATGATGATGAAAGGAGATGGAATAGTGTGTCGTGATTATGGTCTCTCAATTAGCATTCCACAGTGTTTGATTCTTAAAACAGGTTCATTTCATTAAAAAATGTCTCTTTGTTTACTTTACATTTTTCTCTTTGAATATATCTCATCTCTAATATGATTTGATTTTCTTGTGTGCAGGAATCATCAATCAATTTGTCATAATGACTTATCCTCTACAACAAAATTTTTAAACCAACCTGAAGGGAGATTATAGACCATGATGTTCTCTTGTAGCTTGCAAAATATCCCCGACGGTTCTAATCAATTGTACTATCTGTTGTTTAACTTTTTATGACTAACTTCTGGAGATTAGAAAAACATCTACTCAGAAACAAACAAACAAACTTAAACTAACCCTTTTAGTTGCATTTCTTTTTTTACCGCAGAAGGCTACACCTATATAATCAATCTTTGTAATAGAATCTGCTTTACTTTGTTTTCTAGGAAATATATATGGAATTTCTCAGTATCAAATGAAAATTGGGAGCTTGTAATTTATCATGCTCAATTGTCAATTTTTAAGAATGAATCTGAAATCTGAAACAAGAAAAGAAGAACAAGGTTAAATGGTTGCAACAAGAATTGCAAAGGCCTCTTGAGTTGTTGGGTCTTCTCTGGAAATGAAGACAGATCTACTAATGTTTTTCAAGTTGAACTTGAATCTTATATTTTTTGTGTAAAAAGCAACAAGCAACTTTAAAGTATAACGTAGGATTATACTTTGTTTTCCAGCAATCTAAACTTATGTCTAGAATTTCTAAGTATCAATTGAAAATATTTGGTGGTTCCAATTTAGTAACAGTCGTCGAATTTCAAACTAAAGGCAATCTACCTGCTTCACAATTAACTACTCCAAGGGTACGAAATTTCACCAAGTGTGATTGACGGCTGCATGGTTTAAGAGTATTTCAAGAATCACTTTGTACAGTTCCCAATCTTTGAAATTTAAGTTTTCAATTTAATTATGTCCAGCGACGGTAAAGCATCCGGAGGCCCTGCAAGGTGCAAGAGTCACAGCAAGGTGATGCTATGGGGATCTGAGTGATGTTGATCAATAAAAAGATCATGAAATGAAGATGAATAAAAGGGAATGAAAATGGGTATTATTTAATGAAGCCATAACAAGTTGTTAGCTTTGATGATTTTCAGATGTTTTATATGATAAATGGATAAATTTACAGAATGGATTAGATAAGTTGATTTATAATAATAATACTTCTAAGAGTTTCCCGGAATTGAATGATAAGCAGATTAATTCCCACCCCTCACTGTCCGGCCACCAGGTATATAATAATAACACATTAGTTTGAAGGGGCACAGCCAGGAATAAAAATCAAAGATATCCATATCAATTAAAAACACATGAATAATCAAAACTAATCAATTTACATACATATATGGATTGATGATTAAAATTCACGGTTTAATTCTTTTTCCATCAGAATTGTTGTCCATGTTTTTACTTAAACTAACCCCTCTTAACCAGGTTTTCAGTTGGCTCTCCATGACTTGGCTGGTTCCAACCTTATAACCCTCCTGACTGAAATGGCTGGATATAGTGGTGAAGCTACCAGATCCATGGCTTGTCTTCATCTGAATCAAGTGCGAAAATGCCAAAATGTCATCAGTCGGAAAGTTACAATAAAAACCAAAATGCATAGCAGAGGTAGTAGTAGCATCATTAAAAGTACCTTTGAGAAACCATATGGAAACCCATGAGACACCTAGAGAGTTTAGATCCATCAAAATAAATGTAAGTTTATTTTCCTTTATGAAACAAAACTCACTCGAAAATAACAGTGAACTGAAAGTAGTATTAATCAAAACTTGTAGTATAACAATCAAGACTGAGAATAATCGCATTTAGAGGTGTAGTGCTATTTCTTCTATATACCTCATCAAACTGCAACTTGGGTCTTCTGATTAATCAGCATCTTTTATTTGACTTTTGACATGAACAAGAGAAAACCCTCTGAAACTCAAACTCGAATCTCCTCCTTTTACTATAAATTTGGTGTTGACAAGGTTTGAAAATCTTAATCATAACACGAACATAAACCTAATCCAGCAGAGATGAGACAAAGTTATATTAACAAAAATATATGATCCCAAGGAAGCACAGAAAGGAAATTCAGCATTTGTTTTGATTCCTACCTGTTTGATGATCTTATAAGTTCCATCCACCGGATTCCCATATAAAACAACTTCCAGATCCATATGAAGAGGCCATTATTTGTGGTTTTTATTTTTTCCTCTGATTGATTAATTTAGCTGGTGCTGATCTTGAGCTTCTTTTTTCAGCAGATCTGGGATAATAATACGTGTTCAAATACAAGAGGAAAACTAGAAGAAGAAAGGCGGCGCAAAAACACCCTCCCTTTAAGGAAGTGAAGACTGAGATCCCTAAATGTATCTGTATAAACAGATTTTACTTACACCTCTTTTACATCACATGGGCTAAGACCCCTACAGGCTACAAAGCAATGTCCGAGTTCCAATGCAACAACTAGCTAGGTGTACTTGTGCACTGCTGCAATGAAGCAGATCAGTGGTACTATTGGCTCTTCTTGGTATTGTATTTGGTCCATAACTTAACATTCCATCTTATGATGGTCATTGAGAGCAAATATCATCAAGGTAACCTGAATACAGAGATGAATATATTTTATAAAAACTGGAGTGAATTCCAAAGTTTTAACCATGGCGAGCTTACTTTTATAAATAAGTTCAATGTAAAACCTGTAATGATTAGTTATGTACCATTGACCAAAAAACATTCTTTTCATTTTATTTTATTTATTTATTTATTTTTTTTGCTCGGCAAAGAAGAAGCATATATTAAAAGAATGAAAGAATACAAAAGGAAAGAACCCAAAAAAGAAAAACAACCCAGACACCCTAACTTGGTGAGGATTTAGAAAAAATTAGACCATCCCATTATTACATTAGTTGTATTGACACCATAAAGCAGTCCAGGCCATTAGTTATATTCTTTTCATGTTATCTTATCTCAAAGCTGTCCCTGGCTAACGGTGAGGAGGACTAGCTACTATCTAGGTCCTAAATTCACTAGTTATAACTGTAGTCTCAGTGATCTGATCTTTGTAATTTACGATTGACTGCTCGTTCATCAAATTTTCCAGAAGATTCTTGTTCATGTTTTTATTTTAAACCAACTTTCTTAATCAGGTTAATTTTGACTACGCTCATTCCAGCACTCTAGTTTTTGGATTAAAATGGCTGCAATAGCTTGGTACACTAGATGCAGAATGTTTTCCTCTTAATATCAACTAAAAAAATACATGTAAATCTACCGTATATACACACTCGGAGAAGATGAACCCACTGTTTGCGGCACAGTTCAACCTGAAAAAAGAAAATAAAGTTCAACCTGTAAGAATGATAAATTATTATCAAATTTTCTGAATACAAACTGTTATTTGAATAGCAACGGTATCAATAAATCTTTAATAGCAAACCACCGCTTTTGTTTCTTTAAAAGCTAAAAAAAGAACAAACCCCAAAATTCAACTATAATCCCAAAGATTGTTTAGCGATAAGTCTAGTGTTTGAAGTTTTTGCAGATGGATAATATCTTTGGGTATCGACCCATTTAATTTGTTTCACCTTAAGGAAAAAATTTCAAGATTTTTGAGTGAGCCAATACCATCTGGAAGACTCCCTACAAAATTGTTATTCGCTAACTTGAGAATAATTTAAATTTAAATTCGAACTCAACTTATCTGGAAGTTCCCGGGAAAACAGATTATCGTTTATCATTAAGTTTGATAAACTTCATTTTGAGAGTTCTTTCGGCAACTCCCTCGAGAACATATTATATTGGGCGTCCATTTAAAAAGGACCCAAGCACGATTCCAGCAACTTGGAGTCTAGTCATTTACATTCTCTTAAAAGGATATGTATAAGTTTAAAAATTATGTTCAATATCAAATTGAGTCGCTGATATGTTGTTCCTCACCACAAGTTTAAGTGGCTATTACATATGTTCCATTACAAAAGCTTTCTTGGATTGCATATATTCATTAGACTGATATAGCTAGGTTAAGGAGATAGCGATAATACTGTTAAGACTTTTGTTAACAGTTCATTATGGACGACCACGAGATAACTGAATCCACAAACTTTAAGACAGTTATGACCCATGCTTTAGATGATCAACAACATACATAAGTAAATTTTCCCTCAGCTATTTTGTGTCTGTGCAGAAGCTAAATCAGATGCTAAGCCAAACAAAACAGACTTGATGTGTAGTGGAATTGTGTGCGTGTGTGTTGGGACATCTTTCACTGTGCAATACCCAAACATTTGACAAAACAAATCCTAGCATGGATTGAATCAATTAAAAGTTCATAACGTACAAAGATTCTTTGTTTGAGCTGAAACTGAAATAATAGGATTTAGAGTTGTTTACATAAAACAACTTCTATTTTGAATGTTGAAAATAACCGGAGAATACCTCGAAACTGAAACTTGATTCTCCTCTTACTCTCCATTATCTTCCTCCTTGGCATGAGCATCAACCTAATCATGCATTAGTTTTGATTGGAATTACCATTTTTAGTTAGAAGCAGTTATTTTGAAAACATATCAATGGATTTTGCAATTCAAATGTGTTGGCCTATTAATGACAAAAACACAAGAAATCAAAATATGTTAATCGAAACTTGTAGCATAAATGAAACTGAAATAAATTGTAATTATAGTTGTAGTTCAATTTCTATATTCCTCATCAGACTGTAGCTAATTTGGAGTTTATATTAATCAAGGAACTTCTTCTATTTAGCTTTTGACATGAACCAGAGAACATTAGAACACCCTACGAAAATCAAACTTGATTCACCTGCCTCTTTCGGATAAATTAAGTGCACATGATATTTCTGATGAGGTTCCAACACTTGTTTGCTTCAAGGTTTGGTGAAGAAAATAAGTCTGATCCAGCTCGATCACTGAACTGGAGTGAATTTTATCGAAATGAAGAAAGAGGTAGCGGTGGTAATGTTGAGGGAGATATTGGCAGAAGGAGCTGGTGGCGGCGGAAATGATAATGGCAAGAACATAAATAAAATTGATATGAGAGGAGAAATCATTATGCTCTTTAGTATTGAAAGGAAGTTCTGTTTCTGTTGTTGTTCTTCCACCACCACCAGATTTCCCACACAAAACTAGTTTTAGATCCATAAGAAGCCATCGTTGTTTTCGTTGTTTCTCTATGAGTTTATTTTAAGCTCACTCAAATCTAAAAATAATAATAAGAAGAAAGGCGCTTAGAAAGAAAACCCTAAATGAACACTCGAGCCGTCTTTTATATCCAGAAACTTCGAATACAATCGTTACTTACACCTAATTTACATCATATTTTTGCTCTCTAAGTTGCCATTTTCACACTTGTGTGCTCTTGGTTTCTGATCATTCCTCTAAATTATCGTTAAGGTTTACTACAAATGATAAGCTCACATGTGACCAAATACTGAACGGAAACCTCACCGCTTAACATGTTGTTGTCAAGTGAAACAACCCAAAAATTAGGAGTATTTGCAAACGTTTTCGTTAATTCAGAAGATAACTAGATAGTAACCCGTGCTGGCCATGCCAATTTTTGTGCTTGTGAGATTTTAAAAAATAATTGGTGTTTGCATTCTGGGTTGTTTTATTAGTTTGGCATCTTTGGTTTAGATGAAATTAGAAAGCTAAATTCGAATTTTCTTCTAAATCAATCAGATACCGTCAACGCGAATCTGCGATGATGGAAAACCTGTAAGGCTATGAAGGTCCAGCGCCAAGCAAAAAATTTAAAATCAAATATCAATGAATAATCCAGTTTGATACAGCAAATAACCTACACTTAAAAATGTAAATCAAAAATTTGATAGAATAAATAACTTAAAACTTAAAATGTACAATAACAGAAACTATAAGAACATCTAAATTTTCAATCCTAAAGCTGAGAAACTCTTATGTTTCTCAAAAAGCAGAGGCCATCTTAATCAACGCATATTCGAGAGAGTCGCCACTAAAGCATTAACCTGGTGAAAATATAATAAACAACCCTAAAAGATGTTCATAACAATTTTACTGGTGGTAAGGAGCATGTGCTAAGAATATTTTCTAGGACATGCTTCTTGAGATGGCAGATGCTTTAGTCCAAGGCTTAGACATCGAGTATTGTGATTTCCATAATCCACCTTAAACTTAGCATATTATGCTTCATACTCTATCAATTTCCAGTGCAATTGGTGAACTTTGTTGACAAAAAATGTCTGTATTTACCCACCACAATATTTCAGTAACAATAGATGGGCATTATTAATGAAAGAAAGGTGGCATAATCGCATTCGCAATAGCAGTGGAATATTTGACACTGAATAATCTCTTTCAACATGAGATACTATAGCACATGTAGATAAAAAATGGTTTATAACTAATTCGAAATGAAATACATGTTACACAATCAGAAAGTAACTAATTCCTCCATCAAGCACCAGAGGGTCCGTTACCAGCCTGTCAGCATACCACCGCTGCTACTATCTAATCCCAGAGGCTTAAATAACAAATCCTTGAGATATCCCTATAAATCAACTGCGTCTTTATCAACAATCCCGTGCCTTTTTTTTGTTGGTGGTGTTTTGGAAGTCAGACATTCTGAAGTAATATCTTAAGAAATCATGCCCACTACATAAATGTAACGAAAAAATCGATATATGGCCCATGAGGAAAACATCCAAAACTGGTAAATAGTAGCGCAAAATACTAAAGTAACATATATTTGAAGTTTAAACGATGGGAGAAAACAAAACCAATCCTATTCAAGCGAGGTTTCAGTGTCAGAAGTTGTCAAGCGACAAAGTAACCTTGTTGATCAACATTAAAAGGCCTATAAGACATTGGTGTGTCATAAGTGATCAACATTAAAAAAAAAAGTACTGAACAGTGGGGTGACAATGGTATTAAAGGTGAAATTGACCATGTATACAATAGATATTGTAGCTTACTTGTCGTCCACTAACCTACAAAAACGTAGTGAAGTGCAAAATACCAACTCCATGCATAAGTAGTGATATGCCAAAGCAGCTTGCATCCCTATTTGGTTCCAGTTATACACAAAGTTTGATCAGCCGAACTGCCGAATACCAACCAAAAACAAAGAATTAATTGAGCAAAATGAAGAATTATGTTTACCTCTTCCACTTGAGAGGACCCAACTCATGTATATATTTATCACGAGTTGATATTCACATAATGACATTACAACATGGAGACAAGAAACTTAATTGTTGTAACTTTAGATTCGACTTGTGATAATAACCATTGAGCAATCTGGTACTTGCATCTCTTAAGAGTACTTTCATATTTAGGCCTATTGGGAAGTTGTTGATAGATAAATTTATGCATTTTCTGTTTCTAACATCTTCAACAAAATAGTATATAATCTGGAAGCCAATACCACAAAACCTCTTAATATAATTCAACAGTGACAGGGAGAAGATAGTATATAATCTTAAAGCCAATACCACAAAACCTCTTCATATAATTCAACAGTGACAGAGAGAAGATTGTATATACCTGAGGGAGTTTTGCTGACGAAAATGGAGACTTGGGATACAAAATTGATAATCAATCCAAAATTCTATGACATGGGTTTGACTTGGTTGAGTTACTTCGGTTCATCTGGGGTGAGATCCAAAGTTTTAACCGAGGTATGCTCGTTGGTCGACCAGAGGTGAAACTATTGGTTGTTACACGCAGATCTCATATTGCTAGCTAAATAGTAGGGTAGACCTAGATCTAACGGCTAGAAACATTAGGGTAAGGGTCCTATAAAAAGACCTCAGTCATTCCCCATAAACATAACTTTTGCAGTCTCCATTTCTCTTTAAATTTAAATCTAGTAGATCTCTAGTCCTCCTACCGAGAAATTATGTGCAAAAATTATTTTGCAAGTCAGGGTTATGAATGAAATACTTGTTGTTTATGGAAAACCTCACTCACATACATACACACAGATCATCCTTGTGATTCAGCATAATGATTTCTCCTCTCAAAAGTAAGTCTAATTCTCGTTGATTTTAGCTGTTGTTCAATTCATTCCTGTGAATATTGTGTTTATTATTAATATGTATGTTCTGTTTTCATCAATAGGCTATTGACAAACGAGTAAATGGTTCCGATTCATATACTGTATCGTGGATATTTCGGTGGAGATTCACATTCATGATTTCCTCTTCATTTTCTTTGAAGCAGAGATCATCACTAACTGACGGTCTGCATTAGTTGAATTACAGAAAAGAACCTGACTTTTATAATTAAAACTTGGTACATTTGTTGGGAGTTAGCTACAATGACATGCTACGCCTAAAAGATCTGCGGAAAATTTTAAGATCTTATATAGAATTAGAGATGTTTTAAGTTGTTAATTGGTGGAAGCATCAATTCGTACCTAGGACATAAATTACACAAAGTATGTAATTTAATTTAGTCAGAGAAATATCATGATAGTGTTCTACTTGTATCTTTCTCTAATCTGAATATATAAAAAAATGATCAGATTTGAGCTTATATTTCAATTGCTAGTGAACATTTTATAATTATGGTGGTGAATCTGGTGGTTGGCGGGACAGTGGGAAAAATTGTAGATGGATCAGTCTAGAGCTTATATATGTTTCTATTGTTAGAGATAGGATACTTCAGTTTAGTTTTGATGATAATGCTTGTCAATTACATACATTGAAAATCTAAGTTTTGGACTCGTAATCATTGAATTAGATACGCGTTTTGAGTTGTTTGTTTGTTCAAGTATCAATCTGTATATATATTGTTAGGCAATCGGATTAGGACAAAGTATGTAGCTGTTTTTATCCGGAATTTCTTT
Source organism: Papaver bracteatum (assembly GCA_023529315.1). NCBI lineage: Eukaryota > Viridiplantae > Streptophyta > Magnoliopsida > Ranunculales > Papaveraceae > Papaver > Papaver bracteatum. Next base: position 712,844 of record JAJJWX010004858.1, on the reverse strand, counting down.
TATTTAGGGTTGTGATCATATCTGATTTGGGTATTCTTGTACCTGTAAGCTGTAACTTCGACTTATCCAAATGTAAAAACTTTGTCTTATCCAAATGTAAAAACATTAACTAGGAACTTACATTATTCAGTGGACGGTATTACAAATTTTTAGTTTAGTTTTAATCAATTAGTTTCTAATGATAGTTAAATTGCATTACCTGTTAAAGACTTGTTTAATTATATTGGTGAGGGAAGTGTTTAATGTCGTAAGGCATCTACATATCGAAGCTATTTGCTCTTGAGTTGATATCTCCCTGCATTTTTATTGCTGAATCAGTTCTGTTTCCCAAGTCACTCATGTTAAATATCCTCCAACTGGTTCATTTATACCAGAGCTTCTAATCTTGGTTTCCGAAGACACGTTGTATAGCTACTACTTAACCATTCCTTTCTTTACTTGGGAGCATTGGCAGCTAGTGACTCTTGTAAGTAAGCATATCTTAATCACCTAAAACAGAACATCAACCTTGGCTGCTCTGAACGCCATGACACAAGGTTTTCTACCAAAACATTAGAGGGCAAGTCTTTCATTTTTCTCTATGGTTGCTCCGTTGCACTTGTTCCTACATTCAAAGAATGGTGGTTCATCTGGTGATGAACTTGTAACTTTCGTTTATCTGATTGGCGGTAGAGGACATAGATATATCAGTCTAGAAGGTTATATTTCAATTGTTAGAAATAGTAGGAATAGACTTTTTAGGACCCTTACAAATGCTTACTACATGTTAGATTTGATGATAATGCTTGTTGGTTGAAAATATAAAATGCGGGTGAAAGTTCGTAATGAGTTTTTCATTTACCACAGTTTCCTCACATTCCCCTCTGTATCTCTCTATGAACTACGGAGGTGAATTATAGAAGAATTCACACATTTTCTATGGCAGCTTAGTTAGGTTTCCATTGTTCGCGGGATTTACCAGAGCGTCCGAGTCAGATATCAACTCATTTGTTTTATTTATTTTTCATAAAAAAGATATATGATTCGAGGTTTGGACTGGCTTGTGCCTCTGATTCGGAGATATTTGAGTCTGCAGAAATTTGTACTTAACTCATTTGCACTTAGAATTTCCCTCACTCAATTGAAAATCAAAAGAAAATTGGTAAGTAAATTTAACAATTTCAATCGAAGTATTTAACATAACAATTTCAATAAGTATTTAACAATTTCTAACATGTAAGTATTTTCAGTTAGATTCCTTTAAGTGTTGACCGTCAAAGACATGTTTGACTCTGAATAAGTTGGGCTAAGCCTTGGCACACATTAGGGTTTTGGATGTATTTATAAACTACTACTCCAGAGAGAAAGTTTTCAATGATCTAAACTAAAAGACGCGGTTTTCGTCTCTCTCTTTTCTGATTCTCTATATTCCAAAACCTCTCATCATCTTGATTTTCAATCTCTTTTTCAGGCAATGGATGATTGGGATGATCCTCACATGATATATATATATATATATACAATGAAGTATCAATCCGCACCATGATTTTTCATCTCAATAATGAAGGTTTGCATTTCAGCCTCAAATCCTAAGCAAGGTGTATATGAAATTTAAAGTTTGAATCCTTGGTAGTTGGTGTTCAAAGAGGCTCAGCTCAGATCTCTTGAACATCCTTTCAACTCTTTGTAGCTTGAGATGAAGAGCAATAGATGAATAGTGATCCTGATTTTTAGGTGGAGAGGGATAAGCCAGTCGGCGCCTGAAACTAGTCACTTTTCATACTGTAGTCAGTCTGAGATTAAATGTAAATTTTAATAGATTTTTTGATTTCAGATGTTTAATCAGTTATCAAAGATTCAATTGCAGGTCAATGCTTCTGTAATTTATATTTCAGTAATTTTTTAATATGTAAGACTTGTGTTTTTCTAAATAATAATGTATGTTTGGTTGGAAGTGATATCCCAATCAGGAGAGAGAAAGTCTGATGACGTTGCAGGCGATTTTTCAGGCAATTTCTCTAGGTTTCAATTCTCTAGATCTTTGAAATGGAAGTAGGATCTCAATTTGCTTCGAATGACATTGAAAACCAATAAATTTACTTGCAAAGAAGTCACTGTGGAACTCTAAAAAATAAAGTGTATTATTTAATTTAATTTCTTCTAACCTCACTCTACATACTTATCAAATAGACTGAATCATGAAAATTTCACAATTCAATTTTCTCCGCAGTGCAAAATCTGAATTGAAATTATTATAACTAGTATTGTGTACCAGATTCAAAAAAGCTCCATCCTATTCTTGATAGCCTTCATTGTTTTGCTTATGAAGTCACAATAATAGGTTGGATATCAAACCCACAAGACGACATCCTCTGTAGGATCGAGCAAGAGAGAGGAGAACACAACGAGGAAGAATAAACGACTACATTGATAATCAAATTGGTTGTACAATTCTCATGGATCAATATCCTGGCTACTTATAGTCTCACAAACTTGACGATCCCAGAAAGCAAACTTTCCTAACAAAGATAAAACTCTAAACAAAGAAAACTTTCCTAACATAAACAAAACTCTAAATAGAACTCTTCTAGAACTCAAACACCTTTCTTCTCAAGTAAACTCCAACTTCCAAATATCACACAGTGTGTCCACAACGTATGTTGATCCACGCTGACTATGTCAACTATAATTTTTGATCCACACTGCTTTCTTCATAATGTGTCAACAATATAGGTTGATCCACGAAATAAATCACCATATCTTGGTTTAACTTCCAACATCCTCCCTTAAACCAAGATATCATTCAACGAGAATTTTGTAACCCTCTTCTACTCCTCAGCTTCTTCCATTAATTGACGTCAGCATGTCCGTATCTTTTATCATCTTATATTCCTCTTCTTCCATTGATAAATGTCAACATACAACTATTAGAAACACTAACAATAGTAGTAGGAAGTTGATGTCTTTTCTCATTCTTCAAAGATACCACCAACAAACCCTTACTCCTTAGTACTCAATAATATCTTATCTCAATTTCATGGTCTTACTGGAATTCCGTCATCATTATCCAATCAGCAAGCTCAATTCAAAAACCACAACACCAACTGCAACTCAGCTAATAAACCAATCTTATTCTTTATTCAATAAGCATTGTAGATCATTCTTATCTCTTCTTTACCTACTTCACTCGCAGGATTTCCACTCATCTCTTGTTTACCTACTTCATTCGCAGATTTTCCACTTAACTCTTGTTTACCTACTTTACAAATAAGATTTCAACACTCTTGAAATTCCACACTGGAATTGCTTCACTTCTATTCTCAAATCCCCACACTGGGATTACTTCACCTGTCACGATCACAACTCATGGGGTTGTAACCCACTATTATTGTTCTCTACAACTCATGGGGTTTTCACCCACTATTGTTGTCTTCACTTCTCAAATCACATCCTTGTATTTTCACCCACTATGGGATGTTCAACTCAGCAGTGCCTCCTTTGATCAAACTTCATAAACCCTTCTCCTTGCTGTAGCATGTCTGTGCTTCTTGTTGTTGTCGATGGAAGGAAATGGGATATGTGGTAGAGGATTCTCAATTAGCATACATATGTGTTTCTCAAAATAGTTTCATTTTGATTAATTTTTGTCTCTTTTTTATACTATACATTTCTTGGTATTTTTCAAATTGTTAGTTTCTGAAAATTATATCTCTAATATGATTTGATTCTTTTTACTATGTGCAGGAACCATCAATCTTTGATAATGACTTTTCCTCTCAAATTGGGTTGACCGATGTGCCAATATCCTCTGTTAGTGATCTTCTCTGTGTGAAATGAAGATAGATTTTCTGCAACGAGACAACAATAATACAATAATTATGATATAAGGCGAGATCAACAGATGATGTGATTTAAGTCTAATGCGGCAAATTCACATTTTGTCCAGCATGATGTAACACCAAATTCTGATGCATCACCAAATGGCATTCTAATCAAATTCAATCAACATGACTCCAGTTTCCACCCTACTGAATATACAATTTGCTTAGAAATGGTCGATCCACAGATGACCTTTGAATAACACGAAAGCTATAAACTTAGAAAATTAGCTTAACGGTTCCACCACATATTAAGGATTAACATGAAACAACGGAGGAGGCATTCTCTTACAACTATGAGAAAATTTCATGCCACCAATTTTGGGTGTTCATGGCATTCTAAAATTCTAAAATTCAATCAACATGACTCCAATATGGCTCATCCGGAACAAAATGGGAAAATGGGGAATATACCCAAAAATCCGGTGTAATCTTGGGGATATATCCCAAGATTCTATTTCTTGGTAATATGCCCCAAGATAACAGTTTCTTTCCAAGTAAGTTATCAAGTCAATTTATCGAACATTGACCAGTCAAAATCTCGGAATATAAGATCTCGTTAGGTATGAAAATGACAAATTTCACCTTAAGAATTTGAACGGCTAGTGATCTAACACAATTAAATCTAATAGAGCACACGTATTCCCCTGGTTATTATTCTTCAGGGCCCTTAGCTTCTTCTCAATTTGAATAAAACGAAAGAAGAAGAAAAATAGAGAACGAAAAATTTGAAGTAAGAGACAGTTGCAGTGACAAATTGGATGAAACAAGGTCTAAATATTGAAGATTCTAAAGGAAAACTATGATTCTGCCATTGATTTGTTATTGAGAATAAATGATATTCTTTCTAAGAGAATAGTTAATAATGAGGCTCTCACATTCCTTCAACTGTAAGTGTTGTTATTGCCATGATTGGACGAGATTTTCTTGAAATTGATAATGATTTCTTCTTAAAATGACGATTGGGTACTTGTTAATGATGTCGAATTGTAGTTTTATCAGTTTGATTTCATCATTTGAAACTTTAGGATTTTCAGATGCAATTAGGGTTCTTATATGAAATTGGGGATTTTTCATAATAATCGTTTAATACCAAATTAATGTAAATAGATGACGTTCTCGTACTTTTTTTTTTCTTAGTCATAGAAGAATCATTATAACATGATCTTGGTGTTATTGCAATCAATGCAATGGAGGAGGAATAGGAGATATAATAATCTTGTTAAATTTCCTTTGAGTGATTTTGAATTAATTTATGGATATTCATCAACTAAACTTGAAGAAAGGTAATGTTTTTTTTCTGGATCGGCTATTAATTTAATTTTTTTGATCGGCAGCTAATGCTGTGATTTTGTGAACTTGACGTTCGTGGAAGACGATGAAGAAGATTGTTCGATTGTATCCGAGTGGTTTACACATGTGATAGAAGGGTGTGTAGGTCTTTTTGTCGCACGTGGTATCTCACATGTGTGCACATATTGACTTCTTAACGTCTCTGGATGGAAACTTAGACGGTTGGGACATATTACCAAGAACTGGAATCTTGGGATATATCCCCAAGATTACACCGGATTTTGGGGCATATTCCCAATTTTCCTGAACAAAATAATGGAGGAGGCATTCTCTTACAACTATGAGAAAATTTCATGCCACCAATTTTGGGTGTTCATGGCATTCTAAAATTCTAAAATTCAATCAACATGACTCCAATATGGCTCATCCGGAACAAAATTTAAGACTACATTTGTCTTGTATGATATAACACCAAATTCTATAATGCATCACCAAATGGAATTCTAATCAAATTCAATCAACATCACTCCAACTCCCCCCTACTGAACGTACAAGCTGCTCATCCGGAGGAACAACGTTGTAAACTTGGTAAATTAGCTTATCCGATCCACCACATACTAAGAATTGACATGAAACAACGACTATAAAGTTGCACCAACAAAGACTAAATACTAACACCACTTTAAAAAAAAAGTCCTCACACTCTAAAGTTTTTCCATGTACGTGTATCAAGCTGGCACATTTTCCGGTCAGAAATTACGGTCAGTTATGGAATACTTTACAACCGTTAAATCAAATGATAAACGGTTATAAGCAAACCCTAAGATTGATCGGGCAGATGTACAAACCTTTAAATAGTGATGTTTTCTTCTACTAGTGCAGCCTCCATCAAAACCATGCCTCCTCCTCCGCCGTTTGTTAACAGAAGAATCCACTGATGGTGGTGGTTCAATAGTTGCATCAACAACAAGCAGCATAATGATATCTCCTCTCAAGATGTTAATTTTTACTTTTCTTTTCCAAGGAATCTTGATCCATTGTACCTTTAATTTATATGTGTTTCACTTTGCTTCGTCTTCAGTCTTCTCTTATTTTCTTTTTTTTTCAGCCTTCATCGTATTTTGGGTTCTCGAAGATCCAAAAGAGTTACACCTCCTCACAAGCACAAGAACTGGATATGTTATCCACAATTAGTTTATGATACATATGTTTTTTACCAATAAATAAATAAACAATGATTTCTTCTTCTTCTTTTTTTCATTCATGAAATGTGTTAGATGTAATCTCTGGATGTATAAGTTAAATACCGTAAAATAAAATTTGGGATATTTAATTTGAAAGTACTACTGTGCGTTTTTCACCTACCTGACCTGAAAACTAGTACTCCTTTATCTCTCGTTTCTAGGTGATTTCCCCTCCGCCTATAAAACCACCGCCATATTACCAGTAACCACCTAATTCTAGCCGGTAACCACCGTTTCCGATGGTGATGACCATTGATAATCACCATTAATCTAATCAACTCTCAGATATGCTATCTATTATTACTAATACATCAAGTTACTGCTGATTCTTAAGTTTCAAATAACTCGAAAACAAGAAGACTCAAAGACACAGAGACACCGAGACCCCAAGTTCGAAGACACAATAACACAACGAATCCTCAAATTTCATTAAGACTCTTGCAATCTACATATCTCTGGGATCGACCGTCACAAGCTATTTCTTCATCAGCATCTCTTAGCCTTTGTCTATTTGTCAACCTTCGCTCCTGGCTTTGACGGAATAATCAATTGAATCATCCATCCCTTCTTAGTTTTCTTTCAACTTTTTGTTTGTCTGCTTATATTTTTTTAATTTTCATTCCTATCTGTCTCTTCTTTTTAATCTGAATTCAATTCAATTTATGAACCCTTATTTCGTCTTAATTCAATTGCTTTTTTCTTGTTCCGCTTTTATATAACCATTATAAGATCTATGAAGTTCACTAAATTTTGCAAAAGAAAAATAAAATCTCTACCAAGTCTAATACATACTCGTTTAATACCAGGTACCGTTTGCTACAATTGGAAAAACAGGAAACTACTAATAAAACCAGAAAGACATGGAAATTCACAAGTCGTTCTGCTGAACCCTGCCAAGGTATTACTCTATAATAAGGAAGACCAAAATGATTTAATCAATTACACTAAAATTACGATTTCTTCTGTTGGAATTGTGGATTCTGATTTGAAAGAAGATGGCTTGTTAAGCTCAATTAAGGTAACCCTTAATCCCGAATCTTTAGCCCTTGATACAGTAGTCATAACTTGACAAATGATAGGACTATTACTAATAAGATGTTGGATCACATGTATAAAAATGATTGCTCTGCAAATTTGGCGACGATGGATCACTTTTCTTGTCAATATTGCATAAAAACTAATTGGTATTTTGATGCCTACCAAAAATATGAATGCATATGTTTATATTTCTTTGATAAGGACTGCCACTCTTATGATTGTATTTTCTTACTCTTAAACATTCAGAAAAAAAATTGCAATTGCAATTGCAATTCCGAAGATTATGTAATGTTCATAACTGTCCAGACTTCTATCTATTATTCCCTTTATGGATCCTCATGTTACACTACTATGTTAACTCGTGATTACAAGTATACTGGTAGTACAATAAATGGAATCATGATGTATGTTTTGAAAATAGTGTATGCAGAGAAAATACTAATTCATAATACTTGCAATCATAGAATAAGTATATATATATATATATATTCAGGAATACATTGAGACAAATGTGGAATTACCTTATAATAATAACAAGTATTACTATGTGCGAACCATATGAATTAACTGAATTTGAATACCCTGTGATTTCTTACTTTTGGAAGTTTGTTAACACCATAGCATGGAATTGCCAGGGACTAGGAAATGTAGAAACAACTAATAGTCTAAAAGATCATTTAGATAAAGATAATCCGGACATCTTATTTTTGTCTGAAACTAAACAACAAAACAAGGAAATGCATAAGATAATGGGGAAAGTTAGTGTCTATAACTATTGTCTTGTACCACCAATAGGTGAAGCAGGAGATCTGTGTCTAATCTGGAAAAATAACATGAAAGTAACCACTTTAGATTATAAATATAATCATATAAATGTGAACATTCAAATTGGAGATTCAAAAAATTCTTGCCTTCTTACCTGTTTCTATGGGACTTCTGTCACTAATTTGAAAATTAGCTCTTGGGATATTATAAAAAATATGGTTGGCACTGTTGATACCCCTTGGATTATCATAGGAGATTTAACGTTGTTCTCCATGAAGAAGAAAAAAAAAGTATACATCCTTTTAAGCATGGAGAGGCTAATGTTTTTAAAAATCTTATTAACAAGCATGGTCTAACGGACCTAGGTTTCATTGGTTATACCTTTACTTTGAATAACAGAAGATCAGGTACTGAATTCACTGAATAGATACTTGACCGTTCTCTTGTTAATGATAAATGGAACCTGAAATTTCCTAATTCCAACCTTCGACACTTAGTACCCATGTCTTATGATCATGTCCCAGTTAGTATGAATACTCATAATACTTGGAATGATGGGGCTACACCTTTTAAGTATTTTGGGGAATGGATGAAACATGACCAGTGTGCTGGTCTAATCCAGGAGTGTTGGAATAATCATTTTAGAGGTTCTCCTGCGTTTTCTTTCTCTAAAAAACTCTCTGGTGTGAAACACATGCTTAGATTATGGAAAAAAAATGTTTTTGGCCACATTAGGACTAATATAGAAAAAATTAAAAAGGATCTTGAAGAAACAAACACATGACAGAACTATCTAAATAAAGCTGCTGATCTGGCTCATTTGAATAGCGAGCTAACTAAATGGTATGCAGTAAAAGAGAAATTTTGGAAGGATAAAAGTAGGGACTAAAATATTGCTCTAGGAGACAGAAACACCAAAAACTTCCATATTAAAGAAAAAAAAAGATATAGAAGAAACATGATAGAAACGCTGATGGATAATGATGGAACTTGGATGTATAACAAAACACTTCAACAGTATAGCAACCACTTTTAATCCTACCATCGACAGTAAAATGATAGATCTAATTCCAGAATGCATAAATGATATAGATAAGGCCCTACTCTACTCTATTCCTACAAATGATGAAATAAAAAATGTTTTGTTTTCAATGGAACCCGATAAAATTCCTGGCCCGGATGGGTTTCCTTCTAACTTTTATCAACAAGATTGGGGTATTATAGAAAATGATCTTGTGTTGATGATCCAGAATTTCTTCATAAGTGGTTTTATCTCTAAGGAACTCAATACCTCTTTTATTTCTCTCATACCTAAGACTTTAAATCCTACTACTTCCACTGAATTCATACCTATATCCTTGAGTAATACCTCTTACAAAATTATTTCAAAACTGATGTCTAATAGGATGAAAGGAATGCTTGACAAAATTATAAGCCCTTACCAATCTTCCTTTGTTCCAGGAAGACAAATCTCGGATAACATAGTAATAGCTCACGAGATAATACATAAAATGGAAAATTTGAGAAGTAAAAACGGACTGATGGGCCTAAAGATCGACATGTCAAAAGCCTTTTGATAGGAATTTATCAATGATGTTGTAGTAAAGGTTCGTTGAGACTTGTGAAGGAAGATTTTTTTAGAATTTATAAAGGAAAATATTAAAACTAGCAAAAATATTCAAACGAAGGTAACAAGATTGAGAGTTACTAGGACTCATGATTCCACCAAACTCATGTTCTTATGGTTCAATTATTAATTCTTTGACAATTATAGCTCCGATAATGATAATAATAACTATTGACTCTAAATCTTTGCCAAGATAGATTTTATAAAACATTAATTGTAAATGTTAAGCATGGGTTATCAAAACACCTAAGCTAAGCATAACCCATCAAACTAAATCACAACTAATTAATTTAAAATCATAAATCAAATTATATTAATGCAAAAATTGTGAGATGAATTTAATAAAATTACCATAGTGTTGAGAATTGGCTTCCTCCGTCATCCCATTGATGGGGTTTAGCTCCTCATGTTGTAGACACTCTCAAAAGATTATTTTATTGCTGGAAAAGGGTTTACAATGGTGAAAATAAAGAAAAATAACAAAAGCAACAAATTTCCTCTACCAAAACTCCCTCCTCCCAAATGTGCTCTCTAGCTCTCTATTTATACACACAAATACACATTACTCAAATATATTCTTCCATAACTCCAAAATCTTCTTCTTTTTAATTAAAAATATCTTCCGGAATTTTTCCTTCTCTTTATTCTCTAAATTTCTTTACTAAACCCATATCCTCTTTAATTCGCAGAATAAAATCCAAGATAAAATCTTCTAAGGATATCTTTCTTGTTTAATACAAGATAACTTCCTTTTTCTTCAAAAATTCATGTTTATAAGGCAAGAAGATATTTTTATGTTAAAGATAATAAATCCTTTACAGTTGAAACCAAATTTCTCTCCAATATTCTTTTTGAAAATAAAGAAGAAGGTGGTTCCCATATCCAAAGTGCAAGTGCCTTTATCAAATTTTATGTGTACCTTTAGTAATTTTCTCCGGGAGTCCAAATAACACTTTTTGAGCAACTTTTTCCACACAAGTGTATTTCTCCAAAAACACCTACACAAACATTAAAACACCATAATAAGTATAAAATCAAGCACTAACAATAGAGACACTGAGGAAAATTCAGACACAAAAATGTGTCTATCAAATTCCCCCAAACTTATTATTTGCTAGTCCTCGAGGAAATCTAATCTAGAAATAAAATGACTACACTTAGCACATGCAGCAAGCCTTTAAACCGCTATGTGGCCCTAGTGGCGGAGTGTTGTCTCCGGAGGGTTTACCAGAGGTGTACCCACAAAACCTTTACTCCAGACCCTAGCTATCTACGCAGAACCTTGGAAGGAACTAAAGAATCTCCTTGGTTGTCATACTTATTGACTACAGGAGGAAGTACCCTGATGTGAAACTCCAATTGTTGTACACGAGTTTGCACTCAAGCATACTAAAATTCATATAGAGTGACAGATCTCTACTCAGATAGTTTCTGGACATCATAAACTGGAGTCAACCAATCACATGGATAGATTAAGAAGAGAAAAACATGGATGATGTTAACTAAGGTGAACCTATCCTAATGGACTGAGATACTGGTCTGGACTAATATCAATACACTAGCATATACAAGTGTACCAGTGGTCGACTTTATTGTATTTATTCCGGTTGGTCTAGTGGTCTTGTCATTTTTTTTATTTTTTTATTTTTTTTTATTTTTTTGTATCTCAGTCACTCTATTTCACCCTAGTAATGGTAAAAAGAAAAATAAAAGAAGTGATCAGGATTTTTTCGATGTTTCCATCACAAGGATATGGCGAAACTACCATGTTTTCTTTTTCTAACACCTGATCTCTGTGTTTTTATGAATAGACTCTTCTACATGTTTCAATCTAATCAGATTGGTTCCTCAACTCTACAACCAAAATGTTTCCATCCACTTAGATTGGTTAGTGCCGACCTTAATAAACATAAATTTCTAGGATCTGGAGTTTTTATTTATTAATACTGCAACTAAAAAGTTTCTCCCATACCCCCAAACTTAAATCTAACATTGTCCTCAATGTTCTAAAGATGATATTAAAATCATGAACAAGGAGCAACTGTTACCACTTGAAGAAAAAGAGTTAAGGAAAGATATTACCGTGTTGCATGAGTATTGGGTTACCTCCCAAGAAGTGCTAAGTTTAAAGTCTTCAGCCAGATGTCAAATACCTCAAAAAGGATCTTCACCTTCCAAAGTCATACACCAATGGCCAAAATAGTTGTGGGTCCATAAGGGAAAATAGAGCTAACACCAAAATCAGGCAACTGCACTGGTTCAGAAAAATGAATAAAAGGAGCACATCCTCATCTAAGGTTTCTGTCAAGACAACTGGGTTTATCTGGGGAAAATAACAAAGCTTCATAATAGATCTAACCTAGCAATACATGACATTAACATTACTCTAACTGAAGTATTACATAACCCTAAACCAGCAAAAATGAAAAGTATTGATTTTACAAAAATTTGAAAAATCATAAATCATGAGCAATTTTTGTTTCTTCACTATCTTCTAATTCAATTACATGTAACAGGAAGGAATATGTGCTATATGTTTCAGATTACCACAAACTTCCTATTGTGTACATGGTCCAACATTAAACATAAACTAGTTACATTACATTCTCACAATCGGTGCAATAAATAAATCGAACAGTACACCTTAGAAATTATCCTCATGAACATTTGTTACTTAGGATCAAATCAGAAATATCTACAATATAGAAGAAAAAAAACCCATTGAAAATGAGGAAAAAAAAATTACTATTGAGAGAGAACTCAGAGAAGTCATTGATGTAGTCAGAAAATTATATCATTTCCAAAACATCTAATTTTAAGTTAATATATCCAAATCTTTTAGTAAGCTAGAGGCAAAACCACATATACTTCAAGCCTTCAAGCTGTTTCTATCGATGTATACCAGGAGGTTTCTTAGGAGAATTCATTAATTATATCTTCAGCATCACAAGCACTTTCTTTAAGCTTTCTCAACTAAAATTTGATCTCATCATGTCACTTGCACTTTTAAAACACTGGATGACTCAATTACATTGAGGACAATGTAGAGTTTATGTGTGGGGGAGCGGTTAACACTTTAGATTTGTGTAGGTTATTCACTTGCATATTATGACCAGCTGCGAAGCGGGTCTATTTTTTGTTTTCTTATCATTTCATGACCAGCTGTGGAGTGGATCTATTTTTTTTTCTTATCATGTTATGACCAGCTGTGGAGCGGGTCTATTCTTTTCTTTTCTTATCATTTCATGACCAGCTGTGGAGCGGGTCTATTTTCGTTTTCTTATCATATTATGACCAGCTGTGGAGCAGGTCTATTTTTTTTTTCTTTTCTTATCATTTCATGACCACTGTGGAGCGGGTTTAAAAAAAAAATTCTTGATGACCAGCTGTTGAGCGAGTCTTGAAGTTTTGTATATGATCAGCTATTGAGTGGGTCTATTTTCTGTTTTGCTCAGGACTAGCAAAATGTAAGTGTGGAGGATTTAATAAGCACGAAATTAAGTGCGACACTTTTATACCCGCATTTACACTAACTAGATCTCGTTAGCTGCCTAATAATATTGTTTTAAGTCATTTACAAGAATTACAAGATAAACCATTCACCCGAAGAATAAATGGCTTAATTGGAGGCAAAATGACGTTTGCGACAAAAGTGAGCAAAATCTGTTGTGAGCTCAAATGTGGCTGGCCGGCTATGTCCACTTAAGCCCGGCCCACTATTGGCTAAAGAAAAAAGTAAGACGCGTCATTTCTCCTCCCCCACAACAATTCTGTGTTTGGTTTTCTTATCTAAAGAGGAGGCTCTCGAGAAGCATCTTCTCCTTCTTAACGAAATGAATCTGAGCAACTAGGTAAGGCAGAAATGTTGTCTCCGTTTAGTTCATCTGAGGTGTTAATGAAGTTGGAATTAGGGGGTCTTGTATACAATCCAAGAGTGGATCGAAATTTGATCTGGTGGTACTCGATTGAGAATGGTTGTCGATACAGTTGCTGGGGTTAACTGAGTTCCCCTGAAATCAGTTGGTAGTGGTCTCAGATGGTCGAAATTAGGAGCTGGTGGTGTTGAATTTGCGTTCTACAACAGTAACCGAGAAAGGAGAAAATGTTGCGAGTTTGCAATAGATTTGAGCTTGAACTTGTGGCAATAGTGAATACAGCAACATCAATGGGTTCGATTGAGCTTGGGGGTATGAATCGCATGGATTTAATGGTAGCTGTTTCTGAGAGTTGATTGAAACTGAAATTCAGTGTTTGAATCGAGCAAGGATGATGGATACAAAGATTGTGAATCTTGGGTTCACATTTAATTTGAAATTATAATAGTGACAACAATGGGTTTCTGGATCAAATTGAAATTGGGGTTTGTCTTTGAGCTGAAACAAGATGGAGAAAGGGGTTTGTATGATGATGTTGTTGGGTATGATTGTTTGAGGTACAAAACTAATGTTGCTGGTGGTGACTTGAAGTCTGCAATGGTTGGATGTGAACTGAAACAGCAGCAGTGGAGTTGGGGATTTTGCATGAACTGAATTCGGAGATGACTGAATGGAGTGTGTTGAAACTTGGATTCTCGCTAGATTTTAAATTGCAGGTGCTATCTGTATACCTAGTAATGGCGTTGGTTAAGAGGATAACTAGATTACTGCTGCAGCAGTGGGGGTCGACTAAAGAGAAAAAACGATAAGCCTAACAACCAACACAAATGATGCCCACAAAAAAAACAAGTAAGAATCCCTGCTGTCCTAGACCAAATGAGCGGTGTAAAGAAATTCCAAGCCTGAAGTGGAGCTTTAAATGATTAAAAAGTAATGGCGGAGTTGGAAATTGGGTGTGAGTTTTTGCGGTTAGGCGAATTTAGTAGGGTAAATTTGTCCGAGTTAGAAAAATGTACTAAATCGCTCTAGTCGACGAGTCAATTACAATTTTTACATTCCTCGGATCCATTTTTGGACTCCCTCTAACAAATTTCTTTTCCATTGAACAATGGTGTGGAATATTCATGTTACTTAACAATGGTCGCGGGAATACACACGTTAAAGAACGTCGCTGTTGCACGTCATTTTGTTCCATCACAACTACATTACATTCTCTAGTTCAATCCAGCCAAGAAGGCTACACTTCTCTAATCTTTAGGTTAGTTTCTTCCTTGCTCTTTGGACGCCACTCCTCTTTTCCCGGTTTCCACGTGGAAACCATTTACTTTTCCCTCTCTTCTTGGTAAAGGAAAATATAAGTTGACTCAATACATCCTTGAATATTTCCATGTCCCAACTACTTTATATGTTCCACGTGTTACAAATTCACATTTTTGCTAAACAGGTGTTAATAAAGTTTAAAAGAAAAAGCAGGAAAATAAGTTAAAAAAAACTAAATCACTCTTTATCCCTACGCCTCTCTTTTCTCCGTAGTAGTTTTCTCCTCAACTCCGAAGACCTTGTTATCACTTACCAGATCTCTCTAGTATGCTAATAACCACTTCATCTCTTAAAAATTCACAGTGAAGCCATAACTTGAAGCAATAGCATAACATATTTAAAGAAGGAATAAATACTTCATGTTAACCATAATAGTTTGAACGGTGAAGGAGGCAGTCAGAAGAGCGAGTAATAAGAAAGAGTTATTAGGCTATTTTTACGTATGGTTTTTGAATTGGTTTTGAGTCTTTGTTTGATAGAGTCTGTAACAAGAACTCCGCTCTTATAGTGCTTCATTAATATAAATATCTACTGAATCTCCACACTTGAACAGTGGAAGATTTTCTACCCGAAATACCTTGTCTAACTTGGTATCAGCTACTCGATCCAAAACCACGTTTCATATCAATCAAACCACACAAAAAAATGACAACATCCAATACCAATACCCTAAGAAATATTCAAATTCACCATCTTGTGACTCTGAAGTTTACAGAAACAAATTATTCCTTATGGAAAACTCAGTTTAAGCCGATTCTAAAAGGATATGGCCTTCAAGGATTCATCGATGGATCTGAAGAAATCCCACCAAAAACCCTACCCAACTCAACAGCTGTTAACCCAAAGTTCACTGAATACGAATCACATGATTCACTTCTTTTAGGTTGGTTAAATTCCACTTTAATACCTGAAGTTCTCTGCCATGTACGAGGTTTGGATACAGCAAAGGAAGTTTGGGAAAAACTAGAACGATATTTTGCTCCAAAAACTAAGGTTCATGTTATGAATCTTAAAAAACATCTTCACTCCCTCAATAAAGGTAACAAATCTTTAAAAAAAATTCTTGAGTGATGCAAAAAATCTTTTTGATCAACTTACAGCATCAGGGTACACTCCTTCTGATGATGAAAAAAAACAAGCAATCTGTAATGGTTTGAATAAGTCTTATGATCCTATTGTCACTGCACTTGGAACCATTGAAGATATGGAGATGGACACTTTTTATTCTCATCTGCTCACTTTTGATATGCGTCTTGAGCAACAACTTTCTTTGATACAATAGCCCATAGCCAATGTTGCAGCTACCAACATGGATTCATCTAGCAGATCTGGTGGACGAAACTTCAATCACCAGAATCGCAACTTCAACCAGCAGCAGAATAACAACTTCAATCAACAGCAGCATAACAACTTCATAGGACGTAATCAACCTGGTCCAAAGAAGTTTGAAAAGCCGTGTCATATATGTAAGAAAGACAACCACCAGGAAGATAGATGCTGGTTTCGATATGACAAGCCAAACAACAACCAGCCTAGGCCACCTGCTGCATATATAGCTCTTCCAGGAGGCGGAAATAATGATGAGTGGGTAACGGATACATGTGCTACTCACCATCTTACATCAGATATGCGGAACCTAACAATTCCTAATGAATATGAGGGCATTGAGCAAGTCCATGTGGGTAATGGCAATGCTCTCAATATTGCTCATGTTGGTAATGCAACCTTCACACACAACTCCAGATTATATAAATTGAACCGAGTATTTCATGTGCCTGAAATTAAAACCAATTTATTATCTTTGTATCAGTTTTGTTCTGATAATGATGTCTACTTTGAGTTTCACAAATCTCATTACTTTGTGAAGGACAAGCACACGGGAACAATGTTGCTGTAAGGGATGAATAGGAATGGACTGTATGTTTTTGAAGGAATTGATCAATTGGACAAGCCAATAAAGCCTAGAGTTCATGTTGCCTCTTCCTTACCAGTTTGGCATCAACGGATGGGTCATCCAATGCTGCAAACAGTTTCCAAAGTTTGTCATAGGTTTTCTTTACCTGTTTTAAATAAAACTTTTGATTTATGTCATTCATGTCATGTCAGCAAAAGTAGAAAACTTTCTTTTACTCTTAGCAGTAAGATTTATGAAGAACCGTTAAGTTTAATCGTTTCAGATATATGGGTGTCACCTATTTTGTCAAGATATGGTTTTAAATATTACATGCTCATTATGGATGTCTATTCCCACTTTACTTGGATTTTTCCGTTAGTTCAGCGTTCATATGCTTTACAAACATTCATCCAGTTTCGAAAACAAATTGAAAATCTTACCACTCACAAAATAAAAAAAATTCAGTAAGACAATGCTCTGGAGTACAAAAAGTTCACAACCTACTTGAATGATACTGGAATTCAACACAGGTTCACTTGTCCACATACTTCTCCTCAAAATGGAATAGCAGAAATAAAAATATGCCATGTCACAGAATCTGGTTTGGCATTGTTGTTTCAGGCACATATGTCGACCTATTATTGGGCTGATGCATTCACCACAGCTTGTTACTTGATAAATAGACTTCCAAAATCAACCAAAGTTGTTGAAGCTCCATTAGAAATACTCTTCAAACAAACCCCAGATTATTCTTTCTTAAAAGTTTTTGGTTGTCTAGTGTATCCATGCTTAAGGTCTTATAACTCCAACAAATTAGAACAAAGATCTCTTCCCTGTGTGTTTATAGGATACAGTAACTCTCAAAAAGGATATTTGTGTCTCCATAGAAAGTCTGGTAGAGTGTATATTTCCCGCCATGTGCGATTTGAGGAGCAAATACTTTCCATTCAAGCCAAAGCAGCAGCATAAGCTAGTGCAAACTTCAGGTATTGTCCCATCTGACACAAGTATCTTTTTAACACCTCCATTTAAGACTCAAAATGACCAGCAGCTTCAGAACAGTGCTGTGCTGGAAGATTCAACACAATCATTGTCAGATGGTTCGCCTGATGCATTTGCACATGAAACAGCTTCAGCTACATCACCTCAGTTATCATTATCAACTGAAGCTCCAGTTTCATCGAATAATTCAGATACATCCACTCAATCTCAGACAGAAGTGCAGTATTCTCACTCAAAACAAGACGTGCAGTCATATACCGGTACAAACGTGACTCATCCAATGACAACAAGGGCTAAGTCGGGCATCAGTAAACCAATAAATAAATTGTGTCTCACTGCAACTAAGTATCCATTGCAAGACTCTAATTTTATGGAGCCGACATGTTATACTGAAGCATGTAAAGACCCAAAATGGCGTGAAGTAATTGATGTTCAAATCAATGCTCTCATTCAAAATGGCACTTATTCTCTGGTTAAGTATGAAGATGGCATGAATATAGTTGGTTCCAAGTGGGTGTACCGTGTTAAAAAAAATCCAGATGGAACGATAGAGAGGCATAAAGCACGGCTGGTTGCAAAAGGATTCAACCATCAACAAGGAGTTGATTATGGGGAGACATTCAGCCCGGTTATAAAACCATGCACAATACGTTTAGTTTTGTCTATTGTTGTCATGAATCACTGGGAGATAAAATAGTTAGATGTTGAAAATGTATTTATGCATGGAAGTTTGGATGAGGATGTGTACATGAAGTAGCCGGCAGGGTATGTAGATCCTAAATATCCTAATCATGTCTACAAACTACATAAAGCCCTATACGGTCTTAAGCAAGCACCTCGTGCTTGGTTCTCCAGATTGAGCATTTTTTTTTTTGAAAATTGGGTTTACGGCTTCTGTTTCTGACAACTCCTTGTTTGTTATACATAATGAAAATGCTATTGCATATGTACTTGTGTATGTAGATGACATTATTGTCATGGGTTATGATGCGCAAATGGTACATCTGCTGATTAATACACTTGGGACGGAATTTGCAATAAATGACATGAGAAACTTATCTTTCTTCTTGGGTGTTGAAGTGTTGCGACAAGGTGGCAGTTTGGTTCTTACGCAAAGAAAATATGTTTCAGATCTTCTTAAACGCACCAAATTGAATGGCGCCAAACCTGTATGCACACCCTTAGCTGCGAATTTGAAGATTCAAAGACAAGGTAGTATAAAGTTTCATGATGCAACTCTGTATAGAAGTATAGTAGGTGAATTACAGTACTTACATATCACCAGACCTGACATTTCAGTGGATATTAATAAGGCGTGTCAGTATATGCATGATCCATTCATTGAACATTGGGAGCTTGTGAGGAGAATTCTCCGTTATCTAAAGGGCATTGTTGATTACGTCTAACTTTGAGAGAAGGTAAAGATTATTTACTTCATGCATACTTGGATGTTTATTGGGATGGGAACTTGGATGACAGACGCTCCACCAGTGGCTATTGTATTTACTTTGGAGGAAACTAAATCTCTTGGAGTGCACGCAAACAAAAGACCATTTCTAAGTCAAACACGGAAGCTTAATATAGAGGTGTTGCAATTGCTACGTCCGAACTAATCTGGATACAATCTCTTCTAAAAGAGTTAGCGGTTCAGTTCATCACTCCGTTTCTGTGGTGTGATAATCTTGGCGCTACGTATTTAACAGCAAATCCGGTGTTTCATGCACGTACAAAACATATCGAGATAGACTATCACTTTGTCCGAGAACGAGTTGCAAATAAGCAACTCTATGTCAAGTTTATCATCTCTCGTGATCAAATAGCGGACATTTTTTACAAAGGGTGTAGCAGCTCCAAGATTTCAGATATTACGATCCAAGTTTCACATCCGCAAGCTCCAGTACAACTTGAGGGGGGATGTTAACCATAATAGTTTGAACGGTGAAGGAGGCAGTTAGAAGAGCGAGTAATAAGCAAGAGTTATTAGGCTATTTTTACGTATGGTTTTTGAATTGGTTTTGAGTCTTTGTTTGATAGAGTCTGTAACAAGAACTCCGCTCTTATAGTGCTTCATTAATATAAATATCTACTGAATCTCCACATTTGAACAATGGAAGATTTTCTACCCAAAATACCTTGTCTAACTCTTCACAACACGGAAAAACACAACTGGTGAGTATTATCAAAGTGTCTAGTTGTTAGATGTTGCTTTTTCCGTGTCTACAAGTGTGGGGGAAATTTGAGATTTGGGTAACTAATTAATAATAGTGAAGATGGTTTTCCCTTATGTTATGTTTTTGAATGAGATTATGAAGAAATCAATCTAATTTCAAGAGCAATTGAAGTATACAGCTCACTTTGATTCTTTTTTTGTTTTTTTTATTTTTTGAAGAAACTCAATTTGATAGTGCTGTTCAAAATTGAAACTCAATTATAATTTCGTTTCTTTTTAAAAGAAATTGATTTGAATGGGTTGGGTTCTGCCAACAACAACGGACCTGAGTCGATTCGGATCCGACATGCATACCCGTCATCTTCGACGCCCGATTCTCTGCTACTGCAACAATACAATTTCTTCATCAAAAGAAGAACAAAAAACTCTGCACATTTTATAAGCTTGATCAAATTGAAGGTATAATACTTTAATTTGATACAAATAAACCAAATAAGCTAACAAAAAGTATCAGACAAAAATCGTAGTAGCTTGAAATCAATGGATAATTGCAGCAAAGAAAATTTTTTTCATGATGAACCTTAATTGATCGATTCAGTGGATTAATTGAAGAAGTTTCAACTGGTAATATGTTCATTTGGTTGTGTTTGATGAATTTTTCTTATCAATTTGCTTGATTATCTCATGATGAACCATAATTTCATGAAATTTGAAAAACCCAAAAACTGATTTTAATTTTTTTGTACACTTATTGTGACTGACAAATAACAATAAAGTGACCATATAGAGGTCTCCCTTTGGTCGACCAATAATCAGTGGGATAGTGAGTTGGTTTTGCCAGTGAATGAAGGTCAGATTGTCCGAGGAAACTGTTGGTGGTGAATCTGGTGATTATTATTGGACGGGGCTTTTGGCCGTAATCTACCAGTCCCAGTCAATGTCTCGGCAACAACTATATATATATATATATACCAGGAGATGCACACTCGAGAGGGGGAGGCCGTCTAATAAGGGTTTGGTGTTATTGTTTTCTTTTTGCTATGATTTGCTAAATCATTGTTAGGGTGAAAGGATGAAATTGTAGGCTAGATCATTTGTGTTTATGAACAAGAGTTTATTTAAATCAAAAGCTTAATTTTCTGTTTGAGTATCTCATATTTTTGGATTGTTCTTATAAATCGTTGCATGTTTTATGCCAAGTATACAACATAGGTAAGTGTTGATGGTGGTTTTTAGACAAAGGGTAAAATTGTAAAACCTCGAATAACCTAATGTCACCGGTGACACATTTATTATAACATTTATGCATATAGTCAATAATTAATGGGGGGTATTTTTTCAAATTAGGGTTACACTAGTGGATTATTGGTTTTTTACCACTTCCTGGGCTTTTCAAAAACAACTGTTGTTGGGCTGAAGTACTTATCCATACTTTCATTTACAGTTGTTTTATCAAAAAATATTTAAAAAAATTAAACTTGTTGCAATATCAGTTGTTTTATAAAGCCCAATTTTTAGTGGTGTTTGGTAGGTTTTGTCTGAGTGGTAAAATGACTGTGAGGAAAAGAAGACTATATGATGCATGTTTTTGGCGGGATTTATCGCGCCTGAAGCAACTGCTTAGATGATGACCCTAAATGGATCAATGGTGACAAATTAGAATCCTAGGTTTTATCAATTATATATATTTCTCTTCTCTCTCACCTTTCTATTATACGTTTCTCTTACTTCTTCTTTTTCTCTCACTCCTATCACTTCTTCTTATACAGGAAACAAAAACCAGAGACAAAATCAAAATCAAAGCCAGAAAAAATATTTCAAATTGAAAAATCCATGTCTAATTAGTGATTCAAAACCTTATTTGTATTCTATATCCGTAAATCCTTGTTCTCAAACCCCATTTTTGTTCTCTATCTATAAATCCCTTTTCTCAAACCCAATTTCTCTCTGTGTCTTCAAAATCCCTTTTCTTCAAAACCCTATTTTCGATTTCAATTCTCATCAGGTAATGTTTTGGTTTTAGAAAGTCAATTTTTTTTTTCCAATTTCTTTGTTGTTAGGGTTTGAACTTAATTTTTGTGTTTTTTATTTTGAATGTAGAAGTGCATCAGGTGCAGATTAATCTTCGGGTATAACTCCATCACTTTGATTGTATTTGAATTTATTATAGGTTAATTTCATGATAGATTGTCCAGTTTCTTTTTTCAATTTATTTGTTAGTGTTTTAATTGAAGTTCTTTTCTTTTTAATTTTGTGTAGAAGACCTTCAGGTGCTGCAATTTCTCAAAGATCTTCAGGTATACCATCAAAGATTTGTTTTACTATTTTATATGGTTTCAAAATATATTCAAACTTTACTTTGATTCATGTTTGGGTCGCGCTAGGCGCATCGCTAATTACTCGCTGCTTTCACGCACGCTGAGTTGGTGTGGTGATGTGGCATGTTGATACGGATTATCCTGATTCCACGTATCACTACCTAGAGAGAGAGAATTAAAAGTCTTATTCCTTCTCCCAGAACCGCATGCGATTGTTTCTCTCATCTCAGTATTCATATCGGTCTCGTTTTTCATGTTTTACTAATTCAAATCATTTTCAAGAGCTAGGGTTAGATTAATTTTCAAGTCTAACCATTAAAATTGGTTGAAAATTACATCAAAACTGAGACAAAATCTCCACTCCCTGCAATCATCATCATAATCCTCTATAATTATCAAATCGATCGATTAATGAAACCATAAAAGCTTGTTCTTTGAAGATCTGTGGATTTTGACTGGTTAATTGAAAGGGGGAACATCTAGGATCTGTTGAATTAGTTTCAAGTGGATTAAGAGGTGCCGGTGCTGTGAATTAGTTTTTGTTGCGGCGGTTCTTGGGTTTACAAACTTATTCCATCCTTTCATTTGGAGAAGATCTTGATTACTTGGTTTGATTATTTGATTTGGTGCTCTTATTTTCTTTCAAGTTTATCCTCATCGGTTGGTGTGATTGCATCTGGTGATGGTGATGCTTGATTTCGAAGTTGGGGCTTTGTTTTCTGTTGTTTGTTGGTGGTGTTCTTTTCTGTTCGAAGTTGCAAAACAAGCTGAGCCACCAAACCAACCACCACCATCATTAACATCATCACCACTGATAATATTAATAGCCACCAAAACCACTTATTAAACAAACCCAAAATCACAGCAACATCAGCATTAACCAATTCAAGGAAATCAAGCCTAAATTCGAACTACTAACCAGCAATCCTCTACCGATTGAATTTAGACATCAACCGGATTACCACCATATCAACCATCACCCAATTCAGGAAGTGAAATCCAAATTGGGAGCAAAATATTGCTGGAATACAACAAAAGTAAGGAAATACAGAAAGCTACAGTATAAACATGATAATTCCTCGCCACTTTAAAACGGTATTCCAACAAGTCTTTTTCTCCCAAATTGTTTCCAAATCTCGTTTTGATTTTGTAATTTTCATTAATCACTCAGAAATCAATTGAAAAATAAGATACGAAGTGGTTGATTCACTAAGTAAATAATTGATTTTCGTTTATGTAATTAACTAAGGCCATGGTTGAACACATTTTGGTTAATTCACTAAGTGGTTAATTCACTAAGTAAATCAAGCTTTTTTGGTTCCTGACTTTTTTTTTCTTTCTTTAAAATGATAAAACAAATTAAAGGAATGAATCAAACTATAACCATATTCAATCATCTGGGTTCAGATTAGCAGAAAAATCCTAGATTGTCTCATGAGATGAGAAGATAAAACATACAGGAAGAGCTGAGTGAAGAAGGATCATTGATGATTCCGGCAGAAGGTTTTAAATCAGAGATGGGCAAGAAAAAAAAAATCTGCCATTGAAGTACCACAAGGCTGAATGCTTAAAAAGAAACATAAAGCTGAGATTAAATTTTCTTTTCTCTTACTACTTACTAGTACTACTGAGCATTACACTGCTAACGTGTATTACACATTCCTTGGAATCTGGCCACATCTGCATGACACATAAGAACGCGTGAAAGTAGCGATTAGCATTAGCGTGGTTTCTAGCATTTTCCTTCATGTTTAGTGTGTTTTCACGATGTACTACCTTTTGGGAAAGAAAGTTTCATGATTGTATGGTAAATCAATTTTATAAACCCTAGAATGTTTGTTCTTGTTTTACTGATTTCGTGATATCCAGTGGTTGTATTAGGATGAAATTTTGATATGTTATGCTTACATATGTCAGGAAAACTCACTTAAAATTTCAGGAAAATCGGACTAGTAAAAATAGCAGAACCTGATGTATTACAGAGACATAGTTTGTAGAACTTTGTATTACGTGGAAAAGTTTCCAGACCTCTAATTGAGTACTTATACTTAATGTATTTCGCTGATTTTTGGATATGTAGAACCCATTTTCATGATGAGGAAGCTGTAAAAATTTCAAACTAAATGGATCAGGTTAAGTACCCCAAATGGGGAATTTTTCTGTAGTTGTGTCTGTCAGAATTCAGTTTTGCTAGAGTATATAGATTCAGTCGCATATTGATATTTAACCGTTACTTTTCTTTATAATTTATATGCAATGAGTTTTCTATAGTTATGAATATGTGGTGAAAAATTCACTATGATCCGATAAGCATATATACAGTGTGAGCTTGATGAAATACAGTGCATTATGTAGATATGTAAATGGGCTGTAAGTGTTTAGAATTCAAATGGTGGTGCTGCTGAAATTGTAGGTGGTTTAGATGTTCTTTGAATTGTGAAATGGGTTTGGTTGTGCACAAATTGTCTCACTAATTTTGTTCAATATCTCCTCGGATGTCTACACACACTAACCTTGCTTAAATGCTAGACAAATGAGCTTCACATTCATTTAGATTCAGAAACTAATACTCAAGGGAAAATCCCGTTTAAATTTGAGTGGTTTTCTTTCACTATTCTTATTTTGTTCTCGTCTTACATACACACTCTAAAAAAACATTGAGCTCTTTAAAATTTATAACACCTCAGTGAGAATATGGATACACCCCCATTTTAGTATAAGCCATATATAGTTAGCTTTGTGATTGATTTTGAATTTGCACTCGGCATTTGATACGGTTCTATCATTGTTGTTAATTATGGGTGGAATCGTCATTTCAAACCATAATATTATTAATGGTGGTTGGGACATTTTTGTGCTTCTGATCACATTTTCTATTTCAGTATGCTTCTGATTTCATTATAGTTGTTAAGCGCATTAGTCTTTTAAGAATTTTTTATGAGCAAAGATTATATGCAGAATCTTAATTTAAAGGTTTAAATTTGTTTCGCACAGCTATTAGTGTTGTGTGTCAGTGTGTGCAAACATTTTATGCAGAACTTTTCTTGAACTGTGAATTAAGATACAATATTTCTGGATGAAGAGCACTTTAAGCATTGTGCGACGAGAATAATTCGAATGTACAAAATAAATTGCTTTGGTAATTAGAGAGTATATAGTTGAAGCCTCAAAATTTTAATATCACCCTTAATGCACGCATGATAACATTTACGATTCCAGTTCTATGTAGAATCGTTGATCTTTACATTTTAAACTGCCTGGATCATGATAACATTCTAAGAGAAGCTTAGGTGCAGTTTCATGAGCAGGCACTCATATTTATATTGTTTTGCTGCATAATTAGGGACTTCCCAATAATATGTATATGGTTAGATATGAATCTCTTATACATCTAAGCGTTGTATCATGATATTGAGTACCATACTGCTGAAGTTTTTGTATTGTTGCTTATCATGGGTTTTTTGATCAGATAATATGGCTAGGGGACCTAGAAGACTAAACTAAGGGAGATATGTGATAACTGTTCTAGTGTTGCTGAAATGAGAAACAGGATACCCAAAAATTTGAAGAAAGAAGATTGGGATGCATTTTTTGATATTGTGAATAAAGGCGAAGATAAGGAGGTTAGGGAAAAGATGAAGACAGCAAGGTCAAAGCTAAAAGCTGCACACAGTACCGGTAGGCGTGGTATTGCACAATGCCGACATGAAATGGAACAATCAAGTCCTACTGGTAAGGTATTAAGGGTTGACGTGTACCTGGCTACACAGTTCGATCCCCTATCTTATGAAGTAACATCAAGAGATTATGTGGTAATTTCTATGTTCAATGAATAAATTGTATTCACTAGTTTCACTATTTGTTATCCTCTTATACATATTGTTGGCTATATTGTGCAGCGAAAGGTGAGGGAGTTGAATGAAACAGATGAGTTTAGAGGCGAGACCGATCTAGATAAGGATGCAGTTGCAGAGGTGTGTTGAGATGATTATATATTGTTGTATTGCATAATAAAATTGGTACTAACTAATTTTATATATTTGATGATAGGTTCTTGCCCGTTTCAACCACTGCACACAGTACCGGTAGGCGTGGTATTGCACAATGCCGACATGAAATGGAACAATCAAGTCCTACTGGTAAGGTATTAAGGGTTGACGTGTACCTGGCTACGTGATGGAAGGGGTGTTGTTCGAGGCTTGGGAGGTGGGGTCTCAAAAACTGAGTTACGTGCATCTGCAGTTAGTAGGGAGCAACTGCATAAGGAGAAATTGAAGACTGCTGCTATAGAAAATCGTGTCCGTAATCTTGAGGAGACGGTTGAGGAGCTAAGAGCCTTGAGTCTCAACCGTGCCACCAACAATGCAAATAATATTACTCAGGTATATATCCTTAACACCTTTAGTTAGCACTGGAAAACAATGAATGAACACCGGTCCGATTTAAACTAAAATGGTCAACTTAGAACAATTAGTTTGGATTGTTTCTTATTATTGGATGTTTTTTTTGTTTATAGCCAATGAATGTGGATGGTCAAAGAGTCCAGTATGTTGTATTAAGGAATATGCGCAAGGGTGCAGTTGCATTCGGACGTATTGATAGGAATGCAGATGAAAATGATGATTTTTATTTTCTCGTCCTCATTGATGAAGTAGTGATACACACTGAGCCGCT
Organism: Papaver bracteatum; assembly: GCA_023529315.1. NCBI lineage: Eukaryota > Viridiplantae > Streptophyta > Magnoliopsida > Ranunculales > Papaveraceae > Papaver > Papaver bracteatum. The sequence goes on along the minus strand of JAJJWX010004858.1, from coordinate 685,767 downwards.
CTGCGTTGGAGAAGGAACTCTTTCCAGTGTGAAACATGGTGACAAGATTTTGTGGCCCAAGCACTCTGTTGGACCTTGGCCAGTAGTACTTGATGCAGATTTTTGAAGGAATGTATGGATATGGTGTAAGTGTTTTGGGACAGTTGATAAGGTGCGAGTATTTTGGATATGGAGTAACTTGTGGTTTTGAGTCTCTTCTCTTCTTTTGTAGTCTCTTTTCTTATTCTGTAAAAAAAAAACTCAAAACCCAATATCTATTATGTAGCTTCAGCCGGTTTTATAGTCTTGTGCTTGTAATTTTAGTTGCAGTTTTCCAATTATAAGTTAGTGAAAATCCAGAAGTTGCAGTTTGTATTTGCAGATTACAAATGCATTCATATGTCAATTTTAGTTCTTGTTGTTTATAAATTACTGAAATCCAAATCCTCTCAATTAGTGTCATTGATGTAAGATATTTCTGCTTCTCTACTTCCTTCTAGTCATGTTTTTGAGATCTCAGTTTTAGTTGGCCACGAAGTAAAGAAAATAAATGGGACATAACGTTAGCCATGTCATGATGAATAATTAACCAAAGCTGTTTGCCTAATTTCATTGCTGACAAGGACAAAGTGTCACCACAGGTAGACATAATTCTGAATACGAATCTTGAGTTGTATGCACTCAAGAGCAAGAACTTGTAGGTCCATAGCCTCCGTTATATCTTGCACTTCTAAATCATGTTTCAGATTTTTGATTGCCTGTCTATATGAACTCCATTTGGTAAACGTCTAAATCAGCAATCTTTTTTTCCTCCTTATAATTAACAAGACTGTTTTGATCTCTCAGTGTAGGAATTTGTTAACTCGTAAGTAGTGGCAGTCTACTTCTCCCTCCAATCCGTAGCACCAGTAAAATCCGCAACTACTACGATCAAATCAAATGATGTTGCAGTAGTTAAGCTACTAGTCTGACACTTAACTACTAATCCGTAGCCCTCATAAAACTATTTGAGAAATTTGGTGATGGCTCTGAGAATTTTCCAAAATTGTTTTCTGCCTCTGAAACTTGTCCACAAGGTTCCAATCAGCTGGGTGGCAATAGGGATTTCACTAGCAAGGGTATAGTCACATGGAAACGTTTCAGCCCAGTCAGGTTATGCTGTCATCTGACTCAATTAGACTATTATAGTCAGTTTTTGAAACAAATCTGTAAAGTAAAACAAAACCTTCTTTTTTCTTATCTCGTCTTTCTCTCTCGTTCTCATCTGAGAAACATTTTCCTTTAATTCTCTCTAAAATTTTGAAGATAATCATTGACACCTACTTAAGAGAAATCTATTAGGATTGCGTATTTACTAGTCGGGTTGCGATTTGAGAGGATTTATTAAGGCTCAACGAATCTGAGCACAATATCAGTTCTCAAATTGATTAGGTTATATCTTAATTGATTTTCACTCTTACATTAGGTTATGTCTTAATTGGTTTTTGAACTTTATAATTAGTTATATCTTAATTGATTTCTAATTCAGTTGGAAACTATTAGTTATATCTTAATTGATTTCTAATTCAGATGGAAACTATAAATTTTGATTTAATTATGTTTTTGAACTTTATAATTAGTTATATGTTAATTGATTTCTAATTCAGTTGGAAACTCTAGATAAATTTTGATTTAATTAGGTTTTTGAACTGATTTTATGTTTCTTAAATTTGGGGTTTCAAGTGGTGAAAACTTTTGGAAATTGGTATCCTGATGCTTGTTATTGTTAGGAATTAGACCTTACCTTTTTGATAATTAATTTTTGAAGTTATTTTGTCAATTCCCTTAGTAACTATATTCTTACATAGTAAGTGTTCTGCTTTATGTTTTTTTTCTTAGTATCTTGCTCAATTACAGTACTAATATTGATTGCATTTGTCATTTACTTGTAGATGGAAGGACATCGTATAAATCCTCCTAGTAAAGAATGGTTCACCGCACGTAAGGGTTCACCGAGGTTTGTTGAAGGTGTTAAATCTTTCATTCAATTTACCGCTGACAGTCTTGGGGAAGATATAAATCAATTTCATTGTCCTTGCATGAAATGTCAGAATTACAATAGTCGTCCAAAAACTCTTGATGAAATACATGGGGATATTCTTGATCATGGGTTCGATGTGACATACCGAATGTGGATCCATCATGGTGAGAAACCTCGTGAGAATAATTTCACTGTTATAGCTCCTACTTTACCCACTAATAATGTTGTGAATGAAGCTTCTTTTTCGAGAATGGTTGACTTGTTCTTTTCCGTCAATTGTCATTGTTTTTCAAAGTTCTTTGTTCTAAGGTTATTGATCGTGAAGAGCTTCGTCTAATGCATGAACTTGTTGTGGAGTCTTTATGTGTGTTTGAGATGTACTTCCCACCGGCTTTTTTTGTTACGATGACTCATCTTGTCGTACATTTGGCCGAAGAGGCACTAACATTGGGACCAGTTCAATTTAGGTGGATGTACCCTTTTGAGAGGTATACTTCTTTCACTGTTGACCCTTTCAGTTTCTTTATTACTTTATGAACTTATGTATACCTTATATATATATATATAATTGTGTTCCTAATTGCATGTGCAGGATGATGAGAACCTACAAGGTTTATGCTCGGAACAAAACCTATATTGAAGGGTCTATAACTGCACAATATGAGGTTGATGAAGGAGCGCGCCATTGGATGGAGTTCATTCCTGAGGGTAAGCAAAAGTCTTATAAGTCTCATGGAAAGAAATCATTGCACGGTGAGGTTTATGAAGGTCCAGAACCGCCTAATTCACAAGGAAAACCATACCAGTTAACTTCCTTACAGCATCAACAAGTTCGTCTTTGGGTATTGAGACATTCAGATGAAAATACTGAATGGGAAGAGTAAGGACAATACTTATCTTTGTCTGTAAATAGTTTTTTTACTGAATGGGAAGAGTATGAAGTAACCCTGTCATGTACCATTGTCTTTATTGTTTCACAGGAAATACAAGGAACACAATAATACTTTTAACCGAAGATCAAGGAGTAAGCGTCAGGATTACATTCCCTGGTTAAGAGATCAACTTCTAGGCACTCCCATGACAGAGTTTCATAGGCTCGTACTTGGTCCTTCCTTCAAGACAGTTTCCTATAGAGCATATTCGGTGAATGGTTATCTTTTTTATACAGCAGAGGCAGAGCAACTTATGACTACACAAAATAGTGGAGTGACCATGAATGCCTTCACCAGCTTTAGAGCAAGTGCCAAAGATACCAACTTGGTGGGTGATGATACTTCTTACTTTGCTATTCTGAAAAAGATACTTGAGCTCGATTATGAAGACTTCATAGAAGTTGTTTTTCTCTGTGACTTGGTCCGGGTCGAAGACAAAACAACTGGATCATATGTTGATGTAGATACAAACTCGAGGTTCATTAACTTCGAAAAGTTTAAGAGAAGCTCAAAAGAAGTTGACGAACCCTTCATCCATGCTTCTCAAGCTGCCTAAGTCTTTTATTGCGCTGATGAGACTAGAAAGCATTGGCATCTTGTATTAGAATCTCCCAAAAGATCCGGCCTAAATGTGAATGCTTATGAAGATCCATATGTGTTTGAGGCATCCACGAATCAACCTTCTTTCTTCAACATCTTTAGCTGACGACGAGTATTGGATAGAGATCAGGTAATATATCTCGACTGAATGCTTGAATTTTTCTTATTTTTATCTTCTTTGTGTTTGAATGCTTGCAGCACTTGTAATGGTCTGTCTATTTGTGTTTTTTTGTATTTTTATGCTATCCTTTGGGTTTGCAGTAAGCACATCAATCCACCTTCTTGTGTGTTGTTTTTTACATAATCTGTTAGTTGTGAATGGGTGTAGTGCTTGTTGCAGATTTTTGGTTCCTTCAACATGCACTTGTATGTAAGAGGTCAACAGTGGTGTTGAAATTTAAGTGGTTAGGAATATTTTTAGGTCATACTATGATGTTAGGATTTTTTTTATTAAACCTTAACGCCAAACTTATTTTTTATGCAGGATAACATTCCGTTCAGTTGGGGAGCTCAGCTCATCTTTTGTTTGTAGGTTGGGTTTCAGTGATTGTAAGAAAATTATCTTTTAAGAATGCTCAAGTATAATTATAACTTAAAATGGTAAAAATTCATTACCTATGCAAATTCACTTTTTGGTATTTTTCACTAACTGTCAGCTCGATTGATGTAAATCGAGTTACTGTTGTAAACATATTTCGAATTTGGATTGAATGGTGAATGTTTTGTTATCAAATGAGCATCTATTAAAGTTCAGTTTAGGGAATTTCAAATTTTATGCTAGTCAGAAATAATTTGTGAATTAGATTTTCTAAATTTCAAATTGCAGGCCAGTCAGATGAAAAACTAGTCAGACTGGGATTCAGACAAATCAGATTTTTTAAAAGTATTCAGCCTATATAAACCACTTCTCAAAACAACCGATTAGCTTTTATATTTTCTAATTTAAAACTTTAGAAACCATTGTGAATGTCATTGGTATCAATTGACTGTTAGACAAAGTCCTATTTTTAAAGATTTCAACTTCTGTGAGAAACAGTCGTTTTGGAAAAAACCACTCCTAGATTCCAACTACTAAAAACAGTCGTTTTTCATGATAATACCTCTTGTCTTGGCAGTGGTTTAACTACCATTTTCCACTAGTGTTACAACGAGCAAAACCCTAATTCCCCTCCATGCCAATGGCAAGTCATGCCAGCCACACCTAGCCGAATCTAGCCGCGCCATGCCAAACACACTCTTCCTTGGCCCTAGCTATGCTAGTCACACTAACCGCGCTAAATCATGCCAAACATGCTAGCCGCACCTTTGTGCCAATGGCAAATCATGTCAGCCACACCAAACGCGCCAAAGCATGCTGACTGTGCTAGGTGCACCTCTGTGCCAATGGAAAATCATGGCAGCCACACCTAGCCCAAGCTAGCCGTGCCATGCCAAACACACTTTTCCTTGGCCCTAGCTATGCTAGTCACACCACGCCAAGAGAAACACCCTTACCTTGGCCCTAGCCGCCCAATGCCAAAAGCGCCCTCTTCCCAGCTTGCCAAACCCTGCAACCAAGGGACCAAGCCGCCACGTGCCATTTTCACATGCCAACGTGCTCGCTGGTATCCTAGATTGCAAACCGTCCAACCTAGGCCAAATTGTCCACGCATGCCATTGGCACATGCCAACATGCTCGCTGGTATCCTAGCTTGCAAACCGTGCAACCTAGGCAAAATTGATCACGCATGCCATTGGCACACGCCAACACGCTCGCTGGCAGCTTTTCTTACCAAGTTGTGGCCCTAATGGCCGAGCGAGCCATTGGCACATGCCAACGCGCTCACTGGGAGCTTTTCTTACCAAGTCGTGTCCCTAATGGCCGATCGTGCCATTGACACATGCCAACGCGCTCATTGGTAGCTTTCATTACCTAGCCGTGGCCCTAATGGCCGACGTTCCATTGGCACATGCCAACGCGCTCACTGGTAGATTTCATTACCATTGGCTATACTTGGTTCCAAACGCACTGTACATAAGACTAGGTGCATATATCTCTGAACAAGTCTTATGGTCTTTAAGGAAACTATTCGATTGCTTAGACTTTTAGAATCTATGCATGCTAGCGTCTTAATGAATACGATATTGTTACTACTATTACAGGCTACGACTAAGCCCGTGGCTGTTGGTTTCGGCATATCAAAACCAGAGCATGTGAAACAGGTATATGTATATATATAATGATGCCAAATGCATCAGCTTATGATTCCAAATATCACTCAGTTTTCAACCGTTTGATATACCAAAAGACGAATACGCCTGGATAGTTGTTATTTTAAAGAGATTATAGACGGTATTAATCAATGCATCGTTGTGTATTGTATTGTGTAGGTAGCAGAATGGGGAGCAGACGGTGTGATTGTTGGTAGTGCCTTAGTGAGATTTCTAGGGGAAGCGAAATCTCCCAAGGAAGGGCTCAAAGAATTAGAAACCTTTGCCAAGTCCCTAAAGGCTGCACTACCGGTACGAGTGCCTTCCCAATTAATTTCGTAAGGCAACACGTACATTGGCGGGCCAACTCTATCCCTTCCCGATCGGTTTTCTCATGACAAAACCATGGATCAATAAACGTTTGCTCAAAACATGGATGGCGTGATGCTTTAAAAGGTCGCGGAATTCCATTAGTGTCTTAAATTGATCACAACCATCCAACTTCGCCGAGATGTTTGGATGGCTTAGATCGAACTTAGGACCATCAGGAAGGTGCACACATGTTCACCACTAGCCCAATGTGGGCCCCACATAATCGGCCTCCTCAAAGGAGAAGCGCATCTTGCCAATTTGTTTGGCCCAAATTGCGTGTACGTGAACGTTTCAAAAATCTAATTAGGGTTTGCGGCATGCCATATGTGTCGAAGTTCGATCACGACCATTCATCTTCTCCAACTTGGATGGAGGGTGTAAATATAGACTAAGGGGTCCAGAGAGCATCAACGTGATCACCGTGGGCCCACCTAGGCATGTGACCGACCGTCCTAGGCCAACCATGTCCAGGAACTTTGGAACGCACGCCCAAAGGAGGCACGTCGCGCGGCCTCTAAAACCTTTGCGGAAACTGATTTCTTTCAAACAATATAATATTTAGCAGCAAAATATCTCTGTTGACATATATGTTTCAAGGAAGGTTGCCTACTTAGTATTGTGTAGTCAGTTAATTTTTGTTTTATGTCTGTATTTCTTCCACCAATGCTTAGCTTCTCATTTTTACTAATTTTTCAACTATTGCTACCTTGTATCACGTGTTAGGTGCGCTAAATATTCCTACTCTTCTTAGGTTTGTTCTTAGTGCTTATATTTTGTTGCAATCTGGTTCTCCAACTCTTTTAAACATTGCAAATATCATAGGTTTACTAAGTCTCGTGCTAGTTTTGGTTGCGTGTAATAATTCTTTAAATCCGGTTGATTTCCAAGAAACAGATTATCCTTCTTCAATGGAAACAAGAGGATGCAGATCCTTGTGATTGGAAGGGAGTGAAATGTGATGCTCATACCAAGTGAGTGATTTACTTGTGAGTTCCTGGTGTAGGAGCAGAATCTCGCAACAACAACGCTCTTACAACGATTTATGCCACACACGGCAAGTGTCGCAGATTGATTACCAAAACGACGCAACAAAGGATAAAATATGAAGAAAGATGTGAAGATTTTATAGAGAAAGCTCGCAAGAAATGTAGCAAGAGAAATACTGCGAAATATTATAGAAGCCTGCGAGAAATGACAATGATGTTGCTGCGATATTACCGCAAGAGTTCAGATCCGAAATTAAGGGAAATGTGAGCTGTCAATGAGCTGTCATCCACAATGTAAATACATATATAAAGGAGAGAGCAGAAGAGAGAGAGAAAAAAAATATATAATTATAGGAAGAGAGAGAAAGTTCTTTTGCATAGAGAGATTTTTAGAGAGAGAAAATATAATTTCTTTATCATCTCCTTCCCCAAAACTAGATCTAGAATTCTTTCAAGAACTCCATTAATGGAGATTTTAAATGTAAATTAATGTAGTTACAAATTATTATAGTGAAGATCCGTGGATGTAGATCACATTGATCGAACCACGTAAAAAATCTTGGTGTCCATTTATAATTTTAGTATTTTTATCACCATTTTTATATTTAGATCTAGGAATTATTATCAAGATTTGATAAGGGGTGTGTTGTAGGAATTCCTGCAACTACATTTTGGCGCTAGAAACACTACCTGCTATTGCATAGATTGAAGAAGATTCAAATAAAATTGGTTATTGTTAGAGTTAGAATTCTTCAGATCTAAAAAAAATTTGAGAGGAAATTATCTAATGGAGAAGTTGTGTCTTCCAACAAACGCCGACAACACAGTGAAAGGAAGTAAAGGCAAAAAGATAAAGATGAAGATGCAAAGTCACGTCAAAAGGATGAGTTTCTACATCAACAAGATCTACATCAACTATGAGTCAAAAAAGGATAAATCTCTTCTCACTTTTCTTATTTTTTATTTTTTATTTTTTATTCTTTATTTTTTATTTTATTTTTAGATTTGTGAATTCCAAAACGAAAATTGGAAAAGACGGTTTTTATAAAACCTAAAAATTGTTTTCTGAAGAAATTTGATTTATTACGGAAGTCTCGAATTTAAAAATATTTTTGCTACAAATTTGTAGAAAGCAAACCTCGTTTTACGAATTTGTTTAATGAATCTCTGAAATAGTCAAATTTTAAGATTTTTTGTTGGTTAAAGATTTAGAGATTTACATTTCGCAAGAACAAAAACAAGTAGAATGCATGGAAAGTTTTCATCCTTCGCAGGCAAATGTTACTCATCTTAATGATCTATAAACAACTAACCAAATTTACTGATCATTTGCAGCATATATGACTGAAATATTCTCTAAATATCAGCATGTATGGAAAAATAGTGAAAGCATTTGTGTTGACTTACTGCGATGAAAGCTAATGATGGCCGATCAGTTAATTGTCCAACTAGCTTCAATAAAGAAAATGAAAGATTAAGGATGGACCATTACTCGCTGTACAAAATAAAGAGACGCAGAGAGTTTACCACAATGATGTTGCCAACAATTCCTGCGAAGAAAGAAAACAGCAACAGTTTGCTTGGGAATGAATTTTTCTTTTGCATAAAATATTTGTAACTAAAATGTTTACATGGCATGAACATTTCTTTCGCAGGTGATATACAGCGGATAAAGGAGATAGAGATAGACAAAAGGAGGTGATAGAATATCTAAATATAAAAATGAAAGTGGAGAGGAAGAAAATTGAAATCTAGCGAAATTTCAAAGCTGAAACGTGAGAAAATGATTCGCAGAAAATGAAAGATGCAATATCATGAATCGCAGAAAATGAAAGAAGTTAATTAAAGAAGCCAAACTATTGATCAATTAATTAAAGAGAAAAATGACAAAAGGCAACCAGTGGAGGAAACTATGGAGTTAAGAAAAAGCATCAAAAATGAGTAATTAAAGAAACACCAGGAATGAGTTTCTTTTTCCCTAGTGTGAGAAAGCATCAGCTGATAACACCTCAGCTCACATATGGTTTCTGAATCACCAGGAATGTAATTCACGTGCAACTCCAAATCAGTACCTGTATATTGTATCTGGCGGAGGTTTAGTGAGCCTGCACGGAATGTTCTTGCTGCAAGGAGTTTCAAATAAATTTCTTCTAGGAGCGCATCTCCAGTCTCATAGTGTTTCGCAAGGCTGAGCAAAGTATTCTTCTGCTGCAGCGAAGAAAAGAGAACGAGACAAAGCTTTTGAAGAAACTAATGAATAAGAGTGAAAACTTACTGCGAATGTATCAGACCTACGAAACAATGACATGCGTGGAAGAATGAACATACTTGTACGCGAAATAACAAAACTACAACCCAGCGGATGACATCTAATATTTATTCAATGAAACAAAGCAAAGGACGTGATTCTGTTTCTTTGGTTTCTTTATTATTCGTAAAGAAGGATAACTCGTGAAAAGATGAATATTTCAGCTGAAGCTAGAGGGATATCAGTCATAAAAAAAAGAAGATATAGTAGATATAACGTGAAGAAATTTGTCACAAAGCAAAACCATCAATTGCAAAGAGAAGTAATATTTCAGCCAAGTAAACAACTAATGAAGAACCGCAAGGAACCAAATAGTGCGAATGAAGGAGATAGTCTCATGCAATGAAATTCTACGAACAAAAGAGAAATTGTTGAGACTATTAGTCCCACATTGTATGGGTTTCCAAGATCCTGCTATTTATAATCCTATGGGCCTCTCCACTCATTGCCAATTGGTTTTGAGTTGGATGCCCGTATTCTAATATGGTATCAGAGAAGGCTATTTGCGACGAGTCATTGACCGCGCCTTTTCTCCGCGTCACCCGAGTTAATTGTCCACGTGTTAGACCCAACGAGGTTACATGTGAGGGGGCGTGTTGAGACTATTAGTCCCACATTGTATGGGTTTCTAAGATCCTGCGGTTTATAATCCTATGGGCCTTTGGGAAGAAGATGACATTATATTTCAACGTTGTGTGTTTATCTCGCAAAACCAAAGCTAGTACAATTGGTCACTGGAGAAAAATGAAAGTATAGGTCGCGGGTTCAAGTCTTTACCACCCTCCCATTTATTTTTTCGCGGATTTTAGATGTGCTGCGTGGCATTATACACTTTAAGAGATATTTTCAAAATGGAAAGAACAGTTAATAGATCGCAGATGGTTCCATTGCGAATATTCGTAGTAAAAATGAAGAACAATTAATGTTTACTTCGCAAATGTTCACTTTTCAAGCCCAATTCGCTTAAGCCCACTAAAAAACAAGCCAAACTATTTCACGCAGGCAATTGAGTAGAGAGTAACTGAAGTTAAATTTTCGCAAGATGCATTTATTTCACATAAGAGAATTCACCAAAAATGGTTAGAGGCAGAAATTTGGTATTTCATTTATTCGCAAGATCTTTGGTTATTTCGCAAGAAGAAAATTGGAGATTATTTCGCAGATATATTTCGCAAGAAATGGATAGAACAGTTGATATGGCGCAACATTATACAAGAGGCAGATCAAGAGTTAATTTCGCAAGACTTCATTTCTCATTTCTTCTCAATTTTCAAGCAAATCATATACTTCGCAAGAGACAACAGCAGGCGGCAAAAGATAAGTACCATTTTCTTGAATATTTTATTCACAAAAGACAAAAGATTTTTGATTTTATTTATCAAAAGCGATAAAATCGCAAGATTTCTAAAATTTATAAGATTTCAAAATATTTCAGATATTTTTTATTAAATTGGCAAAAGGCGATACAATCGCAAAATTCAAAATTTTTCAAAATATTACAATAAAGAATTCATCGCAAAAATTTAACTATCCCAAAAAATTTCAAAGATTTCAACGTTACAAAAAACAGAGAAAATTAAATTTATATATTTCTATAGAACATTTTGATTTAAAGACGCGATATAATCGCAAGGTTTCAAAGAGGATTTCTAAGATTTCAAAATATTTTACATAGAATTTACTTCAAAAATGATATTATGAGAATGAAAGAAAGAATGAATAAAGAAATGCGAAATTATCGCAAAAAACGCGAATAAAATTTCGCAAGAGAGAAATGCAAATGCATAAGACGGGCGCAAATCGCCTAAAAACATATAAGAATGGGACGAACTTTTATGGCGTACACCTTAGTTCGCGGATTCTATTCCGTAAGAGGCAATGTCCTTAAAGTACGTCATAAGGGGGGTATCTCTTTGCATGACTATGCGCAAATCGCCTAAAAATATATAAGAACGGGACGAACTTTTATGGCGTACACCTTAGTTCGCGGATTCTATTCCGTAAGAGGCAATGTCCTTAAAGTGCATCATAAGGGGGGTATCTCTTTGCATGGCTATGGGAAATGCTATACCGCTGCTGGAACCTAGTCATGGAGATTTGGGATTATAGAAAATCCATCCAGGAGAGATAACTTGGATTCCCAATTATATAAGGTTATACCCTAGTTGGGCGCCCGAGAGTTTCTCCTAAGGAATGCAACGTATGATCAAGGCGCCGAGGTACACGGTTGAGCTGTGGGTGCCTGGGATGGATGAACCTACCCTGGCCATCCATGGCAAGTCTTGGCTTACGATGTGTTCGGCCCGAAGAAAACCTCACTTAGGGTGCAGTCTTGTAACTATAAGCCATATATGGCATAAAGGAAAAGGCTCACAAAAACAACCGGTTGTTGGCAGAACCGGATGGGAAAGTGCTAGTCTTGTATGGCCGATGTATAATCCTTGAATGGGCAACCGGGGGGGGGGGGGAGATAAGGGCGATACCCTCCATTAGGGAGCTGTGTATAAAAAAAGACGGCAATGTCATGGAACTTTATAATCGCAAGAATATTTAGGCCCGTCATATTGTCGCGTGACAGAGACAGCAATGTCATGGGACTTTATATTCGCAAGAATATTTAGGCCCGTCATATTGCCTCGTGACTGGACAAAAAGCCTAAAGAGAAATGTTAAGATGATATCAATGGGTTTTTGCGATAAAATCAAAAGATGAGATAAATGAAATCAATAATAAGAGGATATAAATCGCAAAGACGTCCAGCGATTTCATCGCAAAGACGGCAATGTCATATGTCTTAAAAAGAAAAGAGAGATTAATCTCACAAATGGCTTAGATTTATCATATTGTCGCAGAGATCAAAATAAATGATAAGGCAAGATCAATGGATTATTACATGTGAAAGTAAGAATGTCCTGCGATCTTGTCGCAAAAAAGTGGCATAATAAGACCTTTAACTAGGAAGGCGAAATAAGACCACAAAGAGAGGTTATACCTACAAGCGTATAACAGATTGCTAACGACTTTATATTAGTCTTATTTCATTACAGATCAATAACAAGAGGCAGTTATGAGAATGCATAAAATGGAAATTACAATTTATCGCAGAAAATAGTCGCAAGAAAGAAAGAGAGAAGTACACAAGTTTTACAGGCCAAAAAGAAAATAAGACCACTAGAGAGAACGCAAATAAACTTGCGAAGATAATTATATTGCAGAAAAAAAAGTGGAGAAAATAACAATGAGCCAGAAAAATGAGGCACAAACGCTACATCACTTTTACCGCGGAGAAATGAAAATAATATCTTGAAAATTCGCAGGACTATTCATATTTTGATCCATTATTCGCAACACTATTCACATCACTATTTGTGGCACTATTCGCAGGACTATTCATGACACTATTCGCAGTACTATTTGAGCACTATTCATAAATCGCAGAAATATTCAAAAATTAGCAAGGTTATTCATAATCACGCAGACTCATTCATGAATTCGCATATTCACCCAGAATTTCGCAGGAATTGTGCTTATTTTGCAGAATATGATTATTTTCTTAAAGTGATTATCACTTGAGGGAGAGGCAAGATAAGAATAAAGAAGCAGTTTAATCATTCAACATTTTCTCAAGGATTCTCCTTCATAGATAAAGAACAGAGGCAGTTAGGGATTACCAAGAAAATATTTTATGTTCTTTATCTTCTCGGCAAGAATCATTTCCAAAATGGGCAAGAATTCTCACCAAAAATGAAGAAATAATTTCGCATAAATAGAGGCAATATTTTTCATTCAAGAGCGGATACTTCTTATATTTCGAGGATTGAGTACTTCTTATACTTCTTCAAGGATACTTCGCATACTTCATTCTTCATACTTCATGTACTTCAAAAGATGATACTTCTAATTATCTCTCAAAGCTTCAGAACTTCGCAAAAGAATAGAGGCAAGTATATACTTTTTAAGTTTGGTATTCTTTCGCTAGTTCCTTCGCCAACAAAGATCAGAGACTACTACAACAACGAATTTTTTCTTAAAGATTGCTCTTTAAGCAATATTCAAGAAAAAAGAGGCAAAATGTAGGAGCAGAATCTCGCAACCACAACGCTCTTACAACGATTTCTGCCACACACGGAAAGTGTCGCAGATTGATTACCAAAACGACGCAACAAAGGATAAAATATGAAGAAAGACGTGAAGATTTTATAGAGAAAGCTCGCAAGAAATGTAGCAAGAGAAATACTGCGAAATATTATAGAAGCCTGCGAGAAATGACAATGATGTTGCTGCGATATTACCGCAAGAGTTCAGATCTGAAATTAAGGGAAATGTGAGCTGTCAATGAGTTGTCATCCACAATGTAAATACCTATATAAAGGATAGAGCAGGAGAGAGAAAAAAAAGAAGATAATTTTAGGAAGAGAGAGAAAGTTCTTTTGCAGAGAGAGATTTTTAGAGAGAGAAAGTATAATTTCTTTATCATCTCCTTCCCCAAAACTAGATCTAGAATTCTTTCAAGAACTCCATTAATGGAGATTGTAAATGTAAATTAATGTAGTTACAAATTATTATAGTGAAGATCCGTGGATGTAGATCACATTGATCGAACCACGTAAAAAATCTTGGTGTCCATTTATAATTTTAGTATTTTTATCACCATTTTTATATTTAGATCAAGGAATTATTATCAAGATTTGATAAAGGGTGTGTTGTAGGAATTCCTGCAACTACACCTGGAATCACCTTTAAGAGGTTTTGAATCCTTGTAGATGGAAATTCTTGTTTTGATGGAAGTTTACTCGGCAGCATAAGTTGAAATTCAACTTAAAATTCTCGTTGCATGGAAAAAAAAATCCTTTTGGCTGTTAGTTTCACCCATGATAGAGTTAAAATTATTGATGATCATGTGCATTTATTTAGAGATGGAAAACGGGTTTTAGGCGATTAGTTGTTCTACTTGATTTTGTCCTGTATTTATCCTTAGTGCCAACTACTGTCACCACCGCAACACCCGGCTTTAATGGATTCTTGAACCTTCTACATCAGAAGAAAGGCCGAAGAACCTAAACTGTACTTCCAAGTTAGCAAAACAGTCATTTGAAGGTAACTGATAGTTGTGACCCTTGTCATCTTCCTTTGTTACTAGAATGATGTTAATTGAAATCTCTACAAAATTTGTGAGAGTAATCTTGACACCTTGTTTGTTTGATGTTCTCTCTACTTTTAGGCCTTTTTGTTAGAAATTGGAATGTTTTGACGCTCTGATACCATGATAGAAATTTAAATATTTTGGAGCTCTTAAACCATGTTGGAAATTTATGTTTTTATGAAGAACTTTGAACACTCGGATGATATTTGCGGAGGTATACGAGCATGGTTTTGTTGCTCATATGACGCTCCTAGAACTCAAGTGGTGTAGGTGAAGCAAGACTTAGGTTATGAAATTTATCTTCTATTCAATTGATTCTTGCTTGTTTGCTTTTCAAATGATATTGGTCTTGCCTATTTATAGGCTTACATAAACCGACATTGAATACCCTAGTTAAATCTAGAGTTTTTTTATCTATAAATCTCTTTACAACATATCCTTAAGTACGTACACTCCCTTTTTACAACTGTATACACTAGGCTTCTCTAGATTCTTGTTTATGTAGAACATTTTATTCACTTTAATGACTGGCCTAACAATTTGTGGCCAAGTGTCAACCAACTTCAGCAACTCTAGTACATCCTAGACTAATTGCTTCAAGTACTACACTTGTCTGGAGCATTCTAGACGATTACAAATTACATGTTCCAACACACCCTCTTAATTTGTAATGGTATCTGATTTCAATCTTACCCAATTTCGGTATTTTCCCTGAGCTGTTTATGCTCGTCCTTGCCTTCTTGCCTTGAAGTCACGTTGACATCATCTCGTCTTAATTTCGCCGTTTACTCATGTTTGTAGCTTTTGTACTTCTTCTTTAGCTTTAGCTGGCTTGGTAATGGTGGATACTTTTCCGTTTTTAGGAAGCTTGATCATTATAGATTCTGAATCTCCATTTTGTGTTGGATTTCTCCTTCTCCTTCACGGTTTAGACCGAACTTGACCATATTAAATTCAGAGGCTTTGCCTTCTGTTGATATTCCTCGCATTTCATGAAACTTAACCATTGTAAGTTCATAGGTTTCGCCCACTCAATGTAAATGCATATTTTCTGACAGTTACATCCAAATGAAGATAAATACTAAAACTTACTCTAACATTCAAGACTAAAAGATAAACAAGATGTAAAGAGCATGAAAGTAAAGATTAACACAAACATATAACGTGGTTCAGACATGAAGACCTACATCCACGGGAAATAAGATAGTTTGTTTATTGATTATAAGGTCTTACCCTTGAAAGAGTTACAAATATCACTTAGATATCTCACTCTTTCTCTGTCTAGATCTCTCTCTGTAATTCTCTGTAGAAACACCATCTAATAATACGTAAGACAACATGCCCATTTCCTACTACATGGGTTGGTATTTATAGACAAATAATACTCGTGATGGTCAGGCCTCGACGAGCTCTCGGAGTCATCATGCATCATCTTCGCTTCTTCGGACTGGCCTTATACTATTCCTCATGGCGGTATTTTGGGTTCTTCTTCGAGTTATCTTGCCCTGTTCGTCCTCGTGCGGCTCTTTTCCATAGGTCCTCGTATTTCTCCACTCACGAGTTCTCTGCTGTGACATAGACTTATTCTCACTCTTTCTGATCGTTTATTAAATGCAGTGCTGCTTTTTAGAATTGACCGACTGAATCAGTTAGACCACTCCTTCACATGCATCGTTCATGTGATGCTAGTGGTAGGCGTCTCCATTCAGACGAGATCAGCTTTATGGAAAATGATTCGGGTCTCCTAACTTATCATATCATCATGAAGTCATCCCTTAAGATGTTGACACGTGGCCATCGGGTATTTTACTCTCACATTTTGCTCCTTTTCTTTGCAACTTTCCAAGGGCATGATGGGAAGAAAAATCCGTGATTGTTTCTGTTTTTAAGCCACGTGCGAGATCTCCATCAAGTCCACGTTTTAATACGCTCCTTTACTCATCGGTTTTAAGGCGTCGGTTGGTTATCCCCTGGTTAAATGGAGATCCCTTTCTCCTTGTGGTCAATGTTGTTTGTCGTGCCTTGATTCTTTTGGATAAGTCCTGGTTGTTTTTTCGAGCACCTTATCTTCGTATAAATCTCCTTGTGGTGGGAGATTAGGATTTTATTTCCTATTTCTATTCTTCCTGAGGGTTTGTCAAGAGAGTTTTACTATGTCTGATGAGCATGCCCCCTCTCGTCCTTCTTGTCGAGGAGTTGTCAGTTCATGTTTCTTTAATCATGATAGTATGTCCTCTCTTTTGTCAATCTTTTTGTTACTTCTTGATCTGGTTTCTATATCATCACCGATGTCTCCTATGGGGGGGGCTCATTTTATATTATTTGTTTCTTGCTCCATTAGTGTTTTAGAGGGCCTGATTTGCCTGCTATCGTATTATTCTCTCTGTTAGGAGACTTCGTATTTTTCATTGTTCTTTTTCTTACGGTCAAGCTTGGAAACAGTTTTACGAGGTGCTTCTTCGTGTGCATGGCCTTTGGAACATCTTGTGTTTGTTACATAGGTTTGCATTTGATAGTTTTTGTTTGTGCAACCTATCCTTCTCTTCCCAGATGATGGGTATGAGTCGTCCGAGCTGCTGAGGATGCTAAGATATAAAACACCATTTTCGTCTTCTAATCGTATGTATGTATACCTTTCCCCTTGTTTTACACCTTGTCATTGGATATGTCAGCTATATGGTTGCTTGGATGGCGAAGTTATCATCTTAAGGCTGATCCAACCCGAGCTGGTAAAGGAACACTGCTCCTACTTCCTTCGAGGGAGAGGTTCAGACATGGATTGGTGGGGATGCTCATAGTAAATTATGGTGGTGGGGTGCTTCTCCGATTTGGGTATTGTAGGATATCCTCGTGTTGTTTCCGAGGTTAGTGGGGTGTGTAGAGAGAGTTCTCATTCACTAGGATGTTATTTGATAGGTTACGTGCCCCTGAGGTTTTTATTGTAATGGCTACTTGGGATTATTAATGTATTTTGTTTGTCCAACCGTGGGTGACAAAGTCTCGGAGTGATCAGTTCCTTACATGATTAAGTCATCGCTTACCGTAGTAGACATAAAATATGGTTATATCCCTTTTGGCCGTTCGGAATGGCTTAATTTAATAGTGTCCTCTTGTAGGTTACACTTGCCCCTGGTTTTGTGGTTCAGTGTGTGAGCCATCTGTTTGTCAACCAATGTTTAGAGGGAGATACCTCGGTCAAGTGATCCTTCTCTTAGCCAAAGGTTAGGATCTTGATTCTGAGCATCTCCTGTTATGGAAAGAAATCATCCGACTTCTGGGTCGTGCTGGCATTACCCTAGACCTGTATCCATATTAGGTAGCTTAGAGCAACCACAACGTTGGAGTAAAACTAAAAATTTAGTCGTAAAATCAATCGCTACGGGGCGGAGTAAATACCAAATCTCAGACTAAAACTAAAAACCAGAGTAAATTTAGTCTTTGGTTTAGTCTTTGATCGGGCGAAGAATGAAGGTTACGCCTGATGACGGGGTGCCGAAAAAATGTTCCGCTTGATGGTGGGGTGTAACTTTGAGTTACACCCCAATTAAAAATAAATAAAAATGAAATGGGGCGTAGTTCAACCCTTACGCCTGATGGGGCGTATCCATAGTGTTGCGCCTCATAAAAAAAATTTAGTTTTTAGTCGCTGTCCGTAGCGTCGCAGCACGGACTAAACCCAAATTTTCAATTTTTTTTGCTCTTTGGTCTTTGGTTTATGGTCGCATGATGAGTGCCAAATATTGCATATTCATACACCTTTTCATTGGCACTTAACTCATCTTTCGCGCTTCAAAGTCATATATTATCCCAAATTCTGCATTTTTACCATTTTCAAGAATAAATATTTGTATTAATTAATTTTGTGTTTTTAAGTACTAAATAAAGCTTGGAAGAATTGAGAAGACAAAAGAGAAGAAAGTTGGAAGCGTTGCAACCCGCTCGCGCATCAGTGGCAACCTATTTACAAATTCATGGGATTAAACAACCCATGATCCAAAACCCAAGACCCAAATCCATTTCCACCTCACCCCCATTGGATTCTTTCCAAAACATCCACCTCACCCCCATTGGATTCTTTCCAAACATCCACCTCACCCCCATTGTATTCCATTTCATCCATCAATTAAAGAAAACATCCCCATTCTCTCACTCAATCACTCCCAATTTGTTTCCCACAACCAAATATATTCCATTCAATCCATCAATTAAGAAAACATGTTTTGTTGAGTGGATGCTTTCCAAATTTCGAATCCAAGTGCTTGAGGGAATTTTGTGTATAAATAGAGAGGGTTGTTGTGTTGAAAAACCATCCAAGAATAGCTTGTTCATGTTAGTTTATCAAATTTCAATTTTGTTGTAATGTTCTTCATGTTCTAATTTCATTTACTAGGGTTTAGATGAAGCCCTAATATCATTGGTATGTATTCATATCTTGTATCTTGTTCTTGAAAGTTTAGAATTGTTTAAATATATAATTTAATCCAAGTTTGTCAACATCTTGCTCTCACAATGTATGCCATGTATCCATTGTAGTTAGAATATCTCTATGTTGATTATGCTACAACTCATGCTTAACCAAATATTGATCTTTAGATTAGTTGTGCTTAATTAGACAATTAATGCTTTGGAGAAATACTTTAGTTGTGATTAAATTATCCATTGGAGAAACACCTTAGTTATACGGTAGACTTGAATCTACTATAAGGACAAGAATAATATTACAAGTTGAATGCATATCATAGGTTATTGGTGGATTTGAATACCCTAGTATTCATATTATCATTGTTTACATATCTTGCTATTTGCATCTTTTACTTTTATTATTTCAGTCACTTGAAAATCATATCGTCGTATCGACAAAATCAAACCTCTTTTGGTTACTCTCTGAATCAGGATTTAGAATCAACTTCTACACTCACCAAGTCTCTGTGGTTCGACCTGTGCTTGCCCTGTGTTGCTTGTCGACACTGTGCACTTGTAGTTTATACATAGTTGTAGGTATCTTTCCGAGCCTACCAAGTTTTTGGCGCCGTTGCCGGGGACTCGGTAGTGGTGTAGTTCATTTTTCATCTCCTGTCACTATTCATTTTTCATCTCCTGGAACTGTTCGCCCCTATTCACAGTCAATTTTACACTTATTTTTGTTATTTTTGTTATTTTTATTTTTGGTTTTGCTTTAAAACTTCGAAACCCTAACTACCTCTTTTGAGCTCAACAGGTGCCGGAGTAGCTGTTGTAAAGGCGAAGGAAAGGAAGCGAAAGAAGTTTTTATTTTAAATTAAAAAAAAAAAAAGAGTTTATTTTATTGTATTAGGATTCCTCTACTCTTGTAATTTTATTTTTCTTTTGCACTTTATTTTGGACTTTGGACTTGGACATTCTATTTTTATTTTTATTTTTAAACCCTACGGAAGGGTATTATTAAATATCAACTGTTTGCAGAGAAGGACGGTGATTACAATATCACCTCGGCCCCTCGGGTTCGTTCATGACATAGGAGTCGTGGCCCGAGTCGACAACAACGGTTCACCCCCCGTCTGGAACGGGAGGTAAGTTTGTCGAAACACTCGCGAATCCCTTGTTAGCGAGTTATTGTATTCCTTCGTTTGCATATATGTTGAGGAATTGAATACGGATGCTTTATTTTCCTAGTAAAGGGCAAGGACTGGCCATACAAGATAAGGGTTCGGATTTCATCACCGTTCTCTTCTTGCCCGCCTTAGTAAAACAATACCTAACGTGAACCTAAGCATTAAAATTTGAAATAAAACGAGACCTATAAGGTAATGAGCTTAGTAGGAGAGTCGTTCGAAAAATATTGGTTACTCTCTAAGAATACTTCGAAGTTCATGACGGTTTCTGTAAATTGAATGCGTGACTGCGCCGCCTTGGAATGCGGTGAGGCCTTGGGTATCAAAGCTCCTGCAGCTTCCCTCGCCTCTATTCAATTTACTTAAACTCGGATTGATTCCAGAGGAGTTTGCTCAGATTGTAACGAATTCCATTTCGAAGGATTAGAAGCTGGTCTAGAAAACAATCTAAGTGGAACCATCATGCTTTTTGTTTGCTAGAAATCAGTAGGTTTTCTGTGGTAGAGTCAGCCTTGTTTGCGATTTCATAGAACTTCCCTTCCGTTTATGATTTTTCTTCTTTTATTTTGTTTTTCTAATGTATGCCCGAGGTAATTAGAGAACGGGCTTGAAAAAAAAAAAAAAAAAAAAAAAAAAAAAAAAATAATAATGAAAAAAAAAAAATATTGGTATGTTTTCAGTGTGTACATCCCAATCTCTGCAACAAGCCTAGTGCTAGTTAGAGATCATGTCGGGATTCTGTCTGCAGTGGGGATGGAAACAAATCCATCAGAGATCTTGCTTACGGGCATGCTTCACATTATGAAACTCCAACAGACCATGATGTCACTAGTTATAGGGATTATTATGGAAATTTTCACAGTCCTGAGCATCAATACATGAACCCTAGTAACTACTCACACATGTATCATCCACCACAGGGTGAAAATGAACATCTTTACAGTGCCCAACTCCCACAATCATCACTTTTGGACCAGTTAGAAGCTAGAACTGCAGCTTTAGAAATGCAAATGCATGAATCTGTCGCATATAATTCTTCTAGGCAATCTGAAATCTATGCTTGTACCTTATGTGGAGGCTTAGGCCATCCTGCTGAGAATTGCTATATTTTGCATGATTTTAGGCAATCTAGAGAATATCATGAAAATCCAAAATATGAAATGCCAACAGATTACAAAGCTGATAGTCATTGGGACCATAATCAACCTTTTGAAGGTTGCGATCAGTATTTTATAGACCCTAATGACCCTGCACACATGTATCATCCACCCCAATGGGAAGTTGAACAATTTTGTACTTCTCAATCTGTGGAGGAAAATCTCAGACTCATCGAACAAAATAATGCTAGGAGTGTATTGCATGATAAACCATATAGCATTAATTATGAATTTCCTACTGTTGAAGACTCTCATTCAATTGAACAACTTAATGCATTATTAAAAATGAATTTGATTCATTTACAAAATGTAGGAAAAGAGGAATTTCAGGATGAAATATTTGTTTGTCCTAATGAAATAAAATGTGAAAATAGTATGCCTAGTCTTACTTGTGTAGCATATATTGCATATGAACCTGTTTTAAATGAAGG
Source organism: Papaver bracteatum (assembly GCA_023529315.1). Taxonomy (NCBI): domain Eukaryota; kingdom Viridiplantae; phylum Streptophyta; class Magnoliopsida; order Ranunculales; family Papaveraceae; genus Papaver; species Papaver bracteatum. The sequence continues at coordinate 664,058 of JAJJWX010004858.1, read as the reverse complement.
GACTAGAAATACTACGATTTTAAATAAGGAAATGCATTTCTGTGATGATGATGATGTTATGTTAGAAGAATATGTTTTTACTGAAAATATTGTCGAACCTTTGAGTTCAGAGACATTAGGCTTCTCTGCCTCGACCTTAATGAATGATGATTCTTCTAGTGTTACATATACATGTGATGTTGATACTGATCTTGAGCCTGTGCAATTGTCCCGTGAACAAGAGCATGATGCGGGGTACACCCAAAGAGCAACTGCAGTGGTGTACCCCGCATCATCATGCTTTGTTTGGCAAGATGGCATTGCCTTAGGTCTATGTCCGTATCGGGCAGCTTAGGTATTTACTCGCATCATTCGTTGCAAAATAGGAGGTGTGGCTAGCACCATGCCATAGTCTTGATGGGCTTATTTGGATATGCGAATATGTAAATGGTGAGAAAAAATGCAAGACAATCAAGTAAGAAATCCAAAAAACATAGCTAGTGCGAAGAATAAATGTAGTGAAAAGTAAAAAATACAAACTACGAAGATTGAAGTGAATAAGAAATGATTAAAAAAATCTAATTTTATTACTTTCAAAAGAGGGTTGTGAACCCTTGTTACATTTTAGTAATGTATCATGACCTATGACATGATCATTCTAATCCTAATGCTCCGTCGTGCTATAGTAAGCTTTTCCTCAGGATTGAGTAGCTAGACCTCTCGAAGGGGCAATCCTTCTCCCCGAGCTATCATCTCTCATCGTTGTGTTTCTCGGCGAGTGCCATATCCTGAACCATTCAAGTGTTACATGGCTTAAGATACTTGATGTTTCATGGGATATCTAGCTCTTCCCCATCCCCCTTGAGTAACCTGTAGGCTCCGCTGCTTGATTTTGCAATGACCGTGAGTGGACCTTCCCAGATGGGAGCGAATTTTCCTGATTCGCACTGATCTGGTGGAATCTCACGCCAAACCTTATTTCCTTTGTTGAAGTTACTTTCATGGACTCGTTTGTTATACTCCCGGGCCAGCTTTCGATGGTAGTTTTCCATCTTTTGTAAGGCGATTTATCGGTTTTCCTCGAGATCGTATAGCTTAGCCAATATCATGTCCGAGGTGAGATTTTTCTCCCATTCCTCGGTCTTAGTTGTTGGGATCATTACCTCTGTGGGTATGATCGCTTCCGTTTCATATGTTAAGGCGAAGGGAGTCATTCATGTGGCCTCTCTTCGGGTGGTCCTGTAGGCCCATAAAACATTATGCAATTTTTCACACCATCTTGCTCCATTACCATATATCTTCTTCTTGAGTATTTCGGCGATGGTTTTGTTAGTTTCCTCTGCCTGACCATTACTCTCGGGGTATATGGGTATGGATTTGAGCTTTCTGATCTTGAAGCAATTGAAAAGGAGGTCGATATTTTTTCCTCCGAGTTGTGCCCCGTTGTCCGAGACAATGGCCGCCGGGATACCGAAACGACAAATGATGTGCTCGAAGAGGAATTTGAAGACATCGTGGTCACAAATGTGCCTTAAGGCTAAAGCTTCTACCCATTAGGTAAAGTAATTTGTAGCCACTATGAGGTATTTTCGTTGTCCCGTGCCAGTTTGGAGTGGCCCGACAATGTCGACTCCCCACTTGGAAAATGGCCAAGGGCTGAGCACAGATTTTAGATCCATTGACGGTGCATGTCTTTTTTTTTGCCAAATTTTTGGAATTTTAAGCATGATTTTACGATCTGCTGAGAGTCCTCGTTCATGCGAGGCCAGAAATAACCTTGGAGCCTGGCCTTGTTGGCTAGAGTTCTTCCCCCACTATGGTTGCCAGCATAACCGTGGTGTATTTCCCTTAGAATTTCCTGACCCTCTAAGAATGAGAGGTATCTGAGTATAGGTCCCATATATGATTGTTTATAAAGTATAATATCTCTTAACTGGTAGTTCCCTGATTGGGCAAGGATCTTGTGTGCGAGCTGCTGATCGCTTGGGAGGGTACCATCGGATAAGTATTTCACGATTGAGGTTCACCAATCATTTTCAATCCAAGATTGTGGTTCAACTTCCATATTTATATTGAGGGTTTCCCCTTCTTATGGAATGGGTATGGAAGGGATTGATACCCTTTCTATCCTTACGGTTGTTACTGTAGAATCTGCTATCATGGAGGCGACGAAGGCGAGGGTGTCATCATGCCTATTGTTGTGCGTGGTCAAATGCCTGAATATAATTTTTGGTATTTGTTTAATATAGATCTTCGCGAGGTCAAGGTATTGTTGTAAACAAGCATCTGAGGCTTGGTATACTCCATTTATCTGTCGCACTATGAGATGAGAATCAATCGTGAGTCTGACTTCATCTATGCCCAACTCAATGATCACTCTTAGAGTGTGTATGACGGCTTCGTAATCCATTATGTTATTTATGGCTGGGAACTCGAGCCTTAGGCTGTAGACAATCCGTCGGCATGTTGGGCTCGTAAAGACCATCCCAATTCCAGATCCTTCCGAGTTGCATGACCCGTCCACGAAGGCCTCCCATGTTCTGGGATATTATGAGCGAAGCACCTCGGGTTGATCTTCTAGTTCTTCCTCCATTCCGGGGATATATTTTACTTCGTCTGATTCTTCTAATGGGAAGTCGGCTAGGAAGTCCGCCAGGACTTGTGTTTTAATGGAAGTCTGGGTTTGATAGTGCACTCCGTACTACTTGATTTGGGCCCTCCATTTGGACATCCTCCCTGCTCTATTGGCATGGTCCAATACAAATTCTATCGGTGCTTTTGTGATGACCGTGATCGTGTGGGCGTGGAAGTACGTCCGCAATTTTTGCGTCGCGTACACCAGGGACAACACGATCTTTTCTATTTTTGAATGATTCTTCTCTGCTGGTGTCAGAGTCTTGCCTATGTAGTAGATGGGATTCTCTCCTTTGTTGTATATACGAGTCAGTACTGCGCTAATCGAGACATTGGTAGCATAGAGATAGATGTAAAGGTTATCTCCTGATCTAGGTTTTTGAAGGACTGGCAAGGTGGCCAGATGTTATTTTATTTTTTTGTAATGCATTTTCGCACTCGGTACTCCATGAGAATTTTTCGCCTTTCTTCAGAGTGTTAAAAAATTCTTTGCACTTGTCCGAAGATCGGGCTATGAACCTCCCCAAGGCTGCTAACAGTCCGTTGAGCCGTTGTACTTCTTTGACGGTGGCTGGCGAGGGCATTTCAAGTATGGCATGTACCTTTGAGGGGTCCACTTCGATTCCTCGTTTGGTGACCAAGTATCCTAGGAACTTCCCAGATGTAACTCTGAAGGCACATTTGGCTGGGTTAATTTTCATGTTAAAATTCCTCATTTGCTAAAAGATCTCCATGAGATCCCTTGCGTGGTCCTGCTTGAATTTTCTTTTGACAAGCATATCGTCCACATAGACTTTTATGGTTTTATGCACCCATCTGTCAAAAAATTTCCACCGTTCTTTGGTACGTCGCCCCGGCATTTTTGAGTCCGAAGGGAATCTTGGTGTAACAGTATAATCCTCGAGTAGTGAAGAAAGTATTATGCTCATGGTCTTCCTCGACGAGGGGGATCTGGTTATATCCATAATATCCGTCCATCAGGGATAGTAACCCATAGCCTCATGTTGCTTCGACTAAATGGTCGATGTTAGGGAGTGGGAAGTTATCCTTCGGATAGGCTTTATTTAGGTCACTGAAGTCGATACAGATTCGCACCCCCCCCCCCCCCACCCCCTCCTATTTTTCTTTGGTATGATTACCATGTTAGATATCCATGTTGGACACTGCACTTCTCGGATGATTCCTGCGACCTCCATCTTTTTTAATTTTTTTTGAATCTCCTCGAGATATTCTGATGCCACTTTGTGCATTTTTTGCCTCACAGGCTTATACTTTGGATTAATTTTTAGGTGGTGGAAACAAACATCTGGGTCTATTCCTGGCATGTCTTCCATTATCCAAACGAAGACATTAGAGTACTCCTTGAGTACTTGCATTAGTTTTTCTTCATACTCTTTGTCTAAGAGGGTACCTATTCTGAATGTACCCGGATTCTCGGGTGTCCTTATATTGACCTCCTTGGTAGGTTCTGAAGCAGAAAAATTTGTCTGTTGTTTATCGACTTCGGATAGGTTCTGTACGGGCCCAATATATGCGTCTGTAGTTGCAGCAGGCTCTTCTTTGTTGGATCTCCTTGCTTCGTTTTTTGTTGCTATGTAAGCGCCGATCTCGGCCTGATCTTTAGCGATCTTGGTTCTTTTCTTTATGGACTTTTGAGAATTTGTTTTATTCTCACCATTTTTTACTTTCATGGTGTAGCAGTTTCTTGCTTCGTCCGAGTCTCCCCTTATTTCAGTGACTCCATCAGGGGTGGGAAATCTCAGCCTTTGGTGTGGATCCATGACCTTCCAATTATGGATGTATACGGCGAGATCACATCTACAACACAGAAAGTTGTTAAGGTAAGGATTTTCCCTACTCTAATCTCCAATGTGATCTCGCCTCTGGGTCGTGTTGACGATCCATTGAATCCAAATATGTTATAGGTCGAAGGAATCAGGTATTCATCTCGGAGGCCCATCTGTTTGAATGTTTGTAAAACAGGATCTCAACAGAGCTCCATCCGTCTATGAGTATCTTAGGCATTTCCCAGGGTAGTACTCTGGTTTTTTCCTCCTCTCCTTCTTGTTCGGGAAGTGCAATGGCTATCGTAACCATTAGAGGATCGTTGTGGTTAGTCCCGTCGTCTGGTGCCTTCGAGGATGAGAAGATAATAGGTATTTTCATCCACTCCTTCATTGTAGGTTCTTTTGTTGCATTAAAAACCTCATTTATTTTTAAAGTCCCTTTTGTGGATTCTCCCTGTAACGCCTTCTTCGGGTGAGGTGGTAGTTGAGTGCGATATTGTGTTGCATCCCAGATATTGTGCCTCACGTGGTATTTCCACATGATGGGCTGGTGTTCCTACCGTGGGTTGGATCACTGGTAGCGCGATGTACTCCTGAAGTTTACCTTCATTTACCATTTCCTGTATCATCTTTTTTCAGATATTTACAAGAATTTGTGGTATGGCTGAGAAATTGGTGGAATTCGCAAAAGTCAGTGCGATTCTTGGCCCGTTATGGATGTTGGCCTCGGTTCCATGGATAGGTCACCATGTATTTCCCCTCAATATTTTTTAAGACCTCGGCTATGGGAATATTCATCTTCGTGTAAATAGGCTCTACAAAATTTTTCTTCTTACTTCGGGTTTGATCTCTCCCTTTCCATACTCCACTCCGATGTTTATCGAACTGGGCCACGCCGTTTTTGGATCGTCCTTCACCTCGGGTAGATACCTGGGAGTTTTGTGGCTCTACCACATTTGTACCTCAGGTAGGTCCTTTGACTAATTTGTCATAAGTGTCGTCTTGTATCTCTTCTAGAGCTATGTAATCCTCTTGGATTTCCCTTAATTTACCTAAATTGGTTGGTAGGGTTTATTACATGTGAACAAACATTGAATCTGTCTTTCTCAGGATATTTTTGAAGCCTAAGGTCGCATATACCTCTGTGACCCTTCCGATTTCAGCATATAGTTTCCGCTATCGGGTCACTAGTGATCGGAGTGGTTCTTTTTGCCCTTGGGTTAATTGAAACAGTGTATCGATCTCTGGATTGACCCTATTGTTATGCATGTATGCTTCCAAGAATAACTCAGATAGGTGGGAAAATGACCTGACGACTCTTTTGGGAGGTTATTGAACCACAATAAGGATTCGTCTTTTAGACTTGTGGGAAATAATCTACACATTACTATGTCGTAATGGCTCCACTGTTTTAGTGTCATTCGATACAATATGAGATGTTCTATAGAATCGCATGTCCCGTTAAATGGAGTTACGAATGTTGGGAGCGAGCATTTCTTCGGGAAGGGATGAGCTAATAAATACATAGATAGGGGAGATTGCCTCGCCTCCTGCATTACCTCCGCGAGCTTGTTGCTATCTTTACTTCCGGTGACTTATCTGCACATCGCTTCGAGCTGGCAGATTCGATTCTGCAATTGGTAGTCTAGGAGTCTTCCTTCGGCCTTCTTCTTCCTCCCTTGTACACTCTCGGGTGAGAAAGAGATTTCTAACTTCCGATATCGTGATTGTCCTGAGTCCTCATCTGATAGATCTGATTGGGAGACTATTTTAGAAGGAATAGGTTTTGACGTCTCTCCTCGCCTTGGGTTAGTGATTACGTGGTTCTCGAACTCGCAATTAAATTTTTCTCCATTTATTTTATTTTTTTCTCGTCGATGCTTAGGATCGAATTCAGACGACCCTTCAGATAGGCTATCCTTCATCTCTAGTACTCCTATTATTCCTCTGGGAAAGCGGTCTGCTATTTCCTCGTTCGAGGTATCGGGAATATTAACCCTTTCGTCGTCCTAAAGTTTTTCAAAAGGGATTTCCTCCTCGGGAATTTCTTCCTCTTTGATGCTAGGCGCCTTCTTCTTGGTTTTTCGCTTAAAACATCGGTTCCTCCATTCTAGGCTTCTGTTATGTTTCTCCAATTTTCTCATTCTTTTGTCTTGCGCTTCTTGAGATTTCAAGAGGGCAGCAAGTACAACATTGGTATCGTCCGAGCTAGAATTGCTAGCCGTCTTGAGTTCGTTGTTTACTATCTTCCTTGGAAAACGTTCCAACCCTCCTGGTTGAGTTATATGAATATCACCTTATCCCTCGAAGGGGCTTTCACCTCCCTCCGATCTAAAGTTATCTGTTAACCATTCCAGGAATTGGTCATCAGGTGATATTCATATAACTCTTCTGGGGGTGCACCATTGTACATGGATTCTCCGAGTTCCATCTCATCTAGGTCGTATTGTATGGCTCCACCATTTTCTCCTTGGATCGTACGAGCTAAACACCTTGTTACCATCGCCTTAACTGTGATTCATGCAATAATACTCAATTTGTCTTTTACTTTAGAAAAGTGGGACCCTAGTTTTGCAAGTCACGTGCAATTGCTAAGTCATAATTTGAACTGGACATATAAGTACATGAAGACTTTAAAGCAAATTCTGGAGACATGTGAAGATGTCAAAACATTCTCTTTCATGCATAAGACTTTTAGTGATGGAAAAAGGTGTTTCGTTGGTTTCTATTCGCAAGAGAAAGTACCTATCCCCATGCGTCATGCTTATGTTAGAAAAAATCTAATCATGATGATGAAACATAACTTTCCATTTTTAGGAAGTATTTTTTCACCAACCTTTGATCTTTTGATTTCGAACAAACTTTCAGTTTAAAGAGTGATTCTATACTAGTTAACCCCTCCTCTTGACTTAGAGTAGAATTTCTAATAATAAGATCATGAGTTGTATGGAGTTTTATGAGAAAACGGAAGAGCCATTACTTAACAGTTCTCCTTTTGAACCCTCATAAGAATTTAACTTTCTTAAGAGGTTTACTAATGGAGATCTTCCCTGCTCGTTCATAGAGGAGATCATTTAGGTGTTGAAGTTTTGGAAACTCCATGTTCACCACGATCTTATACCCTCCTGAGCACCTTGAGGAAGATATGAGCTATTTCTAAAGAATTAAAGATCTTAAGAAAAACACTAGAAATCCGTAGATCTGTCGATTATTGAGGTTCTTCTAGACTACACAGATCGTAGAGATCGTGTCGAGTCCGAGCTCAACTCTTGAATTTTTTGACAGAAAGCTACCTAGTGGTTTGAGAACCACTATTTACAGAAAGATACTAAACTTATATATAGTTGTTGATAGAGAGGTAGATTATATCTTCATACCTCCCTGTTTCTAGCGCCAAAATGTAACTGCATCTTTTCTGATGGTTACATCCAAATGAAGATAAATACTAAAACTTACTATACCATTCAAGATTTAAAGATAAACAATATGTAAAGAGAATAAAACTAAAGATTAACACAAGCATATAACATGGTTCGGCCATGAAGACCTACATCCACGGGAAAGAAGATAGTTTCTTTATTGATTATAAGGTCTTACCCTTGAAAGAGTTACAAATATCACTTAGATCTCTCACTCTTTCTATGTCTAGATGTCTCTCTGGAATTCTCTGTAGAAAGACCATCTAATAATACGTAAGACAACATGCCAATTTCATGCTACATGGGTTAGTATTTATAGACAAATAATACTCGTGAAGGTCAGACCTCGATGAGCTCTCGGAGTCATCATGCATCGTCTTCGCTTCTTCGGACTGGCCTTATACTATTCTTCATGGCGGTATTCCGGGTTCTACTCCGAGTTATCTCGCCCTGTTCGTCCTCGTGCGGGTCTTCTCTAGAGGTCTTCGTATTTCTCCACTCATGAGTTATATTATAGATCTCCCGAGTTCTCTTCTATGACATAGACTCGTTCTCACTCCTTTTGATCCTTCATTAAATGCAGTGCTGCTTTTTAGACTTGACCGACTGAATCGATTAGACCACTCCTTCACATAGTCGTTCATGCGATGCTAGTGGCATGCGTCTCGATTCAGACGAGATCATCTTTATGGATAATGATTCGGTGCTCCTACCTTATCATCTCATCATGAAGTCATCCCTTGAGATGTTGACACGTGGCCATCAAATATTTTACCCTCACACTCAACTTTGTGAGTAGAATATTTTTACAAGATGACTCTTTTTTTTTTCCATCTATGTTATTTGAGGAGGCATTCTTTGATGCTCTCTTCCCTCAAATTTTTTTTATGGAAATGCACTCTTGTGTGCATCTATTTGCAAGGATGGAAAATTCTTTTTCTTTTATCTTTTTCTATATTTTAACGAAGGAAGGAGATTTCAATTGAACCGAAATTTTACAGGAAATTTTGGTGTAGCTCTTGGGCTATCAATCTTACTGGGCAGTCACTTGACTTGCTCTTAAACTGACTAACATGGTTTGCTTACTTTTTATTTATTTATTTTAGGCGTACGGAGAAATTTTCATTTTTAAGGGCTACTTTAACTCACTGAATTTCACGAGCTGCTACCATTTTTTTCTTTTTTTTTGTTCATATTTTTCTAAACTTAGAATTGGGTGATAACTAGTTTCTATTGGGGTTTGTAAAACAAGTAGGGAACTTGGATACTTGAGACTACCTTGCGTCTTCTCATCTCATCTTCTTTGAACTTCATTTGTGCGGAATTATCACCTTCAGCTTGTAGCGGAAACTTTAACGCCCATTTGGATCGAACCCGCTCGGATACCAAATTTGTTGGCGAAATGTGGAAGTGTGATGGGTTTATGAAAATGGATTAGGAAAATAGTTTTGAAAATAGGTTGGTTATTTGAAAGGTGAGGCTTATATTAATTTGAAAATGAAAATGTTACAAGATGATTTTGTGTAGAAACTTTGGCTTACTCGTTTGTTTACAAGAGACTCTTTGGCTCTTTCTGGCTAGCTCTCACTCTTTACTACTTTGTTTCACTAGTACAAATAGTTACATAGGCCACGCTTTTGGTTTTTTAGCTTAGCCACGTTTTGGGATATTTGTGTAGCTACAGGTCATAGTTAAAACTAAAGTGTTGTTGCAGCCACATTTTAGGCTATCTTGTAGCCAATGACCACCATTTAGTTATGGATTTTATTCTAAATTCATGACTTGTAGGCAAATAACATCATTTGGTCATGGGTTTAAATTTGAACCCATGACATGTAGCCATAAATGAGTATATGTCTACAATGGAGAATTGTTTATGTGTCTATTATGTAGGGTGCCATTAGACACACCTAATCACCCATGGTGAAAAGGTAACTTTTTTAGTCACTTTGGTTTGTTTATGTGTCCATAACATATGGTTTATGGACACGTCGATGTGTTATTCTAGATTCCAACCTTATTTTCATTTTTAGTTGTGATGGTCTTTTCCTGGTAATTAACACTTGATACTTCATCGTTGTTCATTTGTTAAGGATACCAACTCATATATTATTCATCCCTTAAAATGCTATACATTCACATGAACGACTATAAAGCTACTTAACATAGTATACATTTAGCGCAAGAATGTATTACTTCCTTGGAATGTGATCCTGTTTCAAAATTCAGTCCTTGTGACATCATATGCTTATTGTTGGTTTTTCTTGTTCATTGCATCTCATATACGTTGATATCAATTTATAATGGACCATTTGTGGAAATTATTGCATGTTGATATATGCACTATCTTCCATTCTATTACTTGCATGATCATACTTTGTCTGCCATTTTTGATGTTAAGTTGTTCAAAATAGTATTTCATTTTGTGAACAAAGTTAGTTTAAAATTTAGTTTCACAGTTCAACCATGACCGTCTCATGTGCTTACTCCGCCGACCATATTTCTTTGTAGCTGCTCGATGTTGGTTTAGTTCTAGTCACTATTTTTGTTAATGAAACCCATTTATGATCTAATGCTCATGAACTAAAACATTTATGATTTAAGGAATGTAAAGTTTGCAAATCGTGGCTTAATGAAACACAATTAGATTCATTTGATTATGTTTCATGATTCATATTTGATCTAGAATTGTTAGATAAATCTGGTTAAGTTACAAGTGTTCATGTGGCTAACTTCAGTTAACTATATGGTTGGATTCATCTTTGTTACAAAGTTTCCTACTTATAATAGTCCACTTACCGCCATGTTTCGACCTCGGAGCCAGGTTCATGCCTCGAAGTTGATGAAAAGGGGTATGTTTAAGGTTTGGGGAAATTACCCGAGAAGGTCTGAAACCCTTTTTGGCGTACCTAGTATGCGAACACAATGGTTAAGTTCTAGAATCGGTATTGTATGATTCTCATACTCATGAACTAAATCATTTATGGTCTAAGGAATGCAAAGTTTGCAAACAGTGGCTTAATAAAACACAATTAGATTCATTTGATTTTCTTTCATGATTGACTGATCATCATATTTGATCTAGAAGTATTCAATGATGTATCCTGCTAAGTTTGAAGGTTGAACCCTCTCGGAGCTTCTTGGTTCATAGTTTATTTGTCGTTTTACCACATTTGAGGTTGGAATCAACACTGAGCTTAATATTTATCGATTTAGATGATGTATCCTGCTAAGTTTAAAGGATGAACCCTCTCGAAGCTTCTTTTTTCATAGTTTGTTTGTCCTTATGCCACATTTGAAGTTCGAATCAACATTAAGCTTCATATTTTATCGATTTCTATGATATATCATGCTAAGTTTGAAGTTAGAACCTTCCCGGAGATTCTTGGCTCATAGTTTGTATGTTGGTATACCACATTTGAAGTTCGAAACACAAAGAAAGCATGAGTTTGTATTAAAGAGAAAACACAAAGAAACACACCAATTATCGAATTTATTTTTCATTTTTCATTTTCCCGATTCATTCTTATACATTTTTTAGATGTTTTTATATCAAAATGTCGAGAACGATGTCCTAAATTTATTAATATTTTTTTTGGATTTTTTTTCATGTCGAAGGTTGATAATTAAACCGAAAACATGAGTTCGTATTAACACAAAGAGAAAGCACAAAGACCTTGATCCGTATGACACTCTCAACTTAAATCTACACCGTCCAAATATTTTTCCTAATCCGTATGACACCATCCTACCACATCTTATCCGTTCAAATTCTTTTAGATAAAACCATTTTTTTTATCTTACTTATCTTCGTTCACTCAATTTTCTCACGTCTCTCATCTTCTCCTTCCTCAGAAAAAAAAAAAAACCTAATTCAGGTTGCGCCTCCATCCGAAAAAAATCACTCAAAATTGATTTGTTTAACAGGTGATTTAACAAAGGAATCAGTTTACGAGCAAATCAGAAATCCTAGAGTTTGAGTTTGTGTACGATGGTATTGTGAATTTCATGGAGATTGCTTAAGGGTCTATTAATGACTAGATTTCGAATTTTATAAGGAAATTGAGCAGATGAATTTTACTGAGATAGAAGAGATGGTAGTGGATTTGATTCCAGAAGATGGTGTTATGTTTTGTATCAATTGTTTTTATGGGTAAGAGGATTGGCAAGTTGAGATCGATGGGGGTTTCATATCTGTTCAGTCAACTGCTGATAAGGTAGATTTTTCATGAGCTCACGAACAAGGTTTGATTTTCATCATAACCTAATCTGCTAGATCGGGTTTGATTTCCATTTTTCTTTTTATTTTTCGTTCACTGAAAACCTAATCTGCTAGATCGGGTTTGATTTTCATCACAAATCTTCTTTTTGTTTTGGTTTCAGTTGTAAAAGAAGATGATGATGAGTTTCAAAAGAAAATTTGTTCCTGATTTTGATGGTGGTAGTGGATTAGGGATTTATTCTAACCCATCTGATACTCGATTCAATAGCACAATCATCAAAACCTAAATCCGATACTAACCCTTAGCAGACAAAACCACTTATTATTCATTTGTGAACTCGAATTTCTTCTTTCTTGTTCTTCAAACCCTAACTGAATTCAACCTCATGTCTAATTCGATTTATTCTCTGTAAAACTCCCAATGAAGCTGGAAGCTATGATTCTCGTTCTGTAGAGGCAGAGGAGGCAGCAAAGGAGGATGGGTATTTTTGAATTGATTCTCGTTCTGTAGGTGGAAGCTATGACAATGAAGCTGTAGCTATCGTTTCTTTAATCTTCACTTTCTATCTCTATATAAAGGTTCGAATTTATCTCCAATTCTTTTACTTTTAAGTTTTAACACTCATCTTTTTAATTAAGTTCGTGGTTTCCTTTGGCTTTAGGCTATGGCTGATCCAATTGAACAAATGAGAGTAACGCTGGAAGCTAATCAGAAGGTTAGTTCATTGTCTGGTTCATATCCTTTTGCAAATGGGTCTACGATGTGGACTATTATTATGTGTTTATACATTCCTGTAATTATTTTTGGTGTTTACAAAAGAAAATTGAGGAGCTTCAAGAAAAATATGATGGTCAAGTTCAACAAGCTAGCGATTTAAGATGCAAACTCGATACCACACAGGTGAGCTATTTCATGTTTCTTGACTTGAGTAATTTGGTTTTAGAATTTGTCCAATTCATTCTTGAAGCTGTGTTAATAGTGAAATATCTACAGAAATATTTGGACCACACTTGCAAATTACTATCTAGAGTGGAGGAGGAACTCAAAAAGTCTCAATATGCACTGAAGGAGAGAGATTATATTATCTCAGAACAGCAAAAAGCAGGCACATAACATACTTTTCATGATTGAATTTCACACATTAAGTATACTCCAGCTCATTATATTGCTTTGGTGTTGTAGAAAATGTTTTGTCCAATCAAGCTTGCAGATTGCGCTAATATTCAAGTAAATTTACATTATTTTGCTTTCTTGTTATGCATATAATAATATTTTGTGGCAAGGATATGATTTCAACTTTAGAAATTTGTTGCACTACAGCTTCCATGAACAGATTTAGAATTTTATAAGATTATTAGACCAGTTAGGGGTTGAGGGGTTGAGGGGTTGAAGAGACCAAGGTTGTTGTTTTAAGTGTAGAGCTAATTTGGTGTTGAAATTTTTTAGTGTTGACTGTGATTTGACTGTAAATAAATTTCTTTTTGTAGTTGTGTTTTGATGGACTAATTTTGTGTTAAATTCTGCAGGAAAGATTATTACCAGGTAGGCAACCATGTATACTACAAGCTAGACATGGCAGAAGCATATACAAAATCTTTAAGAACATGGGCTCAATGGGTAGACTCGAATATCGATGCACTTCGTACTCGAGTTTTTTTTCCGAGGGTACTCTGCTTCTCATTTCAAGTATGCATCAGAACTTTGAAACTGCAAACATGCACCTGTTTAACCTTGTAACTTAATTGATGAATATTGATCAACTTTGTCTTTGTCTGGATCTGCATAGGAGGGCAATGGAATGTAGGAGGGAGTTGTGATGGACCACCAGCGTCACCAGAAACATCTTTGTTGTATTAGTACACTCTGAGGCTGTCGTTTTAAATTTTTGTTGTATTAAGTGATGGTTGCAACTTGTAACAAGGGTGTTATTGAGGAGATGAGAATTGAGTGACACCTTAATGATTCTGATTTTCTTATAAACTTATTTATTTGCCATGGAGTAAGAAATTCTTGCTGACGGTGTATGTGATCTTATCTTATGTTGCAGGGCCACCTTTTGAATATGGACAGGGAAGAAGCTATAACGATGACCATGATGGATAAATGACTTTTTTTGTTGTTGTTCGTGGGACCTTAATTGTACCAGTCAATCAAATGACAGAAGCATGGGAATGTGGGTCCTATCACTTCACATCCTGCAGCGGATAGGAAGTGTTTTAGTTGGTAGTTCCATTAACCTGTATGAATTTCTCTTCAAACTTGGTGATCACATAAATGTATGTCTGCCGCATCTGCGTCAACATCTTGAAACATGAGACATCGATCTGCTCAAGGAGGTGCTATAATTCGGGGTCCATGTTGTCGTATTTGTGATTCTGCATAGTATATGGTTGATCTAAATGTTCCATATGGTGTGCTGAGTTATTGTCAGAAGGTTCCAAAGTACAAGGTATACTTCTTCCACCGTTCGTCTTATCTCATTATTGTCTTTTTAGTGGTGATTTCTTAGATTTGGTACTCAATGGTGTCTAATATTCAAATTATCTTCTTTCGTGCTACCCGTCTAACTTTAAATTTTCTCGGAAAATGAAATATTGTGTTTAGCAGGTTTTATTTGAGCTAAAGCAATGTGACAATCTAGTGGAGCTTTTCAAGCAGGAGTTTTGTCGGTTATATGGAATGACACTTGAACCCTTGCTTAACATTTTTCTGCAGGCAGGCTTGTCAGCACTTAAAACTCCGTATCCTTGTGTGATGTATTACAAGTCATTTGTTTATGTTCTATGTGTGACTCCATGTGTTAGCTATGGATGTTCATGTGCCCATTTATCTAGGTATGCTGATGGCGTTGACATTCTCTCAGTGTCACTGGGTGGTACTGATCCATCTAGCTTTGACACTAACCCTGTTTCCATAGGGTCATTTCGTGCTATAAAGAAAGGCCTACTCACTTCACATTCAGCCGGTAACAGCTGACCTGAACCACAGACAGTGACCAGTAACGCACATTGGTTATTAACAGTGGCAGCAAGTAGTACTGATCGACAGGTTGTTGATAAAATTGTCTTAGGAAATGGAAAGACCCTTCAGGTAAGTTTATTGCAACCTACGTGTGGATTTCGTGGTTTTTGAAGATCTGCAAGTGACATTGTGTATATCTTTCTTATTCATTTTGCTTTTGATGGTTACGTAAAGTATTTGATCGGATGAAACAGGGTCTTGGAGTGAACGGTTTCAAGTTGAAGGGAACTAAATTCCCGCTTCTGTATGGGAATAATGTTTTAACTACATGTGAAACAATATCAGCAATGTAAGTGACTTTCATACTTCACATCTAAAGAACTCGAGTTCCAAAACAGTATAAAACACTTATGGGTTGAACAAATTTCAGGAGTTGCGAGAGTGGTTGCTTGGACAAAGACTTGGTCGAAATGAAAATTGTTATTTGTGATTCAGCCAAGGCAGTAACTGAGGCTTTTACATCTGGAGCTCAAGGAACCATCCTGGTTTCGGATCCCCTTCCCTAGCACATTTTGATGTGTCTTCAGTTTATCCATTATACACCTCTTTATATAAATTTTGTACATGTACATAAATGTGACCCTGAAGTGAAGACATATTTTATTTGGGATACTTAGCTTTGTTGTGCTTGTATGTGCCTGGAAAGATAGTTTATTATAGACAACGGTTCGAAGGGAGCTGAAGAGAGAACAAGAGGAGATCATCAGTGTCCCTGATACAGGTCGTTGAAAAAAACTTCATTTGAATTCAATTGAGCCATTTCCCATGTGAATTATTTTTCAGGAATGCAAGTATGATTCTGGTATTCAAATGTTTGAGCATGAACTCTGATTTTCCCTATTGTGTATTTACTCTGTTAGTTGAGTCTTCCTGATAATATGAAATGAAGCCACTATTTAGATATAAAACCCATGGCCAAAGGATAACCAGAGCTACAAAAGCTACAATTTTTTAGTGGCCAAAAACCATTAGTAGTGTCCTTTATGAAAGTTTTGTCATGGTGGTACAGATTAATAGTAGTTATAACTTGTAAATTGGCCACGTCCAAATGTTTTTTAACGGATTCGTAGTAGCTATAACTTGTAAATGGGCCACATCGAAATGTTTTTTTGGGTGTCCAATAATAGTAATGGCCACGGTACTACAGATTTTAAGTAACTATAAATCATGAATTGGCCACGTCAAACTATTTTTGGTGTGTTCGAATGATAGAGATGGCCATGGTAAACCAATTCCACATGGCTTTAGAGCATACAATAGCCATGCTAAAACCATATTTGGTGTGTCTCAACGATAATGAAGGCCATGGTTAACATAAATATTTGTGGCTTTAAAAGAAGCACTAGCCACGTTACAATTAAACTGTATGTCTATAAAGATCTTATGGCCAGGGTTATAGGAAAAAGACTGTACTTCAAAAAAATGAAGGGGTACTATATAGACACGGTTATAAGAGTATAGCTATGTAAAATCATGTTAAATAGTCACTAAAAGTTTATGTAGCCATAAAGGAACCCTATTGTTATGCCTCCTACCATAACGGTTTTAGAGAGAGAAAAATCCGTGACTATAGGCCTATGGACACGGTGTTCAAATGTGGCCTAGGTGACTTTTTGTACTAGTGTTTACTCACTTGAGTTTTTGATGCTTACAAATGAACCAACCATGACCTATTTACATGCAACTCAACCGAACATGAGAACACTCTAGACACTAAAGGCTCTAGAGCTAATTGACCGACTTAAGAAAATTCTAGAGACAAAATTCTCTGGATAACACGTCATGAAAAAAATCCTACAAGACTCTAGGGTGCGCATAACGTACTGGCACTCTTTTTATCTTAGTAATTACTAAAATTAGAAGTTTCTAGATATCTCTAGATTGGGCCGATGAGTGGACATAAAGCCCATGGGGTTTATTAGCTTAGATAGATAGATAGTTCTAGATTTACCCATCAGAAATTATCAAATATTTCTAACATGTTAGAAATTGGAATGTTTTGACGCTCTGATACCATGATAGAAATTTAAATATTTTGGAGCTCTTAATCCATGTTGGAAATTTATATTTTATGAAGAACTTTGAACACTCGAATGATATTTGCGGAGGTATACAAGTATGGTTTTGTTGCTCGTATGGATCTCCTAGAACTCAAGAATTATTAAAAACTACGTTGGAATTTGAGCTTGTAGGGGTATCTGGTGAAGAATTTGATGGACCTTGTGAAAATGGTGAAGAATTTGGTGTTGAGGGAAAAGAATTATATGGTGACTTTTCAGGTACTATTTGATTATTTGCTAAGTAATCGGGATTATATTTTTTCAAACCCTTCAAAATATGATAACAACTTTCGAAAGAAAACTATTTCCCATGTTTTCGTTTCCAATCTGTACGAACCTCTCTTTCAAAATCCACATCAGGCTGACCACCGTCCTTTACTTTTCTCTTGGATTGCATTATCAATGCAACATAAGCGGCTACTTCCCGGTTGATTACAATGAAGTGTTCTAACAATCCTTTTGCATCAAGACTATTGATGTTCATGGTTTGTTCTTCATATTTTTGAAATATATTATCCCACATGGTGTTACCATGTTGTTGTGCACCACCGATACAATCTTGTGTATAAAAAACATAATAACGACAAAAACATTCATCTTCTATCATGCTATATTTTTCACCACGGACTCGGTTCTTCTTATATTTTCCTTGAGTTTCTTCTTGTGAATCCCGTAATGGACTCACCGGGGCTTTGAAATGAATAAAAGAAGAGGAATAATCTTTCCTATAAAGGCAAAACCGCATCACATTCCCGGGAGGAACCGACCGGTCCCCTCCCTCGCTCTCCAGACCGGTCAGAAGCATAGGCACATGCTTAAGAGGACTTCTACTGGCATATATTATTATGAAGAATTCATCATCCACGTTTGGCTTGGAGTTACCAATGTCCTTCGGTATGGCAGAATTTTTCTCAAGCGGATTCATAACAAATATTCTCTCACAGTACTTCCGCTCTCCAAACAACTACAGCGAAACAATACGAGGTAAAATTATTACAGAAAGTGCACGAAAGTTATTTTTTCACCTAAGACGCAAGCCAGTATGTTTCAAGGTCGTACCCTGTAGCATGGAATTCTTATCCAACCAAGGAGGTGCGCCCCACCATGGGAACCATGCACACGGCCATATAAAAACAAGAATAAAACCCTAAAAAGATAGGTTTTCGTGAGAAGACATGGCAATTACTATCGCATGCCTACCATGCACAGTGAGTAGGGGCGGTCGACATTAATATGGTATGCATGCCTAAGTGTTATGAAAAGATAGGGCAAAAAATACCTAAGATTCACGCCAATATTTCTACAAGGTCATGAAAAGGTACGCCTACAACTAGGGTTTACAACCGCAAAAAAAAAACAATTTAAATAGAAGTGTTGGGAGGCGTACCTAGGATTCGCTCATCCATTCTGCTTTACTGCTGTCACATGGCTTGGAGGAATAAATAGGTGTAAAACAAAAGAGAAGCCGTCCCTCCTTTTATATACATGGTACGTGGGAGTTTAAACAAAGAAAGGATTTCCTATTTTGAGCCAAGAAGGAAAAATAGGAAACCGGTCCCGCAAAGACCAATTTCCATATCCTATACCACTCATTCCATATCAAGGCCCCATCACGCCATACCACGGAACCACCGTGCCTAGCCGCCCATGTATGCCACTGCCGCGGCCCTAGCCAAGACCTCGCTCCATCATCGCGGCCCGACCACGGCAAGCCGACCCTGCACGTTCCACCATGCCATCGTTGCGACCCTAGCCAAGCCCTCGCTACATCATCGTAGCCCCACCATACTTATCCTCCCCTGCACGTTCCACCATGCCATTGCCGCGGCCAGGAGAACGCCACCCCTTTTCCCATCGAGCCAATCTGTCCACTTTCCTCTTCTCCCAAGACCGCGCCCCCTTTTGCCTTGGATATGTACGACCAAATCAAGCCGGTAACTTTCGCCTCACCACTCCACGATTTGCATTCCCAATACAACTTATACAGGGCCGCCAACACGGGAAGCCAATACTCTCTTTACACTAGTGGAAAATGGATTTTTTAAGTCTGATTGGGCTTTACCAATAAGACTACCCAAGGCTTTCTTTTTATATTGGGCTTCCGAAGGAAGTCCTTTTTATAACTAAAAAAACGTAAAAGCAAATCAAGTTCCCATGGTAGTCGTAATACATGTGGCCCATGTGGGTAATTTCTTAAATAGAAAGGCTTCTAGAAGGAGTATGATTAAGTCTGAGGGTGGTAATTGTTTCTATGGTCCCAACTCCCCATGCTTCGCTCTGCTCTGCCTCTATTATTACTTCTCTCTCTCGATATATCTCTCTTGCGAGATTTTCCTAAACGAATCTAAATCCAAACTGAAACCTCGCTATTCTCCGCCTCAATCTCAGTCTCTCATCTCCTTCTCTAATATTCCTTATACTCAGATTTATCATTGAAACCCTAAATTTGTACATCATAACTAACCCGAAATCAATCTTTTTTCTGTGAAAACTCTGTACCATTTACATCGACGAAGATTTGAATCCACCAACTCCACTTGAAATCTGAAAATACTGCTGGTAATGAAAGGAAAGGATTAAATGATTTTAAACCAAATGTTCTATGACTTTGTAGATCTAAATCACGGTTTTTTAATTTATGATTTGGATCTAATGATTAATCTATTGAACAAGATAGTGAAGGAGAAGAAATTAGTAGTCTTGGAAATCGAAATCTAAGAGGTGGGTTATTTTTCCTCATCAATTTTTTTTATGCATATCTTAATTTTTTTCGTTTAAATTTTGTATAGATTGTAACTACAGTAATGATCTATGTTTTATGAATCATAGGTAAAGGATATCTATATGTAAGAAAATCTGAAAGAAGTCAAGTTTAGCTGCTGGTGAGAAGGATTTTGGATGGAAAACTTGAACAACTTCTAAGGTATACACACATTATTACTTCATCTAATTTTAATTTCTCAAATTAGGATTTCTGTATTTTTTACTGTTTTTGCTTATTTATGGTTTAAATATGTGGATTTGGGTGTTTTTGATTGATTCGAATTGTTTGTGTTGTTAGTAGACATTCAATTTGGTATGGGTTCTCAATATATTTTTCCTCTGTTATATGTTTTCATAAATGGATGAAAGTTGTACTTGAGTGGGGTTTTCATGCCATATTATTTGTACCGAGTTGTTGCTTAGTGATGCATATTGTTAGGTTGGTTGTAGGTGTATGCTATGGTCTAAGTTGTTTGCTCTGTGATGCAGCAAAACTATGGTAATGTTTGAAGATGATGATGGTATAAATCTGTTGACCGAGCTAGAGACTGTGAGGATATTTTTGATAGAGTTCAGGCTGAGCAGTTGCTGCGGTACATTGTTGAAGACCCTCCAGGGGATGCATAAATCAAATGAGTCTTCAAGTACAAATATTTGATGGATGCTTACATCTCAATTTTAAAAGAAGATTCATAGTTCTCTTGTACTACTTAATTTTTATTTAGATCGCGTTGATTCATTCATTCATGTTAGGCATTCCTTCCATCGACTTATTAGATATTTACTTGTGAAATCGAAGTTATCTTAATGGCATTAGTGGATGATGATGAGGTACGCACACAGAATCTTAATGAATGTTGTTTAGATAATTGCTACTAACAATTTGGAATGGTTTTATTATAGTTCCAGCACAAGTCTGCCTACACCATGATAGAGATCTTCCAATGAATGCGTTCCATCACAAGGATGGCCACAAATATGGTGGTGGCAGATTATCTTTCGTCACTTACAGCTCCAAGAAAGGTATGCGTTATGCATATCTTAGAAATGCTAACCTGCCGTGGTTAATGATTAATGTAATGCCTGTGTATAATTTTCCAACCGTTGGATTCCTATGAATTTTGGTTGTGTTGAAGTTGAGTATGTCAGGTACCTTTGGTTCAATTTTTAGGTTCATCGGACTCTGGTAAGCCCCTGTAACAATCAACGGAATTGACTGTTTTCTGCAGAACATAATTCTGAAATGGATAACTGTAGCTTCTGATCTGATGAATGTAACCATTAGATTTTTCTAAATTTTTGTTATGCATCTATTTCTAACCTTATTAATATCCTGTACAAATTTCTTAAGGATCGGAAATGGGTAGGAACCCCATTTTCCCTCGAAACATTGACTGCCTGTACATATTTTTTCCTTAGGACAGAATCAAAGAATTCCTGGTATCTCAGGATTTCACCGTTAGAATTCCATGAAATTTTTATAGGTTTCCCTATGGGTAATTTTGAGTTCCCTGTAAAAATTATAGGAAGATCAGGTAAGTGGAACATCAGTTGATACTAGGGACAGTTAGGAAGTACAAACTGTTTTGCTTGTGTCGGTTGCTATATTCGTTTTTGTTATCTGTTGTGTGCTTATTTGATTCCAGTATGGAGTTTGAAAACTTGTGATTTCACGTATGTGTAGGTTCAGGACCTCAGGTTGGGATAATATTTCTGTGTATCTTACATTCTTATCTTTGTAAGCTCTCTGACCTTACAAAGCACTCTTTATAGTTTATATATTCTACTCTATATGCATTTGTCTCTTGTTATATATGCTACACTTTGTATACCTATATACATTGTGATGTCCTAATAGATTCTGTCATTGTGAAGTATCTGATCATCTAGTTGACAACAACGCTCAGGAAGCTTTACCTGCTATAGCAGGTTACAGCCTGGTAAGCATTTCAAAACTTCTACGGAAGATGTGTTACTTCTCTAAGATCCATAGTTCTGTTGGATTTGCATCTAATAATGTAACTATTGCTCCTCAATTATGAATGCCTTTGCAAATCAAATAGGGAAGCAGCCTTCTTTTTATAGGTGGACAGTCAAAAGAGTTACCGGATATCATAATTGGCAGCAATGTCTCACTATACCTACCTCACTTGCATACTATCAGACTAGTGCATCATTGAATCAACGTTACATCAAACGCACTCCAGGTTCATCTAGTGTAAGTTACCATATTTCTTATGTTCTCCTCTTATGAAGTTTTAGAAAGTTTAGGCTCAGAAGTTGTGGTTTTCTGGCGGTACAAAAGTTGGTGCTACAAAAGTAGGAACCCTGGTGTTTAAATGCATTTGTTTGCCTGATGTTGAACTTAATGGTTACGAAGCTCTGATGAATTTTATTTGTGAAGTTTTTAGTGATGAGGGCGGTTGCCCGGTGCTCAAGTCACTGGCCTTCTGTACCATGACAACTGCGAGTTTTGTTAACTAGGTTGATTTTTTAGTACATGCTGAACATGAATTCAGCAGTACATCCCTAGTTTTATTTCTTTGTATGTCTTGTTTCAATGAAGTGTACTATCTGACATCTCTTTATGCAATTGATTTTGTCTGTTTTGGATATACTAACATACCAGATTTTTGTTTTGTTTGCTATTGTAGGTTTATATTCGTTCTCATAACTTAGGTATATGCCCTAAATTCGAGGCACCTAACATTGTGATGCTAGAATTGAAGGGATGTGGTGTTCTATTTAGGCGGTTGTAAATTGATGTAGTCTTGGTCTTATTTGCAGCTTAGGGATTGAGTAATGGACATGACTTTAGCAAGTTTGTCTGGAAGTGAAGGCATAAATGCGAATTCTTGAAGGTAGAACCAAATCTTAAACTGTATGGAAGCTTTTTGGTTGTTAAACTTGTAATAGGAATATAGTTTCTGATTTAAACTTGTAATAGGAATATAGTTTTTGATTTCAGAAGATAGAATGAATTATTGAGTGAATGAATTGGAACTTACTGTATTTCAGATGGTTGAAATTGTATATTGAATACAAATTCAGTTTGGATGTAATTATCAATTCAATTTTGTTAAAATCAGTTATGGAGTCATTTTAATCTAATACTGATCTGACCGGAGCTTCATATTCAGCTGAATCTGCTTTGGATTCAGCTGAATCAATTTCCTTTTTTTATATAAATATTATTAGTATAACGATTGTGTCTAGCAGTTTTATTTTTAGTACTGATGAAGGTAGACGTATTTTAAAACATTTAAAGAATCTCAGAGGCAGTCTTTTTGAGAAATAAGACTACAATCTTAGGGCTACCAGAAACAGTCCTTTTTAGAGCTTTTAAGTGCTTTTCTGGCAGACTTTTTTATTGCATTTTCCCACTAGTGTTACCACTCAAAAAATTTAGTCGGATTCTCCTGACCATCTTTTGCAATGATTTACACCTTGATTCCGTCCTTGTCTGTCACCATCATATGCCTACCTCGCAAAAAGGTACATGTTCCGAGTAAAGCAGGGGACTTAATATTTATAGTGGTTTTTAGTTTAGGTTTGAAACCGTAAAACAGTAAACCCTAGCAGACAGCTATGCCACAACATTTAAAGCAACATGAATTTACTAGGCACATTTACTGAAACCTTTAATGTGTCTCTAAAATAATTACCAGGGTATATTTTTCAAATTAGGGTTACGACAAGCCAAACCCTAATTCCCACGTGAGCCAATGGAAAATCATGCCATCCACACCAACCGCGCCAAAGAATGCCAACCATGCTAGCCGCACCTCTGTGCAATGAATAATCATGCCAGCCACACCAACCGCGCCAAGGCATGCCAACCATGCTATCTCCACCTCTGTGCCAATGGAAAATTATGCCATCGACACCAACCGCGCCAAAGCATGACAACCATGCTAGCTGCACCTATGTGTCATACCAAGCCAAGCTCCCTTGCCTTATCCCTAGCCATGCCATACGTCCATGGAAAACCCTTGGTCCCATATTCCAAGCCAAACCAAAACTAGCCAAGCTAGCCAAGCCATGCCAAACGCACTCTTCCTAGGCCCTAGCTATGCTAGTCACATCATGCTAAGCCAATCGCCCTTGCCTTGGTCTTGGCTATGCCATACTCCCATGGAAAGCCCTTGGCCCCACATGCCAAGCCAAAATCGCACCTAGATAAAGATAGCCACGCCCAAGGCAAACCCTTATCCCCACATGCCAAGCCTAAGCACACCCTAGCCGTGCCACCTTGTTGGCCCTCACAACGCGGCTACCAAAACGAAGGCGTGCAACAGTCAATGGTTGCGCTTCAATCCCAGGAGAAAATACTATCCATCCAAGGTCACCAGATGACACATAGTAACCTTTGGCCCGAAAACATAAGTTTGGCAACGCCAAACCACGCCATGACAATGGAATGCCAATCTATCCCCACCACCACATTTTCCCTCACTACGCGGCTACCAAAACAAAGGCGTGCAACGATCAACGGTTTACCCTCCTCTCAAGATGGAAAATCTCGACCGTCGAATGTGACCAGGCTAGCAAGTTTCCCTAGCTTGACTTTCCAAGACACAACAACATGTTCCATTTTTTCTAAAAACATTCGAGACATTAACAAAAACTAGGGAATGCTCAGTAGGGTTTTGGTTTCATGGTCTATAGCCTGCGGCATACACAAATGCACATTTAAAGATAGTGTAATAAGATTAAGGCGATTAGTAAATGCAAGAAGCAACGGTGAAACGCTCCTTCATTATGGGACATCAAATCCCATCAATACCAGGAGTTACCACCTCTTCCTATTTAACTCATCCATTTTCTTTTCTTAAGAGACCAGTGTACGTTTCTTTTGGACTTGTATAAGTAGGCTTACCTATTTCCACCAAAGACACGAGTTCTTGGTCAGGAAAAATAACACACTTAGAAAGGAAACTCTTGTTAGCTTTTTCAAATCTCTCAACTACGGATACAAGTCAAGCACTGCTCTTCCAGAATTATTTTGGCCTCAGCACTCTCATCGCTTCCCTCCCTAAACCATCCCTTCTCCCCCACTTTGTGGCCGAATCAAGTCTTGAACGGCTATTTCTTGGTTTATTCCAGACTTGTACAGATTGATCTCTCGAATCTAAAAGTACTCCCTTGCAGTACATTGTTTAGGGTTTAGATTGTTTCTCACTTTCACACCTGTAATTACCAAAATCGGCAGAAACCATTTTCACCTATAAACACCAGGCTAATGCTATACCACCAGAAATGTCGATAGAAGGATAAAACCAGTAATTAGGATATTTGGTATGTGTAAGATATAGATGCATTTTAGAAGGTTGAGATTTGGTTTCAGATAAAAAGAAAATGTCTGGATTATACTGAGTCAAGCAAAATCTCAAGTAATATCTAATATGAGGATTACCTATACCTTTTCAATTCCAAGAGAAAACTTTCATTATAAAAACCAAGGAAAAGACGAGAAGGAAAAGTAAGATGAAAATAAAGAAGAGCAAATCCAAAATAATATGAAAAGAAATAAAAAGGACATAGTTAACAACCTGTTGCCAAGCATCAGTGTGATTTTCAGCATCAAAGTCATAAGATATTGCAATGTCCCAAACACCACCACCATGAATATGTAAAGCAAAATTGTGTGCCAAAACTGCGTCATCATTAACTAACTCTTAAAGTCTAGAATTTGGCGAAGTTTGACCAGAAAGCATGAGATAATCAGTAACAACCAAAGCAGTAACATTTCTAGTTCTCTTTTTAAAACCACTTGTACTTGCAACCTCACTTTCTAAAGTAGAACAAGACCTAGATCTAGACGAAGGTCTAGAAACAACAGGTGAGGCATTTGACGAAGAGGCAATATTAGATTCTATTTCAGAGAAAAGGGAGATGCACATACCATCGTAGGGATGCTGATGTCGATCAGCAGAAGGATGTCTTAATGTAGTTCGCCTCTGATATCCATGATGCAGGAAAAGTTGAGCCTCCTCTTAAGTATTTCGATACTGAGGATAACTAGGTTCTGCAAACCCAAAGCCTATGACTAATTCCTACATTTCAATTCTTCTCCGGGTTATAATTGCACAAGAATTAGCTTCATGATTTAGTACTTTACAATTAGGACAAAGTCTATAGGGCTTCTTCTCATAAAAAAATCCTAACCAACGAGTAACCCCAGCAGCATTAGTAGCATATATTCCAGCAATAAGAGGAGTTTTAACATCTATAAGTACTAAGGTACGATATTTAGATGAAGTAGGTTGGTTAATACCATCAGGTTCTACAACTCGAACTTCTCCAACAATACTGCCAAACAGCCTAAGAACTTCATCATAAGCAAATTCAGGTAGCAGATTTTTATATTCAAGCCAGAAAGGAGAGACTGAAAAATCTAATAAGTTAAAATACATTGTAAGATTTCAGTCTTTCAAAACTATCAAATATCCATCAAAATTCCAAGAACCTCCAAACAAGATAGCATTTTTATCATCAGCTGATGTAAATTTGATAGGAAATATATTAGGATCAAGGGTTCTGACTTGAACATATAACTTATTATTCCTCTTCAGATGAGGCCAAATAAATTTCGCAGCTCTCTCAGCGTCCCGTTGAAGATAAGAGAATATTTCCATTCTTTGATAAATAAAGAGAACTAGAAAGTGATGCAACACTTCTATAAGATGAAGCCAATTGTCACTACAACAAATGGATGATTTTGTAACATTCTCTTTGCAACATCATACAAAGCGTTAAAAAATTATTTATTTGTGACGTATTGCATGTCGCGCATATATTCTGTCAGGCAGGTATCAAAATAGTGTGAACATATCAATTTATCGCACTTGTATTAGTGTGGAAAATGAAAACTAAATTATATTAAGTGCTAAAACTAAATGAAGGTGTTCTCCACATTTTAGATGTACAGAAAATAATTCTAAATGAATATTCAGTTAATATAAAATTCTCTCTTTATAGACACGTATTAAATCTGCCATAAGAAGATTGTGGAATGTTACACACGTTCACTACTTTATCCGAATTTTCAGTGTTCTTAACAAATTTTCTTCAAAAATGATTTGGTCAAACTACCGACCACCAATTTTATCGTGCAAATAAAAGAAAATATAAAACAAATAAGGAAAATATAAACAAATAAAGAACATAACTGTTCATAATATGTTGTTCCCATATATTCTTTTGAGAATTTTTTTTTGGCTTTCCTTATTTAAGTAATTTTTGGCTTTCCATATTTATCTATAATCCTAAATATAAGCACGGGGGAAGATCTTTATTTCTCCTAAGAAGAGTAGGAGAAAAAATAGACTGGAAAATAAGCCATTTCAAATTCCGGAAGATGGTTTTCAGGTATCCACGATTTATCTTACTACAGATCAAGGCGCTGAATCTTCTACAGAACGGAGATATAAGCGTCCTAGGGATGGCTCAGTTGCAAGTAGATATTCCAGTGCTCCAGTTCATGCTCATCTAGATCAGGATCCAACTTCGAGTGGCTATATGCAAGACGAGCATCTACAATATGCTTATTCTGGGAATGTACATCAAATGCATACAAGTTTTTATAAGCCAAGTCCTCAACAGGGTGCATGGGACCACTTGATGGGACAATACTATGGGATTCTTTCATCGGAGCAGGAAGATCAAGTTTTTCCTCCTACTTTCTTTTCCCTTCTTGATTTTCTTGAATTTTATTTCCATTCAGTTCTTCTTCCAGTTGAGCTTTTTAGTTGTTATTTAACAATTCACATCCTTGCATGGAATACTCAGGGTTTAGGGAATAAGCATAATAGAAATCATCTACAGGATTGTATTCATCAATATAGCCCTGACATCATTTTCCTTTCAGAAACTAAACAACAAAACAAAAATGCAAACCTTTTGTTGCAAAGAATGCATTACCCAAATGTTTGGTGTCATAATAATAGATACAAGGCTGGGGGACTTGTTGTCATTTGGAAAGATGGTTTTAAAATAGAGCTCATGCATTTTATGGACTATATGGTCAATTATATCTTATACAACGGACCAGAAAATCAACAATGGGTGCTAACGTGTCTGTATAGTTCATGTTATTCAGAGGAAATAAAACTACAATGGAAGAACATAGACGATATGGGAGAACACATGGTTTTTCCATGGATCATCGCAGGGGATTTAAATGTCACTCTGTCGTGTTATGAACGAAATTCTTCACTACTCATCCTTATTATACACTAGCAATCATCCAGGATACTATTCCGAAATATGGACTTCAAGACATCCCTTTTATTGGTCACCCATTTACCTGGTCTAATAAACGTTCCAAAGCCCAACTAATTCAGACACGATTAGATAGAGATCTTACTTCTACTTACTGACTTTCCTTATTCCCTAATATTGTTATCCAACATCTTATCCCTTTGGGTTAATATCATGCTCCCATTCTCTTAACCACTAAACCTCAATCTATCAAAACCTACAAACCTTTCCGACTGTATGAGACGTGGACAAAACATGAAACTTTTAAACATCTGATTCAATGAAAATGGGGGAAGGCACAGTTTGGGTCTTCGGCTATGTAGTTTACCAAAAAAATTCAGCAGGTTCGGAGAGGTATTAGTAAATGGAGAAAGCAGTATTTTTGGGATATTGATGAACGTATTCAACTACTGTAGAAGCAAATCAGAGAACCTCAGCACAATCCAATTACATATTCAGCTAATATCTCAGACTTACAGCGAGTTCTTCAGCATTGGTATACAGTCAAGGAAGATATCAGTTGTCAACAATCACGAGATAAATTGCTTCATAGTCAAGATCGAAACACCAAAGTTTTACATGCTCAAGCTAATTATATAAGGAGGAGGAATCAAATTGACTCTATTAGAGATGACCAAGGTAACTGGTATTCTTCTAGAAAGGATATTCAATAGCTTCTCATTAACCACTTCAATTCTATCACTACCACTTACAACCCTTCCCAAGACTCAGATATTTTTAATCTTCTTAGTCCATGTATCTCAGTTCAGGAAAATGATGATCTCATACAAATTCCATCTAGAGCTGAAATATGGCAGGCTCTTCAGCAAATCAATTTTTGGGTAGCTCCCGGCCCGGATGGAATTCAACCCGGATTCTATCAACTGTGCTGGGAGGAAGTGGCGGATGGATTAGTGGACATGGTACACGAATTTTTCAAAACTGGTAAAATGCTTCCAAAAATTAACTTCACTAATTAAGTTTTATTTCCAAAAAAAATTATGTGTAGAAACTCCGTTGGATCTTCGCTCCATTAGTCTTTGCAACATTTCCTATAAGATCATCTCGAAGATTTTGGCTAACTGCTTAAAAAAATTGTTGCCTAAGATTATTTCTCCATGGCAAGCTGCATATGTACCAGACCACAACATTCTTGATAATATGATTATCGCACATGAAGTCATCGACTATATGAAGAGAACTAAGATTTCTGTAGGAGCAAAAATGATTAAGCTGGATATGGCGAAGGCCTTTGATCGTATGGAATGGGGTTTTATAATCAAAGTTATGCAATTTTTGGGATTTCATGATAAATGGTGTACGTTCATTTTTTAATTTCTCAGCACAACCTATATTTCAATATTGCTCAATGGGTCTCCTAGTCCACCTTTTATGCTCATGCTCAATGGAAGCCTTTAGTAGAATGTTGCAAGCAACTGAAATGAAAGGGCTAATCATACCATTAAAACCAGCCATCAAAGGTCCAAGTATCTCCCATCGTTTTTTCGCCGATGACTGCATTTTATTCTCAGTGGCGTCCAACAACTCAGTTCACAATATAATGCAGCTTATTTCTCAATTTTGTAAAGTTTCAGGGCAGATGGTTAGTTTAAACAGGTCTAGTGTTCACCTTAGCAAGCACATGAGTGTAGAAGCGAAAGGTTTTCTATCAGAAATGGTTCAGATGACCAGAATGCCCTTGACAGAGAAATATTTAGGAATTCCTCTCTTTGTTGGTCGAAACAAAACTGCCTGCTTTGCTGATACGGTAACCAGGATGGATCGTAGACTTCCAGCATGGCAGGGTAAATTGGTTAATTAGGTAGGTAGAAGCACTCAGATACAAGCTGTGACGGGTACCATGGCATAATTTCAGATGAGTTTCATGCACATCCCAGATAAATCTCTAAGGAAAATGGAATCTCTGCAGCGCAACTATTGGTGGAAAAAGAATTCTAAAAAAGGGGGATATTTTGTAAGTTGGAATGACTTGAGTATACCTAAAAGAATCGGTGGGCTGGGCTTCAAAAATATGCATTGTTTCAATGAAGCTTTATTTGCTAAGTTGGCATGGCGGCTATTGACTGAAAAAGAAGCTAAATGGGTGCAATTACTTCAAGGAAGGTATTTCAATAATGAATATCCTTTGTATGGTAATATTAAGCAACAAGGTACTTGGATTTGGAATGGAATACAAAGAGGTATATGATGGATTAAAATATTCCATATCTGGGAAGTTGGCGATGGATCACAAATTCCTATTCAAGGCCAATGGTTTGCCAGAGTCTCTGATAAGCACTATTAGCATCAGCCTGTTGTTTCCAATTATCACACTAAAGTGGCTGACTACATTTATCACTGTACCAGAACTTGGAGAATCGATAAGCTACAACAAGTTTTATTTCCGCATCAAATTATGCAAATTCAAAGCATCATCATCCCTCAACATTCAGCTTCATATAAGCTTAGATGGTCTCTTACCAGGAATGGTATTTTTTCTGTAAACTCAAATTATTTTGCAATCCTCCTGCAAAAAAATAACCGAATTGTCTCAGCTCAGCATCAAAAAATGTGGCTAATGATATGGCATCTTGAGGTTCCTTAGAAATGTCAGATGTTTTTATGGAAGCTGGCTAAGAACTTACTCCCAGTTACGGCAAGGCTACCCATTATAGAAGATACTGTGCATTCTAGGTGTGTATAATGCTCTAGGGGATTTGAATCACCTTATCACCTTCTTATCCATTGTTGTTTTGCTGTAGAAGTTTGGTCAACTGTGTCAAAGGATATTCTTCAAGATGCCTCCCACTATGAAGATATCTATCAATGGATCCAGTCATGGGTAAATAAAAAATCTTTACTTTATATAAAGAGGAAATATCTCAGGAATTTAGCTGTAGTCACAATGTGGTTCTTATGGAAAAGCAGATGTCTGAAGATGTTTGAAGGCAAAACTCAATCTTCTGCGGCTATTATTCAACAAATATTTCTTTTCTGCTCTTCTCATCACATATGCATCACTGATAGCTCTAGGACATGTAGTTATCTCAGCAGTCATACAACTATTACAACTAGAAATGTGTGGATACCACCTCCACAAAAACCCTAGAGCATTACTCAAGCTTTAGCAAAATTTTAATTTAGGTTTGTTAATAGGACTTGCAAAAAAGCGGCAGACTCTTTAGCTAGATTTGCTCGTTTGAATAATTGCACCAAACGTTGGGTTTCAGATCCACCTGATTTTTTAAAAGCTATACTTTTGAAGGAGGTGAATGTTCTGGAGGATTAAACATCTTGGTTGGTGCTCAAGGTTTTGAAACTGTTATGTAATTAGTTTTGTGTCTTCCTTGAAGGTGCTACTGTCATGTGGATGGTGTTGTAGGTCTCCAAACTGTTATGTAACATAGTCTTGTGTCAAGCTGTGCTAGACTTAGTTGGTTCTGTTTTCTTTGTTTCCCTTGTAAGTTGTAAAGGTGTAACTCTGATTGGTTTAATAAAAAAATATTTTCAAAAAAAAAAAAAAAAAACCTTAAAATCTTTTAGCCATGTATTCTTCTTCTTCCTCCTCAATATTTTCTTTCATCTCTATTTCCTTGTCATCGAGTCAAGCCGCCGCAACCACGACACGACACAACACTGACGCGGACACGACCAAATACTAAAAACACTAGGATGCGGACACGTATATATAAATATAAATACAAAATATTATAAATATATACTAGTATAAAATTCATGTACAAAACAAATAAATAATATGTTATGTTATGCAAATCTTATGTAAGTATGGATATATCCAAAATAGGTGCAACTAATATCAAAAAACAAGTGCTGGTGCAATGGTTCCTTGGTCAGGATAAGGAGTGTGAGTGAGGTATGTGGTTCGAAACTCTCCACCAACATTTATTTTTGAGCCTCGGAAATGTGCATCCAACACCAGAAATGAGCGTCCACCATGGGAATCACGTGGGATGCGCACATGATACGTCTGACACGTGTCGAGTTATCATCGTAGGCGCGTCCCTCGTGCGCCAGACGCGGACACTTGATGAAAACCTGTGCCTCCGTGCATCCCAGCCACCACCAAATCTTGTTTAACCACTCCACACTCACTGCAGTCTCCCCAATTTTTTTTTTGTTTTGTAGGTTTTTATTTCTTGTACGGGTATTCTAATTCTTAGTGATAGAGAAAAACACTCCATGGAGAAATTGGACAAGGTAAGTTACTGAAATGATCACACAAACCTTTTAATTTTTGAGGATGTATTTTTTTTTTTTTTAACTTCAGTTTATCTGCTACCTAAAAAGTCTATAGATTTTGGGGAGTTTTCTTTTAGATATAATCAAGAATAAGGAGATGAGATATAAAATAGTCTCAGGGCTATCGAATTGAAGATCTAATCGACGTCCCAATTGGTACTTCTTCTATCTATTACTTTAAATTTATCAACATTATTACTGACAAGTATACAATGGGCATTTGTTTTCTCTTTTATGGGCATTTGTTTTCTCTTTCAGCGTCTGTATGTTGAATTGCTTTGACATGTAAACAAGAAAAACTAGTCTGTCTAGAGAAGAATAAATTTGCAACTCAAAGAACTAATTTAAGGTCCAAAGCAAATGAGGATGCTATTAAAATTTGGACGTCAGAAACTTATAAACTTTTTTGTTTACAATTTAGATCAAAAATGTATGAATATTTTGGTTATATTGTAATATTCCTTTCTCGATGGTTATTGTGATTTATTTTTCTAAGAAAATTTTAATTTTTTATTGCTGGAAATATATGATCATTTTTACTCATTCATCTTCATTTTATTTACAATAGCGTCTGGCCTGATTGCATAGATTCATTCTTTCATGAGTTCTAAATTCAATGCAATATAAAACGTTTATGTAATCTGCACAACATTAATATTTTGTTAATAAAAACGAAAAAATAATTAGAAAACAAATAAATATTTTATTATAAAATGGAAAAAGCTGTTGATGTGGCATATAAATTATTTGTGACGCAAAAATAAGTGTTACAAAAGTCTCAAGGCATAAGCGACGCTTTTTGCGTCTGTCAGGTTATTTGCAACACCTCTTTTTATAACGGATTGACCGACAGTAAAAAAACGTCACGAAAATATATTTGTGACGTAAAATCAAATGTTTGTGATGGTAGTTTTCATTGAAAAAACCATGTTTTGTTGTAGTGTGTAATTCTTCCAATTTTGAAGATGCCAACTTGAAAAACGCCAACTGATGGGATGGGACATTGCTACAACACCGATGCTGGACAACAGAAAAATTAAAGAGGGTAATCTGCCATTAGCACAATAAAAAGATGAAAATCAAAATGAAAAGGATACTGAGAAAGGAAATTGAAATTAGGGCAAAATTAAAATTAGCAAAGGGAAATAAGAGCAAAGAAAACAAAATCCGACAAGATTAAAAGCAATTAATGATCAGGAGAATATTAAAGAGTGTAATAAAACCAGATGAAAACGATTGATCAGAGGAACAATTGAAGAAGATTAGGGTTGACTAGCATTGACTAGTCGCTTGACTTTTCCATGACCATATCCCCTTTTCGTAAGATGACCTTAATAAATCACGGTCATCAAAAAAAGTAGTGGTGCCCAAAAAATCGTTCTTTTCTTGAATCAAGATAGGCTGAGTCAGTTTAGGACTGCATTCAATGGGCTAATGCTACGGGCCTCCTCTTCTGCGGTCCACTTACTTGGGCACACAGTAGGGTTGATTATGTTCTTATAAATTGACCATCTCTTGCGAAACTAAACTCAGCCGTCATAGCTTGTTTTTATTGGATCTCTATCA
Source organism: Papaver bracteatum (assembly GCA_023529315.1). NCBI lineage: Eukaryota > Viridiplantae > Streptophyta > Magnoliopsida > Ranunculales > Papaveraceae > Papaver > Papaver bracteatum. The sequence goes on along the minus strand of JAJJWX010004858.1, from coordinate 630,084 downwards.
TCATCCAAACACTCTTTCATTTTGATTTACTTGCCAATGGATTACAGGGATGATACATACACAACCAAAGAAATCATCAGCATTATGATTTCTTCTCTCATATATATCTCTTCGTTCACCGTTTTGAAATCATTTGCTGCCAATTCTTCTGAATCATATCGAAGAAAAACTCGATCAGCAATGACATCTTCCATGAGATGAAATCCATTATCTGCCAAACGTCCTCAAGCAGAGGCACATCAAAAGAAATAAGCAAACGCACTGAAACTAGGATTAGTTCATTTCAAGGTCTATTTTATATCGGAAACCGAAATTGTGGAGTTTCCATTCTGTAATTTTTTTCGAACATTCCAAGAAAATATGTAAGATGTATGTTTCTAAATGATAATATCAGTATATTATTAGTAGTATATAATACGTCTTATACAATTCTTGGATCTGGAAGTGTTATAAAATATAATGTCTCTGTTGATTAATTCTGTCCGATAAGCACTCAGATTTAGATTTAGTGTTGGCTTTGTTGCTATCTTGGCTAAAATAGAGTTTATTTGTAGTGTAACAATTCAATGCTACTAGTATATACGATAACAGTTTTTTGGTCAAATAAGCCATGTAATTGAATTCCTGGATGTAAAAGACATGTAAACTATAAGTGGTGATTTGTATTGTAAATTCTCTGTTTATTGATTGAGAAGTGAAATTGAAGAGGCCTAGGTGCTGGTTTATGGGTAAGGAAAGAGGACGATTATATTGCCTTACCTAAAATTTCTTAAAATTAGCCATAACTTAACACAAATAGTAATATCCCCAGATTACGAATCAAAAGAAAAATTCAAAATTGCAGTCAAAATCACAAAATTGAGAAACTAAGAAAATAAAACATTAAATAGATGATGTTAATGAGGGAATCAGTCAATGACGCCTGCCGCTGAAAAGAAAACCAAAAAATTTAAAAGATAATAAAAACCAATTCCGATCCATTAACAAAATCAGTGATTGAAATACAAAACAGAGAGATCTCAGATCTAATTACAGAAAGAGAGGAAGGGGATAGGGACAGACCAAAGTTGAAGGCGTAACCATGATCAGACATAAGTTGTTTATTAGCCATTATATTTCCAACAGAACTAACTACGTTCATTCCCCATGCACCCACATCTGATACTTTTGGTTTCTTCTCTTCCTCCATTACTTGATTCGTCATTTAATCCAGAAAAAATTTAAAAGAAGAAATTCACAATATCTGTAAGAACTATGAAGAAGATGAAGATGAAGAAGCAAGAAGGAAAAAGAGAGGTTCTAAAACTTAAAATCCTTTCATCTTTCTTTCTCTCTCCCAACCTTCTATCTATACAATTTTTATTCTTCTTTTTTTGTTTCTTCATCTAGTGGTCCCTTAAATTCAAAATACTGACACTCGCAGTATCCCTCATGCGTACCCGGCTTAATCTTTACCGTGAATCTCTGTGGAAAACCAATCTTGGATGTTACTAAGTGAGTGTTAAAATCATCCCCTCTTTCTATCTCTTCAGACTTAAAACGCATTGTCTCTAATACTTGTTCGCGGACTTGTTATAAATATTACAGTGTATATCTGAGCACCGTGCTTCAAAGATCAAATTTCTTTCGTCAATAATCCTGTCCGGTATGCTCGATATAAGATCTTCATCATCTTCTTTATCAACAATTTCTTTCACCGCTTGGTCATAGCGAACAGCAAATTCCATGAGATTGGTTTTTGACGAGACAAACGATTTGAAAAAGGCATTTACACCTTCACTGCGACCTGTTGTATTCATACCGCATAAAATGTATTTCTATGGTAGACAGTACCCATGATTCTCGTATGTCATATAAATCCGCAGCCATTCATTGTCACTTAAACCAAACTCCATGATCATCTTTTTCCACCTTTCTTCAAACTCTTGTACTTTATAAGTATGATGAATACATATTTTCATATCGCCCTTGAACTTTGACTTCTTAAAATATATGTGTGACAGTTTTTCTGGGAATTTTTTCTTTATGTGCCAAAGGCATAAACGGTGGCGAGTGTTTGGAAAAACCTTTTTAATAGCTCCAGCCATTGCAGAATCTTGATCAGTTATGATGGCTAAAGGATGTTTTTCTCCCATAGCTTCAAGCCAGATACTGAACAACCATAAAAATGTAGGTTCAGTCTCATCCTGTAAAAGTGCACACCCAACCGGATAGTTTGATAATGGTGATTTACCCCGTAAATGGTGCGAACGGCATCTCATATTTATTTGTTCGATACGTAGTGTCGAAAAATACTACCTCACCGAATTTTTCATATGACAAACGTGATCTCGCATCAACCCAAAAAAAATTAACAGCTCTACCATGTTCATCAACTTGGACTCTATAAAAGAATTGAGGATTCTCACCTTGTTTCCTGTGTAAATAATCGATCACAGACTGGGCATCACCAAGTTCCAATTTTTTATGCCTAACATTCCGTAAATGATTCCAACAATCTCTTTTGTTAAACCCAATATTTTGACCCTCAAGGATTAGGAATTTTTCCAACTTCAAGGTTTTCTATCTTTGAACTTTTCTGCAAGATCCTTTACTCCTTCGGCATGCATTTATTGGTCCGCATACGCATTCTTTTTCGTGGTGACACAAACTTGTGATTATGTTCATCCTGAAAATGACATCACCGTCCACATATTATTTTCTTCATTAAGAAGGATTTGCATCTTTGTTTGTGCGACCACCTTTGTATAGTGTTGCAACTTCTACTATTTTTGTCCACTCCTTCTATATTGTTAATTTTTACTTTGTTTCCCTCCCTTGAGCATACCATGTAAGCTGCTGTCACTTCTTCCAAACCTCTACGAGTTCTATTTGTTGATCTAACTCGCACTGTAAAACCATTGCATCGTCCATATTCAGGTATAATATTCTCCTGGCTTCTTAAGTAACTATTAAATTGCATCCCTTCATATGGTGTTTTGAGACTATTGCTATTTTTATTTGGAGTAAAAGTATCATGATCGACTAATTCATCCATCGCTCGTTAATATAAATGGTGATTGATTTCAAATGTGTTTTACTTGTCTGTCGATTGAACAAAATAGGCCATGCCTTATATACACAGGATTCTCTACATAATGAGAATAACCCACTAGACATAATGATTGATCATAATGACACTTTCTGCTTAAAACAATTCAAAGAAGAAGGTTTTGAGATTGAGCAGCAGGCAGCGGTCGATCTACCCTTCATTTCTATTTTTTTTTCGCTCAGGTTAGATTCCCTAAAAATGATACGGTACATACGGGCTCGTTCACCCAAAACAGTACTGACCGATTATAGCCACTGGATCGCATCTGTGCGGTCACGAATTACTCCCGCTTTTGTTTTTTTTTCCAGGCCACAGGATCTTCGATCCTACGAGCACGAATGTCCCGGACATAAGGAACACATTTCCTAAACATAGATTATGAACTAATAATTTTGAACTAATAATTTTGGTTACGTATAATATATTGTATGTGATTACTAGAATAAACATAGATTTATCCGTAAATTATACAAGATGCACCTGAGTGCATAATGTATAATTATGAGAGGAAATAGGTTTTGGCTGGTTGTACCTGAGTGTATAATGTATTGTTTTTGTTTTTTATAGGAAAAATATTTTGGCTAGGTTGCACCTGGGTGCATAATGCATATTTTATTGGAAAATAAATTTTGGTCAGGTTGCACCTGGGTGCATAATGCATATTGTTATAGAAAATTGATCTTGACTGGGTGCACCTGGGTGCATAATGCAAATTCTTACATGAAATAAATTTTGTCCAGGTTGTAACTAGGTGCATAATGTATATTCCTATAGAAGAAAAAAAATTCGCCAGAGTTTTTTTTCGAGAAGAAATTTTGGCCAAGTTGCACCTGGGTGCATAGTGCATATTTTCATTGAAAATAAATTTTGGTCAAGTTGCACCTGGACGCATAATGTATCCTCGGCCTGACTTAATTTTTTTATTTTCCGAATTTCATATCAACAATGGATCTTGTTTCGTAGAGAATTTCGAGCTCTTTCCGAAAATATAAATTTCATTAGAATCCGACTTATATTCCGGAAGTTATGACTTTTCTCGCGATTAATTTTAATTGTAGAGAGAGAAAATAAATAAGAGAGAGAAAAATGATAAGAAAAAGAATAAAATTTTAACCAAAGGGTATATATGACTAATTGTTTTCATGTCTTTTTCACTAAGACCTATATTTTACAAGTCCATTTCTCCCACACTTTTATGGCCTATGGTCATATGACCCATTTTCCGATAACTATAATTGGTAATTGATGGCTATCGAGGTTATCCTTCTCAGAATTTCATTTTTAATGTTTGGATTTTGGAGCATTAACATATTATTGAATCATGAATCCATGGTAGGTAATTCAAGCTCTGGACCTTATTCCGCTGCATTATACTTTTGGTGAAGTTGGAGCAAGTCTTGCGGGTAACAAGCATTTTCGGGAAATCAACCAACTATGAGTAGCTCAACTGTCAAATTCGGCAGTCCAGAATTCACATTCATACTGTCAATGCCAACGAATTTTACCTACTTGGACCGTGTCAAAACTCTAGGAGGTGATGATACTCATTCAGACTTGCACAGATGATTTTTTTGGTCCACCAGTTTCAACGTCTTTAAAATAATTTTTGTTCGGAAAATCTCTATGTAGTCAAAGGCTAAAGGTAGAAAAACACTAAACGTGTACTTGACAGGGTTAGAAGGATTTACTGTAACCATTAATGGGTCGGATCTGGTAACAGATTAAACCGCAATGCTTTTGGTAAAGAACTTAAGTAAAATATGGTGATGAATAACATCATAAACAACATTAAAGTACTATATTGCCCCGGTCTCAAAGGATGCTCTAAGAATTTAAGAACTAATCAGGTTGCTTGGCCTCAAATGTTACTTATTATATTTTGCGTTTGTAATTGTCCCAAAAATTAGAATTCTGTATTCAAGATTAGTGGACTGACATACCAAAATGAACATAGAACATGCACAAGTACAACTCCAGTTGCACTTAAATACCATTGCTTTGGACAAATTACCCAATGTTATCTCACTTATTCAAAGCAACCTGCCAAGTCCGCCACCCAAACATTGCAAGTTATTCCAGAAAGTTGTTTCTACGTTCTCATTGGATTTTATGGTAATTTTCCGTTTAACAAGAATCAATTTTTATTCATATTTTTTTTTTCCAAAATGAAAAGACATGGAAAGTTGATTCTTGATCAGCAGACTCCCATCTCCTATTGTTACACATATGCTTAGTGTTTGAGTTATTTTGTAAAAGGGTCCTAACTTTTTAATCTAATTAGGGTCTGGGTCGTAGAACACGCACTTGATGCATTTGGGTCGTTGACTAACCAAAGACCGTTACAATTGATTTTTAAAATTTCACCAAACCCTTGACCATCAATTGGCTATCGTTGACGGTTTATAAATTGTCAAAAGAATATAACTTCTGGTGGTGGGAAGGTTGAAGAGGGTTATGGTCCATTCTTCCCCACCAAATGCTTTTTTTATAGCTTCAACTCATGTTGTAAATAAAAATTTGACTCCAACCGCAATTTCCCCAATCTCTTCTAAACCCGTATAGCTTTTTAATTTCCTCCACTATAGCTTTTTTAATTTCCTCCACAAAACCCTATTAGTCATTTTATAATCCTATTTTTGTGACAGAAAACAAACCCAATCTTCTTGCAGATCGTACGTCTGAGAACCACTGTTTCTAGTAGTAACGTGTTAACTATTATATACTTCTCCACTGCAGAGCGACCTTCTTCCATCTGAGAATGTACATAAGAGGGAGCCATCCTTTGATAGTCCTACAAGCCGGATGAGTATATTGGTGTCGAAATTATACACAGTAGGGTTCCCAAATATCTCAAAATGCACTTTAATTTTTGATGAAATGTCATAGCAAAACATGTTAATTTGCTAACCAGGGTTGGGATATTATGCCATTTTAGTAAAAAATAAAACGGTGAAAGTTAGTATACGACCCTACTGCATCAAGTGCATGTCTTACGACCCAGACCCTAATTAGATCGAAAAGATACGATACTTTTACAAAATAACTCTTAGTGTTTCTGTTGTTTGCTTGTGCAGGAATTACCTTCTGCTTTCTCATTCCCAATCATTGTCATTAACAAACTTTTACCCAGATATCCTTGGGCCGACTCAAGGCATTCCGGAGCCAAGATTAGTGGAGTGACATACACAAATGTACATGGAACATCGGCAGCCTCCAATTGCCGTTAAATCTCATTGCAGTGCCACTTATTCCGTGCAATGTGCATGAGTTAGTAAAACAAACTTTGCGGAAATTAACCCTTTTTCATGCTCCGGAAGATAAAGTGATTATGTCCATTTGGTTAATTCTATGGGCCTCTTCTGATGCATTGAGGTGAAGCCCCGAAGGGGTACACATTAGGGTTAAGGAAGTCCTTATAAAGACAGAAATGTTGTTTCTTTTTCTCAGCCGTCTTCTACCTCTCTCACCAAATGTTGTTTTAATCTCTGTGATCCAACACTGTTTATTCTGATTTTCTCTCCATTTCACCAAATGGATTACTGGGTTGATGATCATGATCTTCACATAAACTATCGAACAACCCACCACCATCATAATGATTTCTCCTCTCAAATATTTGTCTTTGATGTCCACCTTGTTGTGGTAATCCGGGTAACTGGCTTCATTGCTTGGAGCATCCATATCGAGACATCTCTCTTAGCATTACTGTATATCGGGGTCACAACGCAGCTGCACACATGAGCAACAGCTTTCAGTTTCTTCCTTCTCTTCGGATGCGCTTTTATGGACAAAGCCTCCTATACTTTTTTGTATGGTTTTTATGAATGGATTGGCTGGATTTTGCCAAATTTTACTTTGATGTGAATTATATCAGACCCTTATTTGTAGCATGTCGTGTCCTTTTAATTATTCCAACAAAACATATATGTAAGACCTGAGTATATACATGGTAGTACTTGTTCTCTTTACATTATACTATTCAGATTTTAATTTTTTATGTTTGGACTTTAGAATTTTAGCATACTAATAATCCGATTTCAATTTTTTTTGTGTTTGGATTTTATACCTTTAGCATATTATTGAATTCGTTATATGTACATAATTCAACCTTATTTCACTGCATTAAACATTTGGTAAACTTGATAGTGGTTATTCAAGGTTCTGAATTTTGTTTCACCTTCAGTTGTTTCACCTCCATAATTCAATTGGAGATCAATGATTGATTATATCTATTATATTTGTATTTGTATTTCTGAAGATATCTAATCAGCATCCCCCAAGTTTTTGTATTTGTTACTGTGTTGATTTTAGTACCTTGTTTTGTGAAAGTTCTTCTTAGATTTTTATTAATGGATTTAGAATTGAGATTCTATCCACAAATTGGATCTTGGATCTGTTGATTTGTTGGGTTCTTCTAAGTGAGTTTATTAGCAGTGAGGTTATGGTAGCCTGAATAAAAGTAATTATTATGGTAGATCCAGCATATTTTAAGTAGCATTTCTTTGGTTTTAGTTTCAGAGATTTTTTTTCCTTTTTCTTTTAAAATGTTTGGATTTTGGAACTTTAATACTGTAGCCATGAATGAAGAATTCAAGTTTTCAACATTATATACTATTTGGTAACCTTGATGAGATGTTTTATTTGTTAGTGTTGCCTTCTTGAGGATCGCACAAGCCTAGTGATAACCTGATAAACTGCCCACAGTTACAACTTCTTTGATTGAGGCGTATTTCGAAGGCTTATATTTCTCTCCAGTAGAATCGCAGTGGAAAGATTTGAGTCAAATCTGAACAACCTTAAATAAAGTCCACTTATCCAGTGATTGGTTAATTCTATCGAAATAAGAGTGAATGCTGCTTTGCATATCCACCAAGTAGGCCGAAGGTGAGAACTTTTAAACTGAATTAAGTCCCCTTCCTCTGGGTGTGTCAAATCCATTGATTTTCCATTTAAGCACCCACTATGGAGGGGGCAAACTGGCAAACTGGACTGGCTAAGTGGCAAATTTGCCACTTAGCCAGGTCAGGTGGAGTTTCTACCTACCGGTCGAGTCTCGATCGGTAGGTGTAATTTAAGACGGTAGGTCAAGTATACACTGCCACCGGTCTAGAATAGACCGTTAATATCATCTCATCCAACGGTCATCATTTTATCTGCCTATAAATATAATATCAAATTTCATTTCAACTCACACCATTTCTTCGATCTTCATTCTTTCACTCCACAAATCCAATATGTCAGTTCGAGTTCGACCTCTCAAATTTAGCATATCTGAAGATGAATCCATTTGCAGGAATTATGTTTCTGTTATGCAAGATATGGCCGATGGTGGACAAAATCAACATCAAGAGGTTGCATGGAGTCGCATATTTGAAATATTTCAACAAGAAACATTGAACGACGCTAATCAAAATGCACATGGATTGTGTCATCGCTTAAGAATAATCAGCAAGAATAGAATGTGGGGTTGTGGGATGCTGCACTTGATGAAGGCTATCGAAACCAAAAAAATGGCCAAAACGCAAATGATGTAGAGCAAATGTGTCGGCTCGAATGGCGCAACAGAGTTAGAAATTTTTTTCAATATGAGGGTTGTTATCTTATCTTGAGGGTATTGCCCTAATATGATCAGTTTAGAGTAACTGCCCCAATATGATGCATCTTTCGTTTGTATGATGCAACTATCATTTGTATCAAATTATAATTTCAAGATATTCAAATATAAAACTAGTGCATCTTTCATTAAAAGTTAAGAATTTTAATTTACATTGGTGCATCTTTCATTAAAAGTAAAGAATTTTAATTTACATTAGTGCATCTTTCATTAAAAGTTAAGAATTTTAATTTACATTAGTGCATCTTTCATTAAAAATTAAGAATTTTGATTTACATTAGTGCATCTTTCATTCATCTGGATAATGAAATAACTTTACAATAAAGACTTTAAAAGTAAAAGTTTGGGACAATGTTCTTCATCTTGTTTATCTTCTTCATTTCACCAAACTTCCAATCAATGCGCTCATGAACGGAGTCTCCTTTGTTTATCTTCTTCTTTGCCTTCAAATTTTCCTTCCCTTGAACTTTTCTTGGTCTTCTCTTTGGAGGTTTGATTTGATTAATATCCAAAGCTTGTAGACTTCTTTGATTTTTACCTATTTCTTTATAGCCTTCACATATCTTATTAAGGGCTGATTCAAGCACCACTCCAGAAAAATCAAGTTGGGATTCAAACTTTGCCATTTTTAAAGATAATAAGATAGAAAGATAGAAATTTTTGTGTAAAAAATTTGGTGTAATTTTTAGTGTGATTTTTGGCTCTTTTATAATGGTGGAGAAAGAGCCGTTGGAGGTTTCAAATCAACCTAACGGTTGAGACTAAACCGTTGCCGATGCAGTGGACACTGTTACCGGTGTAGTTGAAACCGTCGCCGGTCTAGACTCTACCGGTAGGTGGAAACTCGACCGGTTATAGTATATACCATAGTGGCGCGGCCAGTTTGCCAGGCCAGCTGGCATGGAAAATGGGTGAGTTTGGCATTTCCCATAGGAAGGGGCCTAAGCTCAAGTTGCATAATGCTAGTGGGTGGACCAATCTTTTGCAAGATTCTGGACTAAATTGAATCGCCAAGTGAAATGTATTCATCTTATCTAATCTTGGCATTCTTACATACACTATCATGTAATCCGTGCTATGCATCGGGTCTGGTGGGAATTGTTGATTTGGTGTGGAGGGACTTCGCCCCGCACCCCTGGTTTAGATTCATTAGAACATCTTTGAAAAAATTATTTTTCTATTATCCGTGGTTTAGATTCATTACCCATGATTGATTATTTTTCTATTGATACGTTGATAATCAATATATTGTGGGATATTTGGTGCTACGTAGAAAGCCCGATGAATTCATCTGTGTCGTTGTCACATGTTCTCTGAGGCCGGACTTCTCAGTATACGGTCCCAAGGGGGAATCCAATTAGTAAATTCAATGTATAACAATGGCATCAATTGTCATCTAATAAATTGAAAATTGCTATCTATATAGCATCACTAAAACCTGTTACGATCTAGTATGTTATCTAACAATTGACACAAGAACGGAAAATAAAAAATCGTCCCAAAAATAGTGCTTTAAAAAATAAACACTTCCTTGCATCTATGAGATCCCTGTGTCATTTTAGGATACATGTGTAAGACAATATCGTGCACCATAAGATGAATGGTTCCAAGCAAATAAACGTTTTTTCATGTATTGTACGATGATTATGTTTTATTTTATAAATATATAAGTTTGTGGATACCAGTAAATTGTAAATGACTAAAAGTATTTAAAAATTCCAATGCATCTTGCCCAAAAACTAATGTATGGTCTAGACATGCTCGGGGATATGCATCAGTGCAGGAAAATTCAAAAGTGTTTTGTCCAAAAATTAGATCCTGTTTGACCATCAACGGAGACATCCATAAGCATCGTAAAATTCGAAAGCATCTTGTCCAAAAATTAGTTTATGGTCTAGACATGCTCATGGGCATGCATAAATGCAGGATAATTCAAAAATATCTCGTCCAAAAATTAGATCTTGTTAAACCATTACCAAAGACATCCATAAGTATCGAAAAATTCGAAAACATTTTGTCCAAAAATTAGTTTATGGTGTGGACATGCTCACGGCATGCATAAATGCAGGCAAATTCAATAGTATCTTATCCAAAAATTAGATCTTGTTTGACTAAACAAGTTAAAACTAGAAACATGAGAGTAACTTCAACGACTTTAAAGTTTACTACCTAAAATGGTAATTAAACAAGGATATTACAATCTTATTAATCGAGTTTATCCCTTCCGGTCTTTGAAAAACCAAAAATACCCTTCATCTTTACCGAAAATGACTAATTTACCCAAAACCGGTATTTCATGAGAATTTCGTATCGGCCGATATTATCGGGGAAATATCGTATCGCCGATATACTTCTTAACGTATCGTTTCAGAGCAATATCCGATATTTCGCCGATATTGACTACATTTCCCGAGACGTCCATAAGGATTTTAAAAAATTCAAATGCATCTTGTTGAAATATTAGATTTGGGTTTAAAAACGTTCATTGGCATGCATAAATTTAGGAAAATTCAAAATTATCTTTTCCAAAAATTAGATCTTTTTTGACATTCCTCTGAGACGTCCATAAGTATTGAAAAATTCGAAAGCATTTTGTCCAAAAATTAGTTTATGGTCTAGACATGCCCACGGGCATACATAAATGTTGGAAAACTCAAAAGTACTTCTTCAAAAAATTAGATCTTGTTTGACCATCACTTGATACGTCCATAAGTATTTTAAAATTCAAATGCATCTTGTCCAAAAATTGGTTTATGGTCTAGACATGCTCACGGGTATGCATAAATGCAGGAAAATTCAAAAGTATCTTGTTCAAAAATTAGATCTTGTTTGACCATCACCTGAGATGTCCATAAGTATCCAAAAATTCGAATGCAACTTATCCAAAACTTATCTTATGTTCAACACATTCTCACGGGCATGCATGAATGTAGTATCTTGTCCAAAAATTAGATCCTGCTTAACCAACACTGCAGACTCCATAAATATAAAAAAATTCGAAAGCATCAGGTCCAAAAATTAGTATATGGTCTAGACATCCTCACGGGTATGCATATATGCAGGAAAATTCAAATGTATATTTATGGTCTAAACATGCTCATGGGCATGCATAAATACAGGAAAAGTCAAAGTACCTCGTCCAATAATTAGATATTCTTTGACCATCACCTGAGACGTCTATAAGTATTTAAAAATTCAAATACATCTTGCCCAAAAATTAGTTTATGGTTTAGACATGCTCACGGGCATGCATAAATGCAGGAAAATTCAAAACTATCTTGTCCAAAAATTAGATCTTGTTTTACCCACACCAGCGATGTCCATTAGTATTTAAAAATTTAAAAGTATCTTGTCCAAAAATTAGATCCTGTTTGACCCTCACCCGCAACGTCCATAAGTATCGAAAAATTTGAAAGCATGTTTTCCATAAATGAGTTTATGGTCTAGACATGATTACGGGCATGCATAAATGCAGGAAAACTCAAAAGTACCTTGTCTAAAAATTTGATCTTTTTTGGCCATCACCATAGACGTCCATAAGTATTTAAAAATTCAAATGCATCTTGTTCAAAAATTAGTTTTAGGTCTAGACATGCTCACGGGCATGAATAAATGCACGAAAACTCAAAAGTACCTCGTCCAAAAATCAAATCTTGTTTTACCATCACCCGAGACCAATGTAGTTAATATCGGATATCGGTTCATCTCGGCCAGGACCGGTACACTGGTACGACTTTATATCGGGGATATTATCGTTCAAATATCAGAATAATCTCGCTTCCAAATTTAGAGACTATAATTTTATAGGTAGCATCAATTTTATCAGAAATACAAGAGTAACTTCAATAACTTTAAAGTTCACTATCTAAAATGATAAATAAACAAGTTCAAACTATAAATACGAGAGTAACTTCAACAACTTTAAAGTTTACTGCCTAAAATGGTAATTAAACAAGTTAAAACTAGAAACAGGAGATTAACTTCAACGACTTTAAAGTTTACTACCTAAAATGGTAATTCAACAAGGATATTACAATCTTATTAATCGAGTTTATCCCTTCCGGTCTTTGAAAAACCAAAAATACCCGAAAACGACTAATTTACCCAAAACCGGTATTTCATGAGAATTTCGTATAGGCTGATATTATCGTGGAAATATCATATCGCCGATAAACTTCTTATCGTATCGTTCCAGAGCGATATCCGATATTTCGCCGATATCGGCAGATATTGACTACATTGCCCGAGACGTCCATAAGTATTTTAAAAAATTCAAATGCATCTTGTTGAAATATTAGATTTGGGTTTAAAAACGTTCATGGGCATGCATAAATTTAGGAAAATTCAAAAGTATCTTTTCCAAAAATTAGATCTTGTTTTATCCACACCCGCGACGTCCATAAGTATTTAAAAATTTAAAAGTATCTTGTCCAAAAATTAGATCTTGTTTGACGATCACCTGAGACGTCTATAAATATTTAAAAAAATCCAAATGCATCTTGTCGAAAAATTAGTTTTGGGTTTAAAAACGTTCATGGGAATGCATAAATGTAGGAAAATTCAAAAGTATCTTTTCCAAAAATTAGATCTTGTTCAACCATCACCCAAGACGTCCATAAGTATCGACAAATTCGAAAGAATCTTGTCCAAAAATTAGTTTATGGTCTAGATACGCTCACGGGCATGCATAAATAGAGGAAAATTCAAAAGCATCTTGTCCAAAAATTAGTTTATGGTCTAGACATCCTCACGGGTATGCATAAATGCTGGAAAATTCAAAAGTATCTTGTCCAAAAATTAAATAATGTTTTACCGACACCCATGTCGTCAATAAGTATTTAAAAATTTAAAAGCATCTTGTCCAAAAATTAGTTTATGGTCTAGACATGCTCACGGGCATGCATAAATGAAGGAAAACTCAAAATTACCTCGTCCAAAAATTAGATCTTGTTCGACAATCAACCGAGACGTCCATAAGTATCGACAAATTCAAATGCATCTTGTCCAAATTAGTTTATGGTCTTGATATGCTCACGGACATGCATAAATGCAGGAAAGTTCAAAAGTATCTTGTCCAAAAATTAGATCTTATGTTACCCACAACCGCGACGTCCATAAGTATTTAAAAATTCAAAATCATCATGTCCAAAAATAAGTTTTTGGTCTAGACATGCTCACGGGCATGCATAAATGAAGGAAAACTCAAAAGTACCTCGTTCAAAAATTAGATCTTGTTCGACCATCACCCTAGATGTCCATAAGTATAGACAAATTCAAATGCATGTTGTCCAAAAATTAGTTTATGGTCTAGACATGCTCACGGGAATGCATAAATGCAGGAAAATTCATTCTCCCTCTCCGCCTCTTCATTTTTTTTTCTCTAGCCGTCCGCCTCAAAAACCACCATCAGCAGTGATATTTAATCTGGTCCAGCAACACAACAGATCACGTCCTGTAATGTCCATTATCACCGCAAAAAACTACTATAGCACAATGATATCTTCTTTCAAACAAGAGTTGTATATATTATTGTTTATGGTGGTTTTTAGCTTAGGGTTAAAATCGTAAAACCCTAGTCAGACAGTGACGTCACATAACATGAGTAATTACGTCCAAACCAAGCACATTTATTAAACCTTTTAATTTGTCTGCGAGAAAATTACCGTGGTACCTTTTTTAAATGCTAATTAGGGTTTCGACAAGCCAAAACCCTAATTATCACAATGCATGTGTCAATGTAAAACCATGCCAGCCGCACCTACCGCGCCAAGGCATGCCAACCATGCTAGCCGCACCACTATTCCAACGGCAAGCGATGCCAGCCTCACCTACCGCGCCAATGCATGCCAACCATGCTAGCCGCACCAATGTGCCAATGGCAAATCATGCCAGCCACATCCACCATGCCAAGCCAAACCACACCTGACCTTCGCCCTAACCATGCCATGCCAACATGATACCAACCTATCCGCACCGCCATGCTGGCCTTACCTATGCGGCTACCAAAACGAAGGCGTGCGATAATCAACTGTCGCCCTTCAATCCTAGGATCAAATCCTAGCCGTCCAAGGTTACAAGATAACACATGTGAACCTTTGGCCCAAAACCCTAGCTTGGTGACGCCAAACCCATGTCAAGCCAAACCGCACATTGCCTTGGTCCTAGCAAAGCTAACCGCACCATACGCCCACGGCAAACCCTTGACCCCAGCATGCCCAGCCAAATCGCACCTTTCCTTGGTCCTAGGAAAGCTAGCCGCATGATGCGCCCACAGAAAACCCTTGTCCCCACCATGCCAAGCCAAACCGCACCTTGCCTTGGCCCTAGCCAAGCTAGCCGCACCATGCGCCCATGCCAAACCCATGGCCCCACCATGACAAGCCAAACCGCACCTTGCCTTAGCCCTAGCCATGCTAGCCGCACCATGTACCAATGTCATGCCAAGCCCTTGTCCCCACCATGGCAAACGTACCTAGCCGTGCCACCATGCTAGCCTTCCCTACGCGGCGACCAAAACGAAGGCGTGCGACAATCAACGGTCCCCCATCAATCCCAGGAGAAAATCCTAGCCATCCAAGGTAACCAGATGACGCATAGTAACCTTTGTTCCGAAAACCTAAGTTTGGCGATGCCAATCCAAGCCATGACAACCTAGCCGCGCCACCATACTGGCCTTCCCTACACGGCTACCAAAACAAAGGATGCAATAATCAATGATCGTCATTCAATCCCATGAGAAAATCCTAGCCGTCCAAGGTTACCAGAAAACACATGGTAACCTTTGACCCAAAACCCTAGTTTGGTCACGCCAAACCGCGCCAAGGCATGCCATGGCAATGGCATACCAACTTGCCATGCCATGCCACGCCAATGGCATGACAACCTAGCCGCGCCTCCATGCCACGCAAATGGCATGCCAACCTAGCCACGCCAATAGCATGCCAACTTAGAGGCACCACCATGCTGGCCTTCCCTATGTGGCCACCAACAAACGAAAACGTGCGGCGACCAACTGTTACCTTTCCTCTTATGATGCAAAATCTCGACAGTCGAAGGTCACCAAGCTAACAAATCTCCCAAGCTATAAAAGTTTGAATCAACTACATCATTTAATTTGAATGTATGCTACGGTTTTTTCTGTTTATTAATTCATGTTGTTACTGTTTATGTAGTTGGTGATGCGATCAATTGTGAGTGATATTATTTTGAACGCTTTATTATTAATGGATTTCAAGAGACAATCCTCATTGTTAAGAGCACCTTACAGTTGTGTTGGCTATAAAATTAATTAAAGTTTATTTTGTTTGGATATGCTCTGAACTGTCTATTTGATTCCATCGCATTCGGAACTAACAAAAGCAATGTAGAACGTAAATTGTTAATTTGAGCTGCGATTTTGCATAAGAAATTCATTTTTTCATTAGCCTAATTGAATCCGATTGATGCTGCTTATGTTTTTGTAAATGTTCATTTCATTATTCTCATTTTTCTTACACATTAGTGCGACTCCTAGTTTACTCTCTCAGATTAGTAAATGAAACAAGTAACAACTTCATTTAACTCCTAAGAATTTTTGATGTAGGTTCAATATTTACAGTAAGTTGGTGTTATCAGTTTCAAACCCCATGATCCTGAAACAACTCCCATGTTTTATTCCATGGACGTGGTTACAATACTTTTCAATCTGTTCATAATACAACTCATGGAAAACAAATTATAGACGCAAAATAAACAAACTCATTAACTTGATTTTCACATACAATCTGAATGGATCTTAACTAAAGTGGATAAAATGGATTAGCTAATACAAAAATTACATCTTCAAAACCAGATATATATGTAGTGGCATTTTATGGTAAAAGAAGCCGTTACAAAATTCCTCGCTGAATTGAAATCTACCAAAATTCATTGTGGTATCTAAGAACATTTAGAAAAGGATCTAAAACAATTCTAGAAATTGGATGCGGAGAGATCTTAGTTTTTTGAGAGGATAAATCATTGTGTGGGGAAATAGTTGTTGATGGCCACCTATTTGATGTTTTTACTTTCATTTATGGTTCATGAACAAGAAGAACATGAGAGAGTCTGCTGTTGTTGATTTTTAGGGTTAAATTTGGATTATTCTTTTTTTTTCTCTGCGCAGCCAGATAAATAGAGGCTGAGAGAAAATGAGGGAAAACTTTTCTACTTATAAGGTTTAGAAATCTATCTAGTCAGTTCATTTTAGGGTTAAATAGTAATCGTCGATCTGTTTTTAATATAAAATTTACTGGCTTACAATTTTTTTTATGGATGACAGAAATATAATCACGGTTATACATTTTTTTTTTTATTGATGATCGATTAGAGGGTTCAACAGGAACTTTACAAAATGATGAATGAAGCTATTTCAGATATGGAAGTTTATTCTGGTTCCCATCATATCTTTATTTTGTGTTTACCAACTTGTCTCATGTTGACTTGGTTTGATTATAAACGGGTCTCTTATCCATATATCTCATTACACGCAAATTACTATCATTAGCATGACTGGAACCTAAGATTGAGAACAAATTGGAATCCTTACTCCACTTATCTACATCCGTAGAATGTTATTCACATATGAAATGAACTTGACCAATTCGCAGCATAGTCAGACCAGCTCGTTTATATGAAAAATCAACTAGTGATGTAAGCAGGGTGTTATCAAAAAATATATTTATTTCTCCGAAACAACCACAACAAGTAATGGCTTCAGATCTGGATGATCAACAACAACAACAATTAAATTCGAAGCATGATGATTTATCCTCTCAACCAAGTTTCACTTCTCTCGTTTTCATTTCTTGAAGCTTTTGATCATGGAGTCTTTTTGTTACCAATTTTATGAAGAAAGCTCATAGAGTAAAAATATTAGAGAGATGAGTAGGAATAATCTGAGCTCATAGCCTCTATTGTTGATTTCTTATATCTAATCAGGAATAATATGGTTGTAACTTCTTTGATTTTGAAAAATTGATGAATTTCTACCAATAATGTATGAATTATATTTGTTTAATTTTGTTGGAGGCGCTGAAAGTAATGGTTTATTCGATGAATTTTGATTGTTATAAGTGATACTCCAATGTGAATGCTTAATTATCACTAAAATCATCTAAAAGCTCTTATATTTGTCTTGTATTTTATAGTTAGCCCCCTTATAGTTTATATTTAGTCCACCCTAATCCCTACATTTAGATTAAATCACCATGACAAAAATGATTATACTGGGTTTGTATGTGAGAATGAATTCTCAAAACAAAATCAATATCTCATTCATAATCTCTATCATCATTTTGCAGAGTAAATTACATAGTGAGTAGTAGATCTGAAGAAGAGAGGCGGAGAAACGACAAGCTTTTGTTTGGTGAGACTGAGATTCCCTAATTAACTATTCATAGACCAGGATACAAACTATATAGAAAACAAATAGTAGCAAAACTTAAATTAGTCTTAAAATATAATTACTCAAGCTGAAAGGATCTTCAGTTCAATTGAAAAAGGAGAACACTAGCTTCGACTAACAAATATAAAAAAGAAAATTAAATTTTCAAACTATGTGGTGGCGTTTTATTTATGGTAAAAGAAGCTGGTCCGTAAGAAATATTCATCGCTCAATTCAAATCTACCAGTTTGTCATTGTTCTCTCACATAGGAGAACACGAAGTAGGCAATATCACTAGACATCCAAAAGCAGAAAGGGTAAAAGAAAAAACCAACAATTTGTTAACTGAGACAGCCACTAACTAGAAGAGAATTGATAGTTTTTTTAGAGGAAAAATCATTGTGCCGGAAAGTTTCTGCTTCCATTGATGGATCCATCATGAACACAAAGAACATAAGAGACACTACAAGAAAACATGGCTTAAGAAACTAAAATATTAGCAAGCACCCAAAATTTTGGTCTCTTTAAGAATCAAGCTACTCAAGTTGCGACCATCAAACTAGCGTCTCGGTATTCATATATATCCACTAACTTGAGCGACCACATAGAGTAGTTTAGTCGGTAAAATGCTTTTCCCGGTAAGAATATAGCAACCGCCGTTTTGGTTTGGTAGCTACCTACTTCGAGCTAGGATGACCAACGATTCAATTAATATTTGGTTGGTCAAACCTATCTGAGCGACTAAATTTAGCGACCACCATTTAGGTATGGTAGCTACCTACTTCGATCTATGATGATCAGCGATTCTATAAGTATTTTGTTGGTCAAACCTATCCGAGCGACTTAATTTAGCGACCGCCATTTAGGTTTGGTAGCTACCTACTTCGAGCTAGGATGACCAGCGATTCAACAAGTATTTGGTTGGTCAAACCTATCTGAGCGACTAAATTTAGCGACCACCCGTTCATTAGAGAGATTATATGAGATTTTCCGATATGTATTGGTTTCCCCATTTCATTGTACCTAATTATCTGTTTAAACAAATTCTCCGAATAATTTCTCTTTTTCTTCAAGCCTGAAGCAATTGATGTAAAACATGAATGGCCAAATTCAAAATTAAAATTTTCTCTTTGTCAATGGAAGCTCCAACATCGACCAGAAGGGTTACGTCAAAATCACAAACCCGAGTTGATGAAAAGGAGTTGTCCACGATTAGCAGTAGTAAGCGATGTTGATCAAAAGGGTTGCTAATATTTTATCTTTGATATATCACTATATGCAAAATATGCAAAATATGAAGCCTTAACCAAAATATTCCTAATGTTTGATTTTTGATGTATAATAGGCATAAGTATATGAAATATTGCTTAACCAAAAGGTTGCAACTATCTAAATCTTTGGTATATCATTATATACAAAATACGTTGAAAACTAACAACAACAACCAAGTTGGCCCAGTGGTAGAGGGTGCTTTGCTGTGTGATAAACGTCACTGGTTCGAATCCGGTCTGTCGTTTTAAATTTTTCTTAATATTCTCAATAGACGTGTCATATTCTGTGTTGGTCAATGGCCATATTCTGTCATAGTCTTTGTAAAGCCCATTTTATATGAAAACCAAATTTCTGAAGCCTGGGCATGCTATATCATCTTGTAGAAAGCTTCTCCATAAGCCCATTTTACTAATACAGTACTAGGAATACAACATAGGTGATGGTTATACAGTTTCATGGCAGCATGAAAAAAAACAAACTAAAATTAATCACAGTCCATCTCGTTGTCAGACTCCTCAAATTCGAGCAAATCATCATCATCGCTAGTAGTATACACACTTTCAATATCAGCATCATCTTCATCGACTGCATTCCCTCGTCCTTGTTCTGGAGCAACATAAGTGACGGTTTCTTCCGGAACATCACACCTATCCCAAACAAAGTTGTCATCATCATCCTGCTGTGGTTCAAGTTGTACATCTTCCATAGAATAAGCCGAGTACAAATCCTGTGCTGCTTCACTAGGACTCGAATCTGTAGTAATATCACGCACCGGCATATCATAATAATTCTGAGGTTTTAGTTTAATCACTGTCTGCCATTGGGACCCCTCTCCTTCATTCACATACATAACTTGTGATACTTGAGAAGGGAACACATAAGTTTCATCTTGCTAACAACTAACGGTCCTATTAACAGCAGTAACAACTCCATGTCTATCTTTCCTGCATCCCCTATCACTATCTACATCCCGCAAATCACATATGAAAAGAACAACACGGAATCCACCCACATACCTCAGCTCTATAATATTAGTTAGCACTCCAAAATAATCCATCTCGATGGTTACACATACTCCCGCGTTTTGTGTCGTTCTTCCCTGCTCCCAACATTTTGTCTGAAAGCGGTACCCATTGACCGTATAAATGTTGAAAGACAGAGCTTCTCGGCAAGGACCTCCAGCCAATGATAATAGTTCTTCACTCACCTGACTGGTCTCTTTGTGGAGTTGGTAAATCTGTTTTTTATAGAAAAAATCCCACCAAAGTCAGAAATCATAAGAAGCCTGTGTGGCGAACAAAACATGCATGTTAATAATTTTATTGAACTGAGACTCACTTTATGTTCTAACCGTGTAGGAAATTCTTGGGTGTGTTTTCTATGTGCATGGCTAGTTCCTTCAAGCATAGCTTTGTGTTCACTGTATATTGACATAAGAAAATCATTAAAATTACCGAAAACAATCCGACACTCTAGCATTATTCAATGAACATAAGGAGAAAGAACAAGTAGAGAACACCTCATATTGGTGGACTTCATTACAATTCTTGAGAACAGCCAATTTCATTTGCTGGAACTCTTCCTCTGAAAACGAGGCCACACGTTTCTTACCTTGAAATTCACCGGATTGTCTAAAAACAGACAACTTAGTAACTGCTGATTGAAATCGAGTGTTATCCTCGTTTTTACCAAGTTGATTAAACTTCGTAACTACACTATTCATATGGCGCTCAATTAATACGAGAGATTCTTCTATTATTTGCCCTTTCGCCATCGAGCCTTCAGGATGAGCTTTATTCCGCACATAACACTTTAACTTCCGCATGTACCTGATGCATAGGATAGAAAAACTATAATGTACTCGATAAACAAAGTTCATGTGTCACAGAAGAGGTAAAATTTCCGCAAGTACCATATCACAAATACTATTCACAACCATTCACAGGGTAAATCTATACAAATACCATCAGATCACAGAAAAGGTAAAATTTCCAAGGAAAATGACATTGATATATTCGTACCTCTCCACTGGATACATCCAACGATACTGCACCGAACCACCAACCTTTGCTTGTTCTACTAGATGAATGGGCAAGTGCATCATCACAACAAAAAAAGATGGGGGGAATATCCTTTCTAACTTGCACAATGTGATTGCAATACTATCTTGCATTTTGTCTAAGTCAGCCATATTAAGGACAGTAGCACACAGAACTTTGAAAAACATACATAACTCAGTCACTGATTCACACACATCATCTGGCGAATTTCCATGAATTGCTATCGGTAACAAATGTTCCAATATAACATGGAAATCGTGACTCTTTAGACCAATAAGCCGCCGTTCTTTAAGATTCACACATCGAGAAATGTTTGATGCGTACCCGTCAGGAACCTTAATTTCCTTCAAAAGTTTACAAAATGAATCCTTCTCCTTGTTTGACATCACATATGAAGCGTTTGGCACCCTATACTTATCCCCTGTTCTCGTCGCCCATAAGTCCTTCCATATACCCATCCTTTGTAGGTCTAACCGAGCTTTTATATTGTCTTTTGTCTTCCCATTGACCTTCAATATGGTACCCATCACAATATCACAAACATTCTTCTCGATATGCATCACATCTAGACTGTGGAACAATAAAATCGTGCTCACGTAGGGTAATTCCAGCTGGAAAATGCTAATTTTCTTCCAATTGTGATCAAAAGGTATCTTTTCTACTAGACTTTGTTGATTGGCGTTCTTACCAAACTCAACTTGCTCTAGCTGATCCAACTGCTCAAGTATTTCGGCCCCATTTAATAGCTTTGGTGGTGGTCGTTTATCCTTATTCCCATTGAAGGCTGCCTTGTGATCGCGCCATTTATGATCCATTGGCAAGAAGCGGCGGTGGAACATGTAACACCACTTACCTACAAATAACATTTGGACAGAATGATAAGAGTTGGGCACAAAAGGAAAGTAATCCAAAATAAGTAGTAGTTCAGTTGTTACCTCCATTGCTTAATCTAAGTGAACAGGGGTCATTATTGCAGCACGGACATGCATATTTTCCCTTGGTACTCCATCCATAAAGCATGGCTAGGGCAGGGAAATCGCTAATAGTACCTAATAGTGCTGCACGACATAGAAAGAACTCTTTCTTTGAAGAATCAAAAATTCGAATACCATGCTCCCATAAATCCTTCAATTCCTCTATTAATAATTGCAGATACACATCAATATCATTTCCTGGTGATTTGGGTCCTGAAATTATCATAGACAAAATGAAATTGGAATCTTTTGTACACATCCATGGTGGTAAGTTGTTGTTGATTAGAATAACTGGCCATGTGCTATGAGGATTTTTCATATTTCCGAAAGGATTCATCCCGTGTTAAAAACACCTTCAATCACCAACGAAATCTGCAAACACCAAAAACCGTAAATATTAGAGGCGAAAAACAAAGTCTAGGGTTATTTTTTACAGAAAATCCAAGCTAATATTATAATTAATAGTATCAAGTGCAAAATTAAGGTTAAATTTCAGTACCTTGTTTTGCTAATTCTTCCGATTAGAGAAAAACATAAGGTAAATCAAAGGAAATGAGGGTTCTTGCTGCAACAAAAATTGGGATTTTAAGACCACGCCCAGGTCTTCAGATCGTGAAGATGAGAAAAGGGATTTTAAGATTAAAAGTATTAGTGTTGGAGAACCAGTCAAGGAGAGAACAGAAGAGGAGATCAAAGGGTTTTTTTTTCCTCTGGAGTTTCGACTGGTAAAAGAAAAGAAAAAATCAGAAGAGTGAAGATTGGAAGATGGAAGCGAAGTGAATAGAGGAGGATGGAAGCGAGTCAAATCGTTAGGATTCTATTTTTCTTAGGATTCTATTTTTTTTTCTTTTTTTGAAGCACCTTTTTTTTTTGAAGCACCTTAGGATTCTATTTGGACGGTGAATGATGAAAAGTCATCAATTCATACGGATTGTGCAAAAAATTATAAGTGAAGTGCAAAATATGGTTCGAAACCTGTACATGAGGGGACTACTATAAGTCTGAAAGTTCGTAAGAATGATGAATGACACCATTTACTGGTAAGATTCCATGGGAATATTCTCGGAAACATTATACACGCACAAATTCGTCATCTTCGAGAAATAAACTTGCTCGGAGATCGAAACCTGTCCATGAGCGGACTACTATAAGTCTGAAAGTTCGTAAGAGCGATGAATGACACCATTTACTGGTAAGATTCCATGGGAATATTCTCGAAAACCTTATAAACGCACAAATTCTTCATCTTCGAGAAATAAACTTGCTCGGAGATCAAAACTTGTCCATGACCGGACTACTATAAGTCTGAAAGTTCGCAAGAGTGATGAATGACACCATTTACTGGTAATATTCCATGGGAATATTCTCGGAAACCTTATACACGCACAAATTCGTCATCTTCGAGAAATAAACTTGCTCGGAGATCGAAACCTGTCCATGAGCGGACTACTATAAGTCTGAAAGTTCGCAAGAGCGATGAATGACACCATTTACTGGTAAGATTCCATGGGAATATTCTCGAAAACCTTATACACGCACAAATTCGTCATCTTCGAGAAATAAACTTGCTAGGAGATCGAAACCTGTCCATGAGCGGACTACTATAAGTCTGAAAGTTCGCAAGAGCGATGAATGACACCATTTACTGGTAAGATTCCATGGGAATATTCTCGGAAACCTTATACACGCACAAATTCGTCATCTTCGAGAAATAAACTTGCTCGGAGATCGAAACCTGTCCATGACCGGACTACTATAAGTCTGAAAGTTCGCAAGAGCGATGAATGACACCATTTACTGGTAAGATTCCATGGGAATATTCTCGGAAACCTTATACACGCACAAATTCATCATCTTCGAGAAATAAACTTGCTCGGAGATCGAAACCTGTCCATGAGCGGACTACTATAAGTCTGAAAGTTCGTAAGAGCGATGAATGACACCATTTACTGGTAAGATTCCATGGGAATATTCTCGGAAACCTTATACACGCACAAATTCGCCATCTTCGAGAAATAAACTTGCTCGAGATCGAAACCTGTCCATGAGCGGACTACTATAAGTCCGAAAGTTCGTAAAGAGCGATGAATGACACCATTTACTCGGTAAGATTCCATGGGAATATTCTCGGAAACCTTATACACGCACAAATTCGTCATCTTCGAGAAATAAACTTGCTCGAGATCGAAACCTGTCCATGACCGGACTACTATAAGTCCGAAAGTTCGTAAAGAGCGATGAATGACACCATTTACTGGTAAGATTCCATGGGAATATTCTCGGAAACCTTATACACGCACAAATTCGTCATCTTCGAGAAATAAACTTGCTCGGAGATCGAAACCTGTCCATGACCGGACTACTATAAGTCTGAAAGTTCGCAAGAGCGATGAATGACACCATTTACTGGTAAGATTCCATGGGAATATTCTCAGAAACCTTATACACGCACAAATTCGTCATCTTCGAGAAATAAACTTGCTCGGAGATCGAAACCTGTCCATGAGCGGACTACTATAAGTCTGAAAGTTCGCAAGAGCGATGAATGACACCATTTACTAGTAAGATTCCATGGGAATATTCTCGAAACCTTATACACGCACAAATTCGTCATCTTCGAGAAATAAACTTGCTCTGAGATCGAAACTGTCCATGACCGGACTACTATAAGTCCTTCGAAAGTTCGCAAGAGCGATGAATGACACCATTTACTCGGTAAGATTCCATGGGAATATTCTCGAAACCTTATACACGCACAAATTCGTCATCTTCGAGAAATAAACTTGCTCGAGATCGAAACATGTCCATGAGCGGACTACTATAAGTCTGAAAGTTCGCAAGAGCGATGAATGACACCATTTACTGGTAAGATTCCATGGGAATATTCTCGAAAACCTTATACACGCACAAATTCGTCATCTTCGAGAAATAAACTTGCTCTGAGATCGAAACCTGTCCATGAGCGGACTACTATAAGTCTGAAAGTTCGTAAGAGCGATGAATGACACCATTTACTGGTAAGATTCCATGGGAATATTCTCGGAAACCTTATACACGCACAAATTCGTCATCTTCGAGAAATAAACTTGCTCGGAGATCGAAACCTGTCCATGACCGGACTACTATAAGTCTGAAAGTTCGTAAGAGCGATGAATGACACCATTTACTGGTAAGATTCCATGGGAATATTCTCGAAAACCTTATACACGCACAAATTCGTCATCTTCGAGAAATAAACTTGCTCGGAGATCGAAACCTGTCCATGAGCGGACTACTATAAATCTGAAAGTTCGTAAGAGCGATGAATGACACCATTTACTGGTAAGATTCCATGGGAATATTCTCGGAAACCTTATACACGCACAAATTCGTCATCTTCGAGAAATAAACTTGCTCTGAGATCGAAACCTGTCCATGACCGGACTACTATAAGTCCAAAGTTCGTAAGAGCGATGAATGACACCATTTACCGGTAAGATTCCATGGGAATATTCTCTAAACCTTATACACGCACAAATTCGCCATCTTCGAGAAATAAACTTGCTCGGAGATCGAAACTTGTCCATGACCGGACTACTATAAGTCTGAAAGTTCGCAAGAGCGATGAATGACACCATTTACCGGTAAGATTCCATGGGAATATTCTCGGAAACCTTATACACGCACAAATTCGTCATCTTCGAGAAATAAACTTGCTCGAGATCGAAACCTGTCCATGACCGGACTACTATAAGTCCGAAGTTCGCAAGAGCGATGAATGACACCATTTACTCGGTAAGATTCCATGGGAATATTCTCGAAACCTTATACACGCACAAATTCGTCATCTTCGAGAAATAAACTTGCTCGAGATCGAAACCTGTCCATGAGCGGACTACTATAAGTCCGAAAGTTCGTAAGAGCGATGAATGACACCATTTACTCGGTAAGATTCCATGGGAATATTCTCGAAACCTTATACACGCACAAATTCGCCATCTTCGAGAAATAAACTTGCTCTCGAGATCGAAACCATCCATGACCGGACTACTATAAGTCCGAAAGTTCGTAAGAGCGATGAATGACACCATTTACTCGGTAAGATTCCATGGGAATATTCTCGAAACCTTATACACGCACAAATTCGTCATCTTCGAGAAATAAACTTGCTCGAGATCGAAACCTGTCCATGACCGGACTACTATAAGTCCGAAAGTTCGCAAGAGCGATGAATGACACCATTTACCGGTAAGATTCCATGGGAATATTCTCGAAACCTTATACACGCACAAATTCGTCATCTTCGAGAAATAAACTTGCTCGAGATCGAAACCTGTCCATGAGCGGACTACTATAAGTCTCAAAGTTCGTAAGAGCGATGAATGACACCATTTACCGGTAAGATTCCATGGGAATATTCTCGAAACCTTATACACGCACAAATTCGTCATCTTCGAGAAATAAACTTGCTCTGAGATCGAAACCTGTCCATGAGCGGACTACTATAAGTCCGAAAGTTCGCAAGAGCGATGAATGACACCATTTACTCGGTAAGATTCCATGGGAATATTCTCGGAAACCTTATACACGCACAAATTCGTCATCTTCGAGAAATAAACTTGCTCGAGATCGAAACCTGTCCATGAGCGGACTACTATAAGTCCGAAAGTTCGTAAGAGCGATGAATGACACCATTTACTTGGTAAGATTCCATGGGAATATTCTCGAAACCTTATACACGCACAAATTCGTCATCTTCGAGAAATAAACTTGCTCGAGATCGAAACCTGTCCATGACCGGACTACTATAAGTCCGAAAGTTCGAAGAGCGATGAATGACACCATTTACTCGGTAAGATTCCATGGGAATATTCTCGAAACCTTATACACGCACAAATTCGTCATCTTCGAGAAATAAACTTGCTCGAGATCGAAACCTTGTCCATGACCGGACTACTATAAGTCCGAAAGTTCGTAAGAGCGATGAATGACACCATTTATCGGTAAGATTCCATGGGAATATTCTCTAAAACCTTATACACGCACAAATTCATCATCTTCGAGAAATAAACTTGCTCTGAGATCGAAACCTGTCCATGACCGGACTACTATAAGTCCGAAAGTTCGTAAGAGCGATGAATGACACCATTTATCGGTAAGATTCCATGGGAATATTCTCGAAACCTTATACACGCACAAATTCGCCATCTTCGAGAAATAAACTTGCTCGAGATCGAAACTCGTCCATGACCGGACTACTATAAGTCCGAAAGTTCGTAAGAGCGATGAATGACACCATTTACTCGGTAAGATTCCATGGGAATATTCTCGAAACCTTATACACGCACAAATTCGTCATCTTCGAGAAATAAACTTGCTCGAGATCGAAACCTGTCCATGAGCGGACTACTATAAGTCTCGAAAGTTCGAAGAGCGATGAATGACACCATTTACCGGTAAGATTCCATGGGAATATTCTCGAAACCTTATACACGCACAAATTCGTCATCTTCGAGAAATAAACTTGCTCGAGATCGAAACCTGTCCATGACCGGACTACTATAAGTCCGAAAGTTCGTAAGAGCGATGAATGACACCATTTACTCGGTAAGATTCCATGGGAATATTCTCGGAAACCTTATACACGCACAAATTCGTCATCTTCGAGAAATAAACTTGCTCGAGATCGAAACCTGTCCATGACCGGACTACTATAAGTCCGAAAGTTCGAAGAGCGATGAATGACACCATTTACTCGGTAAGATTCCATGGGAATATTCTCGAAACCTTATACACGCACAAATTCGTCATCTTCGAGAAATAAACTTGCTCTGAGATCGAAACCTGTCCATGAGCGGACTACTATAAGTCCGAAAGTTCGTAAGAGCGATGAATGACACCATTTACTGGTAAGATTCCATGGGAATATTCTCGAAACCTTATACACGCACAAATTCGTCATCTTCGAGAAATAAACTTGCTCGAGATCGAAACCATGTCCATGAGCCGGACTACTATAAGTCCGAAAGTTCGTAAGAGCGATGAATGACACCATTTACCGGTAAGATTCCATGGGAATATTCTCGAAACCTTATACACGCACAAATTCGTCATCTTCGAGAAATAAACTTGCTCGAGATCGAAACCTGTCCATGACCGGACTACTATAAGTCCGAAAGTTCGTAAGAGCGATGAATGACACCATTTACCGGTAAGATTCCATGGGAATATTCTCGAAACCTTATACACGCACAAATTCGTCATCTTCGAGAAATAAACTTGCTCGAGATCGAAACCTGTCCATGACCGGACTACTATAAGTCCGAAAGTTCGTAAGAGCGATGAATGACACCATTTATCGGTAAGATTCCATGGGAATATTCTCTAAACCTTATACACGCACAAATTCGTCATCTTCGAGAAATAAACTTGCTCGAGATCGAAACCTGTCCATGAGCGGACTACTATAAGTCCGAAAGTTCGCAAGAGCGATGAATGACACCATTTATCGGTAAGATTCCATGGGAATATTCTCGAAACCTTATACACGCACAAATTCGTCATCTTCGAGAAATAAACTTGCTCGAGATCGAAACCTCATCCATGACCGGACTACTATAAGTCCGAAAGTTCGTAAGAGCGATGAATGACACCATTTACCGGTAAGATTCCATGGGAATATTCTCGAAACCTTATACACGCACAAATTCGTCATCTTCGAGAAATAAACTTGCTCTGAGATCGAAACCTGTCCATGACCGGACTACTATAAGTCCGAAAGTTCGTAAGAGCGATGAATGACACCATTTACCGGTAAGATTCCATGGGAATATTCTCGGAAACCTTATACACGCACAAATTCGTCATCTTCGAGAAATAAACTTGCTCGAGATCGAAACCTGTCCATGACCGGACTACTATAAGTCCGAAAGTTCGTAAGAGCGATGAATGACACCATTTACTTTACGGTAAGATTCCATGGGAATATTCTCGGAAACCTTATACACGCACAAATTCGTCATCTTCGAGAAATAAACTTGCTCGGAGATCGAAACCTGTCCATGACCGGACTACTATAAGTCTGAAAGTTCGCAAGAGCGATGAATGACACCATTTACCGGTAAGATTCCATGGGAATATTCTCGAAACCTTATACACGCACAAATTCGTCATCTTCGAGAAATAAACTTGCTCGAGATCGAAACCTGTCCATGAGCGGACTACTATAAGTCCGAAAGTTCGTAAGAGCGATGAATGACACCATTTATCGGTAAGATTCCATGGGAATATTCTCGAAACCTTATACACGCACAAATTCGCCATCTTCGAGAAATAAACTTGCTCTGAGATCGAAACCTGTCCATGAGCGGACTACTATAAGTCCGAAAGTTCGTAAGAGCGATGAATGACACCATTTATCGGTAAGATTCCATGGGAATATTCTCGAAACCTTATACACGCACAAATTCGTCATCTTCGAGAAATAAACTTGCTCTGAGATCGAAACCTGTCCATGAGCGGACTACTATAAGTCCGAAAGTTCGTAAGAGCGATGAATGACACCATTTACTCGGTAAGATTCCATGGGAATATTCTCGAAACCTTATACACGCACAAATTCGCCATCTTCGAGAAATAAACTTGCTCGAGATCGAAACCTCGTCCATGACCGGACTACTATAAGTCCGAAAGTTCGCAAGAGCGATGAATGACACCATTTACCGGTAAGATTCCATGGGAATATTCTCGAAACCTTATACACGCACAAATTCGTCATCTTCGAGAAATAAACTTGCTCGAGATCGAAACCTGTCCATGAGCGGACTACTATAAGTCCGAAAGTTCGTAAGAGCGATGAATGACACCATTTACCGGTAAGATTCCATGGGAATATTCTCGAAACCTTATACACGCACAAATTCGTCATCTTCGAGAAATAAACTTGCTCGAGATCGAAACCTGTCCATGACCGGACTACTATAAGTCCGAAAGTTCGTAAGAGCGATGAATGACACCATTTACCGGTAAGATTCCATGGGAATATTCTCGGAAACCTTATACACGCACAAATTCGTCATCTTCGAGAAATAAACTTGCTCTGAGATCGAAACCTGTCCATGAGCGGACTACTATAAGTCCGAAAGTTCGAAGAGCGATGAATGACACCATTTACCGGTAAGATTCCATGGGAATATTCTCGAAACCTTATACACGCACAAATTCGCCATCTTCGAGAAATAAACTTGCTCTGAGATCGAAACCTGTCCATGAGCGGACTACTATAAGTCTGAAAGTTCGTAAGAGCGATGAATGACACCATTTACTGGTAAGATTCCATGGGAATATTCTCGAAACCTTATACACGCACAAATTCGCCATCTTCGAGAAATAAACTTGCTCGGATATCGAAACCAGTCCATGACCAGACTACTATAAGTCAGAAAGTTCGTAAGAGCGATGAATGACACCATTTACTCGGTAAGATTCCATGGGAATATTCTCGAAAACCTTATACACGCACAAATTCGTCATCTTCGAGAAATAAACTTGCTCGGAGATCGAAACCTGTCCATGACCGGACTACTATAAGTCCAAAGTTCGCAAGAGCGATGAATGACACCATTTACTCGGTAAGATTCCATGGGAATATTCTCGAAACCTTATACACGCACAAATTCGTCATCTTCGAGAAATAAACTTGCTCGAGATCGAAACTCTGTCCATGACCGGACTACTATAAGTCCGAAAGTTCGCAAGAGCGATGAATGACACACCATTTACCGGTAAGATTCCATGGGAATATTCTCGAAACCTTATACACGCACAAATTCGTCATCTTCGAGAAATAAACTTGCTCGGAGATCGAAACCTGTCCATGAGCGGACTACTATAAGTCCGAAAGTTCGTAAAGAGCGATGAATGACACCATTTACCGGTAAGATTCCATGGGAATATTCTCGAAACCTTATACACGCACAAATTCGCCATCTTCGAGAAATAAACTTGCTCGAGATCGAAACCTGTCCATGACCGGACTACTATAAGTCCGAAAGTTCGTAAGAGCGATGAATGACACCATTTACCGGTAAGATTCCATGGGAATATTCTCGAAAACCTTATACACGCACAAATTCGTCATCTTCGAGAAATAAACTTGCTCGAGATCGAAACCCTGTCCATGACCGGACTACTATAAGTCCGAAAGTTCGCAAGAGCGATGAATGACACCATTTACTCGGTAAGATTCCATGGGAATATTCTCGAAACCTTATACTGCACAAATTCGTCATCTTCGAGAAATAAACTTGCTCGGAGATCGAAACCCGTCCATGAGCGGACTACTATAAGTCCGAAAGTTCGTAAGAGCGATGAATGACACCATTTATCGGTAAGATTCCATGGGAATATTCTCGAAAACCTTATACACGCACAAATTCGTCATCTTCGAGAAATAAACTTGCTCTGAGATCGAAACTCGTCCATGAGCGGACTACTATAAGTCCGAAAGTTCGAAGAGCGATGAATGACACCATTTACTGGTAAGATTCCATGGGAATATTCTCGAAACCTTATACACGCACAAATTCGTCATCTTCGAGAAATAAACTTGCTCGAGATCGAAACCTGTCCATGACCGGACTACTATAAGTCCGAAAGTTCGTAAGAGCGATGAATGACACCATTTACTCGGTAAGATTCCATGGGAATATTCTCGAAACCTTATACACGCACAAATTCGTCATCTTCGAGAAATAAACTTGCTCGGAGATCGAAACCTGTCCATGACCGGACTACTATAAGTCTGAAAGTTCGTAAGAGCGATGAATGACACCATTTACTCGGTAAGATTCCATGGGAATATTCTCGGAAACCTTATACACGCACAAATTCGTCATCTTCGAGAAATAAACTTGCTCGAGATCGAAACCTGTCCATGAGCGGACTACTATAAGTCCGAAAGTTCGAAGAGCGATGAATGACACCATTTACTCGGTAAGATTCCATGGGAATATTCTCGAAACCTTATACACGCACAAATTCGTCATCTTCGAGAAATAAACTTGCTCGGAGATCGAAACCTGTCCATGAGCGGACTACTATAAGTCTGAAAGTTCGTAAGAGCGATGAATGACACCATTTACTGGTAAGATTCCATGGGAATATTCTCTAAACCTTATACACGCACAAATTCGTCATCTTCGAGAAATAAACTTGCTCGAGATCGAAACCTGTCCATGACCGGACTACTATAAGTCCGAAAGTTCGCAAGAGCGATGAATGACACCATTTATCGGTAAGATTCCATGGGAATATTCTCGAAACCTTATACACGCACAAATTCGTCATCTTCGAGAAATAAACTTGCTCGAGATCGAAACCTGTCCATGACCGGACTACTATAAGTCCGAAAGTTCGTAAGAGCGATGAATGACACCATTTACTGGTAAGATTCCATGGGAATATTCTCGAAACCTTATACACGCACAAATTCGTCATCTTCGAGAAATAAACTTGCTCGAGATCGAAACCTGTCCATGAGCGGACTACTATAAGTCCGAAAGTTCGTAAGAGCGATGAATGACACCATTTACCGGTAAGATTCCATGGGAATATTCTCTTCGAAACCTTATACACGCACAAATTCGTCATCTTCGAGAAATAAACTTGCTCGAGATCGAAACCTTATCCATGACCGGACTACTATAAGTCCTAAAGTTCGTAAGAGCGATGAATGACACCATTTATCGGTAAGATTCCATGGGAATATTCTCGAAACCTTATACACGCACAAATTCGTCATCTTCGAGAAATAAACTTGCTCGAGATCGAAACCTGTCCATGAGCGGACTACTATAAGTCCGAAAGTTCGTAAGAGCGATGAATGACACCATTTACCGGTAAGATTCCATGGGAATATTCTCGAAACCTTATACACGCACAAATTCGTCATCTTCGAGAAATAAACTTGCTCGAGATCGAAACCTGTCCATGACCGGACTACTATAAGTCCGAAAGTTCGCAAGAGCGATGAATGACACCATTTATCGGTAAGATTCCATGGGAATATTCTCGAAACCTTATACACGCACAAATTCGTCATCTTCGAGAAATAAACTTGCTCGGAGATTGAAACCTGTCCATGAGCGGACTACTATAAGTCTGAAAGTTCGTAAGAGCGATGAATGACACCATTTACTGGTAAGATTCCATGGGAATATTCTCGGAAACCTTATACACGCACAAATTCGTCATCTTCGAGAAATAAACTTGCTCGGAGATCGAAACCTGTCCATGAGCGGACTACTAT
Organism: Papaver bracteatum; assembly: GCA_023529315.1. Taxonomy (NCBI): domain Eukaryota; kingdom Viridiplantae; phylum Streptophyta; class Magnoliopsida; order Ranunculales; family Papaveraceae; genus Papaver; species Papaver bracteatum. The sequence goes on along the minus strand of JAJJWX010004858.1, from coordinate 596,383 downwards.
AAGTCTGAAAGTTCGCAAGAGCGATGAATGACACCATTTACTGGTAAGATTCCATGGGAATATTCTCGGAAACCTTATACACGCACAAATTCGTCATCTTCGAGAAATAAACTTTCTCGGAGGTCGAAACCTGTCCATGACCGGACTACTATAAGTCTGAAAGTTCGCAAGAGCGATGAATGACACCATTTACTGGTAAGATTCCATGGGAATATTTTCGGAAACCTTATACACGCACAAATTCGTCATCTTCGAGAAATAAACTTGCTAGGAGATCGAAACCTGTCCATGAGCGGACTACTATAAGTCTGAAAGTTCGCAAGAGCGATGAATGACACCATTTACTGGTAAGATTCCATGAGACTATTCTCGGAAACCTTATACACGCACAAATTCGTCATCTTCGAGAAATAAACTTGCTCGGAGATCGAAACATGTCCATGAGAGGACTACTATAAGTCTTAAAGTTCGCAAGAGAGATGAATGACACCATTTACTGGTAACATTCCATGGGAATATTCTCGGAAACCTTATACACGCACAAATTCGTCATCTTCGAGAAATAAACTTGCTCGGAGATCGAAACCTGTCCATGAGCGGACTACTATAAGTCTGAAAGTTCGCAAGAGCGATGAATGACACCATTTACTAGTAAGATTCCATGGGAATATTCTCGGAAACCTTATACACGCACAAATTCGTCATCTTCGAGAAATAAACTTGCTCGGAGATCGAAACCTGTCCATGACCGGACTACTATAAGTCTGAAAGTTCGCAAGAGCGATGAATGACACCATTTACTGGTAAGATTCCATGGGAATATTCTCGAAAACCTTATACACGCACAAATTCGTCATCTTCGAGAAATAAACTTGCTCGGAGATCGGAACCTGTCCATGACCGGACTACTATAAGTCTGAAATTTCGCAAGAGCGATGAATGACACCATTTACTGGTAAGATTCCATGGGAATATTCTCGGAAACCTTATACACGCACAAATTCATCATCTTCGAGAAATAAACTTGCTCGGAGATCGAAACATGTCCATGAGCGGACTACTATAAGTCTGAAAGTTCGCAAGAGCGATGAATGACACCATTTACTGGTAAGATTCCATGGGAATATTCTCGGAAACCTTATACACGCACAAATTCGTCATCTTCGAGAAATAAACTTGCTCGGAGATCGAAACCTGTCCATGACCGGACTACTATAAGTCTGAAAGTTCGCAAGAGCGATGAATGACACCATTTACTGGTAAGATTCCATGGGAATATTCTCGGAAACCTTATACACGCACAAATTCGTCATCTTCGAGAAATAAACTTTCTCGGAGATCGAAACCTGTCCATGACCGGACTACTATAAGTCTGAAAGTTCGTAAGAGCGATGAATGACACCATTTACTGGTAAGATTCCATGATAATATTCTGGGAAACCTTATACATGCACAAATTTGTCATTCTCAAACGTGATAATTTACCGGGTGTGTGATAAAATAATGTACCGGTAAATAACATAATAAATCCGAAACATATATCCGGTATTCTTACACCCACCTCTAGTCTTTTATGGCGTACCCAAAAGTGGCTAGCCACGTATAGGGCCATGTTTCCACAAATCTAGTAATGCTTAGCCGTATTGATCTAACGTCTACGATTTAGTATCTGCCTCTCTCAGATGCAAAACAAAATAAACCCTAGCTCTTCTTTCATTTCCGTTTTCTCGAGGTCATAGAAAGAATCTCGCAGCCAAACTCGATCTCTCTTTCTCTCAAAATTTTGTTCCCAATCATAACTCGATCTCGATCTTTCTCATTTCGATTGACGCTTGCAATTATTCCTATTTGTTGCAGTGCTAATACTTTTAAGAAAAACCAGGTCTTATCGGGTGGATTTCATTAATGAAGATGATCAATTTATCTCACGGGTCTGCTCTAATCCTGTTACTAGGTCAAGATCGAAACAGAAAATTTCGATAATTATCTGGTATAATCATCTTTATCTCTCTCTTTCACCAGATTCGGTGTTGAATTTAGAAACCCTAGATTTTTATATGTAGGTTGATTTTGTTTTTTCTCTTTGTAGGTTTTATTAATTGGTTTCAAAAACAACCTAAATAAAACTATAAGGTAATTGTTTCTTCAATTAATGTGGAATTGTACATGGGTTTTGTGAATGGATTGTTCAAAATTCTTATTTTGGGTTATATATCTGTGGCTATAGGTGAATGGGTGGATTAAAATTTGGGTGATGTTATGGATTTGATCTGTTTTTCAGCTAGAATTACTAATTGAATGGTGTATCTACAGTTTTATGTATTTGTTGATTATACATGGATTTTGTAAATGAACTACTAAAATTCCTTGCTATGAGTAAAATGTTTAAGGTGAATTTATGGTTTTAATTTTAGTCAGTGGTAGTAGTAGTTGAATTTTGGTTGAAAAATGGTGGAGAGTATGGTACAGATCTTGTTTTAAACATCAAATCATGTAAGATAATATGTTGTGAACCAGGGCATAATATTTTACATAACTGTGCCTTTGAAACCAACTATAGGTGTTACTCTCTGGATTTGCTTGCTCATATTTCCATGTATAGTATATAATTAACAAATTAGTTTAACATGATAAGCATTTGTGTTTTGTAGACAAGTTATACTCGAAAACCTAACTATAGATAGTACATGGTGCTTCATTTTCCCCTTGATTTCACCTCTTATTATCCTACTACATTTTACCCAAGTTTCCACTATTGGTTCTCTACTTATTGCTATGTTTTGCCTTTTAATTTAGTTATTTCAGCAGAACATGGAAGGTCCTTGATGAGTTTTTCTGTCCAAGGCAGGTGAGGGGACAGTTTTATTGCGTTACTTTGTCCTTCTTTCCTTCTGTTTCCGCATGGTGAAAATATTTCAACCATCAGTTCAATCTTGCAATTGGACATATTGTATATGCTTTCCAATGCATTGGAGGAAAGTTTCAGACATAAATTGGGAAGAGTTGGCTGCTGAAATCATTTCTATAAGAAACTCGAGGTTGGGAAACAATGTTTGACAGTGAACTCTAAGTTCAAGTGCTCGTTTTTTATTTCTCAACCGGTTAAGCTCATTTGAGGTATAGAAAACCAACCAACCCGTGCCCTTGATTTTCTTTTCTCTCTTTCATTTGTTCCTTTTTCCTGGGGGACGTGTCATGTGTCTAGTACTCGTAAGAGTAGTGTGTTGTAAAGCAGAGCTATGTAAAAATAATACCCGTAAGAGTAGTGCTATTTTAAACAGGTTGGTTTGACAAAGAATTCCTAGATAATTGTTTGGATCTATCATAAGATGCCGCTACTGACTTTATATCGTTGATTGGGCTGCAGGGTGATGCGCTATAAGGTCAGATGAATCCATATATCAACAATGTATATTTCATAGCTGGCTATTGCTTTGTATAAAGTTGTGGTAATTTCCCTTGCTTAGTTGAATTGTGAGTTTGGCTTTCATCATGTAAAACAATAGATATTTAACTGGGAACTAATATTACTCGATTCCTGGATAGTTTTATACTTCACAAGTGTCCTGCAAGTGCATACGCAAATGCTCAGATCATCACCAAACTAATTGATTAACCTAATTTTTGGAATTAGCTTAAATTTCTTTTGTGTTCTATAGATGATTAAAAGTGCTTATTTGATTGGATTATTGTTGTTAATTTTGCAATCTATTAGCTTATACAGACGTTAATATTTCAATGGTGCATCTCAAATTTCTTTACTACTTTGATTTGATTGTGGAGAACATTTTTGCGTTTTCTAAGGGACTTGAGCAAGTTGGCTTGAGCAGTTTGGTAAGCAACTTGAGTTTATATTAGCTTCATACACTGTTGCTAAGGGACTTGAGCAAGTTGAGTTTGGTAAGCAACTTGAGCAGTTTGGTACACTATTACAAATTGGGAAGTTCAAAATTGGCAAGTTGAGTTTGGTAAGCAACTTGAGCAGTTCCCTTTATATAATTGTATTGTATAGATAGCTAACTGAATAAAATTTACTTGTCATTGTTTGATGCAGGTTACTAGTATTGATGATGACTGTTGCAGTGGTGGCTAACTTTGTTGTGAGACAAATAATAATGGTAGGTCCCACTTTTCACTCCACTTGGTCAATTAAATGAGGTGTTTGAAGATTAAGAAAAAAATTATGGCAGTTGTTAAAAGAAAATGATTCTTTACTTCTCTTTTTATTACCATCACCGGCATCCTATGTTAAAAAAGAAAATGATTCTTTACAAGAAATGGAAGATACTGTTTAAAACGCCTTTTGTTTGATAGCTGTTATAAAATAAAGAAATCTCTCCGAGTAAATTTGTTTCCGCCCCTGTGAAATTGGAACAAAAGTTATAAACTATATTCTCACCCGTAGGAGTAGTATAATTGAGAAGCTAGGTTTCTTCTTCACATTTTCAAGTTCGATCTCTCTCTCTTCAAGGTTCACAAACAAATATGCAGGATGTCTAGGATTTCTCTGCATCGAACACTAGATTCTTGGGTAAATCATTGTCCTTTACTTCGATTTTAAGTTCATGTTTTCTTTGTGAGCATGCATACTTTTTATTTTGAGCTATTAGATTCACTGTATATGGTTTATTTTGGGGATTCATAGTATTAATTTTAATTTTGATTTTTGGGGTTCAATTTGGGGATTCACCCATTTCTTTTAGATATGTGGTGGTTTACTGATTTTGCCAAAAAAAAAAAAACAATCATTTTCAGTTGCAATTTTCCTTTGGTACATTGAGGCTTTGGGTGTTCTACTTACTTGAATATTGATTGAATTAGCTACCCAAATTAAAACCCCTGTGAATTTTATTGTGTGCGTATTCTCTGTTCAGTTTGAGTGAATTTTTAGAATCCTGTGAGTTTGCTGTTCGGATAATATTTAGGGATAAATCTTTTGATTTACTTTGTCCTGTATCTTACAAAAGAAAGGAAGAACTCTAATCCTTTGATTTACTTTATGTTCCATGGATATTATTTTTGAAGTTCATATACCCTTGCTGTAAGTTTTGGGGTTATTATTTTCTTTTGATGTATTTTTTTTGCTGCTTTAAGCATTGTATAGTTCTCTTTAAAAAACAAAGAACATTTATATATGGATTACTGCAGCTAATATGCTATATGTTCAGTGATTTCCCTTATTTTTGTATAGTTCTCTTGTTGATTTCCCTGATTTTTGTTTTCAGAAATGGCTAGAAGTAGAGGGGGTCTCGTGAAACAAGTTTCTCGTGGTGATCCCATGACCACTCCACAATACTCTTCTTCTCCCCCAACACAAGAAAGGGCGCCGGCTAATATGAGATATGTTAACTGTAACAATATTACTTCCCCTTTCTCGTTGTTTCTCCCTTATTTTGTTCATCGTTTCATTTAATTTGTTTTTCATATCTAATCGTTTTGTTTACGGGTTACTGCAGCAATTGGTGGTACATCTTTAAATGTACCAAAGCCCAGGAAGCGACCTGCTGCAGAAGTAACTACTCATCCCAGGCCCTTTAAGAGGAGATAATCTGTGGTAGATACCTCATTACAAGCAGCCTGTCCTCAAAGGCCCAAAATTTCAATTCAAGCAAAATAATCATTGTTGTTGAGTGATGCAGAAAAGCATCATTCATCTGTTCCACCACATAATGATGTTGAAGGAAACTCCAGTCAACGTTCTGCTTCTAGACAGTTATCTCGTCCACAACGTGTTGAGTTTGAAAATCGCAGCAGGGAGCATTCTGCTTCAGCCTCTCATCCGACATTTGTGCACCGCAGCAGTCCACGGGTGTCTCCTCGACCACATACTCAGGTGGCTCTTAATGAACTTGAGTCAACACCTCGTAGGAGTCCTCGACGACATACGCTGTTGGCTCGTGAACTTGAGTCAACACCTCGTAGGAGTCCTCTACGACATACTATGGCTCATGATGCATGTGAATCAACACCTCGTAGGAGTCCTCGAAAACATACTCTGTTGGCTCGTGAACTTGAGTCAACACCTCGCAGGAGTCCTAGATTGTCTCGTCCACAACAAACTGGGTTGGCTGATAATGAAGATATATCACCAGAGTTAAGCCGGCGGGGTTTTTCGCAGGAAGATTCAAATTCTCCAATAGAAACTAATTCTGCCCATCCACCAGCTAAAATTAAAATCTCTTACCTTTTATCTATTCTGTCACAGTTGATAGTTAATTGATTATCCTAAAAACTGATTTTGTTGGTTGCTGTCCGTTTCTTACACAGAGATTACTAGGGGTATTACCACCCTTCCTAAAGTTGCAATTAGAGATACTGATATGGATAAACTGAAAGTGGAGGTTTTCGAAAAGAGTTTGGTGGGTACATTCAGCCTGGAATGTATTCTCGCGATAGGAATGTGGGTGCGCCAAAGTGACAACTTCCCTTTGACTATGCGACTGTTTAGAAACATGCCTGAAGAAAAGATAGAAAGAGTATCTAAACTTGTCAGGGTAATACTTAATTCACCTGTTCTATTTTTTTCTAGTTCCCTGGATTTTTTTAATCGTTGCTCACTGTTTCACTAATTATTTTTTGTTTTAGGATTATTATATCTTAGTACCTGATGATGAAAACGCTGAAGAGGCAATTAGAACACAGATGAGGATGGCTTATGTTTGAGTTGGCGGCGCACTACAGATCATTTGATATTCATGAGGAAGCTTTGCGACATCCATCCCCTAGAATCCGCAATGTTGATGATTGGGCTATTATATGTGACTTCTTTAACACTGATTTAAATTTTAAGGTATATAAATTTGCTGGTCTTACCCTTCACAATGCATTTTGATGATTTGACATTTTAGATAATAAATTTATGTTTATACTTTAACATGGAGCTGCGGTGTCCAGCTAGTTGCTCAAAAATCTGATTATGGTTATTGTATCATAAGAAACAGAAAAAATATATATTTTTGGTGAAGTCTGGAGTGTTTCCTAGTTTTCATTCTTCACATTTAATTGTAGGCTACGTCCGAGAAATCAAGGGCTGCGCGGAAGTCACAGGCTCTGAACCATACAAATGGTACAGAGAGTTTTGCCAGAAAAGCGTATGATATGGCAAGTCTTAAATTGTTTATTGATGTCTTTTCCTTGTTCATGTGTTAATTACATTTGACGGTGGATAACTCACAAGTTCTATTTTATTAGGCCCGCAAAAATCTCCCAATTGATCCACTCAACATGTTCATGGTGACCCATAAGGCTAGGAAGCTTGGTAAACTATGTGAAGATTGGCAGGTACAAATCTCCAACACTCACTAGTAATAAGTTTGGCATTTTCATTAACAGATGTTGGAACGTTTAATTTGAATCTGTTTGGAGATGGTCTCAACCTTTCCACTTGTGCAAGTTCTTTTCATCTTTGTAAAAGACTCAGACATGAACCAATTCAGTTCAAGTTTATTGTTGCATTTTTACGTATCCTCCTCGAATAAAATGGCAGGCATGCACTATTTTTATTTTGCCGACTTTGGGTTCTTTGATGATACATAAAACTTTATTTATGATAGTATTTGATCCATTCATCTTTTGCTTTTTTGCCCTAGTTACTGCATTTTGAATGAACATTCTGGCAATTCTATGACTGTTGTTTTGTTTTGTCTATTCTTCATAGCAGCTACATAAGCTTGAATTTTGAATTAGTTGCTTGCTTTTACAACGTGTATGCAGGCAAAAATGAACCAGCTCAGTGAGCAGGTTCGTCGAGGGGAAGTCAACTACACACCAGAGGAAATATATTCAATGGTTGTTGATCCACGTCGTATTGGGGCTAAGCGTGCTCGCAAGTCAAAAGTTGCCACCCTCTTCAGTTTATATGAGAAAAATGAAGCACAGATGGCTGCTCTCCAAGAACAGCTGGACTCTGAAAAGAAGAAAGTTGCGAAGCAAGATAAAGAAATCTCAAAGCTTCAAAGTAGGGAGCGTAATCTCAGAGAGTACTTGAATGAGGTTTTCAAGACGAATGGTTGGGACCCTGTGCCAGATATAGAAGATGAGTCTTCAGACGAAGGTGAACATGAAGTTGATGATGGATTTACTTGGGATGATGTGCTAGAAGATGAGAATGACTATGCTGGGGATAATGATGATTTGTAGGTAGATGGATGTGCTGATGGAAATGATGACAATCCAGAGAAAAAAATTTCTGGCGAGGATGAATAGTCTGAATGTTAATGTCCTGGTTTTAAGCTTTCTGTTTGGACTTGTACGTTTGTTTTTTTTTTGTTTTCTTTTTTTTTGTTTTTTGGTTTTTGGGTATGGCTTGATGGTTTTGTCTTTTTTTTAAGTTAATTTGCTTGTGTGGGGATTACAATGGAGTGGATTTTATAATGTTTAATGAAGGAGTGGATTTTATAATTATATAATCTTAATTATTAATTAAATTCAGTATGATATTTATTTATTTTATAATACTGAATTTGGTTGCTTATTCAGTATTGATTTTAAAATTGTAATTAATTTTCGGATTTTTTAAACCAGGAGTAAAAAAAATTGGTTGCTTAAAAAACCAGGAGCACAAAAAATTGGATGCTTAAAAAGAATAAGCAACCAAATTCAGGCCGTATTTCATTTGCTCCTAGGCTTGGTCTAGGTATTAAGAAATCACAATAAATTTGGTAGCTTAATAACTTAAGCGATCCCTTCCAGGCCAAGTCGTTTCATGTATCTATTAACTAGGTATTTCACTTGCTCATAGAGTACTTGGTCTAGCTATGAAGCGATCGACGTTTCACTTGCTCATAGGGTACTTGGTCTAGCTATGAAGCGATTGGCGTTTCACTTGTTCATAGGGTACTTGGTCTAGCTATGAAGCGATCGACGTTTCACTTGCTCATAGGGTACTTGGTCTAGCTATGAATCGATCGACGTTTCACTTGCTCATAGGGTACTTTGTCTAGGTATGAAGCGATTGGTATTTCACTTGCTCTAATATGGTTGCTCTATCTATGAAGCGTTCAGAGTTTCACTTGCTCTATTATGGTTGGTCTATCTATCAAGCGATCAGTGTTTCACTCGCTCTATTATGGCTGGTCTATCTATGAAGCGATGGTTATTTTGCTTGCTCCAGTGAGGTCGGTCTATCTCTAAAGCGATCATTATTTTTCTTGCTCTAAGAAGGTCGGTCTAGTTATGAAGAAATTAAGAAATTAGACACTACATGATAGTTGGTTGATTACTAAAGCGATTGCCTAGCTGCTCTAGACTTGTTCAAATCGGCCCTTTTGCAACTAACGAGCGAGAGCCAAATTAAGTAGCTATAATGGTTAGAGCGACTTAATATGAGCTTTTGCAACCAAAACTGCTATGTTGCTAAAACCAGTTTTTCTTGTAGTGAGAGAGTCTGCTGGATAGATGGAGGCTAGGATTTATAAGGTTTTGAGATGTAGCCCGTACAGATTAGGGATAAATTATAGTAGTTCATTTGTTCACAACATTAGATTTAACGGCTCACACGAACTTTACCGTAATTGTTTACGGAAGTTTGATTATAGATGGATGTGATTTGTTTTTACATGACATGTAATAGGTAGCTTGAGTTATTTGACTTGTGGATTTTAGGGCACATCTCAACGAAAAAGGGCATACCTGTAAGAGCACCCATAATCATATCATGATGAGTGCAAACGTTGATACCTGATGGCCAACATCTATTTCATCACCATAATATTTATGTATGACATGCTTAAATGGTGGTATTACATCATATGTATTGTCCATGGCGCTGCGAGTAAAAGTAATATGGTTAATTATAGGAGATAGATGAAATTTGATTCCATCACATTAAGAACAAAAAAATGAATGTAATTTAGGCAATTTAGGCTGCAATTTTGCTGAGGAAATTCATTTTAAAGTAAATTTAGTGTGTTCCATTTTTTTCCGGCTGTAATATGGTTAGCAATTTAATCATTGCATCCACTGATGCTTCTTATGTTTTGGAAATGCCATTGGTCATCCGTATTGCCACTCCAGGTTTGTTAATACTTACTGCAACCGATATGTAGCAAAGTAAAAAAAAATCATTGTGAGATATAGGTTTTAGATTAATAGTAAGTTGTCATTTTCAGTTTCAGTTTGGACTTGCAAATGTTTGCAACCCTAGGCTACTGAAACAACTCATGTTATATAAATAAATGAGATTAGGAGGATCTGTGCATGCTCTTAGGCAAACTGTTTAGAGACCACAATACAAAACATAGATGCTGAATTAAACTTAAATTAGTCTTAAACTAAATTACTCAATAACTTGATCTTCACATACAACCTGAAAGGATATTTAATAAAGATGAAAACACAAAAATGGATCAAACTAAATATACTATTAAGCGTATAATAGAGATCAAACTAAACAAATTATAATTTGATTGTCTTCGCTACACATAATACTAAAAACAATTAGATGGCTAAGAACTTCTCCAATGGTCAATTTCTGTGTTTTTTATGTGGCAACACAAATAAGATATCCTCAATCTAATTTTCCTTAAAATTAGGGGGAGAAAAAAGTCCATCTCCAATGGTATTGTATTTGGAATCCTTTTTTAATTAATACTAGTATAACACGCAAGAGCAATGCGCATGCCGATCCTTTTTTTCCATAATTTTGTATTTTTCATGTGTAGCCTAGGTGTTGAGGGACTAATTCCACATAGCCTTCAACTTCTGTCTGCACATATTGTTGTGTAACACGTTCAAACAGGTGTGAAACATTATTTCCAGTAGATGTTGAAGGAAGGTTCAACTTTTCCTTGACGTCTCTATTTCTTATACGATCACGCTCACGTACAACTGACCTCTGCTCCTCCGTCATGTTTTGCATGTGGATCCCTTGTCGACCACGGTTCATTGCTCGTTGAATGGGAAGCTGCTCTACAGTCATGTTTTGTCTCTGATTAATAGAGCGAGTTCCAGTAGTTTCCATGTATCTGATTTATCCCTGTGTGCAACGCCATAAGATGTGTTTTTGGGATTAAAACTAAAAGAGAATATATCACAGGTTGATATATCACAGAGGATATATCACAGGTTGAGCATCTTATAAGAGAACATGTGTAGTGATGTTTCTTAGAAGCAAAATCAAAGCAACCTTATATTTCTAACATGTGATATCTACAACACACTGTCAGTAAAAATAATTTTTACTATTATTAACTAAATGAAGAAAGCCAAACATTTAGATCAATCATTTAGGTCTTTATTAAGATTTGTAATTGGAAATGACATAATGAATACCATTTGTTGGGCATGTGTTGTTTTAAGAATGCATTTTGATTGTGTCATGTGTCTAACAATGATTGATTTCTTGACCTTCGGTGTGTATAAACAAATGATATTTTTTTTTCTTTTGAATTTCATACACATGTAGCATCATTTTCTAATTTTAGGATCGAAACACTTAACTTTGCTGTATAAATACACGATTGTATATATAAATAAAATATGTATATACACGTCCGTGTCCTAATTTTTTGAGAATTTTGTAATGTCCACGTCCGCATCTGAGCAACCCAGGTTGCACTACGACCACATTATCTATAGAAGTCCCAACTCTACCACAATGTTTGCCCCCACAACTCGTTTAAATTACAAAAACATCAAGCCTATTCTAGAAAAATTTCAAAATCAAGTGGAGTCTTGGGACCCCATTTGTCCCTTGTTGTCTACGTCCATGGCTACGCTTAAACTTGGACTGATGTATTTCTCTCTGGAAGTCGCCTGTTTGGGTTATAGGTCTGGTCTAGGGTTCATGTTTTTGTTTAATACAGTAGAAATAAGAGTTATTTAGCGTTTGGGTCCTAGGTTTTGGTATAGTAGAGGGTATGGATCTTAAGTTTGTTCAATTTAGTATTTGGGTCGTTTACCCGGTCAAAATGTCAAACCGTTGTACCAAAGTTAAGATAGACGAATTGTTATCACCGCCGTTGGCGGAAATGTGATCTCGTCTGATTTCTCCTTGCGGTTCCCTTTCCCTGATTCTCTACGACTTGAAGAGGAAAGTTCTTCCTTATCTTTCGAATTAGATCTCACATTCCTCCTCAGTTGTGTTTTTCTATATCTTTCTATAACTGTGCAACAAACTGTATAAGAACAACAACAATGAATTCTCAAGCACACAAAGCATCAAAGTTATTCTATCCCGTCACTAGCAGCACCAGAAACCGAAACACCCCAACATCATCAAGATCATCATTTCCTTTTTCTGTATCCTCTCATCTAGCAGTAGCAATGGTTGACCTAAAACTACAAATCTTAACTTTAATGTCTTAACTCTCATAAAAATCCATGCACCAATCAACATTACAATTGAAATCTTAGAAAAAAAAATCCTCCAAACCCTAACTTCGGATTGTGTTTCAGGTTTATCAAATTTCCTTCATAATTATACTAATGAACCTAAACCCACTGTATAGAATTATTCTGAACGGTGATAATGGAACTGCTGGGTCTGTTTGTTAAGCACGAGAAAGAATGATAGAAAGTGGAAAGTGAGAGAGATGAAGAGAAAGACGAAAAATAATCAAAATAAGGACGAGATTACATTTCTGTCACGGCTGTGACGAATTTCATCTGTCTTAACTTTGGTATAACGGTTTGACAATTTGACCGGTCAAAATAACGGTCAAACGATCCAAACACTAAATTGGACAAACTTAAGACCCAAACCCTATACCATACCAAAACTTACTCTAGAAATAATGAGTTGTGGATTGAGTTTTGAAGCTTTACATATAGCGTGGTGGAAGACAAAATCAATCTCTCCTGCACAATGCTTTATCCTCTCAAAAATTTCATGGACGTCTTTTTATTTCTGCTGTTGCATTGCATCTTTTGTTCTGGTCATCATATCCCTCATTCGGATGTAGTAAAATCTGGGGAGCTTGTGCAGTAATTGATGGGACGTCTGTTTCATTTTACTTGTTTGGCTTTCATTTTTGAATATAGGAGGGCAGAATTGAAAGCTGACGGCGATTCCAGATGTGGTAAACTCTTGGAAGGCAGCACAATAGAAGAAGATTATGTTACTAAATCTAGTTTTGAAGTTAATTTTGGATGGATTTCAGGCTGTTAATTATATGTTTTGAAAAAAATTTATATGGGTATATATGACTTCTCTGAAACTGTGGTCTTAATTATGGAATTGCAGCTTGTTTTGATAATGTATGTAAAGATATAATTACGGGATTCCAGCTGCTTTTAATGAGTAACTACTTATGAAATGCGTTAATTGTCTTTTGATTTTGAGTTAATTCTGCATCGATATAAGTAGTTTGAAGATGTGAAATGGTGGTGTTGGAGATTCAAACTACACCTTTGAAATTTTTTGTTTGTATCGACTAATATAATCAGATACTCCCTTATGGATGGGTTTTTTTTCTGAAAGGGAAACATGTTGCAAATTAATATAAATCTAAACTAATCCTAAGTAATCTATTATTATCTAGATGATATATATATATAAGAATCTATAAGATTATTTAAAGAAATATTATAAATCTATTATATTCAGGCAAACTAGTATCCATTTTATCCATACAAATCTTGATCCAATACACCGCTGTTAGTTTCATTTACATTGATTGCATACAATTTAAAATTAGTCCTACAGAATCAGAGACAGAATACATGGTTCCACCAAAGTGTCCATGGCTCCCAAGACCAAGTTGGGTAGTGCTTACTAATAAGCAACCTGACCAGCTACAACCAACAGCCTTTTCCCCCATTTTTGACATGCAACGGCTCGCCCTACATGAACTTCACTACTTTGTTTATTTAGCCAGACCCTCTCGGAAAGGAGTGATATGGACAAAAAAGTATGAAAACTAAACAAAAATGAGAGATATAATAGAGAAAATTGAATTATGAACAATGTTTCTCTGGCAAAAGGGATTGAAATTCCGAAAGATGAGAATATACTCATATTATACCAGTGTCTATAGCTGATTGTTGATGATAGACCAGATTCCTTTGATCAATCAACCAGTGACTACATAAAATTCTCAAAGAAACATCCTATGGTGGTAAAATCATGATCAATCTGTTTGATTGATAAAACATCTGCCGTATAGCATCCATCATGAATCATCTCAAGGTTTTCCCTCGTTCTTATTGACAGTCATAGAACTATGTAATCCAACTAATAGTAAATAGGTGCAGCTCCATCCCCTACCTGGTAGTAATTTCCCCAAGGAATCTTGGTTTTTACCTGAAAAGATGGACCAACATTTCAATTTCAACATTTCCTCGGTAAGCTTGTTCTCATTTCCTTTTTCTTTTTTCTTTTTTGTAACTTTGGTGTCACTCTTGGTGACCTCTTTGTTTTTTAATTGAATTTGCCCTTTTTGTGTCAAAAAAAAAAAAAAACATTTCAATTTCACTACTAAAAGTGTTTTATGTGTAGACTTATGAATTGGTCTACACATATGAATAGTCTCTTCATTGGTTCTCAACTAAAGATGGTAACTGCTGGTGTGAAAAGAAAGCTTCCAAGTTGGCAAGAATCAGCTCAACTATGGCTGTCCGGGATTCCACAGTTCCTATAGCGTTATGTGGTGGAGACAATACAACATTATATCCAATCCAAAGAGTTCTCAAATACATCTAGTCCTGCGCCTCCAATCTTTCCTTGCACTAAAATGGAAAAGAAAAATTTATGTCCCAAAATTTCATAAGGTTGGTCCGTGTACAATGACCATGTAAGTTGGTCAAAAGATCTGTAGCTAGGTCGTTCACATTCAACTAAAATTGTGTGGTAGCCCTAATATGCCATCAATATTTGAGATACAATTATCTGTTTAAACGTGAATATGATACGGAAAATGAGATTACCATTTTTTATTCAGGTTGGTCTAAAATTTCACTATAGTGCACGTAGGTGAAAAAAACTTACAAGAAACTGGTTGGGAGTCTAACAGCTCTTGCAACCAACGACTCACATGTTGCCAAGAGCATCTCTCCCGTTGGAGTAAACCTGGGCCTTATTTCATCAACCACTCATTTTTGACACTAGGAGGCCCTTTAGGGTTCAATCACTGTGTACTTTTTCTATATAAAGTCTCAAAACCTTATATTCTGCCGTCATTTTTCCCTCCCTCCCGTAGTCTCAGATCTTCTTCCTAAATAACCTCTTTCTGGCCTCAAAGAAATTAAGTATAATGGTATTTGAAGTGAATTTCATTTCATGTGTGAGCCTTTTCGTATACCGTGGAGGCAAACTCAATGATTTTAGATTGCACAATGATTTCACCTCTCATAAGTAAGTTATTTTTTATTTTTTTTGGTGTGTGTGACCTAATATTGTCTGCAGCTTTTTAGTGACCTAATATATTTCTCATCTTCAGGGCTCATCTTGTCGCTTTTGAATGCGCAGATTGTGTTGTTCTTGTAGATCTCTTAACAAGATAAAAAGACATCTTCCCAAATCAGATGGATGAACAGAAGAGTCTACCATTATATATTTATATTTCTTGATTCCATGGGGAAACAGACAATGTCTCAAATCAGACAGGAAGAAGAGAAGAGTTTAGCTTTATAATTCATAAACAAACATTGAAGTTTGGAGATATGAAGATGGTGATATAGTTTTAATTGATCTTTCAATATTATAAATATGTATTAATTTGTGTAAAATTTGTTTGTACCATTCAAATACATTACAGAGAAAGGTGCTTACAATATAGAAAAAGGCCATTTTAGTAGAACTAGATTGAGGAATTACAATAGTGATAGAAGATATAATTGACTTATTGCTGTTGTTGTTTACTTGTCTTTGGTATTTGAGGTTAAGACCATTAAGGCAATGGGTAGCCGTTTCAAAACAAGCTATTAATGTCATTCTTTATTTCTTTCTATAGTTATTCAGTTCAGACCTAGTAACATGTTAGTGCCATTTACCACCATTAATAGAGTACCTTTCAAGTCTAATTGCTGTGATAGAGCCATGCTGTTTTGACCCGATACCCTACCCATCCAACGTGAATATCATTGCAATGATGAACGCCATTCAAGTAGTTGTAGAACTGGATTGAGCTATTAGAAAAGAAGAAGATTGGAGCGAAGTCGAGTTGGTGTTTTTTTGTGTTTTGAATAGGTGTTTTGATTCAGCCCATGGAGTAGTAGTACTATTTATATATTTAGAGACCTTTGGTCGGTCATCAGGCAAAGGTTAGGTTGGCTAGATGTGTAGAATCCACAAGGGAGAACTATATAGGCACCGTCTGTCAGAGATGGAGAGATGGAAATACAGGAAGTAACTACCCCGTCCCACTCTAATATTGGAAAAATGACCACAAGAGGTATTTGAGAACTTGGAAACAAGCGTGACTGGTAAGCCTTGGCTTAGCTAAAAGCTTTAAGTGTAGCTAAGCCAAGAGGTATCTGAAAAACCACAATCACTATGGGGGGGATCCAACCAAATACATTGCAGATACTAAGCATTCCCGAAACTGTAAAATCATAAACATAAATAGTAACGGTAGACTAAAAAACTTATAAGTTTCCGACCTGGCTGAATACTGAGTTTGTGTGAGCAAAAGCTGCACTACTAGAAATTGAAGAATTTGGCTGCTCTCACATTATTTACATTATTTGGACATAGCCAAGGAAAAATAGTACCAAGTGCTTTCTCCAGTGCATACATCTTTGTTTCCAAACTAGCCTTTAAATTAATATCCTGGAGACAAAATGGCAGTAATAGACTCGCTACTAGTCTCTCCACTTGACATAACTATATAATAAAAAGTCAAGATATAACTACATAAAAGTCACTATTATCCACTGTGTTTCATATGTATTCTCTGTGTCCTTTAATCTAATCAAAATGACCTCCTATCCTATTCAGAAAAATTCGTAAGAACATCTCAAATTTACTAGCTGAAACGAGTAAACATAGGAGCTGGCTCTCCATCAACCTGAAAAGAAATTTGGAATCTAACAAGTAACAAATTCATTTTTATAGTAGATCTGATCTGATTATAGAAAACTTACATTAGCAAAGAACTTGAATTAGGGGTCAAGGACAAGACACGTGATCAAGATGTTTAACGTTTTTTAGACATCAAGTGTATGATTTTCCAATTGGTCCACATAACAATTGTTGGTGCAGAAAAAACCTTCGCTACAAAGATAATAAAGAAGCGAGAACAGGATCTTAATAAGATTACCAAAAAGAGCAATCAAACGAAGTAAATAACTAAACACGATAAAGACTACCGAGACAAAAAAGTGAAATACGAAGCGAAGATAAATTGTTGGGCAATAAATAGAGATAGTTGTATAGACAAGAGACCCAATAAAGATCTTCCTGTTTGGAAACAAAATCTTCCTGAAAGAATAAAGATATTCGTTTGGAAAGCTTTAAAAGGGGCCTTACCGGTGAAACAAATTTTACAGGAACGTATACACATTTCAGAATATATTTGCCCTAGATGCAAAATGAAATCTGAGACCATTATGCACTCCCTAGTAGCTTGTGCTAGACTGAATAGAGTATGGATAATCCTAAATATACAAAATGTGCAATTTCAGAATTTTACCTTTGATAAGTGGATTAGATATTGGCTCCAGCTGCAACCTTATAAACATTCTTCTGGAAGAGATGAGTTGTTCCCAAAGATTGCGTGCATGATGTGGTCAATCTGGGCAAGCAGAAATGAGATTGAACACAACGACGTGGTAGAAGAACCGGTAACAATCTGGGCAAGAGGAAAATCGATGCTGTTAAATTCCCCCAAAGATTCAATCATGAAAAAGATATCTGCAATAACACTACAACAATTACAATCTCCTTGGAAGGCTCCTCCAAAAAATTGGATAAAACTAAATACAGATGGTGCTTGGAAACTAAATTCTAAACAAGGATCAATAGGATTCATCATCAGAAACTCAGAGGTGGAATTCATATTTGCTCAAGCGACTGACCTGGTTTGTTATTCGGCAGAAGAAGCGGAGATTCGAGCTATTAGAGACGCACTAATCTGGGCGTTGGAGAAAAAACAGGACCAAATTATTGTGGAAAGTGATGCTTGGAACACTTTAGAACAAATCAATCAGAAGACGTTCATGGGAGATCTGAGAACTCACGTTCTATTTCAAGACGTAAAACACCTAATCCCTAAATTCAATTCTATCTGTTTTGATTATGTAAATCGAACAGCTAATAAGGCTGCTCACAGTTTAGCCCAGTGGGCTAAGACTAATGTAAGTCATATGGTTTGGTCTATCCTACCGGTATGGTTAATCCAAACTCTTTGTGATGACCACGGTGTGCTAAGGGGTAACTTGTAAGTTTCTTTTGTTTTCCTATAAAAAAAAAAAAAAAAAAAAAAAAAAGAGACCCAATATATCGCTGAAATAATAGTAGTACTTTATGGTGAAAATTGAGGTCGACAAGTTTATATATCCGGTGGATTTTGTTATCCTATCCCAACTTGTCCTTGACCCAGAGAACCAAATATCAATGATTTTAAGTCGCCAGTTTTTAGCTACATCCAATGCGATTATTAATTGTCAAAATGGTATTATGAATTTTACTTTTGGTAATGTGACTATTGAGCTGAACATTTTTAATATTAGTAAGCTGCCCTATGAACTAGATGAATCGAGCATATAAGAGGTGAACATGATAGGAACATTAGTCGAGGAGTCATTACCTAACACTTTGTTAGAAGATCCATTAGAGAAATGCCTAGCTAGCTCACTTTGGGATTGATTTTGATGATGATAATGTGATTAATGAGGTGAATGCTTTGTTAGATTCAACCCCTTTTTCAGACACTAGTAATGGATGGAAAACTAAGTTTGAACCAATATAAGTTTCCAAGTCTTCCCTAGTTCCTTCGTTAGAAGAGCCTCCTAAGTTGGACATTAAACAACTACCAGATACCTTGAAGTATGTGTTTTTAGGCCCATCTGACACTTTACTTGTGATTGTAGCATCCGACCTGGATAGTAATCAGGAAAGTAGGTTAGTAACCGTCCTTCAAAACAACACGGAAGCTTTAGGGTGGACCATAGATGACATTAAGGGTATAAGTCCCACTGTTTGTATGCATCAGATCTATTTAGAGAGTGACACCAAACCTTCTGCCAAAGTAATAGAACTGATACCTAGCTCTTAACACCTCCCAACAGCTTTTGTAAGGTATACTTTCAAGTTCCAGTTCCGAATTTCGGGTTAACTTATGAACCACCCGGGATAGATATCAGTCTTTTGAACTATGTTAGTTTTTCCTTTCACGAGAAAAGGTGAAGAGACTATATTGTTAGTCTCAGCTCAATTATTACTTTTATAATCTAGCATATTGATATTGAAATTGGTATATTTATCACATGATAGGATCCTTACATTTTGAGAGAATGGAGACTGCGGCGTTTTGTTTAGAGAGGAAGGGAGACGTTGGTAGGCAAACTCACCTTTTATATCTCATTCTTCTGGATCTCAAACCCTAACAAGCTTGAGAGCGGGTGGAGGCCCACAATCATCCCATGGGTATCGGTCCATATTGTATCAGATGCGATTACTAATACTGAGTGATGCCGAATGTATTAGTATACTAATATGTCTGAAATTTCAGGTGGCAAATAAAGGAATATTTGCCTACTTAGTTTCAATGTTGTTTTGTGCAAATAAGACAACTTAACAATGCGATACGTCTATGCTGGAGATGAGAAGTCAGAAATAGTAAATCAGATGTCTATGGATATTGAAAAATTATGATTAATATGGATTGAAGTCAGATATAAATAAGAAGTGGGAATTTCTTTGAATTTTTACATTTTGGGATGCCTTAGTACTAGTATTGGGTGTATTTAATCTGCCAATTAAGGAGGAGGATGGTGTCCTGGGACCAGGAAAAACCGATTTGCTTTTGAATTTTCTACGCCTCTAAAATAGACCATACATCCAACAGATATTTAGTGGGAAAATGGATCCATTTAAATTTGAACTTCTAACATTTAAATTTGTAGTTCTAGAATAAACATTTAATCATAAAATTCTTCAGCTAGCTAACAGCACCTTCAAAACACAAATCAGTATAACATCAAAAATCTTGAATTCTTATCTGCTCAACAACCAAACAGAACACCAATCTCCTCTGTCAAACATTATCAGATGCCAACACTATACCACTAAAACAAACTTCAATCTATGAACTCCCATTTCTAATTCCAAATCCAAAAACAAGCACTAAAAACCACAAGTATGATACTAATACTGAAAATTTATGCTACCACAAGAATCACCAATTTGATACTATTAACCGAGAAATCTTGCAAGATTAAATAGTCACTACAAGAAAAACTGGTTTGAGCAACATAGCAGTTTTGGTTGCAAAAAGCCCATATTAAGTCGCTCTAACCATTATAGCTACTTAATTTGGCTCTCGCTCGTTAGTTGCAAAAGGTGCGATTTGTACAAGTATAGAGCAGCTACGCAATCGCTTTAGTAATCAACCAACTCTCATGTAGCGTCTATTTTCTTAATTGCTTCATAGCTAGACCGACCTTACGGGAGCAAGCAAAATAATGATCGCTTTAGAGATAGACCGACCTCCCTGGAGCAAGAAAAATAAACATCGCTTGATAGATAGACCAACCATAATAGAGCGAGTGAAACGCTGATCGCTTGATAGATAGACCAACCATAATAGAGCGAGTGAAATGCTGATCGCTTGATAGATAGACCAACCATAATCGCTTCCTAGCTACATGTGTTTTAGGGGTATGTTTTGTAATCAGTATAGACTTTGAACACGTCCGAAGTTAGTTGCTCTAACTCTTGGATATTCCGATGTTAAAAGGCTTTCTGACGACCGATTCTTATTCGGATGAATAACAAAATGACATTTAAATTAATACAGAAAACAAATATGAACCAAATTGAATAAAAAATTAATTTAATTAATTTTAATTAACTCAATTTACAAGATCATTTACTCAAAAAGAAATTACAATCTCAAACTTTTACAGAAAAATAAAAAATTAAATAATATCCGGAAAAAAAAAATGCATTCACATTAAAAAAAAAAAAAAAAAATCCCATTAAAAACACTTTAAACTTGAGGATGAGGAACGCCATTGATATAAATATACTTCTCAATCTTGAAAAACCCGTGAAAGATATCAGAATCTCACTGGACTAGCTTAACACTGGTCAATCCCTTGGCGTATATCCCTTTCCATCTCTGCACGATCCCAACTGTCAGAGTGTTGTGCATCTTTGGTCATTAGAACCTCTGGCTCAAATGTTGGGGTCTCAATAGTTTCCACTGAGCGCTTTCTTCCCTTAAACCTACAAAAGGTATGAAAATTGTCAAAGCAGATTAACCATAGTTGATAAATCAAGATGATAAAAGTAAAGTGAACATATTTTATACAATTGGTAATGTAGATATCATGCATCACTTAACCTTGAGTTTTAAATGACTTTGAGAATGTGACACATTGTCCCTTAATTCTTGAAAAAACATAAAACTTCACTTGCATGATTGATTGAATAAAAGGTTGATGTTTTGGACGTGTAGCCACAAAGGTAAGGAAAACTCTAACTCCTAGCCAATCTTGGATAATTACAAATGAAAATATGCTCTAGTTCCGCTTGACGTGTATGACGTATCTAAACCACATGCTGATCAAACCAATAAATCATCTTTGAAACTGAAGTACATCTAGTTACAGATGAAAAGAACCTCTTCTCAGTACATTATATTAAAAGAAAGGCGGAAATCTGATCTAAATGGAATGCATGCTTTTAAGAAAAAATCATAAGTAATAACTGCTAGGTGATGAACTCATCTCAAAAACAGAAATCAAACATG
Source organism: Papaver bracteatum (assembly GCA_023529315.1). Classification (NCBI taxonomy): domain Eukaryota; kingdom Viridiplantae; phylum Streptophyta; class Magnoliopsida; order Ranunculales; family Papaveraceae; genus Papaver; species Papaver bracteatum. Next base: position 574,529 of record JAJJWX010004858.1, on the reverse strand, counting down.
TGAAAGAAACCAGCAAGTCAACAATTAACAAGGGAAAGGCTTAAATACGCATATTTAATCTCAAAACACCACATGGACAAAGCATTAATTCGGTGTTTGAAAAGAGTGAAGAGCAGCTCACCCCATTAATGAGTTACGTCCTGATTTTCTATATTTCTTGTTAGCATCACTTGCTGTACTCATTCTGGATAGTTCACTTCGTGCATCCATTTCAGGAGTATGTCTACCAGGTATATTCAAGTTCTCAATTTGAACAGATTTGGGCAGAACCATGTTCAACTTGTCATTATCATCAGCCTTTAATGGTGTCCCAGGAACTGTGACACCAGTATGAGATTTCGGGTGTTTCACAGTCTTAACAACTTCTGTCATAGAATCCATAGCCTTTTCTTTTTTCCGAGCTGAAACAGAAAACATTCAAAGAGGATAATTAAGCACAGCTGTAATCAAATTTAGAACTGCTCTTATAAACATGTCATCTGATTACCATCATAACGAATTAGAGACTTGGGCAGTCCATTTGGTCTCAAGGCTTTATCGACCAAACCATCTGTATATTTACTGACCTCAACTTGCATTCTGCAATATCATATCAAGTGAAGTTCAAATCCACAGTAACCTAATACTAGAAATTGCAATAACCAAAAAAAGTTGATCAACATACACATTATCAGTCCAATCATGCATGCATTAGCAAAAGCAACGGAACCTGGGAACTTTAAGAACTTAATAAATCACTTAAGGAATGATGCTTTGTATTAAGGTGATAATATCCCCTGAGGTTGCACTGTCATTAAGTTCCACAGCTTAAAAACTTCAGAAACTTGGTTGGAAATTTGGTTGCTCTTGGAGACATATTGAAGTGATGTAGGCTGCGTGGTGGAAACTTCGTAGAGGAAATTGACCTTTCTGTAGCGGATCGGCCAAATGTATGTACTTCTCCCGTTCCGTGAGATATTGATGAGCCTGAAACAGAGATAATAACAAGGTTCAAAAGGCCTCCTACGGAGTAGCATATCACAACTGTTAGCAAACTAGCTTTTCTGTTCCAAAAGCAGTTCCTTGAGCACTTGTTTTAAAGTGCATACGTATATGTTCTACGAATCAGATGTGAGAAAACAGCACAGAAAAATTCAGAAAACACAAAAACATTTTCAATGAATAGAGGTTCTTACCCAAGTAACTAACATCTGCTCTTCACGCACCCTACTGAAATCGAGTGCCTTTCTCCCAGTAAGAAGCTCTAGCAACATGATTGTTGGGTTCATAAACAACGCTCGTGCAAATGCTATCCTCATTCTCCAACCTCGAGAGAAATCCCGTGTTTTCTTAGCTTGCATCATCTTGTTAAAACCAAGACCGAACAAGATTTCAGCCGCATGTTTCTCGGCAGTTGAAGCATCCAATGCTTCCAGCCTCTCATAAATACGTTCAAGCTGCTCTCCACCCCCATCATCCTGAAGTCACAAAACACAATATTTGAACATGAAATTAGGATTGCCAAAAATTTCCCAAGACAAGAAACATGCACTAACTACATAAAAACACACCTGTGCTGCCAAAACTTCAGCTTCTTTCTCCAATTTAATCCTTTCTTCATCACAATTTATAACCGCCTCAAGCAAAGTCATGTCAGAATCTTCAATCTCTCTGGTCAGATGAAAAATATCCATATGCTCTAGAATCGGAAGCTCCCTGAAACCTATCGCTGTAAGCAGCGTAGATTTACCACAACCATTCATCCCAAGCAAACCATACCGCCTATCCACACACAAAAAACAAATCAATATACATAACATAAGAGATTCCACACAAATCACCGTAAGCAATCCAATGAAAAAAACAAACAAACCTTCCATAATTAAGTTCCAGTTCAGAATTCACTATCAGATCATGCCCATGAAAAGTAACATATAATGATTCTATCTGCAATACATCCACAAAAACAAACAATTTGAAACAAATTCAGCATCTTAAAATACAGGGAAATCAAAATTTTGATAAATATGAAGAAGAAGATGATTATGGATAAGTAGGGGGAACAACATACACGAATATCTCTAGAGAGTGTATGAGAACAAAGAACAGCAGTACAAGTTCTATCAGAAGGGATTATCCTGGCATCACTGGCTTCAGAAAACACAAAATTGAGATAAACCCTTTTACTGGATCCAACTCAGAACCCGAATCTAGTCTGGGTATTGAATAAATCTAATCAAAACATTAAAAAAAAATCGTCTAAAGAAACCCATCGATTTCATCAGCTTCAATGAAAAATACAAACACAATAAGATAACATCATTGAGAAAAAAAAAATTACACCATTAATGAACAGAAAAAAAAAACTCAATCGGATGTTTAAAAAAAAAATACGATTTGATTTTAATCTTTAGGTCATAAAGAATGAAAGAAAATAAAAACAGGGGGTTTAAAGAAATACCCAATATCAAGTATCAATAGAACCTAAAAGGAACCCAGGTTAAGGATTCTTCTTCTTTAGTTGATGAAACTTCAAACAAACTTATGAATCTACACAGAGAAAACAAAAATTAATAAAATTAAAATCTATTTGTATCTGTAATAATAGCAGATGAATTTGAATCAGATGGAAGGTTTCGGAAAATCATCACAGATCCAACCTCAAGCTTTCCATATCCTCGATCCAGATTCAATGGTTGCAGCCGCTTCTCGATCTTCTTTGTATTATTTGATTTCCTCTCTCGGCAATAATAGCAGCAACTGATGTTTTTAACTCTCAATTTCACTCTCAATTTTACTCTCAAGAACACAATTGATTTTGTTTTCTGGGTTTGCTGATTAGGGTCGAAGAGTGGAGGAGGAAGATGGATAAGAATTGTTCGAGTGGTTGAGAATGAGAAGCAAATGCTTCAAAAAAAAAAAAAGTGAATCCGAGTGTAAATGATGGACGGACCAGATTTCGTTTGATCCATTCATGCGGATTGAGAAAACAATCTGACGGTTGAGATTGTATTTGTTATGCTCATACGGATTGAGCCTATTTGTGTTTCTCTTTGTGCTACTCCGAACTCATGTATTCGGTTTATTATCAACCTTCGACATGAAAAAAAATCCAAAAAAAATATTAATAAATTTAGGACATTGTTATCGACATTGTTATATAAAAAAATTCAAAAAATATATAAGAATTAATCGGGAAAATAAAAAATGAATTCGATAATTGTTGTGTTTCTTTGTGCTTTCTCTTTGTGCTTCTGGTTTGGATTTCGACTAGCCGCATAGGTCATGAAGTAATTTGGAAAAGTTATACAGATCATGAAGTAGCTTTAGTTCACACTGGTAAACTCGGGTTAGCATTATACATCATCGAAATCGATGAATATGAAGCTTAGGGTTGATTCGAACTTCAGATATGGTATAACGACAAACATACTATGAACCAAGAAGCTCCGGGAGGGTTCTGACTTCAAACTAAGCATGATACATTATCGAAATCGATAAATATAAAGCTTAGGGTTGATTCTAACTTCAAATATGATATAACGACATACAAAGTATGATCCACAAAAGTCTGAGAGGGTTTTGACTTCAAACTTAGCATGTTACACCATCGAAATCGATAAATATGAAGCTCCGTATTGATTCGAACTTCAATATGCGAGAAAGAACCTATTCTGTCATATTGTATGCATACTCTGGCTCCGAGATCGAAACATGGCCGTGAGTGGACCACTATAAGCTGAAAACCTTGTAATTAAGATCACAATCCGTATGACATTAATCTAACTAAATTATTAAACGAACGAATATATTTACGCAAAAGTAAAACTCATGCGGATTGTCATTTTATCCGACGACCACAAATTATGATCCTAATGACATTAATCTGGTCAATAGAGAATTAAGATATATAATCCAACGGATATTAACACAAGAATAAAACTCATACGTATTGCCACTTTATCCAACGACCCAGCATTCGTTTTAAATTGGAACAACATTTTAAATTCCCACCACTTTTTTTAGGATGTTCGAATCTCCCCAACAACTGGCCGCGAGTTGAATACTCAAAAATTTGGTAAAAATGTCCAATCCACTACCCTTATCGGAAAATAAGTAACGACGCTAGTAGTGGTTTTGGCAGCTTTATTTTTCATAGACTAGGTATTGTCATCCAAAGGGGTGTTGGTGCCCAACTTGTTGTTAGGTTTCCAACCAAAAGCTTTGTTTGAATTGTCTCTAAAATAATTAAAACATAAGATAATTACTTGAAGAAAAAAAAAAGTAAACTAAATATTATAAATTGTTAAAATCACCATATTACCCTTACTAGAAATAAATGTAATAAATATTATGGAGACCAGACTACCCTTATCAGAAATAATTAAATGAAATATTACTGACTTTGAAAATGACCATATTACCCTTCATGGAAATTGGTAAAATAAATGTTACGGAGACTGTGAAAATGACAAGACTACCCTTCATTTGGCATAAAAAATTTGGGGCAAAAATATTAGGCGGCAAAGTTCAAATTGGTTTGAATTAAAGCTTCCTTCTCGTGGGAAAATTCCCACCACTTGTGTATAGGTCCAATAAAAACTTGGTAGTGGTCTAGTTGACTGCTTATCATTCATGCTCAGAGATCGAAACCTATCCACAAGTTGACTACTCTAAGTCACAAACTTGGTAAGAACGACGAATCTATCCATTTACAGGTAAGATTCCTTCGAAATATTTTACGAAACATCAAACAAACCTATGTTTGCATATTATATGCATACCAAGCTCAGAGATCGAAACCTATCCATGAGTTGACTACTATAAGTCATAAACTTGGTAAGAACGAAGAAACCATCCATTTACAGGTAAGATTCCTTCGAAATATTCTACGAAACCTTAAAAAAAAATTATTTCTGCTTATTGTATGCATACCAGGCTTAGAGATCGAAACATGGCCGCGAGTTGACTACTATAAGTCAGAAACTTGGTAAGAATGACGAATTGATCCATATACAAGTAATATTTCTTCTAGATATTCTACAAAACCTTAAACAAACCCTATTTCTTCATAAATGTATGCATACCAGTCTCTTAAATAGAAACCTGACCGTGAGTTGACTACTCTAAGTCAGAAAGTTGGTAAGAACGAAGAAACCATCCATTTACAGGTAAGATTCCTTCGAAATATTTGACAAAACCTTAAACAAACCTTATTTCTGTATATTTTATGAAAATCAGGCTCCGGGAGGGTTCTGAGTTCAAACTAAGCATGATACATCATCGAAATCGATAAATATGAAGCTTAGGGTTGATTCGAACTTCAAATGTGGTATAACGCCATACAAACTATGAACCAAGAAGCTCCGGGAGAGTTCTGACTTCAAACTTAGCATGGTACATCATCGAGATCGATAAATATGAAGCTTAGTGTTGATTAGAACTTCAAATATGATATAACGACATACAAAGTATGATCCACAAAGGTCTGAGAGGGTTTTGAATTCAAACTTAGCATGTTACACCATCGAAATCGATAAATATGAAGCTCAGTATTGATTCGAACTTCAATATGCGAGAAAGAACCTATTCTGGCATATTGTATGCATACTATGGCTCCGAGATCGAAACATGGCCGTGAGTGGACCACTATAAGTTGAAAACCTTGTAATTAAGATCACAATCCGTATGACATTAATCTAACTAAATTATTAAATGAACGAATATATTTACGCAAAAGTAAAACTCATGTGGATTGTCATTTTATCCGACGACCACAAATTATGATCCTAATGACATTAATCTGGTCAATAGAGAATTAAGATATATAATCCAACGGATATTAACACAAGAATAAAACTCATACGTATTTCCACTTTATCCAACGACCCAGCATTCGTTATAAATTGGAACAACATTTTAAATTCCCACCACTTTTTTAGGATGTTAAAATAAGAGCCACTTTTACGTCGGTCCAATAAGGATCTGGTTGTTGTTGACTCTTATCCTTCACGTGTTTGTTGGGAACTTTGTTTACTGAAGTGGTTCAAGTGAAACAATGGAAGATATTCCGCCACGTGTTGAATGCTTGAAACCACTCAATAAAAATTAAAATCCCAGATTGTCTCTAATGGTCGGGCGGTGGCTAAACTTAATCGCTCAAACAGGTTCGACCAACCAAACACATTTTGAGTCGATGGTCATCATATCTTAAAGTAAGTAGCGACTTACCCTGAAAAAGTGGTTGATATATATTTAGCTGGAAAAATATTTTACCGACAAAACAACTATTGGGGTCGCTAAAATTAGTGGATATATATTAAAAGCAACCTAGTAATCCGGTAGTCGCATCTTTAGTTGCTTGAAAATCTCATATAATCTCTCTAATGAACGGGTGGTCGCTAAATTTAGTCGCTCAGATAGGTTTGACCAACCAAATATTAATTGAATCGCTGGTCATCCTAGCTCGAAGTAGGTAGCTACCAAACAAAAACAACGGTTGCTATATTCTTACCGGGAAAAGCATTTTACCGACTAAACTACTCTATGTGGTCGCTCAAGTTAGTGGATATATATGAATACCGAGCCGCTAGTTTGATGGTCGCAAGTTTAGTAGCTTGATTCTTAAAGAGACCAAAATTTTGGGTGCTTGCTAAGATTTTAGTTGCTTAAGCCATGTTTTCTTGTAGTGAGTATTAGATGATCTAACACTGAACTATAAAAATTGATTTGTTCAAATTTTTAGTATTCATCTAGAAACATAAATAAATAAGAACAAGAACCAAGAATATTGTTTACTTAATTACAAAAAAAAAAAAAAAAAAACTAAAAATATTATACTCAACAACAACGGTACATCTCATATTATTGTACATCAGACATGGTTCCAATTGAGAAGAGAAACTAGTGAAAAGTGACCTGTAAAAATATATTGCATTTGAGAGGATTTTGAAGCTAAGATAGGATCTAAATTCTCATTTCTGCCCTATTTATTGATCCCATGGAACAAAATGAAATCATTCATTTTGCTCAACAGAAAAAGCCAAAGGTGACACACAAAAAGAGTTCAAATTTGAGAGGAGAAATCATAATGCTGATGGATGATTTGTGAAATATGACTGAGTTCCCCTATAAAACCAACATCTTATTCATAACTCTAATTTGCAGAATCATTATAAAGAGAAGAGTTGAAGACCAGATCCAGATTTTGATTTTGGAGACACTCTTAGTCGAACTCACATTTTATAAGTAGGCAGTGTTCTGTTTTTTTTTTTTTTTTGGGGAATTTTGATAAACTGCCCCACTTTTTAATTACGCAAAAAAAGGTGCTCCCGTTTTTTCCAACTTTTCAAAAATGCCCCGTTTTTTTTTTAAAAACGGGTAACGGCTTGTTAGGGGTGTTAAGTGCCAGCTGGCACCTTACAAATGACATTTGCACCCCTAACAATGCTGGAAATTCATTCATTCATTCAGCCATTAATCTGCATCACAATTCCAGTAAGTTATTGGACAACCCATTAATCTCGCAACATCACATCAACTATCAGAAAAATTTGTGATAAGATTCGTACGAATCATGAGAAACAAATCAATATATATTCACATATTACAAAATAAACAATTACAAGTTCCAATTGCAGAAAAAATTGATCCAATTCCATCAATTATCCAAAGAGAATCAAATCCAACCATTACTACAGCAGAGTGAGTGATAGAGTTCAGTTGACCACTGAACCATAAATCCGACCCAATATTATTTCAATCATATTCTTTCTTCCTTTCCTTTTAATTTGATTAACCATTGATTTATATAAAAGTGATTCCTCAAACTCATCTTCTCTGCAACAATAATTTTAATTGAAAAACGATGAAGTAGAGTTGTTGCAAGCAAATACTGAATCAATATTTTTCTCTCTTACTGTAATCACTTCAATCTCGATAGGAATCCCATTTCAGAACCGTCTTTCTGTGCTCAATCACTTAAATCCCCAAAATTCCATCACACCCATTTAATCTTCTCTGTCTTATTCATGGCAGAAAACACAAATTTAGTCTCAAACCGATTTCTTCTCTGCATTTTCTGAATCACACAAACCCATTCTGCCTTGTTCTCTGTTCATCACCAATTTGAGCACAGCTGCTTGAATTCCTTCTCTAATTTGCAGAATCTTCCATTTCAGATCCCTAATTTCACCTCTCTGCTCACCTTCAATCAACAGCACAATTCATCACAGCAACAATTAGCTAAAACCCATTTCTCCAATCTCGTTTCCTCCCTGATTTGCGGATTCACTTTCTCTCATTCGTCAAATTCTTCGATCAACGGCAACAGAGGAGAAGAAGAAAGAAAAGGGAAAATGAACACTCAAACCCTAAGGGAAAAAAGGGAAATGAACACTCAATCGCCGCTGCTGCTGCTGCTCTAACTCGAACACTCAAACCCTAAGGGAAAAAAAAGAGAAATGAATCTCTCTCGACAGGTTAACCCTGAATCAAGGGATAAACACGTAATTTCTGTGGGTCTGTTGACCAGTTTGACCAATTTTTTTTGACTTTGGATGGAAAAAGTGACTGAGGGCCAGTTTTGAAAAGATGAAAAAAATGGGGGCAACTTTTCAAAACATAATTTGGAGGTGGGGCAGTTTATGAAAATTCCCTTTTTTTTTTGGTAAGGAAAGACACTCTTAGTCGAACTCACATTTTATATTCCATTTTTCTGATACCAAAACATAGGGGTGTGCAAAACAACCGGAACCGCGGTTTTCACCCGCAACCGTCCGCAAAATTGCGGGTGAAAACCAATCTGCAAGAGTCTATGGACCGGTCACGGTTGCATTCTCAAATCCGCACGCGGTGCGGTTACGGTTGCGGTTGGATATGTGAATCCGCGGATGCACCCGCACCGCAGGATAGAATAGAAATTTGATAGAAATACTAGGGATAATATAGGAAGTATGAGTTGAATATATATACATTTTTATCCTAAATCTCAGAAACCTAATCGATGATAACCAAATGATTCCAACGATTCCTAAATCGATGATAACCAAATCAAAAACCCAATCAAAGCAAGTTCATCGAAAGATTTAGTGAGTTTCTGCCAAAGATTAATGCTACAAAGCTTATTCTAAGGATTCAAATTGGGATTTTGATTTTGGTACAACAACTCTGGTAAACGTAAATTTCTGATCCAGAATTAGGGATTTTCATTTTATTTTTCATTGTTCTGATTTGGGGATTTTGATTTGGTTAATCTTTTCCTGATTTGGTTAATTTTTTGTTGTTGTTCTAAGTTATTACTTGCATAAAAAAAACTCACTGAACAAGCAAAGGAGAAAAGGAAGGAAACCCTCACTTCACTAAACAGGTAATCTTTGTTTTCTTTTCATAAAAATTGTTATTTTTGTTTTTGTATCATTACCATGCTTTACACAGATTTAGGGGATTTCTTAGATGCAAGTATGATTATGGATTTTTCCGGTTTGTGACAAATGTAAAACAAGTTGAATTTTTAGTTTAGCTTTTCAATTTGAAATGTAACGAGTTCGCAGTGGATAATGAAATGTTAATTGTCCGCATTGTTTTTACAAATGTTGTATCTCTCCAGACTAGAGGAAATTTGAATAATATGTGATTTCCTTAGGTCAATGCTCATCTCTTTATAGGCCTGCTGAAACTTCCTACTACAGACCAAAAGGTTAGTTGCAAGTTCAGCATCTCATGGTACGATTTAATGATTTTAGAAATGGGCCCCCTGTTTAGTCCATTTGAATAATTTCCTCACTATAGACTTTCCATTTAAGAAACTGTTAAAACTGTGTCCTGCATGTATTTCTTGTACGCTGGTGCTATCCAAGTGACATGCACCCATTGTAGTTGAGACTAATTTCTGTTGCTCACGGCTAATGTTAAAACAAAATACTTAGATTATACGACTTGGTGTAAGGTATGCTTTTATTGTGAAAAAGAAAGCACCCAATTTAGTTCACAATACTGCGATTCTGAGAGGCGTTCCATGCGCATATTAGGTTGGATTGGTTTATGTAAGAAGTTTTGATTGGATGTTTTACGTCTTTTCATATCTGAAACTAGAAACAGGACATGATTAGTCTTCAATCCTTCACCGGATTTAGTTGGGCATATATGTTCAGTATATCATATGTTGAGGAATGGATTGGTAGAAGTTAGTGAATTGTATTATATTAATGGAGGGTAATAAGGTTCCCAAACTTCGTCATAGTCCTCAAATTCCCTGGCAAGCAGAAGTTTGACAACCTATATTCCTAAATGTTCAGTGGCTTAACCAATTGTAGCTGCACTTTACATTCCTAACTTTATTTTGAATCATGGCGTACTCTCTTTAGATTGCAGTAGTATATTCGTTCAATTGGTACTTGTTATATGATCACAGTTCAATGTTATCTAATTGCAAACATTCCTTCTCATTTTACTGATCTGGAAGAAATCTTGAAAGAAATTAGGACATATCAATTATGGATTGAATGAACTAGTACTCAAATCCAAGGACCCATTTTTTGTTTCCGTCAAAAGAACACAATACTCTTTTGTGTTACCAGTACTATCTTGTGTTAAAATTTCTGGATTTCTAGTTTTTTAACTTAGTATTTTTTTTTTTTAACTTTTTTTTTTTTTTCCTGACCAAAACCGCGGTTGATCCGCAACCGTCCGCAAAAATCCGCTGATCCGCGGATGAAAAAACCGCGGGTGAACGGACCGGACACGGTTTGATTTTCCAAAACCGCAACTTTTACGGATTGGTTGTGGTTGACCCCTAATCCGCAACCGTCCGTCCGTTGCACACCCCTACCAAAACACTAACCAGATAGAGATAGAGAGAGCACACAGGCCCATAACCAGCCGATGGTGGTTTTGGTGGGTATCAGTTCTAGAGAGTAGAGACCCAGGTTCTGATATCATCTTGTGGAACTGGCAATTCACCCAGGGAACTCTTGGTCCTCCTCAGGTAGGGATGGTAATTATGACCAAATAGTCAAGTGGCGTAGCAAGTGAAGTTAAGACAAGAAATTTCATTGCCATATGTCAACATTGAGGATGCAATGATTCATGTCCCATTGTCCCAAGATTCTTAGTTGGCCCATCCCAAGCAATGAATTAAGGACGCAATGACTTACGAGTTAGTCTATAACATAGCAAGTGCAGCGATGATGTTGCCAAGCGCACCATTGTAATCAGTTAGTTGGCCAAACGATGCAAGCTATGTGCGGAGTAGAGACAAGCACCAGTTTTAAGTAGGGAATGGCATGACGTTGCTCGTATGATAATGTCAAAGAGGGTTAAAGGCATGACTAGACTAACTATAGCGCAAGATGGTGCAGCTTGGCTCAGACAGACGGATATACGCTTAGTTATGCATCAGACGCATGGTAAGTAAGAGGATGGAATAGATGAAGGGTTTTGTTGAAGAAACCAGAAGGGAGGTTTTAACAAGAACATAAGTTACTGCAAAATTAGTCTAAATGAATATCCAATCACTTATATGTGTGTGAAGCCTTCGCCCTGATTATAATTATGTGTGAATCCTTCGCCCTTGTATCACCCAAAATATCTATTTGAATAAATGGAAATTACAGCCGAAATGACAGAAACGGGAATTGCAGTTTCAAGAAGGCAGTTTTGGGTTTGGTTAATTCCTTTCTCTCATTTTTGCAGGATGGATAGCTGTAGAAGCTTGGCAGCAAACAACATCATAATCAAGATTGTAATCGCAACATAGTTGAAAGCTTACACTTAATAATACCATTAAGCATACATTAAACTAGATGATTGCTGCAGCAGTGGAGGGCCGACGGAGGTGCGCTACCATTATACTTCCGCGAATTTGCGAGAATGCATGCATTATACCGGTGTGTAAATAAGTTGTATAAGCATAAATATAATGGTAATGTAGACGGCGAGTCCCTTATAAAGAAGAACGGATGCCCTCTCAATGAGTACCACTGTACCAGGGTAAATAAAAAAATGGATGCATTAAACCTGTGTGTAAATAATATACTTGTTAAAGGATAATAAATAATAGAAAAAAATGTACCACGGTAAATAAAATAAGAAAATCTACTTCAGTCGAAATCACGACCGTACACTTGGGCAAGCAACAAAGCTTCTCCTACACACGTGGAAGGTCACCAAACCAAATGTAAAAATCACACGAAAGAAGCTAATGTACGCCAATACTATCCTTTTTTGTTATTCGTTCCCACTTCATCTTCCAAATTGAGTTCTGCAACTGAAGTATTGCACCCCTACCACCTGCAAACACATAGCGGCTTTACAGGCGACTGTTGAAGTGATCGAAGGACGAAGTTTTAAGAAGATTACGATGTTAGAAGAAGGGTATAAGCTGCTTTAAGGTTAGGATTTGAAACTTTTAGTATATGTCTTCAGATTTCTTATAAATTCTTAATTAAATAAAAGCTTTTTATGAACGCCATCTTCTTCTTTGGAAACATGTGCTGCTACTGATTTTTTTTTTTTCAATCTCTGCTACTGCAATTGATCGAATTAGATCAACTAATTATTGAATTTGGAATATGGGTTTGTTGTAATTGTATGAAACTAAAGTGAAAATGGTTCTGTAATTCCAATTAATTTTGATTGGAATATGTAATTTTGATTGAAATCTGTTGAATGGTGGTATTTAAATGTGGGTCGAATATGGGTTTTTTGGTCGGACCCAATGAAGTCCGCAGCTGAACAGTTAATCTTCTTTACCCATCTATCTGCTACTGCACTTCGTTTACAGTCCGAATCATCTGATCGATTTAGAGGACTATTAGATGATCTTTGAACTGATAATATGTTTATCTGATTTTAGTTTGAGGAAGTTCGTGAAAAATTTGATTGATTATCACAAAATGAACCTAAATTTCATGAAATTAAAACCAATTTCATTTTCTTTGTACATTCTTTGTGACGGACAAATACTACATTTCTCATCACATAGAAGGCCTCCTTAACAGTCGGCCAAAAACAAACATCAGTAGAGCCAATCATTTTTTCCAAGTTGCCCAGAATTAAAAATGATGTCAGAAAGCAAGATCATTCATCATTAACATTACTAACTTATAGAGACCAATGTAGTTTACATATTACCCTAAGAAACAAAAGGAGAGCAAAAACTGAGAATTATATTTACCGGCATAAATACTAGACATTTATTCAACAGTAATGGTAGATCTCTTACATATAAGCTTCTCTAGTGATAAATCACACATGGGTATTTCTTAACAGTGGAGGAAAACAGTAATTCAGAAGTAATGGTGGTGTAAAATATCAAACATTTGAATCTGAATTTTCATCATCTGCACTGTTATTCCGCTAAGTTACCTCACCTACACAATACCAATAAAGAGTTTTAATTTGAGAGGAGAAATCATAATGCTAGTGGATGGATGATTTGTGGAGTATTGAGTTCCCATATAAAACCAAGATTTCGTTCATAACGTTAATTCGTAAAACCAAGATTTCCTTTATAAAGAGAATTTATGTTGAATGAGTTTTGAAATGGAAAGGTTGAAGAACAGATCTAGATTTTCAAATCCACATAGAAATGGAGAATGCGGCGTTTTGTTTAGTGAAGGATAGTCAAACTCACATCCTCTTTTATACTGTCATATTTCTAGCTTAAAAACCCTAACGAGCTTAAGAAGGTAACAAAATTTCCGGTAAAAATTTCACGGTAATCCAAAACAAGTAACTAGAATCTAGGTAGCAAGATGTAAGAATCCAAAGGTAAGAGTCACGGAAAACGAATCTCGGTAACCAGAATCTAAAGGAAAGAATCACGGCAAGGAAAAGAAGGAACCGAACAGTATGCAATTGCAGCATCTCAAATTCTAAGGTATTGGAACAATTGCGTTCACATTCTACTCGGAATGTCTGTATCCTATTTCACTATTGATTTCCTATTACCATTGGAATTCTTCTTGTCCTTTAATTACAAAACAAAAAAAAGACTGCTGCAAGACTTGAAAATTAAAAAGGGATATTTTGATTTTGGGTCACAACAAAGTGACCAGAGTTGCGTTTGGATCACCCCAAAATTTTAATTACAGTTTGGGTCACGAGACCGTCTTTGACCGTTAAAAGAATCTGTTAAATGTGTAAATTACCAACTAAAATTCGGATACGAAAATATTTACTAACTTTGCCATTTAAACTTTCAATTCAAAGAGAAGAGTGCTTTCTGTTGGAATTGAAGCTGTTGATGAATCGAGTACAACAGAGGAAGAAGACAAGAAGATGTATATAAATCGAGAAGAAGTTAATAGGGAAATTATTACTATCAATCGAGAAATTCTGAAATCGAGAAAATGAGGATAAAGATGCGGGGTTTGTTTCTGCCAAGAACAGTTAGATGTGATTTTGGCTGATGAATGGAGAAGATTCAAGAGTGCTTTCTGGTCCTAAATTGATAAATAAAAATGGGTTGGTTGTGGATTTGAGTTTTGTTTGGTTTTGAATTGTTTGTTCACGGCCATCAAGTGGCATCTTTGTCAAGCGAAATGGTCATAGGCAGGTGGCTAGTAGTTGTTCTTGACACTAAAAGTGGATGTGCAGATTGGATGTGTGTGAATGAATGAGTTAGATTAAATGTGTGTGCTTCTTTTAGAAGTAAAATTTTCAGGGAAGGAGAAACGGTGGGCTTGAATCACCAGTAAGCTCAAATTCGCATCACCAATAACACACGCACAAGCTGTTTGCTAAAATGCCTGAATGAGCTACTACAAAATTTTCAGGTACATCTTCTTCTTTCTGTTTGATTTGGACTGTGTTTCCGATGTGTTTCCGGATGGTAGGAAACAGTACGTGGATATGATTTCATGGGGACTTAATTAATTTGCACATTTACTCTTTTGAAGATCAAATAGTGGATTTGGAGGAGGTTGATAATTTCTATTAATTTCCTTGAATTCATATTGGTTCTAAATTATCAGTGTATAGATGTATCACATGGAATATAAAAAATGTTAGGAAAGAGTTGTCTCAAGCATCTAGTAAAAATTTGGAAGCCTTGATTCTAACCATCTCTGCTGCTGATATCGATTTTGTTTTTTTATAACATCCTTTCCCAGCTAAAGTCTTGCTCAAATCTTAACTGATTATCTTGTAATTGCTTTCATTTGCATCTGTAAGTATATTGGGTATTGGTACTGGTGGTCCTCAGGTGATTGTGCAGGTGGTGGTGGTGGTGTCGCTTAAGAGGAAGTAGGTAGAGGTGGTGTTGGTTGTGCTAGAGGTGGTGATGGTTGTGTTAACGTGCAACTAACGGAGTTGGATAAATTAAAATTAAATTTGAAAAATAAATATTTAACTAACGGTCAAGACTGTCTCATGACCCAAACTCTAATTAAAATTTTGGGGTGATCCAAACACAACTCTGATCACTTTATTGTGACCCAAAGTCAAAATATCCCAATTAAAAACTATCGAATAATTTCACGGAGTTCTTGCGAGCTAAGTCCATATCGACTTAAATGCAACGTGAACTCAACCATAATGCTATTAGATGGTGGCATGTCTGCTACGGGTAACCAAGACTGTCTGCTTCTTATTACTACTTTCTGTCTTTTTGTTTTTCTTGTTGGACGGAATTTAACCAATACTTGTTTTTCTTGTCGGCCGACCAAAGGGAGGCCTTCTATATGATCAAAAAAATGCAGATTGTCAGACACAACAAATTAAAATCACCATTGTCGATTTACCAATTTCAGAAAATTGAGACTATGTTTCAGGTAATTGATCATAAATTTCGATCACATATGATCAAACAATCAGATTTAAAGTTCAAAGAGAATCGAATAATCCATTAAATCGACCAGAATCAATCGATTTCAGGATCCGTTTCCTTAAAAAAAATCAGTTATACATTTCAAATCCATTTGAACTGAAGGAATCATTCAAAGATAAATCAAGTTCATTTTAATACACAAACAACATATTAGTTCATATTTAAGTGATTGAAACTTTTAGTTGTTTCAATTCGAACAAATTCAAGCTTTTAAACAGAATTTTATGGGTACTGGAAAAAACCGAGTATCATCTGTGAAGAAGACGACATGTTATTGGTTCGGTCTAACACACCGTTATGGATACCCGATCCGATCCGGCACATATTTACGAAACAAATTGACACGGCCCATAGTTACGAAACAAAAAAACACTCAGCAGAGTTTTTATTTTTGTTCCGGACAAGTATCCTGTATCCCACTCCAAACCAGCTTCTTTTTTCCTTGCAATTTTCAGATTAAAGAAAACAACAACAATTATTGCCTGGTTCTTATCTTTGAAAACTTTAATTCATATCAAATTTCCACTAAGGTAAGTTCTTGTTTCTATTTTGGTTTTTATCCAACCTAAAACTTTCAATTGCTATACAGATGATCATGTTTAGTTTTTTACAGGGATTATATCATACAGTTATAAAGGTGATCTTGTGTAGTTTACTTTCAGGGATTATCATTCGATAACCGTAATTCATGAACTCATGATTACGGATAAATGTGCAATACTTAACAAGTTTGTATGATGCTCAATGGTTGTTTGATAAAATGCCATAAAGAAGTTCCTTCAAATTGAAAGATGTTTTAGGATTTTAAAGAGGTTTTGATGCTTGGGTTTTGCTTATATACAATTTTAGAGTAATGGATCCTCATAATGATTTTTATTTATGGTTTAAAAAATCAATTGTATTTTGCAAATCTTGATGGAGTGTGCTTGTGGTAACTTGATGGAGTGCGCTTGTGATGTGTAATAAAAGTCAGATTGTCGCAATTTATACAAGGAGGATGAATTGAAGGTAAGGTGTCATATTTCTTACTGAGAGAGGGTTTTGAAGTTCATTACACATAGGAAGAAGCTATATACAGACAATGGAAAATATTTTTGAAATAACTTTGGCATTGTGTCTGGCTGCAGCAAGTGGTGAGGCTATCAATTGGACAAGTGCTTACTGTGATTTGAAGGAGAAAAATTCCTCACTTAGATATTTGGTTGGATGCTGTTGTTGGTTTGGGTTTGAATGTGAAAGGATAGGTAGTATCTCTGGACCACTTACTGAACTAAGGACATTTTGTTTTGAAATGTAAATGTATTTTTTATACTATTCTAATCAGTTAAAGGGGTGTTGCAGCACCAGGACAAGAGGTGTTGACTTATGCTTTTTAGCTGGTCTGGTCACCAGCTTCTAGCTCAAGAACAAGAAGAATTTCTAGATTGAACTTTGTTGGCTATTTAGCAACATTGGATGGATTCATTTCACTTTTAAATGGAAATCCCTGAAGAAAGGTAAACCAAATTCCATCCACATTGTGAAGGCATAATGAAATATTACGAGCTCCACTTGGGACCTTTAATGCTTCAGCGTCAACCTCAAGTACAAGAAAGAAACTAAGAACGTCTCGTCTAAGGCGTCTTGATTATGATCCTATTAGATTGCCAAGATCACCTGAGGTACGAGCTGCACTTCGAGCTTTTAATGCTGCACGTAAGAAAGCTATGCGAAATCAAAATCGTATTTCAGAACCAGTTCTACATCTCACTGCGAGTAATGCACTACGACTCAGAAAAAGACGTGAATCACGTACAATGGAACAAAGGATTCTAGAACGCTCTAATAATACCTTGCAGCAAAGAAGGTTGCGTGGTAGATTATCGCAGTTGAGTAGAAGACCAACTCCAAATTTAAACGCACAGCATTTCAGAAAAGCTATAAATGGATTAGAGTGGGGTTGGTGTTTAGAATGCAACACAAAGTTCCCCGACATATCAGCTAGAGGACTTTGCAATTTCTGCAAAAAAGACAAGGAGAAACACCCCGAATGTTCATTGTTCAGTGCAAGAAATTTGATGGATCCATGCAGGGTACCAATTGAGTTGTCACGGTTAACAAATCTTGAGAGTTTGCTTATAGCACGTGTGCACCCGGTGATGTCAGTATATAGAGTTAAAGGCCAACAGTACAAATACGGGGGAAATGTCATTAATTTTGTACAAGATGTTAATGTCATTGCTAGTGTTCTTCCACACAAACCGAAAGATTTGTCTGCAGTTTTGGTTATAAAGAGAACCGGAATGAATTCAACCAAAGAGTTTGTTGTCCGACGAGAATATGTACGGGAAGCTCTATTGTGGCTGGAATAAAATCATACATATTACCATGGTATATCTATCAGTCTTGGCAACATCAATTAATTACCTGAGAATGGAATTCCCGATGACCTTCCAGGTATGGGTGAAAATGAAGACCAACAAAGAAACGATAGTCTCTTCGTGGAACAAAGCAATGAGGACGGGTACGATGGACCTCCGGAGTTGCAAGACCAGAGTTTTCATATAAATGATTTTGAAACTGTTGGCACAATTGGAGCGATCGTACAACCAGATCAACAAAGCTGTATCATAAGAGCTTTGGATATCGCCGAGGCAGATCAAACCATTGTAGACATGCCGTTTACAGGTGAGATTAATATATTTCTCTAGTTGGTTCTTAACAAACTTACCGTGCTGACATGAACACTTTTAACTTAATCATATTTTTGTAGCTTGTTTTACGGTCTCTGTCAGTTGATGTCCCAACTTCAATACCACCATAAAAAATCAAATCAGCTAACCAGATTAGTTAAACAAACATCAACCTACACATGACATACTTTTTTATCATAATTTATTAGTTAAGGAATTGAAAATACCTCTCCGACGGCAAGTAATGGAATCTTAAATAGTTTATTGAAACACGCCAATAAAGGGAAAAGGGTGTAACACAGTTTCGTACTTTCATAATGTTTTGTATATCTTTTATTATTCATATCAAAAGCTAATTTTTTCGATGTTCTTTAACTTCTTTTTTTATCTCTGAAACTTGTCATCAAGTCTTAGTATATATTGTGCTTGTTTACAGGTGAAGTTATCGATGAGTTTACAACAAAAGGTTATATCACCATGGCGTTCCCGACTCTATTTCCTCATGGTACGGCTGATTTACGACAATTGAGGCCTAGAGAAGTCCATGAACGCCAGTATTTTCAATACCTAATGAAATACAAGGATGGGCGCTTCGCACGGGACTCGAGATTCAGGTATTTTGCACTAAACTCATTGACTAGGTGGCGTGCATTGTCTTTAGGATCTGTTTATGTCAACAACAATCCGCAAGATGGTAATCTTTCGATTGAAAGAATTCGAGAAATGGTCTTATCAGGGGATACCAGGTTAGCTTCTCGTGTATCTTATTGCGCACAGCAAATTCGTGGAACCAGAGCTTACTGGTACAGCAGATTAAAGGAACTTATAGCAATGGTGAAACAATTAGGGCCACCTACTCTGTTCTTCACACTTAGTGCATCTGACTTACAATGGCCTGAGCTATATGCACTTCTTGACCCTGACAACATATTGGAAACTCTAGATCCAACAGAAAAGAGGCGAGAAAAGGCAAGACTCCTAAATGAGAATCCAATGATTGCTTTGTGGTTTTTTCAGAAAAGGGTGCAAATATTTTTCAAAGAGTATCTGAAAAAGGAGTTTGATGTGGTTGATCATTGGTATATATTTGAGTGGCAAAACCGAGGAAGCGGTCATGTCCATGGATTTTTGTGGATGAAGGATAAACCAAATGTTTCCAATATTGCAACGGATGAGCAGGTACGCTGTTTAATTTGCCAAAACTTTGACAACATAATATGCACCATAAATCCAAACCCATCCTTCTTCACGGACATGCAAAATCATCCTTGTGCGAAGAAAATCTCTTTGGAATCTAATTTAGATGATGTCGACGATGACTATGCATTTCTTGTTAATTGTGTTATGCGGCATTCTAGATTTGGAAATGCATCGTCATCATCTAAATTAGATTCCAAAGAAAATCTCTTTGGAATCTAATTTAGATGATGACGACGATGACTATGCATTTCTTGTTAATTGTGTTATGCGGCATTCTAGATGTGGAAACTATTGTTTGAGGAAAAGCAAGACAAATGGGCAACAAGTGTGCCGGTTTAAATTTCCAATGGAGATTCTATTTGAATCTAAAATTGTAGAGGAGCCACCCAACAATAATATGTATCGGTTTATGGGAAGAAGAAATGATCCATTGGTAAATTCTCATAATCGATCCGTTTTGCAAACTTGGCGGGCGAACATAGATTGGTCAGGTGTGATTACCACTGAGTCTGCTGTTCATTACATTGCCAAATATGCTGCAAAGTCTGAATCGGCATCAAAGAATTTCACTGAGATTATGGATGGAATTATAAATGATGAAAGGAGACCATGTCGTGATTCAACTACAGCCATAAAACGATTGTTGATCAAAAATGCATCGGAAAGAGACATATCTGCACAGGAGGTTTGTCATTTATTAATGAGTTATCACTTGATTGATTCATCAAGGAGATTTGTCCTTCTGAACTTGAGTGAGAATAGATTATTCAACTCGCAATTGCGTCGGAGACGAAATGATGATGACGAAGAACGACGAGAAACAGACCCCAGCTTCTTTGGAAGATATTTGGAAAGACCGGAAACTTTCCAAGACATCCCACTTATTGAAATGGCAAAGAAACACTACTACGCTCGAAAAAGATGGTGCACATTCAAGGTTGAGGCTGTAGTTAGGGTTTTACCTGAATTGGGAGGTAATATCATGCCACATACTGAAAAATGGGAATCATTTTGCCGACAACAAGTGTTGTTAAATAGTTGTTACAGAAGTATCGAAGAAGCGCAGCGAGGTTTCAATTTGTGGTCTGAATGTTATGCCAATATTTCTCGTGGTATTGAAAATGAACCTATCCATATTGGCACGATTGATGATGATTTTGAAGATCAAAGTGATCCAGAAGAGGTACCACTTGAGGATTGGATGATGTTATCAGCAATGGCTCCCAATGTGACACCGATATGTGACATTGAACTTGGATCACAGACTTGCGATCTGATACATAATTGGTCTGAAGCTTGGAGTAATTACTCATCCATAGACGATGACAAAATATTTGTACACACATTAGGACAAGCAGATCAAGAGGAAAGTGTAGAATATGTACCTACCCGTTTAGATGTTCCTCTTAGTTCTTTGTCTCCACAACAAAAAGCAGCACATGATATGGTTTTACAGTCAATGAGAGTAGGTTCTACCATACGTTTGATTATTAGTGTAGGAGCAGGAACAGTTAAGTCCACTCTTATCAATGCTGTTGTCCATTCTACAAGAGAATTGTTTCAAAACATCAAAGCTGTTAGGGTCATGGCACCAACTGGTGTACATGCTTTTAACATCGGTGGTGCAACTATCCATCATGAACTTGCTATATCGTTGGATAAAGACCAATCATACAAAAGTTTGGACCATGTACAATGTGGGCACATGCAAAAGGATTTTAAAGATACCAAACTTATTGTGATCGACGAGTACAGTATGATTGGCAGAAAGATGTTTGCAAATATTGATCTTCGATGTAGAGATATTTTCGCAAACAATGAGCCTTTTGGAAATGCTTCTATTGTGCTTGTTGGAGATATGCGTCAATTGCCACCTGTTTTTGACACTCCATTGTATGTTCAAGGAGGGAAAAGTACTCTTCAACTTTATGGTTCCATATCTTATTCTTTGTTTGATAGTTGTGTCCGACTTGAAGAAGTATTCCGACAGTCAGGAGATGAAGAGTTAGCTTTTAGAGATGCATTACTACGACTCAGTGATGGAAAGTCTACTCTTACAGATTGGGAATTGTTTAGCGCTAGAGATTATTCATTGTTGACAATCGAGGAACAAAACAAGTTCAAGCATGCTCTTCGTTTATTTCCTACCAAGTCCGGTGCATCCAGATACAACCATGAACGCCTCAAGGAGCTTGGGAATCCGGTTGCAAGAATCATATCGAAGAATAATTGTGAAACAGCTAAGATTGCAAAGTCCGATAAAGCTAAAGGATTACAAGAAATTTTGTTATTATCAAAGGGATCGAGGGTGATGTTGAGAAAGAACCTATCAACAAAATACGTTTTGGTTAATGGCTCTAGAGGAGTGGTGGTGGATATTGTGTATAAAAATGGAGAGAAGCCTCCTACTGATATGCCTATCGTTGTTATGGTAGACTTCGATAAGTACACGGTCCTAAATTATATCCAGGATCAAATGTGATTCCAATTACAACGCAAACAACAAATTGGATATCAGCATCAGGAGTCACATGTCAAAGAATTCAGTTTCCGCTTATTTTGTGTTGGGCAATCACGGTCCACAAAAGTCAAGGATTGACTCTTGACCAGGCGGTGGTGGATATAAGACCGAGAAAGAGTATCGGTTTGACATTCGTGGCATTGTCAAGGACAAGAAAAGTTTGACATTCGTGGCATTGTCAAGGACAAGAAAGCTACGAGACCTTGCGTTCAGTCCCATGTTCACTTTCGAAAGAATCGCAAGAATTAGTACATGCCATGGCCTTTCATTAAGACGCAAAGAAGAAGAGCGATTGAGAGAGTTATCAAATGCAACATTATAGTATATCTAAGGTCATTTCTCTCACTGTATTTTCTTTTGTTACACTTATATTATTGATGATTTGATGGCTCCATTTCAAAAGATTGATGTCTCCATTTTATCACTTTGATTATTTTTATTTTTTTACGAGTATTTTAAGAGTTGAAACATTTTGAAGTCTATTTAATAAAAATAAATGGATAATCTATAGAAACTCGCAAAAAAAGATCAGTTATTTTTATATTGCCACACTTTTGTTTCTTGGTCGGCCCACACTGCTGTAGCTGTAATCTACTTGGACTTAATTACTTGTGAAGACAAGTAAGGAATATGCCAATCTTACATCGATTCTTAATTAGCTTCATAAGCACAACAATGTTAAAATTAAGGAAGCAATTTATGTGATTGATGGATACAGAAAAACGTACAGCATTTTGATACATCAATAGATCAAGCCAAAATAGAAATAAAAATCCAAACCCAAAATCGAATCGCAATTTCAGTATATGTACAAGCCAAGACTAAACTGCATACAAAAAATTCAATCAGATATTTATACATTAAATGCAGAAGAGAAAAGGAAAGCTAAATACTCCAAATTAGAATTAAATTTTATGAGGAAACAATAATCAGAATTTATCATTGTCTTGTACATCAAGATCGCATTGCAAAGAACTACCTCCTTTGATCCACATGTAACCTTATTTAGTGTTGAGAGGACAAATCATTGTGTGAAATTGAGGATTAAACTCAAACGACGAAGAAGAATTGTTTTTGGATGATCATAGATAGAAAGAGAGAGATGGATTGTTGTGGAGACGGCAGAGTAGTGTTTTTCCCTAGAAGAAAAAAAAACCATCACTTGTGTTTATATAGTGGTAGTGGATAAACCCTAATAAGCCTGTCCCTAAAATAGGGCCTTTCCGAAAACGTCAAGCCCAACTTTGGCTAACCTTGTCTAACTTAAGCCCCTTTGGTTGACCATCAGACTTGACAAGAAATTCCTTATTACATTCTTCTCAATATATTTTATACACACGCTTAGGACCCATAAACAAAGAAAAGTAGTAGCTAGTATATAGGAATACTTTGGTTAACCAGAATAAGTGGTAGGAATAAGAGCACTAGAGCAGTCTATAATCTCAGCAAGGTCTTGCAAATAATGAACCTCGCTCGCTCCAAACAAATTAGTAGATTACTCTTAAAAAAAAAAAAAAATATTGTCTTGAAACGCTTAGAATGGCCGTTTTAGCATCTGCAATCAAGCACGACCCTAATTATCTAAGTAAACATCAACTTAACTGTTGTAAGGAAACAAGTAACTTCAAGTTGTACTGGTATTGCGATAATGAAGAGTCTGATCCTCTAAATTATAGAGCTCATCTAAAAAAATTGGCTAAATTGACGGACTCAACAACAACAAGCAATGGCCGCAGTCCACAAGTAATAAATTAGCGATGGAAAAAACAAATAATATAGACAGAAATTAAATCACTACTTGAATACTAGAACATCATCAAGATTCTAGGAAATTAAAGAAGATCTCTAGCACTTATGAGTTATACTAGATTACCGCGCGCGGTGGGGGCCGACCGAAAAGAAAGAAAGACGCAACTAAAAACCAGCACAAGTAATACCACCCGCGAAAAATAAAGTAATAAGAAAACACAACATACCTATTTAAAGAAGAAAAACTGAGAAAATTTGAAAGACGAAAAACTTATCCAAGAATTAATGTTGGAGGATTCCATTTCTTCTCAATCCATTAACAGTTTGCATTAGGCAGAGACGGTTAGCAAAGATATAAATTCTTGTTATAGGTGCGCAGCATTTAAGAGTTCATTAGTGCTTCCGGCCATTACAATGGTGCACACTCAAGGAATTAATGTTCATTAGTGTTTTCGAAGAGAACCGGTAATTCCATCTCCCCCATTTTGAAACTTGGTTTCGCCACTGTGCTATTCTATAGATTTGCAGGGTATAGAGGAACAGAAATAGGTAAAGGACGGTAAAGCCAGGTAAAAAAAATGCACCTGATATTTAGTAAAGCACCTCCTAATAGCTCGAGTCTTCTTGATCTTCTTTGCATCTTCCAAGTGCAGACTTCAACTTATGAGAAATCACAGCAAGCACTTGTGTGATTAGTATAGCCTAACCACCTTGCTGCATCCAAACATATAACAACCATAAATACAGAAATCATTATAACAAGTTACTTCACCTATCTTCCATTTTGTGTATGTATAGAGGTTTCTATGTGTAATTAATGAGCTTCAATAAACCATAAATACAGAAATCATTATGCCTACAAACAAAACCCACTAATCAAAATCCCTTTAGGATCCTTAAACTCCAACAAATTTCAAGGCACTTCTATAAGGCATTTTATCAAATAGGTGTTGAGCATTGTAAGATGAAATTATACTAAGATGTATACAAAAACAATTACTTTCTAATGCCATATTAAGAGTATCCCTAATTTTACTTCAACTTCTTTTGGTTTTGTTCAAATCACTAGAACATAATAAGTACTTAAGAACAGATAAATCACAATAGGAAAATCTAAGGGACCTCATGGTTTGCTTCTTCTATTGCAGACCTCTCTTTCTCAGAAATCACAAAAATTACTTGCTTAATTGATACCTTGGCCACCTTGCTGCATCCAAATACACACTACAAAAAATCATTTCACCAATCTTTCAATCTGTCTGTATAGAGCTTCCTATGTGTAACGAGCTTCAAAAATCCATAAAAAAATGAATTATTATGAGACCCCATTACTATAAAACAACATATAAACAAAACCCACCAACCAAAATACCATTTGGATCCTTCAACAACTATCAATTTCAAGGCACTTCTGTAAGGCATTTTATCAAACAATGGTTCAACATTGTACTAGATTAACATTCTCGAAAATAAATCAGATAAACTATAACCTAGAATGAATATCCCAAAAAAATAGTTCATGAATCATGATTGTTACATCGATAACCTCTGCAAACAACTAAAGATAATCAATTATAGTTACATAAAGTTTTAGTTAGGATATACGAAAGAGGAAGTATAAACACAAAACAAAACAGAGCTTTGATAAACGAAATTGTTTTAAAGACAAGACACCAACCACGAAACAGCTTGAATCACTGAAATTCTGTAGGAGGAAGAAGCTTGTAAATTTTCAAAAAAAATTAACTTATTTTTTTTTTTGAAGCACTGTACACAGTTGTTTTTATATCAGGCAGTTGGTGCTGATAACTGGGTCGGGTGAAAAAACTGGATCCATTACCCGTCATCTTCTAAGCCGCGAAAGTCCGAATCAATATAAAGTTGCTTTGTTTCTTCAGGAAGAAACAAGTTCGTCAAACCATAAATTTTGTCGGATCCGAATGAATAAAAGGATTGAATCTCTGAATAGAGGCCCATATCGTTGTTCTTGAATTAAATTGAAGTAAAATCTGGTGTTTTTGTGTATATGACTGCAGACTGCCATTTTTTCCTGTGTGCTTTGTATGAACATAAACAGAAATCGATGGATTATGATCGATGTAATGGTTATGTGGGAACTATTTTAAGATTTTATTTGTCAATTTGACTTTGTTTTATCGTAATCCATGATCAATTTTAGGAATAGTCTCGATCAGGTTCTCAAATTCTAGAAATTAAGTTTTTCTTTTCTCTTTTTTGTACATAAATTCGTGACGGACTAAACTGCACTAAGTCGTCACATATAAGGACTCCCTTCGGTCATCCAATAAATGGGCATTTACAATGTCATTTGTAAACAAGCAAGAATCAATTCAATCAATATAAGAGAAATTTCATAAACTAAGTCTTGCTTCACCACCTTCACTAATAGAGTTCTAGGAGCTCTATACGAGCAACACCTCTATGCTCGTGTATCTCCTTAAATATTATTCGAGTGTCCCAAATTTCTAACACTGATCACACAAAGTCAAGAAGGAAATACTGAAAGTTAAAGGCAACCGACATTTCAATTTTTATGTACGCAATTTTAGATCATCCCAGAGGTTTTGGAGTACATGAAATTTGCTAGTCAAGCATGGAATGCCCACTTGGGGATAATGCATCACCGAGAATTCATAACATCAGGGAAGGGTTGCCAGAGTCGTGGGACTGTTGAGGATAATAGTCCCACACTGTTAATGTCCCCTTAATAAACTTAAAATATAATCCTTAGGGCCTCTCCACTCATTGCCAATTGGTTTTGAGTTGGATGCCCACAGATTTTAATTTGGTATCAGAGCTAGGCCCGTGTGTGAGTAGGCCCAACGGTCACCACACAATGTAGGTCCACGTGTTAGACCCAACGAGGCTACACGTGAGGGGGCGTGTTGAGGATAATAGTCCCACACTGTTAATGTCCCCTTAATAAACTTAAAATATAATCCTTAGGGCCTCTCCACTCACTGCCAATTGGTTTTGAGTTGGATGCCCGCAGACTTTAATTGGGACAATGCTGAAAAGAAACATTTTAGATAGCAGCATTTTCAAACTCAACAAGAAGCAGGTCTTATCGCAGTATACTCTCAGTGCTAAATCATAACGGAAGTTTGAAAAGGCGATGAGCATCATCAACATTTCAATTTCCATCTCTTCAGTTTTTTAACATCCCAGAGTTTTATATGAACCATGAAATTTGTCAGTGAAGATATATATATAAGCCAGTCAAGGAATACGCTAATCTTACATTGATTGTTAGCTTTATACATACACCAATGTAAAAATGAAATCAGATTAAAGAAGCAATTTATGTGATTGATGGATATAGGAAAATATACAGCGTTTTGATACATCAATATATTGAGCCTAAATGGAAATAAAAAGCCCAACTCAAAGAACAAGAAACATTATATCTATTGCTTGCATTGGTTCAAAACCAAAAACTTCAACCATCGACTTAGTATTGAGAGGAGAAATCATTGTTCCAAAATTAAGGATGATTGTGTCTCCTCCATGCTATGTGTAAAGGTTCCGACATAAATCCAACATTCAATTCATAACGCATTCTTCTTGGAGATCAGATTTAGTTTACTTTAGAGGGGATGTGGATGTTGGACGATAGAAATTAGATTTAGTTCCGGGAGAGATGTGGAAACGGAGCTATTTGATTCTGGATTGAGTAGTCTAGAGTCCTTATAAGTACGTTTTGGTGTTTGCCCTAAAGTGAAAGTAAGGTCATCTTTTGTGTTATATTGTAGTAAACCCTAAGCCCATCCTTACCACTCGAGCCCGTTTGCTATTGTTTCCCACAGACTTAACTTCTCAAGTGGACGTTTTTTTCAAAGAATTTTGGTTGACATCAAAACTATGAAAACCTCAAGGAATAACCATGCGCAACAGTGCCAGTAGAATGGTGCAGGAAACTCGACTAGTAACTTCTCTAAGGCCCCTTCCTATGGCAACTGGCTAAATCCTTCATTTGCCATGCCAGCTGGCCTGGCAAACTGGCCGCGCCACTAAGGTAAAAACTATTAACGATTTAGTCTCCACCTACTGGTCGAGACTACACCGGTAGCGGTCACTCAGAGACCGGTAGGTGTACATTACACCGACAACGGTTTAGTCTCAACCGTTAGGTTGATTTGAAACCTCCAACGGCTCTTTCTCCACCGTTATAAAAGGGCCAAAAATCACACTAAAAATTACAACAAATTTTTTACACAAAAATTTCTATCTTTCTATCTTATTATCTTTCAAAATGGCAAAGTTTGAATCCCAACTTGACTTGGCTACCCAACTAGATTTTTCTGGAGTGGTGCTTGAATCGGCCCTTAATAAGATATGTGAAGGTTATAAAGAAATAGGTAAAAATCAAAGAAGTCTACAAGTTTTGGATATTAATCAAATCAAACCTACAAATAGAAGACCAAGAAAAGTTCAAGGGAATAAAAATGTTCAAGGGAAGGAGAATTTGAAGGCAAAGAAGAAGATAAACAAAGGAGACTCCGTTCATGAGCGTATTGATTGGAAGTTTGGTGAAATGAAAAAGATAAACAAGATAAAGAATATCATCCCTAATTTTTAATTTTAGAGTCTTTATTGTAAGTTATGTCATTATCTAGATGAATGAAAGAGGCACTAATGTAAATTAAAATTTTTACTTTTAATGAAAGCTGAACTAGTTTTATATTAAAATAAAATACAAATTTTTATAGCTGATTAAATTAACCGAACGATTTAATAATATCTTAAAATTAAAATTTGATACAAATGATAGATGTATCATATTTGGGCAGCTAATCTAAACTGATCATATTTGGGCAACACCCTCAAGATAAGATAACAACCATCAAATTGAAAATCTTTTCCCACTCTGTTGCGCCATTCGAGCCGACACATTTGCTCCACATCAAATGCGGTTTGACCATTTTGTCGGTTTAGATAGCCTTCAGTTAGTGTAGCAACAAACAACTTCACCTCCCTGCTGATTTCTCGGAAGCATTCACAACATTCATTTGCATCTCGATTATTCAGGTTCATTGTATCTTCTTGAAATCTATGAAATATACGACTCCATACAGTCTCTTGATGTTGATGTTGTTCAGCAATGACCATATCTTGCATAACAAAAACATAATGCCTGAAAATGGATTCATCTTCAGTTGTGTTAAATTTGCGAGCTCGAGATCGAACTGACATGTTGGATTTGATGAGCGAAAGAATGGAGATTAAAGAAATGGTGTGAATTGAAGTGAAATTTGATATCGTATTTATAGGATGAAGAAATTATGACCGTTGGATGAGATGATACTACCGGTTTAGTATGGACCGCTGCCGGTGTAGTTTACACCGAACGGTGTCAAACAGACCTACCGGTCTAGTCTCGACCGGTAGGTAGAAACTCCACCTGGACTGGAAAAGTGGCAA
The DNA here is from genome assembly GCA_023529315.1 of Papaver bracteatum. Classification (NCBI taxonomy): domain Eukaryota; kingdom Viridiplantae; phylum Streptophyta; class Magnoliopsida; order Ranunculales; family Papaveraceae; genus Papaver; species Papaver bracteatum. The sequence continues at coordinate 545,137 of JAJJWX010004858.1, read as the reverse complement.
ATTTACCACTTTACCAGTCCAGTTTGCCACTTTGCCCCCTCCATAGTTGGTGCTTAGGTGGCAAATCTATTGATTTGCCACACCCATAGGAAGGGGCCTAAGAACATATTTAACCATAATAATAATATAGCAGAACTTGTATAAGATGTATACAATGTATACGCTTTCTGGGGTTTGGCTCCTGCTGTAGATGGCTATCTTTTGACCAAGCGTAACATGTATTAGGAAAAGTCATGTAATAGTCAAGTCTTATTGACTTGACTCTGTCAGATGTATAAATACCTCCTCCCTGTACTTGTACATCTGACAAAGTCAAGTCAATAAGACTTGACTGTTACTGGACTTTTCCTAATAACATGGCCAATTCATAATTAGGATCCAAAACGATCTTGGGATTTCTTGTATCTCTGTTTTAATAACTTCAAATATGAATTATGGACTTATGGATGGGGATACGGTTTTAATCCAACTCATTACTTCATCTCCTTTACCCGCGACCTGATCTGAAATCTCTGCAAATTTTCCTTGCATCTCTGTTTTTTATAGATTTGAATTTCTTCGAGGAAACTTTATAAGAGGTAAAGTTCCTTAAATTTGTACTAAGTATTGTTTCTATGTATCGAATTGAGGCGTAAATTAAGGATTGAATTTATGTTTTTTTTTCTTATAAATTTTAATTTAATGAAAAATATAGTGAAATTGGTCGATTCCGGTCGAACCAATGGAGTTTTTGATGAACTCTGAACATATAATTTATCTGTTTGATTATACTTGATGGAAATCTGTTATAAATTTGAGGACTCTAAACATCATCGAGGCAATTGATTTCTAAAATTTTAGACTAGTGGATAAAAACATTAGCGCCTTTCTGCACAAAGAAAAAGTCAATGGTCAGCCCTTGCACTCTCTATAATCTCTTGGAAATCACTTGAAAAAAAGTGTAAAAATTGAGAGTAGTATGATCAAGTAAAGTTACATTTGTTTTGAGAGGAAGTATCATGCTGCTGCAGTGAGATCTAAATACAATTTTTCTAGTATCTCTACCACCTCCACATTCCCATACAAACTCCTATCCAAATGAAGACCCGTTTGTGTTTTTTGCTGCCTCTAATTCACCAAAAAAAAAATACAGTTTTTTGGTTAAATAAGCCATGGAATTGAATTCCTGGGTGTAATGGACTTGTAAAACATTGCTGTCGCTCAAAAAGACCAAAATCCAAAAATATTTTTCTATTATCCAAATTTGGATATTTCACCCATATTCTACAACTGATTTTATGTCCCGTGTACATCAATACCCTTCTCTATAATATATGTTCTTCGTGCAACAGAGAGAAACGGATATTCAAATCTGTAAAACATGCTCCAGTTTAATCAACGAGTTCCAATTTTTTGATCCAATCGATGATCAACTTCCAAGATCGGGAGATTATTTCGACGGTGACTCAGTGGTGACTCAATTCCTTTTTGTGGTGTGATGGCGATTGCGATGAATTCTGATGCAGTTCAACAAGATGAAGGTGGATGGGAAATCTTCAGAAGCAAGAAGGAAATGAGAGCTAGCAAAGGGCGTTCTTTTCTCAACAAAAAAGGGTTATGCTGTTGGATTGAGGCAAAGGGTTTTTCGATCACCAAGGGTTTTGGGAGTAAGTCTGGTAAGTTCCAATTAATTGAATCAAAGGGAGATAGATTTTCCACTCTTTGGATTAATCAAAAAGGGTTATCTTGGTTCCGTAATGGCCTAAAAGCAGAAATTAAGAAGGTATGGAGTAAAGCTCAATCTTGGAAGTTTAATGACTCGGATGAGTGGCTGATTTCTCCAAGGGGGAAAAATTCTGGTGGAGAATTTATCAAACTCTCAGGTCCTAATTCCTGGGGAAATACTGTGGATATTTATGTTCCTTCTGGTAAAGATGGCGATGGCTGGAATCAAATAATTACAATTATTGATCAACTCATTAAACCGGTAGAGAAGCCATTATCTGATGTTGCAATCCCTTTGCATACTAAAAATCCTGTTTGGGTTGTTAATCCTAAATCTGTTTGGGGAAAATCTAAATCTTTTGCCAGTGATACTGCCTCTTCAAGTAAACCTCCAGTTGAGGATATAAAATGGAATCATATGATTGTGTTGTCGGCTAATGTGGAGATGGTTTCATGGCATGAAGTTGGTAAACATTTGGGTTCTTGTTTAAATAAAAAGGAGGAATTTTATCTTCAACCGTTTTCAAATTCTAAGGCTATGTTCTTGGTTCCCAATGTTTCGATGAGTTCTCGCTGTTGTTGGTTGAATGAATGGTTAAAGCTATCTGGTGAAATTGAAGTTGGTGATGTTGTCTATGGTTGATTGTGATGAACATGGAGAAATCGATGTGTGATTAGTAGTATAAACCTAGATTTATCCCCGAAATACACGTGATGCACCCGAGTGCATGATGTGTATTCTTTACAGAAAATAGGTTTTGCCTAGGTGCACATGGTTGCATAATGTATTTTTTTTTTATGATTCTTACATGAAAAATATTTTTGGCTAGTTGCACCTGGGTGCATAATGCATATTCTTATTTAAAATAAATTGTGGCCAAATTGCACATGGGTACATAATGTATCCTCGGTCTTGATTGAAATAAAATTTTGGCCAGGTTGCACCTGGGTGCATAATGCATATTGTTATAGAAAATAGGTTTTGACCAGGTGCACCTGGGTGCATAATGCACATTTTTACAGGAAATAAATTTTGGCCAGGTTGTACCTAGGTGCATAATGTATATTCCTATAAAAAATAAATTTTGGCCAAGTTTTTTTTCGAGAAGAAATTTTGGCCAAGTTGCACCTGGGTGCATAGTGCAAATTTTTATAGGAAATAACTTTTGGTCAAGTTGTACCTGGGTGCATAATGTATCCTCGGTCTGGCTTAAAATAATTTTTTTTTTTTTGAATTTCATATCAACAATGGATCTTGTTTCGTAGAGAATTTCGAGTCCTTTTCAAAAATATAAATTTTATTGAAACCCAACTTATATTTCGAAAGTTAAGACATTTCTCGCGATTAATTTTAATTAAAGAGAGAGAAATTAAATAGGAGATGGAAAAGAATAAGAAAAAGAATAAAATCTAAAGCAAAGTATATATGGCTAATATTTTCCATATCTTTTTCACCCAGACCTATATTTTAAAAGTCTATTTCTCCCATGTATATATGGCCTATGGTCATATGACCCATTTAAGCTACGGAGTAGAAGTGGGAATAATTTTAGACTAGTAGTGAAGATGTGCATACAGAGATGAGATTTTGTAACTGGATAAGGTGAGTCCCAAAGTTTGCACCAGGGTAAATTAAGTTACTTTGATGCATGAGTTAAATGTACAACCTGCAAAATGTACTATTTGCAACAAACTTTTATCTCTTGTTGTTTCAAAGCGGGCCTAGCTGATGGTGAAGAGGACTAGGTATTCGGTTCAATAATTCACCAGAACTTATTATGACTGCATATTGAGTGATATGGGTTTCTTGTACTGTGTTCAATTACAATCCCTGAGTGGAATATTGAGTGATTTAAGGTTGTAAAAATTAGATGTTTGTATAAATGGCTGAGTGAAATGTACTGTTCACCAAATTAACCAGTATTCAAATAAAAAATCCGTCCTTTTAAAAAAAAAAAACCGAATCATCAAATACCAAATACCAAAAAAAAAATATCAGTAAGTAGTCCCCTCCATTTTTTAGTGTAGACATCCCTCCATTTTTTAGGGTAACATTTCTATCACAAAGTAGTCCCTTCCATTTTTTAGTAGTTCCCAAAAAATGGTTCTAAATAAGGTCCAAAATCCTGTCTCACCTAACTGATATCGCAGCAGTATTATAACCGGGCTTGTACAGTAGTTTGCAATCAAAAATATCCATTGGATTCGTCCAAAGACAATTTAGTAAATCACAAAAATTCTCCTATATATTAACCATGCCCTAAAATTAGAAGATAGATAGAGAGATAGTGGAGAGCAAAGGACTGCCAGGGTGAGTGAGGTGGAGGCGTTGAGGGAACAACCAGTGTACCAGATATTTTGTGATGAAATCTTATGAAACCAGACGGGTTCTTATGACTAGATACACATGATACCTTGGAGATCAAACAGAAACAAAACTTTGAAACCAACATAATGATTTCTACTCTCAAAACTAAGTTTTGTATTTTCCTTCTTTACTTGTGCGACGTCTTTGAAGTATTGACATTTCAGCCAAAATTGGGTATACCTGTAGCAAATTCAAGATCTTATTTATTCGTATTCAATGAAGTAGAAATGTTTTAAGTTCGTTTGTTTGTTCAAGCATGTAAGGTAGGGTTTATTCGTATCTGATTCGGGTAGGGTTGTACTTGTAAATTTTTCTTACCCGAACACGGAAATATTGGAAGTTTAATCACATTTCAATTGCTAGAGAAAACTTTTTGCGTGGAACCTATTTATTACTCCCTCCGTCCCACTATTAGATGACCCAGTTCAAATTTGCACAATTCTTAAGGCAAGGAAAGAAGGGGTGTATTTTTTACAATCATACCCTTATGATAGTAATTTGTAAAATTTAGAATTGATTTATCTCTCAAACTATACCATGGATTTTCGTAAACTTCGTATCATTGAAAAGAATTTTAAAACACCTACGTGACGAATATAAACATGGATATTGTAGCGTATGTGTGTTGAATACGGTTTAGTATTCAGTTGGGTCGATCCATTTGCCTGACCCGTTTGCCCGTTTACCTTTTGTGCAAGAGAAGGCAAGTGTAGACAAGTCTTCTTTTGTGTAAGAGAAGGTATATCTTTTGTACAAGGGAAGGAATACCTTTTGTGCAAGAGAAGGCATATCTTTGTACAAGGGAAGGCATACCTTTGGTGCAAGAGAAAATATCAGAAGATATAAGTACCCTTCATATCCTCTTGTTTTAGCAAGAGAGAAACATAAGAAACTAGGAGACAGTGTGAGGCAGTGTAGGCTTAATCTTATGAGGGGGTTTTCAATCATAATCTTGTAATCTTCTTTGAATCATAGTGAAATCGTTATCGTCGTCTTCCAAAGTGGATGTAGATCATCTTGATCGAACCACTATAAATCCTTGTGTTGTGTGTGCTTATTTTACTCTTGATTTCATTTCTATTTCAATTCTTGATTGATTGTGTTTAGAAGAGCCATTGGTTATAACAAATTGGTATCAGAGCTTCGGGTGGAAGCGATCTACGATGGCGGCAAAGTATGAGATTGAGAAATTTGATGGAAGGAATGATTTCAATTTATGGACGCTAAAGATGAGGGATGTTTTGGTGCAACAAGGTTTGGTGAAATATTTGAAGGGGAAAACGGCTCTAGTAACAACATTGTATGATGATGCAAAGGATGAGCTCTTGGAGAAAGAACATGGATTAATTTTATTGTGTTTGAGCAACGAGGTCGTGAGAGAAGTGGCGGCGGAAACGACACCGGACGGGCTATGGAACAAGTTGGAGAAGAGGTATATGACTAAATCCGTAACTAATCGTTTATATCTTAAGAAGAAATTACATACTCTTAGAATGCATGAAGGAATGTCTATTATAGATCATATTGATGATTATAATAAAATTCTCTTGGATTTGGAAAATATTGAGGTAAAAATTGAAGATGAAGACCAAGATTTGGGTTTGCTTTGTTTCTTACCACCATCTTATGATAATTTTGTTGATACCGTAATGTATGGAAAAACCACAATTTCCATGGAAGACGTTAAAGCCGCTTTGAAATCTAAGGAGTTAAATAAGACGGGTATTGATGGTAAAGATAATTCGGGAGATGGGTTGTTTGTTAGAGGAAGAGGAAACCAAAAGGGCGGATTTGATAGGAGTAGATCAAAGTCAAGGTCTAAATCAAAATCCGGTAAATTCTATTTCTTTCATTGTAAGGAAAAGGGGCATTTCCAGAAGGATTGTCCAAAATTGAAGAATGTTGAGAAGAATAATAACCAAGGCACCGCAGCAAATGTTGAAGCAGAAAGTGATGATGGAACGGTTTTCACGGTTCATACCGAAAGCTCGGAAAATAGGTGGATTCTTGATTCGGGGTGTACTTTTCACATGTGTCCTCATAGAGACTGGTTTACTACTTATAAAGCTAGAGAAGGTGGTAAAGTTCTTATGGGAAACAATGTCACTTGTAAAGTAGTGGGTGTAGGTACAATTCAAATTAAGATGTATGACGGTATGGTGAGGCCTTTAACTAAGGTTAGGCATGTTCCGGACCTGAGAATAAATCTTATTTCTTTGGGTATGCTTGATTCAAATGGTTGCAAGTATCAAGATGAATGTGGAGTTATTCGTGTCTCAAGATGAAGTCTTACAATTATGAAGGGTGAGAGAATGAATGGTCTTTATACGCTGCAGGGTACTACTATGACCGGTGATGTAGCTGTATGTTCTTCAAGTTCTGACGATGATACTACCAAGTTCTGGCATATGCGGCTAGCTAAGTCATATGAGCGAGAGGGGGTTGGATGTTTTGAGCAAGCAAGGATTGCTTTGTGGTCAAAAAACAAGCAAGCTTGATTTCTGTGAACATTGTGTCTTTGGAAAGAAGTGTAGAGTCAAGTTTAGTATAACTAATCATAACACCAAGGGTATTTTGAATTATATTCATTCTGATCTTTGGGGTCCTTCTCGGGTTGATTCACATGGTGGTGGTAGATATATGCTGACATTCATTGATGATTTCTCAAGGAAAGTATTGGTATTCATACTTAGACACAAAGATGAAACTTTTGTCAAGTTCAATCAATGGAAGACTATGGTTAAGAAGCAAACCGGAAGACAAATCAAGTGCTTGAGGACAGACAATGGTTTGGAATTTTTTGGGGGTGAGTTCAATGAACTTCTGCAAGGAGAAAGGGATTGTGAGACACCGCACAGTCAGAAAAACACCACAACAAAATGGTGTTACAGAAAGGATGAACATAACCATAATGGAAAAGGCACGGTGCATGTTCTCCAATGCCGGGTTACCAAATCAGTTTTGGGAAGAAGCAACAAACACATCAGCTTATTTAGTGAACAGATATCCATTGACTGCTATTAAGTGTAAGACTCCAAATGAAGTTTGGACAGGTTCACATGCTAACTATGAAGACTTGAAGATATTCGGATGTCTAGCCTATGCTCATGTGAATGAGGGGAAGATAGAGCCTAGAGCAAAGAAGTGTATATTTCTTGGGTATGCAAAGGGCGTGAAAGGCTATAGGTTATGGTGTCCTGCAGAAATATCAAACAAGTTTCATATCAGCAGAGATGTGAAATTTGATGAGCAATCGATGTTGAAACCAAAGAATGAAAAACTGGATGGAAAAGCTGAAAAGGGTGTTAGTGATAAGGTGGAGCTTGGTGACCAGGTGGAAGTTGAGGTGCAAGTTCAAGGAAGCAATGAGACTGTTGTTTCTGATGATGATGATGATCAAGATATTGTGCAAGAACCTTCCCAGGAAGAATATGCACAAGGTCATCAGTACAATCTTATAAGAGACAGAGAGATGAGGCAAGTTAGACCACCTCATAGATACGGCCATGCTGATTTGGTTGCATATGCACTTGCAGTGGGTGAGAGCATAGATAGGGATGATCCAAGAACCTATGAAGAAGCAATCAGTGGTGAAGAATCAGCAGAATGGGGAGCATCTGCAATTGAAGAAATTGAGTCTCTTGACAAGAATGGTACTTGGGAGATAGTTGCAAGACCAAAAGGGCAGAAAATTGTTGGAAGCAAATGGGTCTTCAAGAAGAAACAAGGTACTTCACATGGTGAAGGAACAAGGTACAAGGCAAGGCTTGTGGCAAAGGGGTTTACACAACGAGGAGGCATTGACTACAATGAGGTATTCTTTCCTGTTGTTAAACATAGCTCTATTAGAACATTGCTTGCTATAATTGCTTTGAAAGATCTAGAATTGGAACAACTAGATGTTAAGATGGCTTTCCTTCATGGTGATTTGGAAGAGCGTATTTATATGCAACAACCAAAAGGGTTTGAAGTTCCTGGCAAAGAAGACCATGTATGTTTGTTAAAGAAATCTTTGTATGGTTTGAAGAAATCTCCAAGGAAGTGGTATAAACATTTTGATACGTTTATGGGAGTAAGTATGACAGTTGTGTATATCACAGGAAACTCCAAGATGGTTCATTTGTGTATTTACTCTTGTATGATGATGATATGTTGATCGCTTGCACAGACATGTCATAGATACAGAAGTTGAAGGTGCAATTGAGTAGTGAGTTTGAGATGAAAGACTAGGGTGCAGCAAAGAAGATATTGAGCATGGAGATTCATAGAAACCGAGCTAAAGGCAAGTTGCATTTGTCCCAGAAGGCTTACATCGAGAAGGTGTTGGAGAAGTTTGGTATGAAAGATGCAAAACCAGTAATTACTCCTTTGGCAGCTCATTTTAAACTTTTTATAAAGCAATCACCTCAAACTGCAGATGAGGCAGAGTATATGTCTCGAGTTCAATATGCAAGCGCAGTTGGTAGCATCATGTATGCTATGGTTTGTACATGGAAGGATATCGCACAAGCTGTGAGTGTGGTAACCAGATACATGGGAAGTCCCAGTAAGGATCATTGGCAAGCTGTAAAGTTGATTTTGTAGTATCTAAGGGGAAGTACAGATGTTGGTTTAGTGTTTGATAAACACTATGGTGATTCGACGAATGTTGTGGGTTATGTTGATTCTAATTATGCAGGTGATCTTGATAGAAGAATGTCATTGACAGGTTATACTTTTACATTGTGTGGTTGTACTATCCATTGGAGGTCGGTTTTACAAAGAACAGTTGCATTTTCTACAACTGAGGCAGAGTACATGGCAGCCGCGGAAGTAGTGAAGGAAGGTATATGGTTGATGGGTTTGGTTGGTGATTTGGGTTTTAAGCAAGAGAGTGCAACTTTGTTATGTGACAGTCAAAGTGCCATTCACTTGACCAAGAACCAGATATATCATGACAGAACGAAGCACATCGATATTAGGTATCATTTTATCAAGGATGCAGTTGAGGAAGGTAGGATAGCGATGTTAAAGGTTCCTACAGCGAATAACCCTGCGGACATGTTGACGAAGCCGGTTCCAAGTATCAAGTCCAAGCATTGCTTGGACTTGGTTGGTGTCAACAAGTGTTGAGAGCCCTTGGGGTTGAGCGAAGACGATGATGATAAGTGGTGATGGTATTCAAGTCAAGGTGGAGATTTGTAGCGTATGTGTCTTGAATACGTTTTAGTATTCAGTTGGGTCGATCCATTTGCCCGACCCGTTTGCCCGTTTAACTTTTGTGCAAGAGAAGGCAAGTGTAGATAAGTCTTCTTTTGTGCAAGAGAAGGCATATCTTTTGTACAAGGGAAGGAATACCTTTTGTGCAAGAGAAGGAATATCTTTGTACAAGGGAAGGCATACCTTTTGTGCAATAGAAGATATAAGTACCCTTCACATCCTCTTGTTTTAGCAAGAGAGAAACATAAGAAACTAAGAGAGAGTGTGAGGAAGAGTAGGCTTAATCTTAAGAGGGGGTTTTCAATCATACTCTTGTAATCTTGTTTGAATCATAGTGAAATCGTTATCGTCGTCTTCCAAAGTGGATGTAGATCATCTTGATCGAACCACTATAAATCCTTGTGTTGTGTGTGCTTCTTTTACTCTTGATTTCATTTCTATTTCAATTCCTGATTGATTGTGTTTAGAAGAGTCATTGGTTATAACATATATTAAATTATACATATTTCTTATACTATCGATAATCAATCAAAAGGGTAATTTTAGAAATATACCCTTGTTTAATGAAATTGGTCGACTAATAGTGGGACAAAATTTTAAACTATGTAGGTCATCTAATAGTGGGACGGAGGGAGTATTACACAATTTTGATTTAGATTTACTATAATGCTACATTACATACATGTTAAGGTGCTATATAGGAACCTATAAGGAAGGCTTGCATTGGTGCCGATCAGTTTGAATGTTATATGTTTTGTAAAACTGCTGCAGCTCCTTTAGCTCCAAATAATTAGTCCTCTTGATCATGGTTCACTCTCTTTCACTTAAGAACTTAAGAATCGTAGCAGCTGGTTTCTCTAAACACTATAGTTCAATTAATAAAGAAGACTTGCATTGGTGTACCTGTACCTGCAACTTCTTCTCATCAATTCAGAGCTTACATTTCAATCATGAAGATTCCTAAGGAAGAGGATAATCCCTTGGGTATCATTTGTTTCAAGTTTTTCCTAAAATGTAGATCTGCAGAAAAATTAAGATTTTACATCGGTAATTACACTACAACAAAACACGAAATTTTTTGTTGACCAAATATAGTGAACAGCCTTGTTTCCTTTATTTTTAGCATTACTGATTAATCAAGATCTAATATTTCCGACTCCATTCCATCCAAAATTATTACATCTTGGGGAAGCTACAAAGTAGCACTAATCAACTGTACCGAACTGATGCAATTGACAACTTTTTGTAAGTATCATCATCAATGTTGCACTTTTGCTTATTCAATCTTGGTTCCACTGATACATATTTGATTGAAATGGGTAGATCAGAGGTTTTATTCTTCCACCATCGTTGAAACCCCAAAACACTGATAAGATATTCTGTAATCAAGAAAGAAAAGCCCCAATTATGTTAAAAGAGAACTAAAATTTGAACACTGATAATTGTATTTTTATATTTCTTTCATACAAAAAAAATAAAAAAAATAAATAGAACCCAAGATCTGAAATGAAAAGATAAAAGTAGAGGGCCAAACCTGATGTTGGTTCAACTTCGCCACCTGATTAGTGCTTTGAAAAGTATCTCCGACAAACCAACAGCACTTGAAAAACATGAGTATGAAAAACATAAATATGACAAAACTGCAAAAAAAATAAAATATTGAGAGGAGCAATCATTGTGATGATAAGTTGTAAATGTTGTTGTTGCTTGCTGGTGCTAAAGAATCAGCCAAAGTTTCGTTTGGATGAACATTGATGTGTAGAGATCTTGATTTGGGGTTCTGTTATTTCACTCTACTTGTAAGAAGAAGATTTGAAGGCAGCTAGGGTTTGAGCCATAAAGTCATTATATAACTAGGGAGGGGTGTCGATGGACGGTTTCGATTGTTCTTTCACGTGGATGGTTTTGAACGGGAGATGATGGAAGTTAGATGTGGTATGTTGACCCCCAGTCAATATAGTCAACATATAGAGTAAACTGATTTGGCCGAGTACTCAAATGGTTTGAACACATGCCCACTTAGTTTTATTGAGTAATTTTATGAACAAGGAATTCGTTTTCTTCGAACGGTATTATTACAAATAAGCTAAGTATCGGCAATTTTAATGTGCTGTATTTAGTTTTATTTTAATTTATATGTATTAGAATCAAGCTTGGTAAAGGGGCGTCATGAATCGGTAGAGGGGCGTCAAGTGTGATAGCAATGATCCTCATATTGGTTAGGGGGTGTCCTATAGGGGTTTAGATTGACTAGATTACCCTTTTCACCTTAAATCAACCAAAATCAAATCAATTTTTTTTAAGCCTAATGATTCAAAAAAAATCAAATCAGTTTTTTTTTCATCTTCTTCTTCATCTTCTCTTCTCCTCCATTTCCATTCTAACCATAAGCTCCATTAAAATCGATCGAAAATTTCATCGTGATTAATCGGTGATTCGCAACATTAATAATTGTTGATTGAAGTCTATATTCGAAAACCCATTTAGTATTTTTGTTGTGTTCAATTGAAGTGTATTCTCCATCAAAAATTGGAGTTTTAGGTTAAAAATCAAATTTTAGAATGCTGCATTTTTTCTTTATACGGTTAGAATTGGTTATGTTACGAACCGTATACGGTTCGTAACAATTAAATAAATATCAAATACTAACCGTATGTTCTTGGTTCTGAGAATTTTGGTCAGATACGGTTCGTAATTTAAACAGATTACGAACCGTATTTTGTCCCGCATGTTAGTTTTTTCCGATTCGGCTCATATTTTCGAGTTAGTTACCAACCGTATCTACATACGGTTGAGGATGATATTAAAGTTACCAACCGTAATTAACCTACGGTTTGTAATAGAATAAATTTTACCAACCGTAACGGTATTATTTAAGGTTTTCCCAAATTGAACCGATTCACGGTTGGTTTGGTAGTGATTTACCAACCGTATCTCACATATACGGTTGGTAACAAGCTAATTACCAACCGAATCGTATTATTTCGGGTTTTCCCTAATTGAACCAGTTCACGGTTGGTTTGGTAGCTGATTACCAACCGTATCTCACATATACGGTTGGTAACCGCCTAATTACCAACCGTATGTTCTTCGAAATTTTTAAAATTTTGATTTTTTTACATACTTTAGAGAATTTTAAGCAACAAAAAGCTAATGGAACTAGTACTTGTTTTCTCTATCATATAGAGATTCACCCACCTCAAATTTGCAACTGGAATCACTCATTTTGGTTGAGTGAATCAAAATCTAGGGTTTCACAAATATCACATAAGTTTTCTTCTCCTCAAATTTTTTTTTTATAACTCTAAAAATCTGATTTTAGAGTTATAATACACTAATCTTGATTATCAAAACTAATCTTGATAATTAACACTAATCTTGATTATCATTACTAATCTTGATTATTAACAATAAGGGCTAATTAGTCATTTACATATTTTCATTGATAAGGGTCACTTGATTTTACTTCTAATGACCTTTTTTGTCTTATTAGTTTGACGCCCCTCTACCAATTCATGACGCCCCTTTACCAAGGTCCATTAAAATAGAAAGATATGTACAACGCATGAAATGTCTCTAGTCTTCACACCGGTCGAGAAAGATGATGGTTGAATTGAAGAATACTTGTTCTCTACATACTTGTGTAGAAGGTTAAAGGCCATATATATACCAATTGGTATTACAGTTGTAAAAATAATATGCGTGTGAGAAATACACAGGGAAATACAATTAAGGAAGTACTTAGACTCTAGTCCTTAACCCAAGTGTTCTAACGGTCAACTTGGAGTGAAGATCAGCATGACGTTGAGAACCCAAACACTTGGTCATCATGTCAGGTAGTTGGTCCTTAGTAGAGATGAAATGAGCTATAAGTTGACGACGAGCAACTCTTTCACGAACAAAATGATTATCTATCTCGATGTGTTCTATAAGAGCATGAAAGATCGGATTGGAAGTAAGATACGGATCCCCAAAGCTATCACACCAAATTACTCGTGTGTTAGTACTTACTCCTAACTCATGTAATAATGACTGAATATAGAATTGAAGGTCATCACACCAAAGTACTGGTGTGTTAGTATTGCTCCAAGGTTACCACACCAAATTATTGGAGGGTTTTGATACAAGTGGAGGGTTTTGATACAAGTGGAGGGTTTTGAATGCGATGATCGATTCGAGAGATTGAATGGAGTGTTGTACATGATTTTGCTCTTGGATTTGGTTGTCAAATCTATAGCTTTGACCCGTATTAAGTAGTCAACAGTTTTGTTCACTGCTATGCCCGCCGGAAAAATTTCAATGACAAATTGAGTAATTTCTTTTCGAGTGATTCTTATTGCTCGAAAGATAAGTCTAGCTAGGGATGAAAAAAAGGATATTTAACGGTTGGTACCCAGTAAATGACCAATACCTAAGTTTGGTACCCAATATTTTAAAACTTAACGGTTGGTACCTTGACCCGTCATTGACTGTCAAGTCAAGCCGTGGACCAAACAAAGTTGTATTTAGTGTAACAGAAGTAGTGTTATTACTTTGCTGACCTTATGAATTGTAACAATCCATCGATTTATCCTAACGGCAGTAAGAGTCACGATAATTCCAATGACTAGGTGATGCGCAGTGGTTATGAATGATAAGGAACGACAATGGGGTTTATTAAATTTGGTTGGTTCTTAACTTTACCTATGTATCTGTATTATGATTCCGACATATATTGTTTTGTGCTAACGTTGCTAATGGAAAATCAGTTCCAAAACTGATTTTTTTTGAAAAGAAAGGTTAAAACTTTTATTGAAGAAAAAGAAAAATACAGAGAAAAAAAAAAAAGCACTTGGAAGTTCCAAAACTGATGTTGCTGCCGTTCAAATAGGTAAGTTTTAGGGTCCTGGTATGAGTAGAAAAGTTGGGTTTTGCTATAAACTCGAAACGAGATTTGCACAGATTTGGGTAAGGTTTCTACTGCGAAAACAGTGAAGCTTCATGGTGTTTACCGTTAGTTTTAGTAAATGAATGAATGAGATTCAGAAGTAGTGTGCTAGAGTATGATGGATAGGTTGTATTTGAATACGAAATTGCAGGAATATTAAGCTATAAAAAGAGCCAATTATACTGTCTGATAATACAATCTCCATTAACAAAGCTCGTATACAACCTGTTTGTTAAAAGTCTCTGCTGAAGTTTCATTTTAACCAATTATCTCTCGGCATAAACAACTGCTCATACCGGTCCTCTATTTATTCCCTACTAGTGCTATAATTATTCCTTCTCGTTATAGCACAAATAATTTTTAGCCCAAAATATTATTCAAAACATAGAACTTTCTTTCTCATATCCATTCGCTTTCCCATTTTTCTCATATAAACCATGAATATTTTTTTTCTCTAATCATTTTTCATAATTAAAATTTGAAGATTTTAATTTTATACTTATTTATTTATCTAGTATTTTATAGGAAAATTCCAATTGATCCCTAATTATGTAACTCGTTCCAAAAAAATTTTGACAACTAATTAAGTTATAGCCCTACCCTAAGAAAAATCCTGGGTCCGTCCCTAATTCAAAAGTAAATTGGTCGCATTGTTCAAAACTTGCTATCTTATTGTCGCTTATTGATAGACCTCTCTTTCAATATAGAAGTACCAAAAATAAATTAAAACATACGGAGTACTTAATTAATAATAATAATAACGCAATATGGATTGATAGACCTCTTTCAGAAAGGTATCGGTGCCCAGCTTGTGGCTAGGCTACCGACTGCTCCTTTGTAATTCTTTTTCTCTTAAAATATTATTATTATATTTATTAATAAAATATAATTAATATTTATTTTAAGTACAAAAGAGATTTAAAATAAAGTAAAACCAAAAATAATACTTAGCGTGATTTAAAGATTTAAAGAGTAGAAAATCAACCATCATCAAGATTTGATCGAACAGTCAATCCTCTGATGATCTCTTTCTTAGGGTCTTCAATGGGTCCAAAAACTAGCTCACTTCTCATCAATCCTTTTAACAAAGCAACTTCGTTTGCTGACCCTGCACGTGATGTGATTTGTCTTTTATTTATTTTTCAGAGCAACAGAAATTAGAAAAGAAAATGTCTGAAAAGGGCCGTACAGGAAATATCCACTCAGATCAATGCAGGATATATCCGCAGCTAGAAACCAGGGAATATCTACAACTATAAGGCTATTATGGTCTTTCCGAAGCACCGTGGAAAAGAGATGAACGCTAAGTGTAATTGTAAACAAGGGTTGTTCATATGTCGTGGACCCAACAGCATATTTCGATGCAGCCATTTCTCTTCACCTGAACAATCCTGTTTACAATGATAGTTTCCGCGGTATATGTGTACGCGAATTAACAGGTGTCCGTCTTTGGGTCCCGCGGTGTGAAAACCTTTCTCTCTGTTTTGTTTTATCTGTTTTGGAACAAAGCTATCAAACAGATAGGTCTCCATCATCCCTCTCCCCTGTTGCTGCTCCATCAAACAGCTAATATTGCAGTGCACAAAGTTCGAAAAAAGCTTTCCCCTGTAAGCTGATTCAAACCATTCCCATCAGTCAACACCTCCTATAGTTATAAGGCAGTAAAGTAGTAGGCCTTTTGTAGGACAAAATTTGAACTAGAATAGCAATGAGTCTTTTGTTCTTTAAGAGAGTTAGGACTAGCCAAGCCTGTCTCACAACTTAGCATTCTTTTGAAAACTCTTCTAGTCTAGGCAATTAAAGAAATGTTCTTTTTGCCTATGTCATTTAATCAGTTGATTTAAATTCAACACTCAATTTTTTTTTGAACTTGCACTAATCTTTGTAAATGCTATTTTTATTTTATTTTTGAAGGGGATTGTGCTTTATCAAATTAATAGTATCATTTTTGTTTGAATCATATAAATCTGTGTTTGGTCAGTAATTGAAGAGTATAAAATCAACCATCATCAAGATTTATAGATTTGATCAAACAGTCAAGCCTATGATATCTTTCCTGGGGTCTTCAATGGGTCCAAAAACTTTCTCACTTCTTTGCCCACTGGATATAAACCCTAATCATCAATCCCTTTCACAAAGCAACTGACCTCCACGTGATGTGATTTTTCTTTTATTTACTGAAAATTATGAAAGAAGAAGATGAAGTTTTATCTTTTGTCGGAAGGGGCCGTACAGGAAATATCCACTCAAACCTGTGCAGGGAATATCTACAACTATAAGGCTATTATGGCCTTTCCGTATAACCATGGATAACAGCTGCACGCTATGAATAATTGTAAACAAGGGTTGTTCAGATGTTGTGGACCCAACAGCATATTTCGATGCTGCCATTTCTCTTCACCTGAACAACCTTGTTTACAATGACAGGTTTTCGCGCATGCCATTCACATGCGTGACAGATGCTTCCACCCCACACCAAATCATGATATAGATTGTGGTTAGTCAGTAATTCAAGACAGGGACTGGCCTAGCAAGAGGCTAACCCGGGCTATAGCCCGTCCCTAATTTTAGCTTAACACTACGGGTAATTTTTTCAAAATTATTATTTAGCCCACCTCTATTATTTAGCCCACCTCTATTTATTCCCTACTAGTGCTATAATTATTCCTTCTCGTTATAGCACAAATAATTTTTAGCCCAAAATATTATTCAAAACATAGAACTTTCTTTCTCATATCCATTCGCTTTCCCATTTTTCTCATATAAACCATGAATATCTAAGGCTTGAAAGATAAAGTTTTAGCTTTTGTTAAAAGGGGCAGTACAGGAAATATCCACTCTAACCTGTGCAGGGAATATCTAAAACTATAAGGCTATTATGGTCTTTCCGTATCACCGTGGATAACAGCTGCACGCTAAGAATAATTGTATACAAGAGTTGTTCAGATGTCTTGGTCCCAAGAGCATATTTCGATGTAGCCATTACAGGTAGCCTGAACAATCATGTTTACAAGGACATGTAGCCATTGCAAACAAGGGTTTTTCAGATGTCTTTTTTTTTTTCGAACTCGAAAATTTTATATTAAATTTTTTTTTTTTCAGATGTCTTGCCAGGATGCTTACACCCCACACCAAAACGAACTAGAGGATGTTTCTCCCCTTGGTCTCCCATCTCTACTCGAGTTTTCATTTCCTTTCTTTTTGCCTTTGTCATTTAATATGTTGATTTAAATTTAACACTCTAAATTTTTTTGAACTTTCACGACCACAACTTAAAAGAAACAGTGTGCATACTATGAATATATTTATAATGCAATTGGCTTTTCTTTGGTTTCACAAGATTTGTCAGTCACTATAAAGGGCCGGACGATAATAAATCTTTAATTCTCTGGGCATGCTTCCAACATCAATATAAAAGTAACTAAAATAAATAAACACATTTTATTAAAGGTTAAAAATAAAAATTATGAAATTAAACAATGTCGGGACATGTTTGTGAAGAATGTCCCGACACCCTTGCCTAAGTTTCTAGGCAATTCGAAATAAAGAGTGACACAAGATTCGAATACCTCAGCTTATCTAAGCATGCACTTAGCCAATGAACCAGCACAGGCTGCTGGTTCAAGATGCGTATTCTTATTTATCTATTTCAAGCCTACATCCAACTAAGCCTCCATCGAGAAATCCTCTCAACTTAGCAAAAGAAATTTAGTAAGACTTTACTCACCATAAGAATTAGATGTGTTACTTCTCAGTTGTCCTACTTCCACAGCTTCGCAGGACTAACACTGTCTCATATCTTCCAACTTGTCTAAATGTCCAGGTATTCTTGCACATCAATAGTTCTAATTATATTTCTCTATCGATGTCCTGCAACGCAAATACAAGGGCAGGGATAAACTTAAATCAAGAATACTGATCTTGGTTACAAGTTAATCCCTCGCTTGTACAGCTTTGCAAGGCCAACATGGTCTCACTTGTTCATCATTTATCCAGCTTCAGGTGTTTGCATCAATGAATCCTAAAAAGGCAAAGATAATGGTAATATGAATCAACCAAATTTTTCATTTAGAGGAGACCATAATAATGATAAGTAATACACATAAGTGAAGTGTGGTTAGAATTTACTCACCAACTGGAATTAAGTAGGTTGCTTGTCAGGATTGTTGCATCATCGTTGTTGTATACCTCTCCTACAAGACCTGTTCAAGAGTTCGGAATAAAATCATTTGAAGCAACTTCATTTATTCCAGCTCTTGAACAGCCTTGCAGGAACAGATAACAGTCTTTTATCTTGTTCTTTACTTCAGATGGTACTGCCACACTAACACATCTCCAACCTCAAGTCTTGCAATCAATGAGTCTTCAAAAAACAATAATAGAATGGTAGTAGGTGAATACTTCAGTCAGGATAAATTAATGACAAGGGAAAGTAATTATCATAGGAGTTTAGTCACCAATGGAATTAGATAGGAAAACGTATTAGTTGTCAGGTTAGCTGCATCGATATCCTTCATTTACAGCAAACCTAACGACTAATACGTATCCACTCTGAAAAATCTATGGTGGTATGTTGCACCTGTTGGCAGGAGTCATGTAAACCATATATTTGAAGAGATCAAAATAAGTAAGCAAACAAACCTGAGATAGAAAAGGAAACCTGCACCCTTCACTTCAACAGTGTCTCATATAACGGCTATGCGAGCACATCCCTATGTACCTCAAAACTACCACATCTCTTATCTTGGTGTACACTGGTCCTGCAAGGCTATGTAAGTGGTGGAAAAAATACATTAAAAGATATGCACTTGTTAACTATGAATTTTTTCCAAACTTACACAGCTTTAAGTCGCATCAATGAATCCTGGCAAAACAAAGTTTAGGGTAGTAAGAATCAACCAATTTTCATCAAGGGAAAGAGACCATAATAATGATGAGTAATGCAAGAAACAATAATGTGTTAAGAGTTTACTCGCCAACTGGATTTAAAGAGGTTATTTGTCAGGTTTGCAGCATGGATCTCAATAAGGTGAGCTTGATTTGTGCCAAAATAAACAACACACCTACACAGAGTTCACGAAAAATTAAGATATATATTAATATGTTTTCTCTACGAGAACTCTCTGTGGTGAGTTGTTTATTCTGGCTTAAAAATGCATATCTTGTTCTTTTGTTGTTGTAAACCTGCAGCAGCATCGTGTTCATGGGAATGGCTAGAATCCTAGAAAAAGGATACAACTGATATAAATGTAGGGGTATACTAATCCTGCAAGTCTCTGTAAGGGATGGAATATACTCATTTTTACAAAGTTAATGAATTTATTCAAACTCTTAAAGAGATTTACAGGACCAATATTGTCCATATATGAAACGTGACAACAAACCGCTTACATAACAAGAGGGAAATATATTACAACCAAACAACCACAAATCTAGAGCAGCAATCTGATGAATGAGATTACAGTTGAATAAACCGTATTTGGGTTGTAATCTATTGAAAGAGATTACAACATCCAAGAGAAAAAAGAATGTAAAGCAGTAAACATCAGCATAAAAAGAATAAAGATTAGATAAAACTATTGAAACATAATGCAAACCACTACAAATCAGTAAATCTTAAATGTGAAGCATAAATCTATTGAAAGACGTTACAAATGGATGCAAAGAAGTAACCAGTATCGTTGTTAAGCAGTAAACAACAACAAGAGGATTGAGATTCGTAGCTAAAAGGCACAAAGAAAATACCTTGAGATTGAATGAGATACAGTGAAAGATGGGAAAAATGTCTGAGTTCTTCGTCTCTCTCTTTAAATAAAACAGGAGGAGAGCTGCAATTATTGAGTCAGATAAGGGAAATGAAATTTGAGAGGGAAATCAGATGGGGTTTCAAATTTGTGAGGGAATGGATATCAAAAACAGTTATTAGATTGGGAAAGTGAGAGGGAAATGAAATTTGAGGGCCAAAAATGTCGGACAAGATAAAAGAGCACAATAATTGAGGAGAGATTTGCTTTTTCTCTCAAAATATCTAAGTCCAAGGCGTCCGGATCGAGGTAAAGATGGTCAAATTTGTGGTCAAATTGGTCAAACTTGTGGTCAAGTTGGTCAAACACATAATCGGATGCAAAACGAGAAGATGAAGTTTTATCTTTTGTCAGAGGGGGCCGTACATGAAATATCCACTCAGATCAGTGCAGGATATATCCGCAGCTAGAAACCAGGGAATATTTAAAACTATAAGGCTATTATGGTCTTTCCGTATCACCGTGGATAATAGCTGCACGCTAAGAGTAATTGTAAACAAGGGTTGTTCAGATGTCGTGGACCCAACAGCATATTTCGATGCGTACATTTATCTTCACCTGAACAATCCTGTTTACAATGATAGTTTCTGCGGTATAAGTGTACGCGAATTAATAGGTGTCCGTCTTTGGGTCCCGCGGTGTGAAAAATTTTCTCTCTGTTTTGTTTTATCTGTTTTGGAACAAATCTATCAAACAGCTAGGTCTCCATCATCCCTCTCCCCTGTTGCTGCTCCATCAAACAGCTAATATTGCAGTGCACAAAATTCGAACAAAGCTATCCTATGATTCCAATATTGCAGTAAAGTAGTAAGCCTTTTGTAGGACAGGAATTAAGGAAATGTTCATTTTGCCTTTGTCATTTAATCAGTTGATTTAAATTCAACACTCAATATTTTTTTGAACTTGCACTAATCTTTGTACATGCAATTTTTATTTTATTTTGGAAGGGGATTGTGATTTGTCAAATTAAGATCAATTTTATTTGAATCATTTAGATTTGTGTTTAGTCAGTAATTGAAGGGCAGAAAATTAACCATCATCAGGATTTTAAGATTTGATCAAACAGTCAAGCCTCTGATGATCTATTTCTTGGGGTCTTCAAATGGGTCCAAAAAGTAGCTCACTTCTTTGCCCACTGGATTGGATACAAACCCTAATCATCAATCCTTTTCACAAAACAACTGACCTCCATGTGATGTGATTTGTCTTTTATTTACTAAAAATTATGAAAGAAGAAGATGAAGTTTTATCTTTTGTCGGAATGGGTCGTACAGAAAATATCCACTCAAGCTTGTGCAGGGAATAATTTCAAATCTATAAGGCTATTATGGCCTTTCCGAAGCACCGTGGATAACAGCTGCACGCTATGAATAATTGTAAAAAAGGGTTGTTCAGATGTTGTGGACCCAACAACATATTTCGATGCGGCCATTTCTCTTCACCTGAAAAACCTTGTTTACAATTACAGGTATCCGCGCGTGCCATTCACATGCGATGCTTCCACCCCAAACCAAATCATGATATATATTTGTGGTTAGTCAGTAATTCAAGACTCACAACTTAGCATCCTTTTGTTCTTTACGGGAATTACAGAAATGTTCATTTTGCATATGTCATTTAATCAGTTGATTTAAATTCAACACTCTCAATAGTTTTTTGATCTTGCACTAATCTTTGTAAACGCTAGTATTTTTTTGGCACGTGATTTATAACATAACTAGTGTTCTGCACGTGCATACGCGCGTGGAAGCTGGGTCCAGGTCTATCACTTTTGTCTGAGTTTACAAAGTTAATTTTCAAATAAACTAAATTACTAATAGACCCTTATATTATTTATTTCCCATCACTTGTGTGTGCATGGATTAAGGGAAAAATGGTCCGACGAATTTTTTAGCTTCATTGCTACAGTGCCTAAGGGGTCTTCCATTTATAAATAGAAACAAGATCACCCGCATGTGACTTGCACGTGCTATAGAGCCCATCTTTAGGCGTGGTCCGCGTGATGTTCAATTCTTATATATATCGTCTCCAGTTCATCCGAACGAGAAACTCGGGTCCAACTCTAGTAATCTTCGAACCCGTGATGTTCAATTCTTATATATATCTTCTCCAGTTCATCCGAACGAGAAACTCGGGTCCAACTCTAGTAATCTTTGAACCCGTGATGTTTAATTCTTATATATATCATCTCCAGTTCATCCGAACGAGAAACTCGGGTCCAACTCTAGTAATCTTCGAACCCGGGATGTTCAATTCTTATATATATCGTCTCCAAATCATCCGAACGAGAAACTCGGGTCCAACTCTAGTAATCTTCGAACCCGCGATGTTCAACTCTTATATATATCGTCTCCAGTTCATCCGAACGAGAAACTCGGGTCCAACTCTAGTAATCTTCGAACCCGTGATGTTCAACTCTTATATATATCGTTTCCAGTTCATCCGAACGAGAAACTCGGGTCCAACTCTAGTAATCTTCGAACCCGTGATGTTCAATTCTTATATATATCGTCTCCAGTTCATCCGAACGAGAAACTCGGGTCCAATTCTAGTAATCTTCGAACCCGCGATGTTCAATTCTTATATATATCGTCTCCAGTTCATCCGAACGAGAAACTCGGGTACAACTCTAGTAATCTTCGAACCCGTGATGTTCAATTCTTATATATATCATCTCCAGTTCATCCGAACGAAAAACTCGGGTCCAACTCTAGTAATCTTCGAACCCGCGATGTTCAACTCTTATATATATCGTCTCCAGTTCATCCGAACGAGAAACTCGGGTCCAACTCTAGTAATCTTCAAACCCGTGATGTTCAACTCTTATATATATCGTCTTCAGTTCATCCGAACGAGAAACTCGGGTACAACTCTAGTAATCTTCGAACCCGTGATGTTCAATTCTTATATATATCGTCTCCAGTTCATCCGAACGAGAAACTCGGGTCCAACTCTAGTAATCTTCGAACTCGTGATGTTCAATTCTTATATATATCGTCTCCAGTTCATCCGAACGAGAAACTCGGGGTACAACTCTAGTAATCTTCGAACCCGTGATGTTCAATTATTATATATATCGTCTCCAGTTCATCCGAACGAGAAACTCGGGTCCAACTCTAGTAATCTTCGAACCCGGGATGTTCAATTCTTATATATATCGTCTCCAAATCATCCGAACGAGAAACTCGGGTCCAACTCTAGTAATCTTCGAACCCGCGATGTTCAACTCTTATATATATATCGTATCCAGTTAATCCGAACGAGAAACTCGGGTACAACTCTAGTAATCTTCGAACCCGTGATGTTCAATTCTTATATATATCGTCTTCAGTTCATCCGAACGAGAAACTCGGGTCCAACTCTAGTAATCTTCGAACCCGTGATGTTCAATTAGTATATATATCGTCTCCAGTTCATCCGAATGAGAAACTCGGGTCCAACTCTAGTAATCTTCGAACCCGTGATGTTCAATTCTTATATATATCATCTCCAGTTCATCCGAACGAGAAATTCGGGTCCAACTCTAGTAATCTTCGAACCCTTTATGTTCAATTCTTATATATATATCTTCTCCAGTTCATCCGAACGAGAAACTCGGGTACAACACTAGTAATCTTCGAACCGGTGATGTTCAATTATTATATATATCGTCTCCAGTTCACCGGAACGAGAAACTCGGGTCCAACTCTAGTAATCTTCGAACCCGGGATATTCAATTCTTATATATATATCTTCTCCAGTTCATCCGAACGAGAAACTCGGGTACAACTCTAGTAATCTTCGAACCGGTGATGTTCAATTATTATATATATCGTCTCCAGTTCACCCGAACGAGAAACTCGGGTCCAACTCTAGTAATCTTCGAACCCGGGATGTTCAATTCTTATATATATCGTCTCCATTTCATCCGAACGAGAAACTCGGGTCCAACTCTAGTAATCTTCGAACCCGCGATGTTCAACTCTTATATATATATCGTCTCCAGTTCATCCGAAGGAGAAACTCGGGTACAACTCTAGTAATCTTCGAACCCATGATGTTCAACTCTTATGTATATCGTCTCGTCTTGAATAATCTTGAACGATGTTCAATTCTTATATATATCTTCTCAGTTCAGAAAACTCGGGTACAACTCTAGTAATCTTCGAACCCGCGATGTTCAATTCTTATATATATCGTCTCCAGTTCATCCTAACGAGAAACTCGGGTCCAACTCTAGTAATCTTCGAACCCGTGATGTTCAATTCTTATATATATCGTCTCCAGTTCATCCGAACGAGAAACTCGGGTCCAACTCTAATAATCTTCGAACCCGTGATGTTCAATTATTATATATATCGTCTCCAGTTCATCCGAACGGGAAACTCGGGTCCAACTCTAGTAATCTTCGAACCCGTGATGTTCAATTCTTATATATATCGTCTCCAGTTCATCCGAACGAGAAACTCGGTCTCTAGTAATCTTCGAACCCGTGATGTTCAATTCTTATATATATCGTCTCCAGTTCATCCGAACGAAAACTCGGTCCAACTCTAGTAATCTTCAACCCGTGATGTTCAATTCTTATATATATCGTCTCAACTCATCCAACGAGAAACTCAGGTCCAACTCTAGTAATCTTCGAACCCGTGATGTTCAACTCTTATATATATCGTCTCCAGTTCATCCGAACGAGAAACTCGGGTCCAACTCTAGTAATCTTCGAACCCGTGATGTTCAATTCTTATATATATCGTCTCCAGTTCATCCGAACGAGAAACTCGGGTCCAACTCTAGTAATCTTCGAACCCGTGATGTTCAATTCTTATATATATCTTCTCCAGTTCACCTGAACGAGAAACTCGGGTCCAACTCTAGTAATCTTTGAACCCGTGATGTTTAATTATTATATATATCGTCTCCAGTTCATCCGAACGAGAAACTCGGGTCCAACTCTAGTAATCTTCGAACCCGTGATGTTCAATTCTTATATATATCGTCTCCAGTTCATCCGAACGAGAAACTCGGTACAACTCTAGTAATCTTCGAACCCGTGATGTTCAATTCTTATATATATCGTCTCCGAGTTCATCCGAACGAGAAACTCGGGTCAACTCTAGTAATCTTCGAACCCGTGATGTTCAATTCTTATATATATCGTCTCCAGTTCATCCGAACGAGAAACTCGGGTCCAACTCTAGTAATCTTCGAACCCGTGATGTTCAATTCTTATATATATCGTCTCCAGTTCATCCGAAGGAGAAACTCGGGTACAACTCTAGTAATCTTCGAACCCATGATGTTCAATTCTTATATATATCGTCTCCAGTTCATCCGAACGAGAAACTCGGGTCCAACTCTAGTAATCTTCGAACCCGCGATGTTCAATTCTTATATATATCGTCTCCAGTTCATCCGAACGAAAAACTCGTCCAACTCTAGTAATCTTCAAACCCGTGATGTTCAACTCTTATATATATCGTCTCCAGTTCATCCGAACGAGAAACTCGGGTCCAACTCTAGTAATCTTCGAACCCGTGATGTTCAATTCTTATATATATCGTCTCCAGTTCATCTTATATATATCGTCTCCAGTTCATCCGAACGAGAAACTCGGGTCCAACTCTAGTAATCTTCGAACCCGTGATGTTCAATTCTTATATATATCGTCTCGGGTACAACTCTAGTAATCTTCGAACCCGTGATGTTCAATTCTTATATATATCGTCTCCAGTTCATCCGAACGGGAAACTCGGGTCCAACTCTAGTAATCTTCGAACCCGTGATGTTCAACTCTTATATATATCGTCTCCAGTTCATCCGAACGAGAAACTCGGGTCCAACTCTAGTAATCTTCGAACCCGTGATGTTCAACTCTTATATATATATCGTCTCCAGTTCATCCGAACGAGAAACTCGGGTACAACTCTAGTAATCTTCGAACCCGTGATGTTCAATTCTTATATATATCGTCTTCAGTTCATCCGAACGAGAAACTCGGGTACAACTCTAGTAATATTCGAACCCGTGATGTTCAATTCTTATATATATCATCTCCAGTTCATCCGAACGAAAACTCGGGTCCAACTCTAGTAATCTTCGAACCCTGATGTTCAATTCTTATATATATCATCTCCAGTTCATCCGAAACGAGAAACTCGGTACAACTCTAGTAATCTTCGAACCCTTGATGTTCAATTCTTATATATATATCGTCTCAGTTCATCCGAACGAGAAACTCGGGTCCAACTCTAGTAATCTTCGAACCCGTGATGTTCAATTCTTATATATATCGTCTCCAGTTCACCCGAACGAAAAACTCGGGTCCAACTCTAGTAATCTTCGAACCCGTGATGTTCAATTCTTATATATATCGTCTCCAGTTCATCCGAACGAGAAACTCGGGTACAACTCTAGTAATCTTCGAACCCGCGATGTTCAATTCTTATATATATCGTCTCCAGTTCATCCGAACGAAAAACTCCAACTCTAGTAATCTTCTAACCCATGATGTTCAATTCTTATATATATCGTCTCCAGTTCATCCGAACGAGAAACTCGTCCAACTCTAGTAATCTTCAAACCAATTGATGTTCAATTATTATATATATCGTCTCCAGTTCATCCGAACGAGAAACTCGGGTCCAACTCTAGTAATCTTCGAACCCGTGATGTTCAATTCTTATATATATCGTCTCGGGTCCAACTCTAGTAATCTTCGAACCCGTGATGTTCAATTCTTATATATATCGTCTCGGGTACAACTCTAGTAATCTTCGAACCCGTGATGTTCAATTCTTATATATATCGTCTCCAGTTCATCCGAACGGGAAACTCGGGTCCAACTCTAGTAATCTTCGAACCCGTGATGTTCAACTCTTATATATATCGTCTCCAGTTCATCCAAACGAGAAACTCGGGTCCAACTTTAGTAATCTTGAACCCTGATGTTCAATTCTTATATATATCGTCTCAGTTCATCCGAACGAGAAAACTTCAGAGGTCCAACTCTAGTAATCTTCGAACCCGTGATGTTCAATTCTTATATATATCGTCTCCAGTTCATCCGAACGAAAACTCGGTCCAACTCAACTCTGGATGTTCAATCTTATGTATCGAACAACTCTTGTGATGTTCAATTCTTATATATATCGTCTCAGTTCATCCAACGAAAACTCGGGTCCAACTCTAGTAATCTTCGAACCCGATGTTCAATTCTTATATATATCGTCTCTTAGTTCATCTAACGAGAAACTCGGGTCCAACTCTAGTAATCTTGAACCCGTGATGTTCAATTCTTATATATATCGTCTCCGGTTCATCCAAGCGTAAACTTCGGGTACAACTCTAGTAATCTTGAACCCGTGATGTTCAATTCTTATATATAATCGTCTCAGTTCATCCAGAGCAGAAACTCAGTCAACTCTAGTAATCTTCAAACCCGTGATGTTCAATTCTTATATATATCGTCTCAGTTCATCCGAGCAGCAGAAACTCGGGTCCAACTCTAGTAATCTTTGAACCGGTGATGTTCAATTCTTATATATATCGTCTCCAGTTCTTAGAGCGAGAAACTCGGGTCCAACTCTAGTAATCTTGAACCCGTGATGTTCAATTCTTATATATATCGTCTCCAATTCATCCGAACGAGAAACTCGGGTCCAACTCTAGTAATCTTGAACCTGTGATGTTCAATTCTTATATATATCGTCTCCAGTTCATCGAACGAGGCTTCGGGTACAACTCTAGTAATCTTCAACCGTGATGTTCAATTCTTATATATCAATCGTATCCATTTCATCCGAACGAGAAACTCAGGTCCAACTCTAGTAATCTTCGAACCCCAGGATGTTCAATTCTTATATATATCGTATCCATTTCATCCGAGCAGAAACTGGGTCCAACTCTAGTAATCTTGAACCCGTGATGTTTCAACTCTTATATATATCGTCTCCAGTTCATCCGAACGAGAAACTCAGGTCCAACTCTAGTAATCTTCGAACCCTTTATGTTCAATTCTTATATATATCGTCTCCCGTGAGTTCATCCGAGCAGTTCAAAGCTTCGGGTCCAACTCTAGTAATCTTGAACCCGTGATGTTCAATTCTTATATATATCATCTCCGAGTTCATCCGAACGAGAAACTCGGGTCAACTCTAGTAATCTTGAACCCTTTATGTTCAATTCTTATATATATCGTCTCCGAGTTCATCCGAACGAGCTCGGGTCCAACTCTAGTAATCTTGAACCAGTGATGTTCAATTCTTATATATATCGTCTCCGTTCACCCCGAAGGAAGAACTTCGGGTCCAACTCTAGTAATCTTGAACCCATGATGTTCAATTCTTATATATATCGTCTCATTTCATCCGAGCAGAAACTCGGGTCCAACTCTAGTAATCTTGAACCCGCGATGTTTCCAATTCTTATATATATATATCTCCGTTCATCGAATGAGAAACTTCGGGTACAACTCTAGTAATCTTGAACCCATGATGTTCAACCTTATATATATCGTTTTCGTCTCAGTTCACTAATAATCTTCCAGAACTTCAGTCCAACTCTAACACTAATCTTCGAACCCGGATGTTCAATTCTTATATATCGTCTCCAGTTCACAACGAGAAACTGGGTCAACTCTAGTAATCTTGAACCCGTGATGTTCAATTCTTATATATCTCCCGGAGTTCGTCTCCAGTTCATCTTCGAACGAGAAACTTATATATATCGTCCAACTCTAGTAATCTTGAACCCGTGATGTTCAATTCTTATATATCGTCTCGTTCATCGAACAGGAAACTCGGGTCCAACTCTAGTAATCTTCGAACCCGTGATGTTCAATTCTTATGTATATCGTCTCGGGTACAACTCTAGTAATCTTCGAACCCGTGATGTTCAATTCTTATATATATCGTCTCCAGTTCATCCGAACGGGAAACTCGGGTCCAACTCTAGTAATCTTCGAACCCGCGATGTTCAATTCTTATATATATCGTCTCCAGTTCATCCGAGCAGCTTCCGGTCCAACTCTAGTAATCTTGAACCCAGTGATGTTCAATTCTTATATATATCGTCTCCAGTTCATCGAGCGAGAAACTTCGGGTCCAACTCTAGTAATCTTCGAACCCGTGATGTTCAATTCTTATATATATCGTCTCCGGTTCATCGAACTCAGAAACTCGGGTCCAACTCTAGTAATCTTCGAACCCGTGATGTTCAATTCTTATATATATCATCTCCAGTTCATCCCAGACGAGAAACTTCGGGTCCAACTCTAGTAATCTTCGAACCCTTTATGTTCAATTCTTATATATATCGTCTCAGTTCATCCCGAGCGAGAAACTTCGGGTCCAACTCTAGTAATCTTCGAACCCTTGATGTTCAATTCTTATATATATCTTCTCCGGTTCACCTGAGCAGAAACTCGGGTCCAACTCTAGTAATCTTTGAACCGGGATGTTCAATTCTTATATATATCGTCTCCAGTTCATCCGAACGAGAAACTCGGGTCCAACTCTAGTAATCTTCGAACCCGCGATGTTCAACTCTTATATATATCGTCTCCAGTTCATCCGAATGAGAAACTCGGGTACAACTCTAGTAATCTTCGAACCCATGATGTTCAACCCTTATGTATATCGTCTCGGGTACAACTCTAGTAATCTTCGAACCCGCGATGTTCAATTCTTATATATATCGTCTCATTCATCGAACGAGAAACTCGGGTCCAACACTAGTAATCTTCGAACCCGTGATGTTCAATTCTTATATATATCGTTTCCAGGTTCACTCGGGTCCAACTCTAGAAACTTCCGGGTCCATGTATATCTCTCGGGTACAATAATCTTCGAGCCCGTGATGTTCAACTCTTATATATATCGTCTCGATTCATCCGAGCCGGGAAACTTCCGGGTACAACTCTAGTAATCTTCGAACCCCTGATGTTTCATTCTTATATATCATCGTCAGTTCATCGAGCGAAAAACTTCGGGTCCAACTCTAGTAATCTTGAACCAGTGATGTTCAATTCTTATATATATCGTCTCAGTTCATCCGAGCAGAAACTCGGGTCCAACTCTAGTAATCTTCAAACCCATTGATGTTGAATTCTTATATATATCGTCTCCAGTTCTTCGAGCAACTCGGGTCAACTCTAGTAATCTTGAACAGGATGTTCAATTCTTATATATATCGTCTCCAGTTCACCGAATGACAAACTGGGTCAACTCTAGTAATCTTTGAACCCGTGATGTTTAATTCTGATATATATTTAGAAGTCAGTTCATCCGAGCGAGAAACTCGGGTCCAACTCTAGTAATCTTTAACCGGGATGTTCAATTCTTATATACCGTCTCCGGTTCACCCGAACGAGAAACTCGGGTCCCAACTCTAGTAATCTTCGAACCATTGATGTTCAATTCTTATATGTATATCCAGTTCATCGAGCAGAAACTATCAACTCTAGTAATCTTGAACCGTGATGTTCAATTCTTATATATATCGTCTCCAGTTCATCCAGAAACGAGAAACTGGGTACAACTCTAGTAATCTTCGAACCCGCGATGTTCAATTCTTATATATATCGTCTCCAGTTCATCCGAGCGAGAGCACTTCAGGATTCCAACTCTAGTAATCTTGAACCCGTGATGTTCAATTATTATATATATCGTCTCCGGTTCACCGAACGAAAACTCGGGTCCAACTCTAGTAATCTTCGAACCCAGTGATGTTCAATTCTTATATATATCGTCTCAGAGTTCATCGAGCGAGAAACTCGGTCCAACTCTAGTAATCTTGAACCCGTGATGTTCAATTCTTATATATATCGTCTCAGTTCATCAGAACGAGAAACTCGGGTCCAACTCTAGTAATCTTGAACCCAGGATGTTCAATTATTATATATATCGTCTCAGTTCACCCGAGCAGACACTCCGGTCCAACTCTAGTAATCTTGAACCCCGGGATGTTCAATTCTTATATATATCGTCTCCATTTCATACGAATCCTAGAAAGCTTCGGGTCCAACTCTAGTAATCTTGAACCCGATGTTCAACTCTTATATATATATCGTCTCAGTTCATCAAACGAAAACTGGGCACAACTCTAGTAATCTTCGAACCCGTGATGTTCAATTCTTATATATCGTCTTCGGTTCATCCGAGGCAGAAACTCAGGTCAACTCTAGTAATCTTGAACCCACTGATGTTCAATTCTTATATATATCGTCTCCAGATTCATCCCCAACGACTCGGGTCAACTCTAGTAATCTTCGAACCGTGATGTTCAATTCTTATATATATATCATCTCAGTTCATCGAACGAGAAACTCGGGTCCAACTCTAGTAATCTTCGAACCCTTTATGTTCAATTCTTATATATATATCTTCTCAGGTTCATCGAGCAGAAACTTCGGGTCCAACACTAGTAATCTTCAAACCCGTGATGTTCAATTCTTATATATAAGTCTCAGTTCACCCGAGCAGAAACTCGGGTCCAACTCTAGTAATCTTGAACCGTGATGTTTCAATTCTTATATATATCGTCTCCATTTCATCGAGCGAGAAACTTCGGGTCAACTCTAGTAATCTTGAACGAGATGTTCAATTCTTATATATATCGTCTCAAGTTCATCGAGCGACAAACTCTTATGTATATCGTCCAACTCTAGTAATCTTGAACCCGGATGTTCAATTCTTATATATATCTTCTCCATTTCATCCGAGCGACAAACTTCGGGTCCAACACTAGTAATCTTCGAACCCGTGATGTTCAATTCTTATACTCCTCGTCTCCGTTCATCCGAGCGAGAAACTTCGGGTCAACTCTAATAATCTTCGAACCACGTGATGTTCAATTCTTATATATATCGTCTCCAGATTCATCGAGCAGGAAACTTCGGGTCCAACTCTAGTAATCTTCGAACCCGTGATGTTGATTCTTATATATATCGTCTCCGGTTCACAACTCTAGTCCAATCTTCTTGAACAGTGATATTCAATTCTTATATCGTCTCAGAGTTCATCCGAGCAGAAACTTCAGTACAACTCTAGTAATCTTGAACCCGTGATGTTCCAATTCTTATATATGTCGTCTCCGGTTCATCCGAACGACAAACTCGGGTCCAACTCTAGTAATCTTCGAACCCGTGATGTTCAATTCTTATATATATCGTCTCGAGTTCATCCGAGCGAGAAACTCGGGTCCAACTCTAGTAATCTTCGAACCCGTGATGTTCAATTCTTATATATATCGTCTCCAGTTCATCCGAACGAGCCGGCTTCCGGGTCCAACTCTGGTAATCTTCGAACTCGGATGTTCAATTCTTATATATATCGTCTCAGTTCATCCGAGCAGAAAAACTCGAGTCCAACTCTAGTAATCTTCGAACCGGTGATGTTCCAATTCTTATATATCGTCTCAGTTCACCCGAACAGTACAACTCTAGTAATCTTCGAACCCGTGATGTTCAATTCTTATATATATCGTCTCCAAAATCATCCGAACGAGAAACTTCGGGTCCAACTCTAGTAATCTTCGAACCGATGTTCAACTCTTATATATATATCGATCTCCGATTCATCCGAGCATGAAAACTTCGGGTACAACTCTAGTAATCTTCGAACCCGTGATGTTCAATTCTTATATATATCGTCTTCGAGTTCATCCGAACGAGAAACTCGGGTCCAACTCCTGGTAATCTTCGAACCCCGTGATGTTCAATTCTTATATATATATCGTCTCATTCACCCGAGCAGAAACTCGGGTCCAACTCTAGTAATCTTCGAACCCGTGATGTTCAATTCTTATATATATCGTCTCCGAGTTCATCCGAGCGAGAAACTCAACTCACAACACTAGTAATCTTCGAACCCATGATGTTCAATTCTTATATATATCGTCTCCGGTTCATCCGAACGAGAAACTCGGGTCCAACTCTAGTAATCTTCGAACCAGGATGTTCAATTCTTATATATGTCGTCTCAGTTCATCCAACGACAAACTCGGTCCAACTCTAAAAATCTTCGAACCCGGGATGTTCAATTCTTATATATATATCGTCTCCGATTAATCCGAACAGAAACTCGGGTCCAACTCTAGTAATCTTCGAACCCGCGATGTTCAACTCTTATATATATATCGTCTCCAGTTCATCCGAATGAGAAACTCGGGTACAACTCTAGTAATCTTCGAACCCATGATGTTCAATTCTTATATATATCGTCTCCAGTTCACCGAGCGAGAAACTGGTCCAACTCTAGTAATCTTCGAACCGGGATGTTCAATTCTTATATATATCGTCTCCAGGTTCATACTAACGAGAAACTTCGGGTCAACTCTAGTAATCTTGAACCCGGATGTTCAATTCTTATATATATCGTTTCCAGGTCATCCGAATGAGAAACTCGGGTCAACTCTAGTAATCTTCGAACCCGTGATGTTCAATTCTTATATATAATGGAAATGTCAGTTCATCGTCTCTCAAAGGGTACAACTCTAGTAATCTTCGAACCCGTGATGTTCAATTCTTATATATCGTCTCGAGTTCATCCGAGCGAAACTCGGGTCCAACTCTAGTAATCTTGAACCAGGATGTTCAATTCTTATATATATATCGTCTCCAGTTCATCCGAAGGAGAAACTCGGGTCCAACTCTAGTAATCTTCGAACCCATGATGTTCAACTCTTATGTATATCGTCTCGGGTACAACTCTAGTAATCTTCGAACCCGCGATGTTCAATTCTTATATATATCGTCTCCAGTTCATCCTAACAAGACACTCGGGTCCAACTCTAGTAATCTTCGAACCCGTGTTTCAATTCTTATATATATCTTCTCCAGTTCACAGCAGAAACTTCGGGTCAACTCTAGTAATCTTTGAACCCGTGATGTTCAATTCTTATATATATCGTCTCGGTTCATCCGAACGAGAAACTCGGGTCCAACTCTAGTAATCTTCGAACCCGGGATGTTCAATTCTTATATATATCGTCTCAGTTCATCCGAACTCCAACTCTAGTAATCTTGAACCCGTGATGTTTGATTCTTATGTATATCGTCACCTGAGTTCATCAAAGGCAGAAACCTACAACTCTAGTAATCTTGAACCCGTGATGTTCAATTTTTATATATATAGATGCGGTTCATCCGAGCAGGAAACTTCAGTACAACTCTATTAATCTTGAGCCAGTGATGTTCACTTCTTATATATATCGTCTCAGTTCATCGAGCGAGAAACTGAGTCCAGCTCTAGTAATCTTCGAACATGATGTTCAACTCTTATATATATATATCGTCTCTAGTTCATCTGAACGAGAAACTCCGGTACAACTCTAGTAATCTTCGAACCCGAGATGTTCAATTCTTATATATATCGTCTTCAGTTCATCCGAACGAGAAACTCGGGTCCAACTCTAGTAATCTTTGAACTCGTGATGTTCAATTCTTATATATCGTCTCCAGTTCATCCGAACGAGAAACTCGGGTCCAACTCTAGTAATCTTCGAACCCGTGATGTTCAATTCTTATATATATCGTCTCCAGTTCATCCGAACGAGAAACTCGGGTCCAACTCTAGTAATCTTCGAACCCGTGATGTTCAATTCTTATATATATCGTCTCCAGTTCATCCGAACGAGAAACTCGGGTCCAACTCTAGTAATCTTCGAACCCGTGATGTTCAATTCTTATATATATCGTCTCCAGTTCATCCGAACGAGAAACTCGGGTCCAACTCTAGTAATCTTCGAACCCGTGATGTTCAATTCTTATATATATCGTCTCCAGTTCATCCGAACGAGAAACTCGGGTCCAACTCTAGTAATCTTCGAACCCGTGATGTTCAATTCTTATATATATCGTCTCCAGTTCATCCGAACGAGAAACTCGGGTCCAACTCTAGTAATCTTCGAACCCGTGATGTTCAATTCTTATATATATCGTCTCCAGTTCATCCGAACGAGAAACTCGGGTCCAACTCTAGTAATCTTCGAACCCGTGATGTTCAATTCTTATATATATCGTCTCAGTTCATCCGAACGAGAAACTCGGGTCCAACTCTAGTAATCTTCGAACCCGTGATGTTCAATTCTTATATATATCGTCTCCAGTTCATCCGAACGAGAAACTCGGGTCCAACTCTAGTAATCTTCGAACCCGTGATGTTCAATTCTTATATATATCGTCTCCAGTTCATCCGAACGAGAAACTCGGGTCCAACTCTAGTAATCTTCGAACCCGTGATGTTCAATTCTTATATATATCGTCTCCAGTTCATCCGAACGAGAAACTCGGGTCCAACTCTAGTAATCTTCGAACCCGTGATGTTCAATTCTTATATATATCGTCTCCAGTTCATCCGAACGAGAAACTCGGTACAACTCTAGTAATCTTCGAACCCGTGATGTTCAATTCTTATATATATCGTCTCCAGTTCATCCGAACGAGAAACTCGGGTCCAACTCTAGTAATCTTCGAACCCGTGATGTTCAATTCTTATATATATCGTCTCCAGTTCATCCGAACGAGAAACTCGGTCCAACTCTAGTAATCTTCGAACCCGTGATGTTCAATTCTTATATATATCGTCTTCAGTTCATCCGAACGAGAAACTCGGGTCCAACTCTAGTAATCTTCGAACCCGTGATGTTCAATTCTTATATATATCGTCTCCAGTTCATCCGAACGAGAAACTCGGGTCCAACTCTAGTAATCTTCGAACCCGTGATGTTCAATTCTTATATATATCGTCTCCAGTTCATCCGAACGAGAAACTCGGGTCCAACTCTAGTAATCTTCGAACCCGTGATGTTCAATTCTTATATATATCGTCTCCAGTTCATCCGAACGAGAAACTCGGGTCCAACTCTAGTAATCTTCGAACCCGTGATGTTCAATTCTTATATATATCGTCTCCAGTTCATCCGAACGAGAAACTCGGGTCCAACTCTAGTAATCTTCGAACCGTGATGTTCAATTCTTATATATATCGTCTCAGTTCATGCGACAGAAACTCAGGTCCAACTCTAGTAATCTTGAACCCGTGATATTCGAATTCTTATATATATCTTCTCCGAGTTCACACGAACGAAACTCGGGTCCAGCTCTAGTAATCTTTGAACATGTGATGTTTGAATTCTTATATATATCGTCTCCGGTTCATCCGAACGAAGCTTCCGGGTCCAACTCTAGTAATCTTGAACCGGGATGTTCAATTCTTATATATATCGTCTCAGTTCATCCGAGAACGAAAAACTCGGAGTCCAACTCTAGTAATCTTGGAATGATGTTCAATTCTTATGTATATCGTCTCGGAATTTCAAGCTCTGGTAATCTTCCCGAACTAGTGATGTTCAATTCTTATATATATCGTCTCCGGTTCATCCGACAGGAAAACTCAGTACAACTCTAGTAATCTTCGAACCCTTTGATGTTCAATTCGATTATATCGTCTCCTGTTCATCCGAACGAAACTTCGGGTCCAACTCTAGTAATCTTCGATCCCCGTGATGTTCAATTCTTATATATATCGTCTTCGAGTTCTTCCGAACGAGAACTTCAGGTACAACTCTAGTAATCTTCGATCCCGTGATGTTCAATTCTTATATATATCGTCTCAGTTCATCCGAATGAGAAACTTCGGGTCCAACTCTAGTAATCTTCGATACCGTGATCTTCACTCCGATATATATCGTTCTGGCTTCATCCGAACGAGAAACTTGGGTCCAACTCTAGTAATCTTCGATCCCGTGATCTTCAATTATGATATATATCGTCTCCGCTCATCCGAACGAGAAATTCGGGTCCAACTCTAGTAATCTTCGATCCCGTGATCTTCAATTTCTTTATATATCGTGTCTGGGCTCATCCGAACGCGAGAAACTCTGTCCAACTCTAGTAACCTTTCGAACCCGTGATCTTGCCTCCGATATATATCGTCTCCAGTTCATCCGAACGAGAAACTCGGGTCCAACTCTAGTAATCTTCGAACCCGTGATGTTCAATTCTTATATATATCGTCTCCAGTTCATCCGAACGAGAAACTCGGGTCCAACTCTAGTAATCTTCGAACCCGTGATGTTCAATTCTTATATATATCGTCTCCAGTTCATCCGAACGAGAAACTCGGGTCCAACTCTAGTAATCTTCGAACCCGTGATGTTCAATTCTTATATATATCGTCTCCAGTTCATCCGAACGAGAAACTCGGGTCCAACTCTAGTAATCTTCGAACCCGTGATGTTCAATTCTTATATATATCGTCTCCAGTTCATCCGAACGAGAAACTCGGGTCCAACTCTAGTAATCTTCGAACCCGTGATGTTCAATTCTTATATATATCGTCTCCAGTTCATCCGAACGAGAAACTCGGGTCCAACTCTAGTAATCTTCGAACCCGTGATGTTCAATTCTTATATATATCGTCTCCAGTTCATCCGAACGAGAAACTCGGGTCCAACTCTAGTAATCTTCGAACCCGTGATGTTCAATTCTTATATATATCGTCTCCAGTTCATCCGAACGAGAAACTCAGGTCCAACTCTAGTAATCTTCGAACCCGTGATGTTCAATTCTTATATATATCGTCTCCAGTTCATCCGAACGAGAAACTCGGGTCCAACTCTAGTAATCTTCGAACCCGTGATGTTCAATTCTTATATATATCGTCTCCAGTTCATCCGAACGAGAAACTCGGGTCCAACTCTAGTAATCTTCGAACCCGTGATGTTCAATTCTTATATATATCGTCTCCAGTTCATCCGAACGAGAAACTCGGGTCCAACTCTAGTAATCTTCGAACCCGTGATGTTCAATTCTTATATATATCGTCTCCAGTTCATCCGAACGAGAAACTCGGGTCCAACTCTAGTAATCTTCGAACCCGTGATGTTCAATTCTTATATATATCGTCTCCAGTTCATCCGAACGAGAAACTCGGTCCAACTCTAGTAATCTTCGAACCCGTGATGTTCAATTCTTATATATATCGTCTCCAGTTCATCCGAACGAGAAACTCGGGTACAACTCTAGTAATCTTCGAACCCGTGATGTTCAATTCTTATATATATCGTCTCCAGTTCATCCGAACGAGAAACTCGGGTCCAACTCTAGTAATCTTCGAACCCGTGATGTTCAATTCTTATATATATCGTCTCCAGTTCATCCGAACGAGAAACTCGGGTCCAACTCTAGTAATCTTCGAACCCGTGATGTTCAATTCTTATATATATCGTCTCCAGTTCATCCGAACGAGAAACTCGGGTCCAACTCTAGTAATCTTCGAACCCGTGATGTTCAATTCTTATATATATCGTCTCCAGTTCATCCGAACGAGAAACTCGGGTCCAACTCTAGTAATCTTCGAACCCGTGATGTTCAATTCTTATATATATCGTCTTCAGTTCATCCGAACGAGAAACTCGGGTCCAACTCTAGTAATCTTCGAACCCGTGATGTTCAATTCTTATATATATCGTCTCCAGTTCATCCGAACGAGAAACTCGGGTCCAACTCTAGTAATCTTCGAACCCGTGATGTTCAATTCTTATATATATCGTCTCCAGTTCATCCGAACGAGAAACTCGGGTCCAACTCTAGTAATCTTCGAACCCGTGATGTTCAATTCTTATATATAT
The DNA here is from genome assembly GCA_023529315.1 of Papaver bracteatum. Taxonomy (NCBI): domain Eukaryota; kingdom Viridiplantae; phylum Streptophyta; class Magnoliopsida; order Ranunculales; family Papaveraceae; genus Papaver; species Papaver bracteatum. The sequence goes on along the minus strand of JAJJWX010004858.1, from coordinate 506,523 downwards.
CGTCTCCAGTTCATCCGAACGAGAAACTCGGGTCCAACTCTAGTAATCTTCGAACCCGTGATGTTCAATTCTTATATATATCGTCTCCAGTTCATCCGAACGAGAAACTCGGGTCCAACTCTAGTAATCTTCGAACCCGTGATGTTCAATTCTTATATATATCGTCTCCAGTTCATCCGAACGAGAAACTCGGGTCCAACTCTAGTAATCTTCGAACCCGTGATGTTCAATTCTTATATATATCGTCTCCAGTTCATCCGAACGAGAAACTCGGGTCCAACTCTAGTAATCTTCGAACCCGTGATGTTCAATTCTTATATATATCGTCTCCAGTTCATCCGAACGAGAAACTCGGGTCCAACTCTAGTAATCTTCGAACCCGTGATGTTCAATTCTTATATATATCGTCTCCAGTTCATCCGAACGAGAAACTCGGGTCCAACTCTAGTAATCTTCGAACCCGTGATGTTCAATTCTTATATATATCGTCTCCAGTTCATCCGAACGAGAAACTCGGGTCCAACTCTAGTAATCTTCGAACCCGTGATGTTCAATTCTTATATATATCGTCTCCAGTTCATCCGAACGAGAAACTCGGGTCCAACTCTAGTAATCTTCGAACCCGTGATGTTCAATTCTTATATATATCGTCTCCAGTTCATCCGAACGAGAAACTCGGGTCCAACTCTAGTAATCTTCGAACCCGTGATGTTCAATTCTTATATATATCGTCTCCAGTTCATCCGAACGAGAAACTCGGGTCCAACTCTAGTAATCTTCGAACCCGTGATGTTCAATTCTTATATATATCGTCTCCAGTTCATCCGAACGAGAAACTCGGGTCCAACTCTAGTAATCTTCGAACCCGTGATGTTCAATTCTTATATATATCGTCTCCAGTTCATCCGAACGAGAAACTCGGGTCCAACTCTAGTAATCTTCGAACCCGTGATGTTCAATTCTTATATATATCGTCTCCAGTTCATCCGAACGAGAAACTCGGGTACAACTCTAGTAATCTTCGAACCCGTGATGTTCAATTCTTATATATATCTTCTCCAGTTCACCCGAACGAGAAACTCGGGTCCAACTCTAGTAATCTTCGAACCCGTGATGTTCAATTCTTATATATATCGTCTCCAGTTCATCCGAACGAGAAACTCGGGTCCAACTCTAGTAATCTTCGAACCCGTGATGTTCAATTCTTATATATATCGTCTCCAGTTCATCCGAACGAGAAACTCGGGTCCAACTCTAGTAATCTTCGAACCCGTGATGTTCAATTCTTATATATATCGTCTCCAGTTCATCCGAACGAGAAACTCGGGTCCAACTCTAGTAATCTTCGAACCCGTGATGTTCAATTCTTATATATATCGTCTCCAGTTCATCCGAACGAGAAACTCGGGTCCAACTCTAGTAATCTTCGAACCCGTGATGTTCAATTCTTATATATATCGTCTCCAGTTCATCCGAACGAGAAACTCGGGTCCAACTCTAGTAATCTTCGAACCCGTGATGTTCAATTCTTATATATATCGTCTCCAGTTCATCCGAACGAGAAACTCGGGTCCAACTCTAGTAATCTTCGAACCCGTGATGTTCAATTCTTATATATATCGTCTCCAGTTCATCCGAACGAGAAACTCGGGTCCAACTCTAGTAATCTTCGAACCCGTGATGTTCAATTCTTATATATATCGTCTCCAGTTCATCCGAACGAGAAACTCGGGTCCAACTCTAGTAATCTTCGAACCCGTGATGTTCAATTCTTATATATATCGTCTCCAGTTCATCCGAACGAGAAACTCGGGTCCAACTCTAGTAATCTTCGAACCCGTGATGTTCAATTCTTATATATATCGTCTCCAGTTCATCCGAACGAGAAACTCGGGTCCAACTCTAGTAATCTTCGAACCCGTGATGTTCAATTCTTATATATATCGTCTCCAGTTCATCCGAACGAGAAACTCGGGTCCAACTCTAGTAATCTTCGAACCCGTGATGTTCAATTCTTATATATATCGTCTCCAGTTCATCCGAACGAGAAACTCGGGTCCAACTCTAGTAATCTTCGAACCCGTGATGTTCAATTCTTATATATATCGTCTCCAGTTCATCCGAACGAGAAACTCGGGTCCAACTCTAGTAATCTTCGAACCCGTGATGTTCAATTCTTATATATATCGTCTCCAGTTCATCCGAACGAGAAACTCGGGTCCAACTCTAGTAATCTTCGAACCCGTGATGTTCAATTCTTATATATATCGTCTCCAGTTCATCCGAACGAGAAACTCGGTCCAACTCTAGTAATCTTCGAACCCGTGATGTTCAATTCTTATATATATCGTCTCCAGTTCATCCGAACGAGAAACTCGGGTCCAACTCTAGTAATCTTCGAACCCGTGATGTTCAATTCTTATATATATCGTCTCCAGTTCATCCGAACGAGAAACTCGGGTCCAACTCTAGTAATCTTCGAACCCGTGATGTTCAATTCTTATATATATCGTCTCCAGTTCATCCGAACGAGAAACTCGGTCCAACTCTAGTAATCTTCGAACCCGTGATGTTCAATTCTTATATATATCGTCTCCAGTTCATCCGAACGAGAAACTCGGGTCCAACTCTAGTAATCTTCGAACCCGTGATGTTCAATTCTTATATATATCGTCTCCAGTTCATCCGAACGAGAAACTCGGGTCCAACTCTAGTAATCTTCGAACCCGTGATGTTCAATTCTTATATATATCGTCTCCAGTTCATCCGAACGAGAAACTCGGGTCCAACTCTAGTAATCTTCGAACCCGTGATGTTCAATTCTTATATATATCGTCTCCAGTTCATCCGAACGAGAAACTCGGGTCCAACTCTAGTAATCTTCGAACCCGTGATGTTCAATTCTTATATATATCGTCTCCAGTTCATCCGAACGAGAAACTCGGGTCCAACTCTAGTAATCTTCGAACCCGTGATGTTCAATTCTTATATATATCGTCTCCAGTTCATCCGAACGAGAAACTCGGGTCCAACTCTAGTAATCTTCGAACCCGTGATGTTCAATTCTTATATATATCGTCTCCAGTTCATCCGAACGAGAAACTCGGGTCCAACTCTAGTAATCTTCGAACCCGTGATGTTCAATTCTTATATATATCGTCTCCAGTTCATCCGAACGAGAAACTCGGGTCCAACTCTAGTAATCTTCGAACCCGTGATGTTCAATTCTTATATATATCGTCTCCAGTTCATCCGAACGAGAAACTCGGGTCCAACTCTAGTAATCTTCGAACCCGTGATGTTCAATTCTTATATATATCGTCTCCAGTTCATCCGAACGAGAAACTCGGGTCCAACTCTAGTAATCTTCGAACCCGTGATGTTCAATTCTTATATATATCGTCTCCAGTTCATCCGAACGAGAAACTCGGGTCCAACTCTAGTAATCTTCGAACCCGTGATGTTCAATTCTTATATATATCGTCTCCAGTTCATCCGAACGAGAAACTCGGGTCCAACTCTAGTAATCTTCGAACCCGTGATGTTCAATTCTTATATATATCGTCTCCAGTTCATCCGAACGAGAAACTCGGGTCCAACTCTAGTAATCTTCGAACCCGTGATGTTCAATTCTTATATATATCGTCTCCAGTTCATCCGAACGAGAAACTCGGGTCCAACTCTAGTAATCTTCGAACCCGTGATGTTCAATTCTTATATATATCGTCTCCAGTTCATCCGAACGAGAAACTCGGGTCCAACTCTAGTAATCTTCGAACCCGTGATGTTCAATTCTTATATATATCGTCTCCAGTTCATCCGAACGAGAAACTCGGGTCCAACTCTAGTAATCTTCGATCCCGTGATGTTCAATTCTTATATATATCGTCTCCAGTTCATCCGAACGATAAACTCGCGTCCAACTGTAGTAATCTTCGAACCCGTGATGTTCAATTCTTATATATATCGTCTCCAGTTCATCCGAACGAGAAACTCGCTCCAACTCTAGTAATCTTCGAACCCGTGATGTTCAATTCTTATATATATCGTCTCCAGTTCATCCGAACGAGAAACTCGGGTCCAACTCTAGTAATCTTCGAACCCGTGATGTTCAATTCTTATATATATCGTCTCCAGTTCATCCGAACGAGAAACTCGGGTCCAACTCTAGTAATCTTCGAACCCGTGATGTTCAATTCTTATATATATCGTCTCCAGTTCATCCGAACGAGAAACTCGGGTCCAACTCTAGTAATCTTCGAACCCGTGATGTTCAATTCTTATATATATCGTCTCCAGTTCATCCGAACGAGAAACTCGGGTCCAACTCTAGTAATCTTCGAACCCGTGATGTTCAATTCTTATATATATCGTCTCCAGTTCATCCGAACGAGAAACTCGGGTCCAACTCTAGTAATCTTCGAACCCGTGATGTTCAATTCTTATATATATCGTCTCCAGTTCATCCGAACGAGAAACTCGGGTCCAACTCTAGTAATCTTCGAACCCGTGATGTTCAATTCTTATATATATCGTCTCCAGTTCATCCGAACGAGAAACTCGGGTCCAACTCTAGTAATCTTCGAACCCGTGATGTTCAATTCTTATATATATCGTCTCCAGTTCATCCGAACGAGAAACTCGGGTCCAACTCTAGTAATCTTCGAACCCGTGATGTTCAATTCTTATATATATCGTCTCCAGTTCATCCGAACGAGAAACTCGGGTCCAACTCTAGTAATCTTCGAACCCGTGATGTTCAATTCTTATATATATCGTCTCCAGTTCATCCGAACGAGAAACTCGGGTCCAACTCTAGTAATCTTCGAACCCGTGATGTTCAATTCTTATATATATCGTCTCCAGTTCATCCGAACGAGAAACTCGGGTCCAACTCTAGTAATCTTCGAACCCGTGATGTTCAATTCTTATATATATCGTCTCCAGTTCATCCGAACGAGAAACTCGGGTCCAACTCTAGTAATCTTCGAACCCGTGATGTTCAATTCTTATATATATCGTCTCCAGTTCATCCGAACGAGAAACTCGGGTCCAACTCTAGTAATCTTCGAACCCGTGATGTTCAATTCTTATATATATCGTCTCCAGTTCATCCGAACGAGAAACTCGGGTCCAACTCTAGTAATCTTCGAACCCGTGATGTTCAATTCTTATATATATCGTCTCCAGTTCATCCGAACGAGAAACTCGGGTCCAACTCTAGTAATCTTCGAACCCGTGATGTTCAATTCTTATATATATCGTCTCCAGTTCATCCGAACGAGAAACTCGGGTCCAACTCTAGTAATCTTCGAACCCGTGATGTTCAATTCTTATATATATCGTCTCCAGTTCATCCGAACGAGAAACTCGGGTCCAACTCTAGTAATCTTCGAACCCGTGATGTTCAATTCTTATATATATCGTCTCCAGTTCATCCGAACGAGAAACTCGGGTCCAACTCTAGTAATCTTCGAACCCGTGATGTTCAATTCTTATATATATCGTCTCCAGTTCATCCGAACGAGAAACTCGGGTCCAACTCTAGTAATCTTCGAACCCGTGATGTTCAATTCTTATATATATCGTCTCCAGTTCATCCGAACGAGAAACTCGGGTCCAACTCTAGTAATCTTCGAACCCGTGATGTTCAATTCTTATATATATCGTCTCCAGTTCATCCGAACGAGAAACTCGGGTCCAACTCTAGTAATCTTCGAACCCGTGATGTTCAATTCTTATATATATCGTCTCCAGTTCATCCGAACGAGAAACTCGGGTCCAACTCTAGTAATCTTCGAACCCGTGATGTTCAATTCTTATATATATCGTCTCCAGTTCATCCGAACGAGAAACTCGGGTCCAACTCTAGTAATCTTCGAACCCGTGATGTTCAATTCTTATATATATCGTCTCCAGTTCATCCGAACGAGAAACTCGGGTCCAACTCTAGTAATCTTCGAACCCGTGATGTTCAATTCTTATATATATCGTCTCCAGTTCATCCGAACGAGAAACTCGGGTCCAACTCTAGTAATCTTCGAACCCGTGATGTTCAATTCTTATATATATCGTCTCCAGTTCATCCGAACGAGTAACTCGGTAAAACTCTAGTAATCTTCGAACCCGTGATGTTCAATTCTTATATATATCATCTCCAGTTCATCCGAACGAGAAACTCGGGTCCAACTCTAGTAATCTTCGAACCCGTGATGTTCAATTCTTATATATATCGTCTCCAGTTCATCCGAACGAGAAACTCGGGTCCAACTCTAGTAATCTTCGAACCCGTGATGTTCAATTCTTATATATATCGTCTCCAGTTCATCCGAACGAGAAACTCGGGTCCAACTCTAGTAATCTTCGAACCCGTGATGTTCAATTCTTATATATATCGTCTCCAGTTCATCCGAACGAGAAACTCGGGTCCAACTCTAGTAATCTTCGAACCCGTGATGTTCAATTCTTATATATATCGTCTCCAGTTCATCCGAACGAGAAACTCGGGTCCAACTCTAGTAATCTTCGAACCCGTGATGTTCAATTCTTATATATATCGTCTCCAGTTCATCCGAACGAGAAACTCGGGTCCAACTCTAGTAATCTTCGAACCCGTGATGTTCAATTCTTATATATATCGTCTCCAGTTCATCCGAACGAGAAACTCGGGTCCAACTCTAGTAATCTTCGAACCCGTGATGTTCAATTCTTATATATATCGTCTCCAGTTCATCCGAACGAGAAACTCGGGTCCAACTCTAGTAATCTTCGAACCCGTGATGTTCAATTCTTATATATATCGTCTCCAGTTCATCCGAACGAGAAACTCGGGTCCAACTCTAGTAATCTTCGAACCCGTGATGTTCAATTCTTATATATATCGTCTCCAGTTCATCCGAACGAGAAACTCGGGTCCAACTCTAGTAATCTTCGAACCCGTGATGTTCAATTCTTATATATATCGTCTCCAGTTCATCCGAACGAGAAACTCGGGTCCAACTCTAGTAATCTTCGAACCCGTGATGTTCAATTCTTATATATATCGTCTCCAGTTCATCCGAACGAGAAACTCGGGTCCAACTCTAGTAATCTTCGAACCCGTGATGTTCAATTCTTATATATATCGTCTCCAGTTCATCCGAACGAGAAACTCGGGTCCAACTCTAGTAATCTTCGAACCCGTGATGTTCAATTCTTATATATATCGTCTCCAGTTCATCCGAACGAGAAACTCGGGTCCAACTCTAGTAATCTTCGAACCCGTGATGTTCAATTCTTATATATATCGTCTCCAGTTCATCCGAACGAGAAACTCGGGTCCAACTCTAGTAATCTTCGAACCCGTGATGTTCAATTCTTATATATATCGTCTCCAGTTCATCCGAACGAGAAACTCGGTAAAACTCTAGTAATCTTCGAACCCGTGATGTTCAATTCTTATATATATCGTCTCCAGTTCATCCGAACGAGAAACTCGGGTCCAACTCTAGTAATCTTCGAACCCGTGATGTTCAATTCTTATATATATCGTCTCCAGTTCATCCGAACGAGAAACTCGGGTCCAACTCTAGTAATCTTCGAACCCGTGATGTTCAATTCTTATATATATCGTCTCCAGTTCATCCGAACGAGAAACTCGGGTCCAACTCTAGTAATCTTCGAACCCGTGATGTTCAATTCTTATATATATCGTCTCCAGTTCATCCGAACGAGAAACTCGGGTCCAACTCTAGTAATCTTCGAACCCGTGATGTTCAATTCTTATATATATCGTCTCCAGTTCATCCGAACGAGAAACTCGGTACAACTCTAGTAATCTTCGAACCCGTGATGTTCAATTCTTATATATATCGTCTCCAGTTCATCCGAACGAGAAACTCGGGTCCAACTCTAGTAATCTTCGACCCCGTGATGTTCAATTCTTATATATATCGTCTCCAGTTCATCCGAACGAGAAACTCGGGTCCAACTCTAGTAATCTTCGAACCCGTGATGTTCAATTCTTATATATATCGTCTCCAGTTCATCCGAACGAGAAACTCGGGTCCAACTCTAGTAATCTTCGAACCCGTGATGTTCAATTCTTATATATATCGTCTCCAGTTCATCCGAACGAGAAACTCGGGTCCAACTCTAGTAATCTTCGAACCCGTGATGTTCAATTCTTATATATATCGTCTCCAGTTCATCCGAACGAGAAACTCGGGTCCAACTCTAGTAATCTTCGAACCCGTGATGTTCAATTCTTATATATATCGTCTCCAGTTCATCCGAACGAGAAACTCGGGTCCAACTCTAGTAATCTTCGAACCCGTGATGTTCAATTCTTATATATATCGTCTCCAGTTCATCCGAACGAGAAACTCGGGTCCAACTCTAGTAATCTTCGAACCCGTGATGTTCAATTCTTATATATATCGTCTCCAGTTCATCCGAACGAGAAACTCGGGTCCAACTCTAGTAATCTTCGAACCCGTGATGTTCAATTCTTATATATATCGTCTCCAGTTCATCCGAACGAGAAACTCGGGTCCAACTCTAGTAATCTTCGAACCCGTGATGTTCAATTCTTATATATATCGTCTCCAGTTCATCCGAACGAGAAACTCGGGTCCAACTCTAGTAATCTTCGAACCCGTGATGTTCAATTCTTATATATATCGTCTCCAGTTCATCCGAACGAGAAACTCGGGTCCAACTCTAGTAATCTTCGAACCCGTGATGTTCAATTCTTATATATATCGTCTCCAGTTCATCCGAACGAGAAACTCGGGTCCAACTCTAGTAATCTTCGAACCCGTGATCTTCAATTCTCGGAGATATCGTCTCCTAGCCTATCCGAACGAGAAACTTGGGTCCAACTCTAGCGTACCTTCTGAACTCTGATCTTGAATTATGATATATAATGTCTCCGCTTATCCGAACGAGAAACTCAGTCCATCTAGTAACCTTCGATCCCGTGATGTTCAATTTCGATATATATCGTCTCCGTTCATCCGAACGATAAACTCTGTCTAACCTAGTAATATCTAATCCTTGATGTTCACTCATATATATCGTTCTAGTTCATCCGATGAGAAACTCGGTCCAACTCTAGTAACCTCGATCCCGTGATGTTCAATTCTAACATGATATATTTGCCTCCGCTCATCCGAACCAGAAACTCGTCCAATCCCCTAGTAACCTTCGCTCCTGATGTTTAATTTCGATATATATCGTCTTACCATCCGAACGAGAAACTCTGTCCAACTCTAGTAATCTCGATCTCGATCTTCAATTCGTATATATATCGTCTCCGTATCATCCGAACGAGAAACCGGGTCCAACTCTAGTAACCTTCGATCCCGTGATGTTCAATTCTGATATATATCGTCTGGGTCATCCTTAACGAAAACTCGGGTCCAACTCAAAGAATTCTAACCCGCGATGTTCAACTCTTATATATATCGTTTCAAGCCATCCGAACGAGAAACTGCCAACTCTAGTAATCTTCGAACCGTGATGTTCAACTCTTATATATTTTGTATGCGGTTATACCGAGACATTTAGTACAACTTTAGTAATGAACCCGTGATGTTCAAAACTTAAACCGAAGCACAAAGAGAAAGCACAAACAAAACACTAATTATCGACTAACCCGTGATGTTCAATTCTGATAAATACGTCTCAAAGTTCATCCGAACGAGAAACTCGTCCAACTCTAGTAATATTCGATCCCGTGATATTCAATTATTATATATATCGTCTAAGGCCCACCCGAAACGAGAAACCTTGTCCAACTCTAGTAATCTTCGATCCCAGGATGTTCAATTCTTATATATATCGTCTCCGCCTCTCATCCGAACGAGAAACTCGGTCCAACTCTAGTAATCTTCGGGTCCCTGTATGATCTTCAATTCTAGTATATATCGTCTCCGCATCATCCAATGGAAAACTCGGGTCCAACTCTAGTAACCTTCGATCCCGTGATGTTCAACTCTTATATATATCGCTACAGCTCATCCGAACGAGAAACTCGGTCCAACTCTAGTAATCTTCGAACCCGTGATGTTGAATTTTTACATATATCGCCCGGGCTCATCCGAACGAGAAACTCGGTATAACTATAGTAATCTTCGAACCCGATGTTCAATTATTATATATATCGTCTCCCATCCAACGAGAAACTCGGTCCAACTCTAGTAACCTTCGAACCCGTGATGTTCAATTGGAGATATATATCGTCTACCATCCTCAACGAGAAACTCGGTCCAACTCTAGTAATCTTCGAACCCGCGATGTTCAATTTTATATATATCGTCTCCTGGGCATCCGAACGAGACACTCGGTCCATCTCTAGTAACCTTCGATCCCGTGATGTTAAATTCGATATATATCGTCTCCAGCTTATATATATCGGGGCTCTATCATCCGAACGAGAAACCTTGGTCCAACTCTAGTAAATCTTCTAACCCGTGATACCAACTCTTGTAGATATATCGCTTCCGCTCATCCGAACGAGAAACTCGGTCCAACTCTAGTAACCTTCAATCCCGTGATGTTCAATTCCTTATATATCGTCTCCAGCTCATCCGAACGAGAAACCTGTCCAACTCAAGTAACCTTCGATCCCGTGATCTTCAATTCTGATATATATCTTCTCCAGCTCATCCGAACGGAAACTCGGGTACAACTCTAGTAATCTTCGAACCCGTGATGTTCAATTCTTATATATATCATCACCAAGCTCATCCGAACGAGAAACTCTAGTCCAAATCTAGTAACCTTTCGATCCCGCGATGTTCAATTATTATATATTTTGTATGCTATTATCCACATTTGAAATTCATGACTCAACTGACTAGTCAAAACTCAAACCGGAAGCACAAAGAGAAAGCACAAACAAACACACCAACTCTAGTAATCTTCGAACCCGTGATGTTCAATTCTTATATATATCGTCTCCAGCTCATCCGAACGAGAAACTCGGTCCAACTCTAGTAATCTTCCGAACCCATGATGTTCAATTCCGTATATATCCTATACCACATTTATCCGAACGAGAAAATTCAAACCAACTATAGAGAATCACAAACAAACACACCAATTATGTTCATTTTTCATTATATATATGGATTTTTTTTTCATGTCGAAGGCGAGAAAACTCTGTCCAACTCTAGTAATCTTCGATCCCGTGATGTTCAACTCGGACATATATCGTCTAAAGTTCATCCAACGAGAAATCTGGTCCAACTCTAGTAACCTTCGATCCCGTGATGTTCAATTCTTATATATATCGTCTCCAAGCCATCCGAACGAAACTCGTGTCCAACTCTAAGAATATTCGATCCCGTGATGTTGAATTATGATATATAATGTCTCCGGGCCATCCGAACGAGAAACTCGGGTCCAACTCTAGTAATCTTCGATCCCGTGATGTTCAACTCTTATATATATCGTCTCCAGCTCATCCGAACGATAAACTCTGTCCAACCCTAGTAATCTTCGATCCCGTGATGTTCAACTCTTATATATATCGCCTCTAGTCATCCGAACGAGAACTCGGGTCCAACTCTAGTAACCTTCGATCCCGTGATGTTCAATTATTATATTTATCGTCTGAAGCCATCCGAACGAGAAACTAGGGTCCAACTCTAGTAATATTCAAATCCGTGATGTTTAATTTCGATATATATCGTCTACTCATCCGAACGAGAAACTGTCCAACTCTAGTAATCTTCGATCTCATGATGTTCAATTATTATATATATCGTCTCAAGTTCACCCGAACGAGAAACTTAGTCCAACTCTATGTAACCTTCGATCCCGTGATGTTCAATTTTTATATATATCGTCTCCAGTCCATCCGAACGAGAAACTCGGGTCCAACTCTAGTAATCTACGAACCCACATGTTCAACTAGTATATATATCGTCTCCGCTCATCCGAATGAGAAACTGGTCCAACTCTAGTAATCTTCGAACCCGTGATGTTCAATTCTTATATATTTTGTATCGTTATACCACATTTGAAGTTCATGACTCGTATGACTAGAAAACTCAAACAGAAGCACAAAGAGAAAGCACAAACAAACACACCAATCGAATTCGAACCCGGATGTTCAATTCTTATATCGTCTCCGTTAATCCGAACGAGAAACTCCTGTCCAACTCTAGTAACCTCCAACCCGTGATGTTCAATTCTCGATATATCGTCTCACCATCCGAACGAGAAACTCTGTCCAACTCTAGTAACCTTCGATCCCGTGATCTTCACTCTAATATATATCGCTCTCCGCTCATCCGAACGAACCCTCGTGTCCAACTCTAGTAACCTCTAACTCGTGATCTTCAATTATTATATCGCCTAAAGTTCATCCTAACGAAAACTCATGGTACAACTCTAGTAACCTTCGATCCTGATCTTCAATTCTTATATATATCGCCTCAAGTTCATCCGAACGAGAAACTCTAGAAACTTCTAGTAATCTTCGATCCCTGGGATGTTCAATTCTTATATATCGCTCTCCGCTTCTTCCGAACGAAAATTCCGTCCAACTCTAGTAACCTTCGATCCTTGATGTTGAATTTCGATATATATCGCCTCCGCTTCATCCGAACGAAACTCGGTACAACTCTAGTAACCTTCGATCCTGGATCTTTAATTTTTATATATATCGCTCCATCATCCTAACGGAAAATCGGGTCCAACTCTAGTAACCTTCGATCCTGATGTTGAATTCTTATATATATCGTCTGGGCCATCCAACGATAAACTCGGGTACAACTCTAGTAACCTTCAGATCCCGTGATCTTCAATTTAATATATATCGCCTCCAGCTCATCCGAACGAGAAACTCGTGTCCAACTCTAGTAACCTTCTAACCCGCGGATCTTCAATTATGATATATATCGCTTAAAGTTCATCCGAACGATAAACTCGGTACAACTCTAGTAACCTTCAATCCTGATCTTCAATTTTATATATCGCCTCAAGTTCATCCAATCGAGAAACTGGTCCAACTCTAGTACCCTCAACCCGCCATGTTCAAGTATTATATATATTGCTGTGATCTTCAACCTTGACGTTCAACTCTTATATATCGTCTCCGGCTCATCCGAACGAGAAACTCGGGTCCAACTTTTAGTAATCTTCGAACCTCGTGATGTTCAATTTTCATATATATCGTCTCCAGATCATCCGAACGAGAAACCCGGTCCAACTCTAGTAAACTTCGAACCCGGATGTTCAATTCTTATATATATCGTCTCCTACATCCTAACGAAAACTCGGTCCAACTCTAGTAATCTCTCGAACCTGATGTTCACTTCGATATATATCGTCTGGGCCTATCCAACGAGAAACTCGGTCCAACTCTAGTAATATTCGATCCCATGATTCAATTCAATTCTTATATATCACAGACTCCGGCTCATCCGAAACGAGAAAATCGGCACAAACAAACACAGTAATCTATCGAACCCCGTGATGTCAATTTTGATATATATCGTCTCCGCTTATCCGAACGAGACCCCCTGTCCAACTTCCTAGTAATCTTCGAACTCGATGTTCAATTATTATATATATCGTCTTCCAGCTCATCCGAACGAAAACTCGGTACAACTCTAGTAATCTTCGAACCCGATGTTCAATTCTCGATATATCATCTCCGTTCATCCGAACGAGAAAATCGGGAAACTCAGTAATCTTCGAACCCGTGATGTTGAATTTCGATATATATCGTCTCTGGCCTACCCGAACGAGAAACTCTGCACAACTCTAGTAATATTCGAACCCATAATGTTCAATTCTTATATATATCGTCTTAAGTCATCCAACGAGAAACTCTCCAACTCTAGTAACCTTTCGAACCCGTGATGTTCACTTTTATATATATCGTCTCCAGCTCATCCGAACGAGAAACTCTGGGTCCAACTCTAAAGAATATTCGAACCCGTGATGTTCAATTATTATATATATCGTCTCAAGTTCATCCAACGAGAAACTAACCATAAATCCAACTCTAGTAACCTTCGATCCGAACGAATCTCAGATGTTCAACCCGCACGTTCCCGTATTATATATATCGTTTCACAGTTCATCCGAACGAGAAAACTCTGTCCAACTCTAGTACCTTCGAACCCGTGATGTTCAAATCTTATATATATCGTAACCGCGCTCTTCCGAACGAGAAAATCGGGTCCAACTTTAGTAACCTTCGAATCCCGTGATGTTCAATTCTTATATATATCGTTCGCTCATCCGAACGATAAACTCGGTACAACTCTAGTAATCTTCGATCCCGTGATGTTCACCTGATATATCGGGCTCCATCATCCGAACGAGAAACTCGTCCAACTCTAGTAATCTTCAACCCGTGATCTTCAATTCTTATATATATCGTCCATCATCCGAACGAGAAACTCGGTCCAACTTTAGTAATCTTCGATCCCGTGATCTTCAATTTTATATATATCGTCTGTAGTTCATCCGAACGAGAAACTCGGGTCCAACTCTAGTAAACTTCGATCCCGTGATGTTCAATTTTTACGATATATCGTCTCCGCTTCATCCGAACGAGAAAACTCGGTCCAACTCTAGTAATCTTCGATCCCGTGATGTTCAATTTTATATATATCGTCCCGCCCATCCGAACGAGAAACTCTGTCCAACTCTAGTAATCTTCGATCCCGTCATGTTCAATTATTATATGAGTCGTCTCCGCTCACCCGAACGAGAAACTCGGGTCCAACTCTAGTAACCTTCGATCCCGGGATGTTTAATTTTTATATATATTGTCTAAATTTCATCCGAACGAGAAACTCGGGTACAACTCTAGTAATATTCAACCCGTAATGTTCAATTCTTATATATATCGTCCAGCCATCCCGAACAAGAAAACTCAGTCCAACTCTGATGTTCAATTCTTCGATCGAGAAACTCGTCCAACTCTGATCTTCAATTGCTCGATTATATATCGTCTCAAGTTCACCCGAACGAGAAACTCCTGTCCAACTATAGTAATCTACATCCCGTGATGTTCAATTATATATATCGTTCTCCAACATCCAACGATGAAACTCGGTCCAACTCAGTAATCTTCGATCCTGATGTTCAACTCTTATATATTTTGTATGCGGTTATACCACATTAAGCTCATCCAGATCGAAACTCAAACCTAAGCACAAGAGAAAGCACAAACAACTTTAGTAATCTTCCCGTAACCCGGGATGTTCAATTCTTATATATCGTCTACAGTTCATCCGAACGAGAAACTCGGTGCCAACTCTAGTAATCTTCGATCCCGGATGTTCAATTCTATATATATCGTCTGGGGCTCATCCGAACGAGAAACTCTCGGTCCAACTCTAGTAACCTTCGAACCCGTGATGTTCAATTCTTTATATATATCATCTCCAGCTCATCCGAAGGAGAAACTCTGTCCAACTCTAAAAATCTTCGAACCCATGATCTTCAATTCTTATATATATCGCTCATCCGATCGAGAAAATCATCACCGAACCCGTGACGTTCAATTTTATATATCGTCTCCAAGGTCCCAACTCTAGTAATCTTCGATCCCGTGATGTTCAATTATTATATATATCGTGCTCTGGTCATCCGAACGAGAAACTCGGTACAATCTAGTAACCTTCGATCCTTGATCTTCAATTCTGATATATCGCCTCCTCGCTCATCCGAACGGAAACTCTCAGAAACTCTAGCAACTTCTAGTAACCTTCCAACCTTGATCTTCAATTCTCGATCATATATCGCTCAGCCCATCCAATTGCAGAAACTCGGTCCAACTCTAGTAATCTTCAACCCTGATCTTCAATTTTGATTTATATTGTCTCCGCCATCCGAACGAAACTCGGGTCCAACTCTAGTAACCTTCGATCCCATAATGTTCACTTCTTATATATATCGCCTTAAGTTCATCCGAACGAGAAACTCTTGTCCAACTCTAGTAATCTTCGATCCTGATCTTCAATTATTATTTATATCGCCACCATCCATCCTAACTAGAAACTCTAACCAACTCTAGTAATCTTCGAACCCGTGATGTTCAATTATTATATATATCGCCTCAAGTTCATCCAACGAAAACTCGTCCAACTATAGAATCTTCGATCCTGGATCTTCAATTTTTATATATATCGCTTCAGTTCATCCGAACGAAACTCGGGTCCAACTCTAGTAATCTTCGAACCCGCGATCTTCAAGTATTATATATATCGCCTACCATCCCAACGAAAACTCGGTCCAACTCTAGTAATCTTCAACCCGTGATGCTTTCAAATCTTATATATATCGTCTCAAGTTCATCCGATCGAGAAACCGTGTCCAACTTTAGTAATCTTCATCCCGTGATGTTCAATTTTTATATCGTCAGCTCATCCGAACGAGAAACTTTGTCCAACTCTAGTAATCTTCAACCCGTGATGTTCAATTCTTATATATATCGTTATACCACATTTGATTCATGACTCGTATGACCAGTCAAAACTCAAACCGAAGCACAAAGAGAAATCCAACTCTAGTAACTATCGAATTCAACCCGTGATGTTCAATTCTCGATATATACCGTATCCTACTCATCCTAACGAGAAACTCCTCCAACTCTAGTAACCTCCGCACCCGTGATGTTCAATTCTTATATATATCGCCTGCCGTTATCCAACGATAAATTACGTGACTCAACTGACTAGTCAAAATTCAAACCGAATGCTGATGAGAAATCTATATATATCGTCACCAATTATCGAACGACCCTTTTCAACTCTAGTCATTCTTATATTTTTTGGATTGTTTTTTCATATGTTTAAGCTTCATAATTGGAACTCTGTCCAACTAAAGTAACCTTTGATCCCATGATGTTCAATTATTATATTTATCGTCTAAAGTCTCTCCGAACGAAAACTCGGGTCCAACTCTAGTAACCTTCGAACCCGTGATGTTCACTCCCGATATATATCGTCTACCATCCGAACGAGAAACTCGGGTCCAACTCTAGTAATCTTCGATCCCGTGATGTTTAATTATTATATATATCGTCAGCCTCATCCGAACGAAAACTCGGGTCCAACTATAGTAATCTTTGATCCCGGATCTTCAATTTTTTATATATATCGTTCAGCTCATCCGAACGAAACTCTATCCAACTCTAGTAATCTTCGATCCCGTGATGTTAAATTCTAATATATATCATCGTCCATTTCATCCGAACGAGAAACTCTTGTCCAACTCTAGTAATCTTCGATCCTTGATGTTCAATTCTTATATATATCGTTCCAGTCATCCGAACGAGAAACTCGGTCCAACTCTAGTAATCTTCGAACCCGTGATGTTCAATTCTGATATATATCTTCTAAAGTTCATCCTAACGAGAACTCGGTCCAACTCTAGTAACCTTCAATCCCGATGTTCATGTTCGAATATATCGCTTATATCCAATAAACTCGTATCTAGTAATCTACGATCCCTGATGTTCATCCGCTCTAATCCGAACGAAACTCAGTCCAACTCTAGTAATATTCGAACCCGCGATGTTCAAGTATTATTTTGTGCTCTTATACCACATTTGAAGTTCATGACTCGTAACTAGAAAACTCAAACCTAAGCACAAAGAGAAAGCACAAACACACCAATTATCGAATTCAACCCGTGATGTTCAATTTTGATATATATCGCCTCCGGCTCATCCAACGAAACCTCGTCCAACTTTAGTAACCTTCATCCCGGATGTTCAATTCTTTATATATATCGCCTCTGGGCTCATCCGGACCGAGAAACTCAAGTCCAACTCTAGTAATCTTCGAACCCATGATGTTCAATTCTCGATATATCGTCTAGCCATCCGATCGAGAAAATCGGGTCCAAATTTAGTAATCTTCGAACCCGTGATGTTGAATTCTTATATATATCGCCTAAATATCCGAACGATAAAACTGTCCAACTCTAGTAACCTTCGATCCCATGATGTTCAATTATTATATATATCGCCTCCAGCTCATCCGAACGAGAAACTCTGGTACAACTCTAGTAACCTTCAACCTCGTGATCTTCAATTATTATATTTATCGTCTCATGTTCCTCCGAAGGAGAAACTCGGGTCCAACTCTAGTAATCTTCGATCCCGTGATGTTCAATTCTTATATATATCGTCTCCAACATCCGAACGAGAAACTCTGTCCAACTCTAGTAATCTTCGAACCCGTGATGTTCAATTCTCGATATATATCGTCTGCGCTTCATCCGAACGAGAAACTCGGGTCCAACTATAGTAATCTTCGATCCCGTGATATTCAATTCTTATATATATCGTCTGGGCCATCCGAACGAGAAACTCTGTACAAATCCTAGTAATATTCGAACCCGTGATGTTCAATTCTTATATATATCGCCTCCATTTCATCCGAACGAGAACCTTGTCCAACTCTAGTAATCTTCAACCCGTGATGTTTAATTTCGATATATCATCTCCAGCTATCCGAACGAGAAACTCTGGTCCAATCCCTAGTAATCTTCGATCCCGTGATGTTCAATTTTATATATTTTGTATGCGGTTATACCAGAAGTTCATCCGATCGAGAAAACTCAAACCGGAAGCACAAAGAGAAAGCAAAACAAACACAGTAATCGAATTCGAACCCGTGATGTTCAATTCTTATATATATCGTCTTCGCCCATCCGAACGAGAAACTGTCCAACTCTAGTAATCTTCGAACCCGTGATGTTCAATTATTATATATATCGTCTCCAGCTCATCCCAACGAAACTCGGGCTCAACTCTAGTAACCTTCGATCCCGTGATGTTCAATTCTCGATATATATCATCTCCCCGTTCATCCGAACGAGAAAATCGGTCCAACTCTAGTAAATTTCGAACCCGCATGTTGAATTCTTATATATCATCTCCAAGCCACCCGAACGAGAAACTCTGCAACTCGTAGTAATCTTCGAACCCGTGATGTTCAATTATTATATATATCGTCTGGGCCAATCCGAACGAAACCTCGGGTCCAACTATAGTAACCTTCAACCCTGATGTTCAATTTTTTATATATATCGTCTCCAGTTCATCCGAACGAGAAACTCGCTGTACAACTCTAGTAATATTCGAACCCATAATGTTCAATTCTTATATATATCGTCTTAAGTTCATCCGAACGATAAACTCTTGTCCAACTCTAGTAACCTTCGAACCCGTGATGTTCAATTTCGATATATATCGTTCTGGCTCATCCGAACGAGAAACTCTGTCCAACTCTAGTAATATTCGAAACCCGTGATCTTCAATTATTATTTATATCGTTCCATTCACCCGAACGAAACCTCTGTCCAACTATAGTAATCTTCAAACTCGGGATGTTCAATTTTTATATATATCGCTCAGTTCATCCGAACGAGAATCTCTGTCCAACTCTAGTAACCTTCGAACCCGCGATGTTCAATTATTATATATATCGCTCCATTCATCCGAACAGAAACTCCTCCAAACTCTAGTAATCTTCAACCCGTGATGTTCAAATCTATATATATCGTCTAGCTCATCCGAACGAGAAACTCTGTCCAACTCTAGTAATCTTCGATCCCGGATGTTCAATTTTATATATATCGTCTCCGTTCATCCGAACGAAAACTCGGTCCAACTCTAGTAATCTACGATCCCGTGATGTCAATTCTATATATATCGTCTCCACCATACGAACGAAAACTCTAGTCCAACTTCTAGTAATCTTCAACCCGTGATGTTCTATTCTTATATATATCGTTATCCACATTTGAAGATCATCAACGAGAAAACTCAAACCGGAAGCACAAAGAGAAGCACAAACTAGTACACCTTCGAAACCCGTGATGTTCAATACTTATATATATCGTTCCAGCTTCATCCGAACGATAAAATCGGGTACAACTTTAGTAACCTTCGAACCCGTGATTGCTCAATTTTATATATATCGTTCTCGCTTCATACAACGAGAAACTCTAGTCCAACCTAGTAACCTTCAACCCGTGATGTTCAATTCATATATATATCGTCTCCAGCTTCATCCGCTAACGAGACACTCGGTCCAACTCTAGTAATCTTCGAACCCGTGATGTTCACCATTATATTTATCGTTCTATGTTCCTCCGAACGAAACTGGTCCAACTCTAGTAATCTTCGATCCCGTGATGCTCAATTCTTATATATATCGCTCCGCTCACCCGAACGAAACTCGGGTCCAATCTAGTAATCTTCGAACCCGTGATGTTCAATTCGATATGTATCGTTCTCCGCCCATCCGAATCGAGAAACTGGTCCAACTCTAGTAACCTTCGATCCCGTGATCTTCAATTTTTTATATATATCGTCTGGCTCATCCGAACGAGAAACTCGGGTCCAACTCTAGTAATATTCGATCCCGTAATGTTCAATTTTATATATATCGTCTCCATTTCATCCGGCGTAGAAACTTTTGTCCAACTCTAGTAATATTCGATCCCGTGATGTTCAATTCTTATATATTTTGCATCGGTTATACCACATTCAAGTTCATCCGAACGAAAAACTCAAACCGAAGCACAAAGAGAAAGCCAAACAAACACACCCTAATTTCGGTAACCCGGATGTTCAATTATGATATATATCGTCTCAAGTTCACCCGAACGAGAAACTCGGGTCCAACTATAGTAATCTTCAAACTCGGGATGTTCAATTTTTATATATATCGTATCCAGTTCATCCGAACGAGAATCTCGGGTCCAACTCTAGTAATCTTCGAACCCGTGATGTTCAATTATTATATATATCGATCCAAATCATCCGGAACGATAAACTCGGCACAACTCTAGTAACTTCGATCCCGTGATGTTCAACTCTTTATATATATCGTCTCCAGCTCATCCAACGAAAACTCTAGTCCAACTCTAGTAACCTTCGAACCCGTGATGTTCAATTCTCTTATATATCGTCTCAGCCTTCATCCGAACGAGAAACTCGGTCCAACTTTGTAATTATCCCGGATGTTCAATTTTGATTTATATTGTCTCCGGGCCATCCAACGAGAAACTTTGGTCCAACTCTAGTAACCTTCGAACCCGTGATGCTCACTCTTATATATATCGTCTTACCATCCTCCGAACGAGAAACTCTGTCCAATCTAGTAATCTTCAACCCGTGATGTTCAATTCTTATATATATCGTCTCAAATTCATCCGAACGAGAAACTCGGGTCCAATCCTCTAGTAATCTTCGATCCCGTGATCTTCAATTTCGATATATATCGTCTTCTCAGCTTCATCCGAACGAAAAACTCAGTCCAACTCTAGTAACCTTCGATCCTGATGTTCAATTCCCGATATATATCGTCTCCATTTCATCCGAACGAGAAACTCGGGTCCAACTCTAGTAATCTTCGATCCCTGATGTTCAATTATTATATTTATCGTCTCCAGCTTCATCCCGAACGAGAAACTCTGCCCAATCCTCTAGTAATCTTCGATCACGTGATCTTCAATTTTATATATATCGTCTCAAGTTCATCCGATCGAGAAACTCGGTCCAACTTCTAGTAATCTTCGATCCCGTGATGTTCAATTCTTTATATATCGCTCAGCCATCCGAACGAGAAACTCAGTCCAACTCTAGTAATATTCATCCCGTGATGTTCAATTCTTATATATTTTGTATGCTATACCGAATTTGAAAATCATGACTCGTACTGACTAGTCAAAACTCAAACCCGTGATGTTCAAAGAGAAAGCACAAATTAAACAACACCAATTATCGAATCTTCGAACCCGTGATGTTCAATTCTTATATATATCGTATCCAAATACATCCGAACGAGAAACCCGGTCCAACTTCTAGTAACTCTCCATCCCGTGATGTTCAATTCTTATCCAATTTGTATGTTCGAACCACATGTTCCATTTATATATATATCGTCAAAATTCAAACCGAACACAAAGAGAAATCACAAACAAACAACCAATTATCAATTCATTTTTCATTTTCCCGACCATGTTCAATTATTTTTTATCGTTTTTCATGTCATAAGGTTGAGAATTGAACTCGTCCAACTCTAGTAACCTTGATCCCATGATGTCAATTATTATATATATCGCCTAAAGTTCATCCGAACGAAAACTCGGTCCAACTCTAGTAACCTTCGAACCCGTGATGTTCAATTTCCGATATATATCATCTCCCGCTCATCCGAACGAGAAACTCGATACAACTCTAGTAATCTTCATCCCGTGATGTTCAATTATTATATATATCGTTCCGTTCACCCGAACGAAAACTTGGGTCCAACTCTAGTAATCTTTGATCCTCATGGATCTTCAATTCTTATATATATGGTCTAGCTCATCCGAACGAGAAACTCTAGTCCAACTCTAGTAATCTTCGATCCCGTGATGTTCACTCTAATATATATCATCTGGCCATCCAACGAGAAACTCGTCCAATCCTAGTAATCTTCAACCTGTGATGTTCAATTCTTATATATATCGTCAAAAGTTCATATGAACGAGAAAATCCCTGTCCAACTCTAGTAATCTTCCAACCCGCGATGTTCAACTCTTTATATATATCGTAAAGTTCATCCGAACGAAAACTCCTGTGTCCAACTCTAGTAATCTTCGATCTCAAGATATTCAATTCTTATATATATCGTCTCCGGCTCATCCAACGAGACACCCTGGCCAACTCTAGTAACCTTCGATCCCGTGATGTTCACCATTATATTTATCGCCTCCGTTCATCCGAACGAGAAACTCTGTGTCCAACTCTAGTAATATTCAACCCGTAATGTTAAATTCTCATATATATCGTCTCCGCTCATCCGAACGAGAAACTTGGGTCCAACTCTAGTAACCTTCGATCCCGTGATGTTCAATTTTATATATATCGTCTCCAAGCCCATCCGAACGAGAAACCCTGCCCAATCCTAGTAACCTTCGGAATCCGTGATCTTCAAGTATTATATATATCGTCTGCTCACCCGAACGAGAAACTCTGGTCCAACTATAGTAATCTTCGATCTCGGATGTCGAATTTTTATATATCGTCTCCAGCTCATCCGAACGAGAAACCTTTGGTAGGTCCAACTCTAGTAATCTTCGAACTCTTGATGTTCAATTTTATATATATCGTCTCTAGTTCATCCGAACGAGAAACTCGGGTCCAACTCCGAATATTCGATCCCGTGATTGCTCGAACTCTATATATATCGTCTCCGCTCATCCGAACGAGAAACTCTGTCCAACCCTAGTAACCTTGATCCCGTGATGTTCAATCTTATATATATCCTCTCCAAGCCATCCGAACGAAAACTCGGACCAACTCTAGTAACCTTCGAACCCGTGATGTTCAATTTTATATATCGTCGCTCATCCGAACGAGAAACTCAGTTACAACTTAGTAATCTTCGATCCCGTGATCTTCAATTTTATATATCGTCTCCAGCTTCATCCGAACGAGAAACTCGGGTCCAACCCTAGTAATATCCGAACCCGCGATGTTCAATTATTATATATATCGTATCCGCTCTACCGAACGAGAAACTCGGGTCCAACTTGTGAATCTTCGAACCTCGTGATCTTCACTTATTATATATATCGTCTCCGCTCATCCGAACGAGAACCTCACAGTACAACTCTAGTAATCTTCGAACCCGTGATGTTCAATTTTATATATATCATCTCCCGGTTCATCCGAACGAGAAACTCTCTTCCAACTCTAGTAACCTTCGAACCCGTGATGTTCACCTCTTATATATATTGTCTAAAGTTCACCCGAACGAGAAACTCTGTCCAACTCTAGTAATCTTCGAACCCGTGATGCTCAATTCGTATATATATCGTCTCCAAGCTCACCCGAACGAGAAACTCGGTCCAACTATAAGAACCTTCGAACCCGATGTCAATTTTATATATATCGCTCCCCCATCCGAACGAGAAACCTGTCCAACTCTAGTAATATTCGAACCCGTAATGTTCAATTTTATATATATCGTCTTTCAAATATCCGAACGAGAATCTCGGTCCAACTCTAGTAATCCAACCCGCGGTCTATATATATCGTCGATCCGACCAGAAACTCTTCAACTTCTAGTAATCTTCTAACCCGTATGCCCAACTTTCTATATATCGTTCAGCTCATCCGAACGAGAAACTCTCGGTCCAACTCTAGTAATATTCGATCCCGTGGATGTTCAATTCGTATATATCGTCTCCAGTTCATCCGAACGAGAAACTCTTGGTCCAACTCTAGTAATCTTCGATCCCGTGGATGTTAATTTTATATATATCGTTCTAGTTCATCCGAACGAGAAACTCTAGTCCAACTCTAGTAATCTACGATCCCGTGATGTTCACTTATATATATCGTCTTACCATCCGAACGAAACTCTGTCCAACTCTAGTAATCTTCGATCCCGTGATGTTCAATTCTTATATATATCGTCTCCTATCCGAACGAGAAAATCGGTGTCCAACTCTAGTAACCTTCGAACCCGTGATGTTTAATTCTCGATATATATCGTCTCCGCTCATACGAACGAAACCTGTCCAACTCTAGTAATCTTTCGAACCCGTGATGTTCAATTTTTTATATATCGTTTCCATTTCATCCGAACGAGACACTCGGGGTACAACTCTAGTAATCTTCGAACCCGTGATGTTCAATTATTATATATATCGTCTCCAACCATCCAACGAGAAACTCGGGTACAACTTCTAGGTAATCTTCAACCCGTGATGTTCAATTATTATATATATCATCTCGAGTTCACCCGAATGAGAAACTCGGTCCAACTCTAGTAATCTTCGAACTCGCGTGATGTTCAATTATTATATATATCGTCTCCAGTTCATTCAACGAGAAACTCAGTCCAACTCTAGTAATCTTCGAACCCGGGATGTTCAATTCTTATATATATCGTCTCTAGTTCATCCGAACGAGAAACTCGGGTCCAACTCTAGTAATATTCGAACCCGTGATGTTCAATTCTTATATATATCGTCTCCATTTCATCCGAACGAGAAACTCTTGTCCAACTCTAGTAATCTTCGAACCCGTGATGTTCAATTATTATATATATCGCTCCAGTTCATCCGAACGAAAAACTCGGGTCCAACTCTAGTAATCTTCGAACCTGTGATGTTCAATTCTTATATATATCGTCTCCAGTTCATCCGAACGAGAAACTCGTCCAACTCTAGTAACCTTTCGAACCCGTGATGTTCAATTCTTATATATATCGCCTCCAGTTCATCCTAACGAAACTCGGGTCCAACTCTAGTAATCTTCGAACCCGCGATGTTCAATTCTTATATATATCGTCTCCGTTCATCCGAACGAAACTCTAGTCAACTCTAGTAATCTTCGAACCCGTGATGTTCAATTTTCTTTTATATATCGTATCCGTTCATCAACACATTTCCAACTCTAGTAATCTTGAACATCGGATGTTCAATTAGTATAATACTCAAACCGAAGTTCATCAAACGAGAAAGCACAAACAACTCTAGTAATCTTCGAACCCGTGATGTTCAATTCTTATATATATCATCTCCCGTTCATCCGAACGAGAAACTCGGTACAACTCTAGTAATCTTCGAACCCGTGATGTTCAATTCGATATATATCATCTCCAGTTCATCCGAACGAGAAACTCGGGTCCAACTCTAGTAAGATTCGAACCCGTGATGTTCAATTATTATATATATCGCTCCCGTTCTTCCAAAACGAGAAACTCGGGTCCAACTATAGTAATCTTCGACCCCGTGATGTTCAATTTTTATATATATCGTCTCCAGTTCATCCGAACGAGAAACTCGGGGTACTACTCTAGTAATATTCGAACCCGTAATGTTCAATTCTTATATATATCGTCTTCAGTTCATCCGAACGAGAAACTCTTGTACAACTCTAGTAATCTTCGAACCCGTGATGTTCAATTCTTATATATCATCTCCAGTTCATCCTCGAGAAACTCGGTCCAACTCTAGTAATCTTCAAACCTTCAACCCGTGATGTTCAATTCTTATATATATCGTCTCCAGTTCTATCCGAACGAAACCTCGTCCAACACTAGTAATCTTCGACGTGATGTTCAAGTTTATATATATCGTCCCCAGTTCATCCGAACGAGAAACTCGGTCCAACTCTAGTAATCTTCAAACCGTGATGTTCAATTATTATATATATCGTCTGGGATTCATCCAACGAGAAAATCTGTCCAACTCTAGTAATCTTCAAAACCCGGATGTTCAACTTTATATATATCGTCTCCAGTTCATCCGAACGAGAATCTCGTCCAACTCTAGTAATCTTCGAACCCGCGATGTTCAAGTATTATATATATCGTCTCCGATTCATCCGAACGAAACTCGGGTCCAACTTTAGTAATCTTCGAACCCGGGATGTTCAATTCTTATATATATCGTCTCCAGTTCATCCGAACGAAACTCGGGTCCAACTCTAGTAATCTTCGAACCCGTGATGTTCAATTCTTATATATATCGTCTCAGTTCATCCGAACGAGAAACTCTGGTCAACTCTAGTAATCTTCAACCCGTGATGTTCAATTTTATATATCGCTCGAGCTCATCCGAACGAAAACTCGTCCAACTCTAGTAATCTTCGAACCCGTGATGTTCAATTCTTATATATATCATCTCCATTAATCCGAACGAAAATCGGTCCAACTCTAGTAATCTTCGAACCCGTGATGTTCAATTATTATATATATCGTCTCCAGTTCATCCGAACGAGAAACTCGGGTCCAACTCTAGTAATCTTCGAACCCGTGATGTTCAATTCTTATATATATCGTCTCGGGTACAACTCTAGTAATCTTCGAACCCGTGATGTTCAATTCTTATATATATCGTCTCCCCGTGATGTTCAATTCATCCAAACGAGAAACTCGTCCAACTCTAGTAATCTTCGAACCCGTGATGTTCAATTATTATATATATCGTGTCAAGTTCACCCGAACGAGAAACTCGGGGTACAACTATAGTAATCTTCGAACCCGTGATGTTCAATTATTATATATATCGTCTCTCTGTCATCCAACGAAAACTCGGGTCCAACTCTAGTAATCTTCGAACCTGGGATGTTCAATTATTATATATATCGTATCGATTCATCCAACGAAAACTTGTCCAACTCTAGTAATCTTGAACCCGTGATGTTCAATTATTATATATATCGCTCCATTTCATCCGAACGAGAAACTTTGTCCAACTATAGTAATCTTCAAACCGGATGTTCAATTTTTATATATATCGCCTCCGTTCATCCAACGAAACTCGGTCCAACTCTAGTAATATTCGAACTCGATGTTCAATTCTTATATATATCGTCTCCATTTCATCCGAACGAAAACTCGTCCAACTCTAGTAATCTTCAAACCCGTGATGTTCAATTTTATATATATCGTCTCCAGCTCATCCGAACGAGAAACTCTGGTCCAACTCTAGTAATCTTCAACCCGTGATGTTCAATTCTTTATATATCGTCTCCGCCATCCAACGAGAAACTCGTCCAACTCTAGTAATCTTCGAACCCGGATGTTCAATTCTTATATATATCGTCTCCAGTTCATCCGAACGAGAAACTCAAAAGGTCCAACTCTAGTAATCTTCGAACCCGTGATGTTCAATTATTATATATCGTCTCCAGTTCATCCGAACGAAAAATCGGTCCAACTCTAGTAATCTTCGAACCCGTGATGTTCATTCTTATATATATCGCTCAGTTCATATCAACGAGAAACTGCTCCAACTCTAGTAATCTTCGAACCTCGTGATGTTCAATTCTTATATATATCGTCTCTCGTTCATCCGAACGAGAAACTCGCATAAAATCTAGTAATCTTTCGAACCCGTGATGTTCAATTTTATATATATCGTCTCCAGTTCATCCGAACGAGAAACTCTGTCCAACTCTAGTAATCTTCGAACCCGCGATGTTCAATTTTATATATATCATCCTCCTGTTCATCCGAACGAGAAACTCGGGTCCAACTCTAGTAATCTTCGAACCCGTGATGTTCAATTATTATATATATCGTCTCCAGTTCATCCGAACAAGAAACTCGGGTCCAAATCTAGTAATCTTCGAACCGATGTTCAATTTTTATATATCGTCAGTTCATCCGAACGAGAACTCGTCCAACTCTAGTAATCTTCAACCCGTGATGTTCAATTCTTATATATATCGTTCCAGTTCATCCGAACGAGAAACTCGGTCCAACTCTAGTAATCTTCCAACCCGTGATGTTCAATTCTTATATATATCGTCTCCATTTCATCCGAACGAGAAACTCTTGTCCAACTCTAGTAATCTTCGAACCCGTGATGTTCAATTCTTATATATATCGTCTCCAGTTCATCCGAACGAGAAACTCGGGTCCAACTCTAGTAATCTTCGAACCCGTGATGTTCAATTCTTATATATATCGTCTCCAGTTCATCCGAACGAGAAACTCGGGTCCAACTCTAGTAATCTTCGAACCCGTGATGTTCAACTCTTATATATATCGTCTCCAGTTCATCCGAACGAGAAACTCGGGGTACAACTCTAGTAATCTTCGAACCCGTGATGTTCAATTCTTATATATATCGTCTCCGATCGTTCCAACGCTCAGCGTCTTGATGTTCATCCGTTCCTCCGAACGAGAAACTCGGGGTACAACTCTAGTAATATTCGAACCCGTAATGTTCAATTCTTATATATATCGTCTCCAATTCATCCGAACGAGAAACTCGGGTCCAACTCTAGTAATCTTCGAACCCGTGATGTTCAATTCTTACATATATCGTATCCAGTTCATCCGAACGAGAATCTCGGGTCCAACTCTAGTAATCTTCGAACCCGTGATGTTCAATTCTTATATATATCGTCTCCAGTTCATCCGAACGAGAAACTCTGGTCCAACTCTAGTAATCTTCGAACCCGTGATGTTCAATTCTTATATATATCGTCTCCAGTTCATCCGAACGAGAAACTCGTCCAACTATAGTAATCTTCGAACCCGTGATGTTCAATTTTTATATATATCGTCTCCAGTTCATCCGAACGAGAAACTCGGGTCCAACTCTAGTAATCTTCGAACCCGCGATGTTCAACTCTTATATATATCGTCTCCAGTTCATCCGAACGAGAAACTCGGGTCCAACTCTAGTAATCTTCGAACCCGTGATGTTCAACTCTTATATATATCGTCTCCAGTTCATCCGAACGAGAAACTCGGGTCCAACTCTAGTAATCTTCGAACCCGTGATGTTCAATTCTTATATATATCATCTCCAGTTCATCCGAACGAGAAACTCGGGTCCAACTCTAGTAATCTTCGAACCCTTTATGTTCAATTCTTATATATATATCGTCTCCAGTTCATCCGAACGAGAAACTCGGGTCCAACTCTAGTAATCTTCGAACCCGTGATGTTCAACTCTTATATATATCGTCTCCAGTTCATCCGAACGAGAAACTCGGGGTACAACTCTAGTAATATTCAAACCCGTAATGTTCAATTCTTATATATATCGTTTCCAGTTCATCCGAACGAGAAACTCGGGTCCAAATCTAGTAATCTTCGAACCCGTGATGTTCAATTCTTATATATATCGTCTCCAGTTCATCCGAACGAGAAACTCGGGTCCAACTCTAGTAATATTCAAACCCGTGATGTTCAATTATTATATATATCGTCTCAAGTTCACCCGAACGAGAAACTCGGGTCCAACTATAGTAATCTTCAAACTCGGGATGTTCAATTTTTATATATATCGTCTCCAGTTCATCCGAACGAGAAACTCGGGTCCAACTCTAGTAATCTTCGAACCCGTGATGTTCAAGTATTATATATATCGTCTCCAGTTCATCCGAACAGGAAACTCGGTTAAACTCTAGTAATCTTCGAACCCGTGATGTTCAACTCTTATATATATCGTCTCCAGTTCATCCGAACGAGAAACTCGGGTCCAACTTTAGTAATCTTCGAACCCGGGATGTTCAATTCTTATATATATCGTCTCCAGTTCATCCGAACGAGAAACTCGGGTCCAACTCTAGTAATCTTCGAACCCGTGATGTTCAATTCTTATATATATCGTCTCCAGTTCATCCGAACGAGAAACTCGGGTACAACTCTAGTAATCTTCGAACCCGTGATGTTCAATTCTTATATATATCGTCTCCAGTTCATCCGAACGAGAAACTCGGGTACAACTCTAGTAATCTTCGAACCCGTGATGTTCAATTCTTATATATATCGTCTCCAATTCACCCGAACGAGAAACTCGGGTCAAACTCTAGTAATCTTCGAACCCGTGATGTTCAATTATTATATATATCGTCTCAAGTTCACCCGAACGAGAAACTCGGGTCCAACTCTAGTAATCTTCAAACCCGTGATGTTCAATTCTTATATATATCGTCTCCAGTTCATCCGAACGAGAATCTCGGGTCCAACTCTAGTAATCTTCGAACCCGTGATGTTGAATTCTTATATATATCGTCTCCAACGAAAAACCTCACCCGAACTTGAAACTCGTGTACAACTCTAGTAATCTTCGAACCCGCGATGTTCAATTCTTATATATATCGTCTCCAGTTCATCCGAACGAGAAACTCGGGTCCAACTCTAGTAATCTTCGAACCCGTGATGTTCAACTCTTATATATTTTGTATTCCGTTATACCACATTTGAAGTTCATGAATCGTATGACTAGTCAAAATTCAAACCGGAAGAACAAAGAGAAAGCACAAAAAAAACATACAAATTATCGAATTCATTTTTTATTTTCCCGATTCATTCTAATATATTTTTTGGATTTTTTTATATCAGAATGTCGACAACAATGTCCTAAATTTATTAATATTCTTTTTGGATTTTTTTTCATGTCGAAGGTTGATAATTAAACCGAATACATAAGTTCTTAGTAGCACAAAGGGAAACACACATGCTTCCCAATCCGTATGAGCCTCCCAAAGACAATCTCATCCGTCAAGATCTTTTCTCAATCCGTATGAGTGGACCAAACGTAACGTGGTCCGTCGATAATTTTGTGTTAATGCAGACAGCCGATCCACATAACTCATTATTGACCAATAGGATTGTCCGTATGTTTAACACTAGGATTCAGTTTAGTTTCAAATAATCTAACT
The DNA here is from genome assembly GCA_023529315.1 of Papaver bracteatum. Taxonomy (NCBI): domain Eukaryota; kingdom Viridiplantae; phylum Streptophyta; class Magnoliopsida; order Ranunculales; family Papaveraceae; genus Papaver; species Papaver bracteatum. Next base: position 475,364 of record JAJJWX010004858.1, on the reverse strand, counting down.
GTTGTGGGAATGCATCCAACCGATCCGCATGTCTTATTATTGACCAATAGGATTGTCCGTATGAGTTATACTAGGATTCAGTTTAGTTACAAATAATCTAACGGTTGAGGTAATACAGACAACCGATCCGCATGTCTTATTATTGACCAATAGGATTGTTCGTATGATTAACACTAGGATTCAATTTAGTTTCAAATAATCTAATGGTTATGGTAATGCAGACAACCGATCCGCATGTCTTATTAATAACTAATAGGATTTTCCGTAAAAGGATTTAGAATCCTTGATAATACTCTTACGATTGTTATGTAATGCTAACCATGAACCCTAAACTCATGTCCAACTCTAGTAATCTTCGAACCCGTGATGTTCAATTCTTATATATATCGTCTCCAGTTCATCCGAACGAGAAACTCGGGTCAAACTCTAGTAATCTTCGAACCCGTGATGTTCAATTCTTATATATATCGTCTCCAGTTCATCCGAACGAGAAAATCGGGTCCAACTCTAGTAATCTTCGAACCCGGGATGTTCAATTTTTATATATATCGTCTCAAGTTCATCCGAACGAGAAAATCGGGTCCAACTCTAGTAATCTTCGAACCCGTAATCTTGAACCAAGGATGTTCAACTCTTATATATATCGTCTCCAGTTCATCCGAACGAGAAACTTCGTGATGTTCAACAATATCCAGTTCTCTAGTAATCTTCGAACCTCTAGTAATGTTCAACTGTTCAATTATATATATCGTCTCCAGTTCATCCGAACGAGAAACTCGGGTCCAACTCTAGTAATCTTCGAACCCGTGATGTTCAATTCTTATATATATCGTCTCCAGTTCATCCGAACGAGAAACTCGGGGTACAACTCTAGTAATCTTCGAACCCGTGATGTTCAATTCTTATATATATCGTCTCAAGTTCATCGGTCCAACTATAGTAATCTTCGACCCCGGGATGTTCAATTTTTATATATATCGTCTCCAGTTCATCCGAACGAGAAACTCGGGGTACAACTCTAGTAATCTTCGAACCCGTGATGTTCAATTATTATATATATCGTCTCAAGTTCATCCGAACGAGAAACTCGGGTCCAACTCTAGTAATCTTCGAACCCGTGATGTTCAATTATTATATATATCGTCTCCGTTCATCCGAACGAGAAACTCGGGTCCAACTCTAGTAATCTTCAAACCCGTGATGTTCAATTCTTATATATATCGTCTCCAGTTCATCCGAACGAGAAACTCGGGTCCAACTCTAGTAATCTTCGAACCCGTGATGTTCAATTCTTATATATATCGTCTCCAGTTCATCCGAACGAGAAATTCGGGTCCAACTCTAGTAATCTTCGAACCCGTGATGTTCAATTATTATATATATCGTCTCCAGTTCATCCGAACGAGAAACTCGGGTCCAACTCTAGTAATCTTCAAACCCGTGATGTTCAATTCTTATATATATCGTCTCCAACTCTAGTAATCTTGTTCATCCGAAACGAGAAACTCGGGTCCAACTCTAGTAATCTTCAAACCCGTGATGTTCAACTCTTATATATATCGTCTCCAGTTCCATCCGAACGAGAAACTCGGTCCAACTCTAGTAATCTTATATATATCGCGAACCCGGATGTTCAATTCTTATATATATCGTCTCCGAGTTCATCCGAAAACGAGAAACTTGAACCCGTGATGTCCAACTCTAGTAATCTTAATCTTGAACCCGTGATGTTCAACTTATATATATCGCTTATATATTTTAGTAATCTTCGAGCCGTTATACCACATTTGGAGTTCATGAATCGTATGACTAGTCAAAATTCAAATCGGAAGAACAAAGAGAAAGCACAAAAAAAACACACCAATTATCGAATTCATTTTTTATTTTCCCGATTCATTCTTATATATTTTTTGGATTTTTTTATATCAGAATGTCGACAACAATGTCCTAAATTTATTAATATTCTTTTTGGATTTTTTTTCATGTCGAAGGTTGATAATTAAACCGAATACATAAGTTCTTAGTAGCACAAAGGGAAACACACATGCTTCCCAATCCGTATGAGCCTCCCAAAGAAAATCTCATCCGTCAAGATCTTTTCTCAATCCGTATGAGTGGACCAAACGTAACGTGGTCCGTCGATAATTTTGTGTTAATGCAGACAGCCGATCCGCATATCTCATTATTGACCAATAGGATTGTCCGTATGTTTAACACTAGGATTCAGTTTAGTTTCAAATAATCTAACGGTTGTGGGAATGCAGCCAACCGATCCGCATGTATTATTATTGACCAATAGGATTGTCCGTAAGATTAACACTAGGATTCAGTTTAGTTACAAATAATCTAACGGTTGTGGTAATACAGACAACCGATCCGCATGTCTTATTATTGACCAATAGGATTGTTCGTATGATTAACACTAGGATTCAATTTAGTTTCAAATAATCTAACGGTTATGGTAATGCAAACAACCGATCCGCATGTCTTATTAATAACCAATAGGATTTTCCGTAACAGGATTTAGAACCCGTGATAATACTCTTACGGTTGTTATGTAATGCTAACCCTGAACCCTAAACTCATGTCCAAATCTAGTAATCCTCGAAAACGTGATGTTCAATTCTTATATATATCGTCTCCAGTTCATACGAACGAGACACTCGGGTCCAACTCTAGTAATCTTCGAACCCGTGATGTTCAATTCTTATATATATCGTCTCCAGTTCATCCGAACGAGAAACTCGGGTCCAAATCTAGTAATCTTCGAACCCGGGATGTTCATTTTTTATATATATCGTCTCCAGTTCATCCGAACGAGAAACTCGGGTCCAACTATAGTAATCTTCGAACCTGGGATGTTCAATTTTTATATATATCGTCTCCAGTTCATCCGAACAAGAAACTCGGGTCCAACTCTAGTAATCTTCGAACCCGCGATGTTCAAGTATTATATATATCGTCTCCAGTTCATCCGAACGAGAAACTCGGGTCCAACTCTAGTAATCTTCGAACCCGGGATGTTCAATTCTTATATATATCGTCTCCAGTTCATCCGAACGAGAAACTCGGGTCCAACTCTAGTAATCTTCGAACCCGTGATGTTCAACTCTTATATATATCGTCTCTAGTTCATCCGAACGAGAAACTCGGGTACAACTCTAGTAATCTTCGAACCCATGATGTTCAATTCTTATATATATCGTCTCCAATTCACCCGAACGAGAAACTCGGGTCCAACTCTAGTAATCTTCGAACCCGTGATGTTCAATTATAATATATATCGTCTCCAGTTCACCCGAACGAGAAAATCGGGTCCAACTCTAGTAATCTTCAAACCCGTGATGTTCAATTCTTATATATATCATCTCCAGTTCATCCGAATGACAAACTCGGGTCCAACTCTAGTAATCTTCGAACCCGTGATGTTCAATTCTTATATATATCGTCTCCAGTTCACCCGAACGAGAAATTCGGGTCCAACTCTAGTAATCTTCGAACCCGCGATGTTCAATTATTATATATATAGTCTCCAGTTCATCCGAACGAGAAACTCGGGTCCAACTCTAGTAATCTTCGAACCCGGGATGTTCAATTCTTATATATATCGTCTCCAGTTCATCCGAACGAGAAACTCGGGTCCAACTCTAGTAATCTTCGAACCCGTGATGTTCAACTCTTATATATATCGTCTCCAGTTCATCCGAACGAGAAACTCGGTACAACTCTAGTAATCTTCGAACCCGTGATGTTCAATTCTTATATATATCGTCTCCAATTCACCCGAACGAGAAACTCGGGTCCAACTCTAGTAATCTTCGAACCCGTGATGTTCAATTATTATATATATCGTCTCCAATTCACCCGAACGAGAAACTCAGGTCCAACTCTAGTAATCTTCAAACCCGTGAAGTTCAATTCTTATATATATCGTCTCCAGTTCATCCGAACGACAAACTCGGGTCCAACTCTAGTAATCTTCGAACCCGTGATGTTCAATTCTTATATATATCGTCTCCAGTTCACCCGAACGAGAAACTCGGGTCCAACTCTAGTAATATTCGAACCCGCGATGTTCAATTCTTATATATATCTCTCCAGTTCATCCGAACGAGAAACTCGGGTCCAACTCTAGTAATCTTCGAACCCGTGATGTTCAACTCTTATATATTTTGTATGCCGTTATACCACATTTGAAGTTCATGAATCGTATGACTAGTCAAAATTCAAACCGTAAGAACAAAGAGAAAGCACAAAAAAAACACACCAATTATCGAATTCATTTTTTATTTTCCCGATTCATTCTTATATATTTTTTGGATTTTTTTATATCAGAATGTCGACAACAATGTCTTAAATTTATTAATATTCTTTTTGGATTTTTTTTCATGTCGAAGGTTGATAATTAAACCGAATACATAAATTCTTAGTAGCACAAAGGGAAACACACATGCTTCCCAATCAGTACGAGCCTCCCAAAGACAATCTCATCCGTCAAGATATTTTCTCAATCCGTATGAGTGGACCAAACGTAACGTGGTCCGTCGATAATTTTGTGTTAATGCAGACAGCCGATCCGCATATCTCATTATTGACCAATAGGATTGTCCGTATGTTTAACACTAGGATTCAGTTTAGTTTCAAATAATCTAACGGTTGTGGGAATGCAGCCAACCGATCCGCATGTCTTATTATTGACCAATAGGATTGTCCGTATGATTAACACTAGGATTCAGTTTAGTTACAAATAATCTAACGGTTGTGGTAATAAAGACAACCGATCCGCATGTCTTATTATTGACCAATAGGATTGTTTGTATGATTAACACTAGGATTCAATTTAGTTTCAAATAATCTAACGGTTATGGTAATGCAGACAACCGATCCGCATGTCTTATTAATAACCAATAGGATTATCCGTAACAGGATTTAGAACCCGTGATAATACTCTTACGGTTGTTATGTAATGCTAACCCTGAACCCTAAACTCATGTCCAACTCTAGTAATCTTCGAACCCGTGATGTTCAATTCTTATATATATCGTCTCCAGTTCATACGAACGAGACACTCGGGTCAAACTCTAGTAATCTTCGAACCCGTGATGTTCAATTCTTATATATATCGTCTCCAGTTCATCCGAACGAGAAACTCGGGTCCAACTGTAGTAATCTTCGAACCCGGGATGTTCAATTTTTATATATATCGTCTCCAGTTCATCCGAACGAGAAAATCGGGTACAACTCTAGTAATCTTCGAACCCGCGATGTTCAATTATTATATATATCGTCTCCAGTTCATCCGAACGAGAAACTCGGGTACAACTCTAGTAATCTTCGAACCCGTGATGTTCAACTCTTATATATATCGTCTTCAGTTCATCCGAACGAGAAACTCGGGTCCAACTCTAGTAATCTTCGAACCCGTGATGTTCAATTCTTATATATATATTCTGCAGTTCATCCGAACGAGAAACTTCATCCAACTCTAGTAATATTCGAACCCGGATGTTCAATTCTTATATATATCGTCTCCAGTTCATCCGAACTCTCCAATTCTAGTAATCTTCGAACCCGCGATGTTCAACTCTTATATATATCGTCTCCAGTTCATCCGAACGAGAAACTCGGGTCCAACTCTAGTAATCTTCGAACCCGTGATGTTCAATTCTTATATATATCGTCTCCAGTTCATACGAACGACACCCTCTGGTCCAACTCTAGAAATCTTCGAACTCGTGATGTTCAATTATTATATATATCGTCTCCAGTTCATCCGAACGAGAAACTCGGGTACAACTCTAGTAATCTTCGAACCCGTGATGTTCAATTCTTATATATATCGTCTCCAGTTCATCCGAACGAGAAACTCTGGTACAACTCTAGTAATCTTCGAACCCGTGATATCCAATTCTTATATATATCGTCTCCAGTTCACCCGAACGAGAAACTCGGGTCCAACTCTAGTAATCTTCGAACCCGTGATGTTCAATTATTATATATATCGTCTCCAGTTCAACCGAACGAGAAACACGGGTCCAACTCTAGTAATCTTCGAACCCGTGATGTTCAATTCTTATATATATCGTCTCCAGTTCATCCGAATGTGAAACTCGGGTCCAACTCTAGTAATCTTCGAACCCGTGATGTTCAATTCCGAACGAGAAACTCGGGTCCAACTCTAGTAATCTTCGAACCCGTGATGTTCAATTCTTATATATATCGTCTCCAGTTCACCCGAACGAGAAACTCGGGTCCAACTCTAGTAATCTTCAAACCCGTGATGTTCTATTATTATATATATCGTCTCCAGTTCACCCGAACGAGAAACTCAGGTCCAACTCTAGTAATCTTCGCACCCATGATGTTTAACTCTTATATATTTTATATGCCATTATACCACATTTGAAGTTCATGACTCGTATGACTAGTCAAAATTCAAACCGGAAGCACAAAGAGAAAGCACAAAAAAACACACCAATTATCGAATTCATTTTTCATTTTCCCGATTCATTCTTATATATTTTTTGGATTTTTTTATATCAGAATGTCGACAACAATGTCCTAAATTTATTAATATTTTTTTTGGATTTTCTTTTTCATGTCGAAGGTTGATAAGTAAACCGAATACATGAGTTCTTAGTAGCACAAAGGGAAACACACATGCTTCCCAATCCGTATGAGCCTCCCAAATACAATCTCATCCATAAGATCTTTTCTCAATCCGTACGTATGAGTGTACTAAACGTAAAGACATGCTTCACTCATTCTTGGTTGTATCACCAAACCTTCACTCACTTTTGAAGCATTTGTTTCGCTATAAAATACTAAGATTTGTTTTTGTGTGCTTCACTATAATCCTGATTACAGCCCATTTTCCAAGTACCGCCAAGGGTTAGAGAAGTGTTGAGTAATGTGCTGAAAATGTGTTTGTGAACAAGTTTGTTCAGATAGCCAAATTTGTTAGCATTTGGAAATGCTGTCAGTTTTGTTCTTGTGAACGATCCTGTTTACAAATTCTAGTTTCCCTCTTATCTATTATCAAATCCTTCCTAAATCATCGTATTAATTCAACCAAAAATCTAACAAGAAGAAATGGAGGAAGGATCCGATGTAATTTTTGTGAAATTAACTCAACAAATTCAGAATTTAGGTGAAACTCTATCTCATGAAGACGAAGATAATATTAGAGGTCAACTGGTGAATCTGGTAGAAATGGGGTATGATGTTGAGAAATTAAGAAAAAGATTTGATTCATTAGTTGAACTTGCTAATAAAGATCGAGAATTGGAGAAAGAATTGGATGCTATAAACTCTGATGAAATGGTTCAACTAGGAGTAATTCAATCTCGCATTTCTGAATTATACAAAGAGAAGGAGTCTTCGAAAACTCGGCTTATTGCTTTGAAATCAGAAATTACTGCGCTGAAGTCTAACGTGGATAGGCAGGAAAATTCGAGCAGACTGTTGGACACATTTAGGTCCATTGGAATGGATATATGGAAGTGATCCATGGCATTCGATGATACCAATTAAGTGGAGTTTGATCTTTAGTTTGTTTGATTTTCTTGTATCGCGGTAACATATTGTAGGGTATTAGTTGTATATCGTTCCTTCACTGTCAGCAAACATTTGATTAAGAGTCTTGCCTATTTTGTTTCGTGGTCTCGTTCCATATTTGCTGCAACTTTATTGGTGTTTACTTCGAATCCTGCAAAGCTAGGATGTACAACTATGAAAGAATTTGAGGAATCATATCAAATTAGGTGAATTTTGATAACCAAAGAATACGGGAAGCAAGCCCAAGAACAAAAACTAAAAGCCCAACCAAGCAGCCAATCAAGCAAGAGTCTTGAATTTTTGTTTAACAAATTTTTGGAATCTTTAAGTGATCAGAACACGATCAATAGAATTTTGACAAGGATTTTCTTCTTCTACAAAAGGTGTGGTTGCATTTAAAAAAAAAGACATGGCAAACCAACCATGAGCAAAGCCAGAGTTGAGTTCATCGACATAATACTTGCATATCCAAAATTCCATGTACCCTCATTCAGGTCGGAGCTGCACAAACAAACAGATAAAGGGGTTACTACTTCGGATGATAGAGGCCACACTTGAATATATATTTACATCCTGTCAATTCACCACTTGGGATATTACCTCAAGGAACTGTTTCTTGTAGATTTGAACAGCTATTTCCCGACGATATCGCAGAATTTGACTTTTATCAATATCTTCGAAACCTATCCCCCTGATTAGATGCTCGACGAACTTCAAGGCATATAACCCGCATGAGGTTCTAATATATGCAGAAACCGAGTTGGCATCAGAAATGTATATCATTATTTACTTAGCATACAAAACAACCAACATCTCAAAATAAATTGGGATGAAATAGAAGTCGGGTGTCAGGAAAAGAGTAGTTACATGTCGGGTTGTTCAGGGCAAGCCACAACAAACTCGGGATACCAGTCCGTTTCAATGTAGTTCTCCAAATACTTTGCTATACGCGTGATTTCAGGATAAACTCCGTCTGATTTAGAATCACGTGGCGGTTGATGGTATTTATCAATGATGTTGTAGTAGTAAGGTTCTTTTGAAACTTGTGAAAGCAGATTTTTTAGACTTAATTTTTAAAGCAAAAAGAAGACAAACTCAAAATAAAGTTTTGTAAAAATTATGGAGAGGCTGGGGCTAGGATTCCACCATTGGTCGATATTAGTGATTTAATAAAATAATAATTATGCAACTAAATATTCAAATTGATTCTAATAGTATTGCCTAGACTTGTAGATTTTCAAAAGAATAGATGTTAATACAAGCATAGAATATCAAAACCCTAAACCAAGCATATTCTATCAAGAGAAAATACACCTAACTAATCAAAATCATATAATCAATTTTTAGTTCAATGCAAAATAATCATAATAGAGTTGATGTAATTAATTAAATATAGAAATATATCACTTTTACCGAAACAACGAATTCCTCCATCGCCCCAAGGATTAGGTTTAGCTCATCATGTTGTTGGAACACTCAAAATATGATTTCATTGCTCGAATAGGTGTTTACAAGATGAAAAGGTGAGAAAATAATGTAAACAGGGTGTTTGCAACGTTTATAGGTGTTGCAAACACCGTTACAAAAATATGATATTTCAAAAGTGCTTCTGTTACTGTTCCTGCGACCAACAATTAAGCGTCTCAAACACTGTTGATAAACGACAGTCTTTGAGAGTCTGTTCTTCGCGATCTTGGTGTTCTTGAGCAGCAGAAAAAGAATTTTCTGCAACTTCGATTTCTCACTCTGTAAAGCTCTGTAACTATCACAATCTCCCCGTATTCCTTATCCTCAACCCCATAAGCCTATTTATACTCAACATCCTCAAAATCTCACGCAATAACTTCATGAAATTCTCCATTATTCTTCACGGCCTGTTTTAGGAAACAATTAGATTTTTGATCTCTCCACGCGTTCTGAAGCTGTAAAATTGACATAATAAGATCCTTCACGTTCTGAGTAGTTGATACATCCCCTCAAACACGTGCAAAACCCTGTGCTGCTCGTGAATCCCGTGAATATCTTTTCCGAAAATGTTCCGGCCATAAATCCCTGTTTTCTTCACACACGGTTATCTATCCAAATTGGGTCGAATCCAACACCTGAATCAGTCCTTACTAGTCCATAAAAACGTATCCAAAGAATTTCAGCCCTTTAGTCTCCCTAAAACATGCCCAAATTGCTAACCCTAATTCTGCCGGCGGCAACCATTTTTCCCGCCTATTTTCTGTTCAAATGAAGAAGATGAAGGAGGTGCCCTTATCCAAAGTGAGGGTGCCTTTAGCAATTTTCCCTGGGGGTGCCTTGAGAAACTTTTCCTAGGGTGTCCTGGGGGTGCCCTGAGTAATTTTCTGGGTGCCTTTACTAATCCTTCCGGGGGTCCAAATAGCACTTTTCGAGCAACTTTTTCCACACAAGTGTGTTTCTCCAATAACGCCTACACAAACACAAAAACACCATAATAAGTGCGATAATCGAGTACTAACAATAGAGACAATGAGGACAAATTAGACACAAAAATGTGTCTATCAAATACCCCCAAACTTATTATTTGCTAGTCCTCGAGCAAAATTAATAAAAAAATAAAACCGAGTTAATCTCGGGAGGGTTTACCAGAGGTGTACCCACAAAACCATGACTTCTAATTGGTCACAAGTATCCAAAGAGCTATGAGGACATACAAATTCTCAACCTATCTCCAAGTAACTAGAATTCCAAAGAAAAGGTGCCAGCTCTACAACTGACTAAAGAAAAGTGGAGACACATCCGCAACACTGCAAGATAAAGAGATATCCTCTACACACCTAGATAAACATTGTAAGATACGTCCGCTGATTTACAGCTGGATAAGATTAGGAGAGAGATAAAAAATGAGAGGGACATCTGCTACACAGCTGGACTAATTACGTGTGATGAGTTAAACCAGTACTAGAAAGATCTTGTGCTAGATTGAAAGCGGACTAACAAAGCAACCAAATGCATCTCTCTTCGACTCTCTCATAGTGCTTAGTAGAAACAACGTCTTCTTCGGTCTTCAACTGTTGATGATAAATTCTCGAACCTCATGGAACCTTGACAATTAACTCTCCTCTTCGATTCCTCTCTTGAAACATCCTTATAGATTTTTATTTCCTTATGGCCTTATTGAACAAAATTTAAACTTTATAATTTTTCATTTTTTCATTTTTTTTCTTTCATGTAGAGTAAAAACAAGACAAAAATTTACATGTCCATCACAGAAGGAATTTAACACTTGGATCTTTTCAACTTGTAATGTCTTAGTATCATGAACTTCAACAACTTATATCGTTTGATTTTTCTTGCTCTTATAACTTCTTGTAACTAGTCTTCAACTTTGATTTTTGAATTATTCTTTTCTATTGTTGCTTCTAGACCTTAAACGTCTTCAACATTTCATAGATTTTGATGTCGCTCCATTTGTTGATGATGATAAGTTTCTACTGAGAGAGAGTTGTAATCCAGTAGTTAAGACTACATTGTGAGGTTGCTTTGTCTTTCTGGCATTTCCTGACCTACTTGCCTTTCCATCATGGATGGTTAGGTCCATCATGGTTACCCTCTTAAAGGAACAAGTTCTCTCCTGAATTTCAAGGATCTCAATGTCTTTTTCTCTAATGTCTCAATAGGTTGTTATCCCTAGCATTCCAATTTGTATCTTTTCGGTGAGAAACAGTATGTAAACTTAGCTAACCGGATACCATGCAACGCTAGAAGTTTCAAAAGTGCAACTAAAAAGTTCTTCCTCACCCCCAAACTTAAATCTAACATTGTCCTCAATGTTCTAAAGATGAAATTAAAAGCATGAACAAGGAGAAACTATTACCACTCGAAGAAAAGAGTAAGGAAAGATATTACCGTGTTGCAAGAATATTGGGTTACCTCCCAAGAAGTGCTAAGTTTAAAGTCTTCAGCCGGACATCAAATACCTCAAAAAGGATCTTCACCTTCCAAAGTCATACACCAATAGCCGAAATAGTTGTGGGTACATAAGACCAAATAGAGCTAACACCAAAATCAGGCAACTGCACTGGTTCAGAAAGATGAATAAAAGGAGTACATCCTCATCTAAGGTTTCTGTCAAGACAACTGGGTTTATATGGGGAAAAATATGAAGCTTCATATGTGTGTCTTGATAAAAAGATTCATCTGAAATATTGGCCTCTAATACCTGGGTCACTTCCTGGACAGTATCAGGAGGATCGGGCTGTGAAGTCCGAATAGACTCAAGTAAAATCTCAGACGCACAAGGCTCGAGTCCCAAGTTAGGGACATCAATTATGGATATGTGACGATCACAAGAACCATCACTACCCCCAAACTTAGGGTTTTCACTACTCACAGACAAACCTCTAACTATTGCTTGTATTTCTGGATCCTCAGAGTCCCTAAAGTACTCAAGAGATTCTTCTAGTTCTCTACCCCCAAACTTAGGGTCATCATTACTCTTAGAAAGACCTAACACTATTGCCTGGATTTCTGGGTCCGTAGAGTCTTTAAAATACTCAAGAGATTCTTCTAAAGATTGATCACACATTTGGTCTAAGAGAATGGTTTCCTCAAATTCATCTAAAGAATCTCCTAGTAGAGTATCATCCAAATTATCCTGAACTAAATCCTAAACTAAAGTGCTAATCATATTCACTTCTTCTAAATCATCATTTTCAGAAGGTTGTCTAGTAACATTAAAGAAATTTAGTTCAGTGGTCATATTACCAAAGGATATGTTCATAAGCCTGGTCCTATAATTGATGACAGCGTTAGCTGTGGCTAAAAATGGGCGACCTAAAATCACCGGGATTTGAGCACTTGGGTCCTGAACAGTTTGTGTGTCTAGAACAACAAAATCCACTGGATAAATAAACTTATCAACCTCAATCAGAAAATACTCTATGACACCACGAGGTACTTTAATAGACCTATCAGCTAATTGAAGTGTCATTTTAGTCAGTTTCAACCTACCAAGACCTAGTTGGGTGTAAACATGATATGGAAGTAAGTTAACACTAGATCCTAAGTCAAGTAATGCCTTATCGACCATGTGCTTACCAATTGCACAAGATATGGTGGGGCATCCAGAGTCCTTATACTTAGGGGGTGTTTGGTTCAGAAGAATGGAACTTACTTGACCAGCTAAAAAGGCTTTCTTTTGGACATTAAGCTTACGCTTTCGTGTACAAAGATCTTTAAGGAACTTTGCATAAGCAGGCATCTGCCTAATTGCTTCTAATAATGGAATGTTAATGTTCACCTGCTTAAATGTCTCCATTATCTCGTTGAAAGTCGACTCCTTCTTTGTTGGGGCTAATAACTTTGGATATGGGGCTCTAGGCATAAAGGTAGTCCTATCAGGAATTTCTTGGGACTTCTTAGGAATTGTTTCAGTTTCCTCATCTACGGGTTCCTCTTGGGAAGTAGAAGGTGGAACTACAGTGTTTCCACTAGGCATGGCTACCTTATTGTCTACCGTTTTACCGCTCCTAAGGGTTGTTATCGAATTCACATGGTTTGATGGTCTTTCGCCTACTTGATGAACTCCTCTAGGATTGGGCTGAGTTTGACTAGGAAACTTAACTTTTTCCCTCAAAGACTCATTTATCTCACTAACCTGGGTTTTCAACTCGGAAATAGCCTGAGAGTTAGCATAACCTATACTCTTACTTTCTTCTATCCCTTGCGCAACCATTTGGTTGATCTTTTCAGAGATTTTAATGAAAGAGGCGAGAGTCTCTTCTAAACTTGTGATCTTTTTATCCGAAAGGTTCTGAAATTGGGGTTGACCTGAAAAGTCCTTAGCATAGCCAAAACCTGGGGGAGGTTGAGAATTACTAGAATGACCTTGATTCTGGCCTTTAGACCAAGAAAAATTAGGATGGTTTCTCCAACTAGGATTATAGGTCTATGAGTATGGGTCAATCTTCTGATGGTTCTAAAACCTAGCATTGTTATAAACAGCATGGGCTTGTTCTTCACTTACGTGACCTTCCCAAAATGAGCTATTGGGTTTTATTCCACAAATAGAGACTTGAGAGGCTCTAATTCTATCATTAGGTTCAACAAGGGACCTATTTTTAGATTGACCCATTTCCAAAGCTTCTATCCTTCTAGATAAAGAAGCGAACTTAGCATCTGACCCAAAGATTGTATCGACCGTATTGGTGTTATTTCTATAGACCAAGAGTCTTTTAGGGGGTTCAACACAAGACTCCCATTGTTGGGATTTTTCAGCTACATCTTCTAAGAAGGAAAGTGCATCATCAGCGCTTTTACTCGTGAATAAACCAGCACTCATACACTCGACCATGGCTTTGGTCGAATAGTCTAAACCTTTATACAAAATTTCAACTAGTTTCATTTTTTCGAACCCATGGTGAGGACATTGCGACAAAAGATCATTAAATCTCTCTAAAAATCTATAAAGGGATTCTCCTTCTTATTGCATACTGGAACTAATTTTCTGCCTAAAAGATGCGGTTTTATGCTTAGGAAACCACTTTAAGTATAAAGCAGCGGTAAGTTGTTCCCATGTTTCTATAGACCCAGATGGTAGGTTATTCAGCCAGGACTTGGCTTTATCCCTTAAGGAAAAGGGGAACATCCTAAGTTTCAAGACTTCATTAGTAAGGTCCTTAATCTTAATTGTTCCACATATTTCGTCAAAGTCGACCCTAATGTGAAAGTAAGGGTTTTCATCATCTTTTCCTAAGAATATAGGGATCATCTGAAGAATACCATGATTCAACTCATAAGTAGCCGTAGAGGCTGGCAATTTAATGCACGATGCTCGGTTAGTCCTTGTTGGGTACATGTAGTCTTTCAAAGTATCCATTGATGGCACAAATGAAGTACTATCCTCACGAAGAGACAAATTCTCAAAACTACAGTTTCCGAAAACGGGGCTCTCAAAAGAAGAGTCTTCGAGCTCCCCGCCTTCACAAGAAGAACTACTAGGTTTTTCACTAATCAAACGACCTAGAGTGTCTCTTTTCCAAGCCCGTTCTCTAATGACCTCGGGCATACACTAGAAAAACAAAATAAAAAGAAAAAGAAAAATCCTAAAAGGAAGGGAGGTTCTAAGCAAACACAAAGCAGGCTGACTCCACCAAATCAAACCTAGATATTTCTAGCAAACAAAAATCATGATGGCTCCACTTAGATTGTTTTCTAGACCATCTTCTAATCCTTCGAAAGGGAATTCGTTACAATCTGAGCAAACCACTCTAGAATCAATCCGCGTTTAAGTAAGTTGAATAGAGGCGAGGGAAGCTGCTGTAGCTTTGATACCCAAGGCCTCACCGCATTACAAGGCGACGCAGTCACGCATTCAACTCACAGAAACCATCACGAACTTCGAAGAATGCTCAAAAGAGTAACCAATATTTTTCGAACGAGTTTCCTATTAAGCTCGTTACCTTATCGGTCTCGTTCTATTCCAAATTTTAAGCTTAGGTTCGTGTTTGGTTTTGTTTTCCTAAGGAGGGAAAGAAGAGAACGGTGATGAAATCCGAACCCTTATCTTGTATGGCCAGTCCTTGCCCTTTACTAGGAATTTAAAACAGTCGTTTTTAGTTCCTCAATATATATGCAAACGAAAGAATACAGTAACTCGCTGATAGGGGATTCACGAGTGTTTCGACAAACTTACCTCCCGTACCAGACGGGGGATGAACCGTTGAAGTCGACTCGGGCCACGACTCCTATGTCATGTACGAACCCGAGGGGCCGAGGTGATATTGTAATCACCGTCCTTCTCTGTAAACAATTTACTATTTAATTTTACCCTTCCTTATGGTTTAAAAATAAAAGAATAATGTCCAAATGTCCGAGTCCAAAGTCCAAAAAGTAAAGTGCAAAAATAAATAAAAAATTACAAAAATAGAGAAATCCTAATACAATCTAAAAAAAAAAACTCTCTTTTTTTTTCTTTTTTTTATAATAATAAATAAAAATCTTCTCCTTTCGCTCCTTTCGCTTTGTCTTTAACTCCAAACTTTAAGTATTCACCAAAAGCTTTGGCAAATTTTTCTTTCGCTCCAAATTCCAAAATCTGTAATGAAAAGACAAAAACAAAAACGTAAAGAAGAACAAATACAATAAAAACAAATAAAAACCTAAAAAAGAAAAATAATAAAAATCTAAAAACTCTAGCCTAAAGACAAGCTCCGTGTCGACGGCGCCAAAAATTGATGGTATTTATCAATGATGTTGTAGTAGTAAGGTTCTTTTGAAACTTGTGAAAGCAGATTTTTTAGACTTAATTTTTAAAGCAAAAAGAAGACAAACTCAAAATAAAGTTTTTTAAAAATTATGGAGAGGCTGGGGCTAGGATTCCACCATTGGTCGATATTAGTGATTTAATAAAATAATAATTATGCAACTCAACATTCAAATTGATTCTAATAGTATTGCCTAGACTTGTAGATTTTCAAAAGAATAGATGTTAATCCAAGCATAGAATATCAAAACCCTAAAGCAAGCATATTCTATCAAGAGAAAATACACCTAAGTAATCAAAATCATATAATCAATTTTTAGTTCAATGCAAAATAATCATAATAGAGTTGATGTAATTAATTAAATATAGAAATATATCACTTTTACCGAAACAATGGCTTCCTCCATCGCCCCAAGGATTAGGTTTAGCTCATCATGTTGTTGGAACACTCAAAATATGATTTCATTGCTCGAATAGGTGTTTACAAGATGAAAAGGTGAGAAAATAATATAAACCGGGTATTTGCAACGTTTATAGGTGTTGCAAACACCGTTACAAAAATACGATAGTTCAAAAGTGCTTCTGTTACGGTTCCTGCGACCCACAACTAAGCGTCTCAAACACTGTCGATAAACCACAGTCTTCGAGAGTCTGTTCTTCGCGATCTTGGTGTTCTTCAGCAGCAGAAAAATATTTTCTGCAACTTCGATTTCTCACTTTGTAAAGCTCTGTAACTCTCCCAATATCCCCGTATCCATTCTCCTCAACCAAATAAGCCTATTTATACTCAACATCCTCAAAATCTCACGCAATAAATTCATGAAATTCTCCATTATTCTTCACGGCCTGTTTTAGGAAACAATTAGATTTTTGATCTCTCCACGCGTTCTGAAGCTGTAAAATTGACATAATAAGATCCTTCACGCTCTGAGTAGTTGATACATCCCCTCAAACACGTGCAAAACCCTGTGCTGCTCGTGAAATCCCGTGAATATCTTTTCCGAACATGTTCCGGCCACAAATCCCTGTTTTCTTCACACACGGTTATCTAGCCAAATCGGGTCGAATCCAACACCTGAATCAGTCCTTACTAGTCCATATAAACGTATCCAAAGAATTTCAGCCCTTTAGTCTCCCTAAAACATGCCCAAATTGCTAACCCTAATTCTGCCGGCGGCAACCATTTTTCCCGCCTATTTTCTGTTCAAATGAAGAAGATGAAGGAGGTGCCCTTATCCAAAGTGAGGGTGCCTTTAGCAATTTTCCCGGGTGCCTTGAGCAACTTTTCCTGGGGTGTCCTGGGGGTGCCCTGAGTAATTTTCTGGGTGCCTTTAGTAATCCTTCCGGGGGTCCAAATAGCACTTTTCGAGCAACTTTTTCCTCACAAGTGTGTTTCTCCAATAACGCCTACACAAACACAAAAACACCATAATAAGTGCGATAATCGAGTACTAACAATAGAGACAATGAGGACAAATTAGACACAAAAATGTGTCTATCAGCGGTCTCATGTAATCATATATATAAATGTTTTGTTGTTTTAAGTCGATACGTACCGCCACCCAGTGTTTTTTTTGACGATATGCACCACACCATACAACATAGAGACTCTTTCCCATGGTTTAGCCCCACCAAGTGGCAATATCCCGTCTTCATATTCTTTCAATTTAGCGGTGTTCGGCGAAGACTTCCCATTCACATAAGGCTGCAGAACAAAATCAAAGGTTAGTTAAAACAATACATTACTAACAATTAAAAATAATCTCAGTGTCTTACGTAACATACTTCAAAATGAGTGTCTATAGTGGTCCATCTGCCACGGGTGCCAAGATTTGATTCGCGCATGAGGTGAAGCATGATGTTGATATGTTGTATAAAAACCCAAAAGAAATAAGTTGAACCCACACAAAAACTAAAATTGTTATCATCATAGAGTAAAAATCTGATATCAATGTTGTAGTTTAATGCAACTTAACATACATTCGTCCCTAAAATCCCATCCTTGTCGAGTAATGTTTTAAAATCTTGACAAAATTTTAACTAACCAGCCTTTAGCACCGTCATCACTATGCCACATAATAACAACAAGATAGCTAAGAGTTACTTTCTAAATAAACAAGTACATCAAGAAAATAACGATATATCAGGGACACTCACCCTTGGTATATGAAATCATTCACACCATTTATGTCCTGCTTCGTTATCAGCCGGTTAACTTTGAAATTTCGAAAAAAATTCTCCCTAACAGCGCAGCCATCATCAATTAAAATCCAAGAATTCTTCTCGCCCTTATTCTCGACATCCAAGGAATTATTCTTTTTCTTACCACGCTTCCTCTTCTTACCAACTTCATCCTCGTCCCCATTGTTATTCACATCGATGATTACATCTCGCAAAAACCTTACCTTTTTGGGAGCCGTCTCATCAGCGGCAACACTCATTCTCTTCTTAGGAATTGTAGCAGTAGTCATTCCAGGAGTAGTCAATCCAGGAGTAGCATATGGTGACTTCAATGGTTTCCCAGGCTTCTTTTTCCTAACACCCTCAAGTACATTCTCATTGGCCTGACATGATGACTGTGCCTCATCATGTTGTTCTCTTTTCTTTTTTGTGATTTTCTGAAACATATAGGCCTACATATCCGGAGGGCCGGAGAAAATGAAATGGAATTTCAATCAAGGAGAAACAGGTCGGAGAAAAATACACCCATATCAACAAACCCTACTATAGAACAAACAAAAATCTTAAAAAGAAAAAGAAAGATACACCCAGATCAATAACCATAAACTAAACAAAGAAGAGAAACATACACCCGGACTAACAACCCTAATCTTAAACATAAATTTTTATTTGTACCAAAGAAGACATGCATGAAATACTTACAATTTTTTCGAGCCACTGCGAGATAGAGAGTCATATGAACCAGCTCTGCTTGATTCTTCCTTATGGCCTCCACCAATGTCGCATGAGGTGCTGCTATATGCATAAATGGAGTTGGCATCAGATTATATCATTATCTATTACTTGCAACAACCAAAATCCCTAGATAAATTGGAAATAGAACATAAATGTTAGGAAAAGAGTAGTTAGTTACTTATTGTGTTGATCAAAGCCACAGGAATCAGATCGGCAACTTCCTTCATTAAAAATGTTCTGGTTATCTATCTAGTTATCGTCTTTAGATTCAATACCAGCCTCAAGTTTAGAAGATTCCATTCATCTCAAGTACACCGCAAAATCTTGAGGTATTTCGTTCAAGGGTGTTACATCCGTTTCTGAAGGACGACCCTACCATGTTATATCAAAACAAAGTCAAATTAACATGAAGCCACCGACCAATACAAAAAGAAAAAAAACACGATGTCTGGAAATCGTTTTCAACCCTTATTATCTGGATTCATCACTAGTCAAGTTTTCCTTTTAACATATGTGCATAACAAATTAACAAGACTTATCTGAGATTTTAACTTATAGATCAACCACAATTTGCAAATTTACTCACAATAGTTTCCTTTATCGCGGCCATTTCCTGTCTCACTTCCATCAGTATCCGCAGTACTGCACTAGTCTGAACGTTAGTAAGCTCTACTTGAGTCTTCAAGCCATTCACGTTGCTATGAAGTTGACCTAAACCAGAATCCATACTCTTCGTCTTCCCATTTTCCAGGATCTCATCTTCATGCTCCATACCATCAGGGGCATTTCCCGGAACACGAACTTCATACTTCCGTAACATACCTTCAGCCTCGAGATCCTCCCACTGTTTATAACTGAGGGGGTCCTCCAGCCTCCATATCCTCCCACTGTTTATAATTGAGGGGTCCTTCATCTACCCCAAGAATTACTAATAGTTCTAAATCCTTGTGATAACACTTCATTTCTTCACCCACCCTCATTTATGAACATGCCACTGATTCACATAGCTGTAGATGTCGAACGACTTTCGTGCACAACACGTCAAGAATAAGAGGGCACCACCCTTCAAATGTATTCTTTTGTCCCCATTCTCCAAAACAACAAAAACTATCAAAACAACAATTACCAGATACTAGACATGCAGAAAATATCAGTCCAATCACTCTTACCACCAACACTTGTGGCATTCCTTTTGGCTTGACATTTGGTTTACTAATCATATTTCTTGCAGTCTCTTTTTTCATTTGATATTTGATTGCAAAGTCACTTTCAAACAAAGTCTCCTTGTACACCCTCTCGCCACATGGATAATTGTTGAACTCTGAGAGATTGTCCACCAAGTGCCACAAATCGTCAGCAATTCCATGTATGTCTTGTGTCCCCAACAAAAACATGTTGACCACATACACTAATGCCACCTTTACCCTATCTTCAACCGGACATGGAATTGGTTATACGTCTTTATATTCTGCCTGACGGGCATGCATTTTCTTAGATATGGTTGCACTTGCATCACTTGTTTTACTATCACTGGTTTCTCTGTAAACCTTCTCTACCCGATCCTGTGAGACTATTTTGAAAAATAGAAAGTCATACAAATCCTTTCCCACGATTCCTTTATTTTGGGAAAAATATTTTTTCCTGAGTTTTGAGTCTTTTGACTCCCTCGATTGAGACCCCAATTGAGAGTCAACATCAAGAGCTCTAACCCTCGAATCCCGAAATCTAAGACCGGATATCAGAGCAAAGTCCGTCTTTCAGAAACACAATTCTTTGTCTGCAACTCTAAAATACATTTCTTCATTTTGCCTTCTTTCAGGTTCGACTTTGATCTGCCGACTCATTATAAAACAAAATATTGCAGTAGACCAACTTTGTTTTTTGGGAATGTCCATTAAATGCCCGATCGCAGTTGTCCTGAACAAGTCTTTCTCATCTTCAGAAAGCACCTTCCACAAGTCTTGTAGTGTTCCCAAGCTCGAGTAATTGCTCATACCAAAGGCGAATCCCCGATTTTTGATAGGGTAGACAAACCCACTGCGAAACACAATAAAAAGTTGAAAGAAACAATGAATAAGTTACAAATAATTGGTTGAAGGGTCTAAAACGTTATCTGAAAGAAGTATACTCCTCTGCTAGAAGTTCCTATTTTTACCTGTCGTCCACAGCTGCACTAGGAACTTCAAAATATAAAGGTTATCCTCCACTCACTTCCAATTTAATCACCTTCATAATACTCTTCTTGGTCCTCTTCTTGGGAAGTCTACCAGAACAAATTGATTACACCTACAAATACTGAATTTAGAAAGAAAGCTACATCATTAAACATGAATATGAGAGATTCCGAGACTATTGAGAAATATAAAGGAGGTTTGCCTTTTGCTATACGCACAAAACTTCATTATTTTCAGTAATTGACATTGACGATGCTTGTAACAAAGCTATTTCCAAAATAATATGTTCCATTTGTGTGCAGCTATTATCCACGGTGTTCTTCTAGTGTGCATCTATTATCCACAACAAGAATAATATGTTGTGCAGGAAATATCTACAACTTATTATGGTCCCTAAAAACTGTGCAGGAAATATCCACAACAAAAATCTTACCAGATCTCTCCTACTCGATATAAATCTTCGAAACAATTATCTATTGATCCTAACTCAATAATCTAATTCATCATAAACAAACATTTGAAAATCAACAACCATGAATCATCTAGAAATAGAAAAACATTATGTCTTCTAAACAGAAGAAGAAACTACAACATCTGTCTGCATAGCAAACCAAACACTTGGTAAATGCTAGTCAGAAATTTAGCCTACTCACAGTTCGACAAGTTATCAAAGAACCTAGTGAATTGGTTTGTGCAAACTCTTGCGAGTGCACTAAAACCTAAAAGAACGACCTGCAAAAGTTGTTAGAAGGGTTTGAAGACACCCTGCAACAGCCTCATAAGGTACCACCAGAACAACGCGTGGGGTTTGAAGACACCCCTAATCTGGTGGGAAGCGTATATGTCAGGTTTGGCCCTTAGCAGTGAAGCACCAGTAACTACTTGGAAGCAATTCACAACTGCTATCCAGAATCAGTTATGGTTCGAGCTAAATCTAACAGTAAGTAAACAAAATGGCAACTCCACCGGTTACAGAACCCGCTAAAAGATCAACAAAAGGACCTGTACCCATTGCAGGACGGTTATTCAAGATCCAACATCGATATTTCTCCTATGTCATTCAATGTAATGTTGAATACAACTATCCGAATAAGACTAGCACCGTTTCCTCTGATTTAGACCACAAACAAAGAATCCTTTGAATTAAAAACTTTTCTTTTCAGCAAAAACCAATCTAAAGAAATCACAAAAGAATTCATAAAGCAATGTAGAATAAAAAGACACTCCCATGCTTCAATAACTTCTTCATAGACTGATACACACCAATTGAATGAAAACCTTCTATTATAGCTTAAAAATTAAAATCCCCCCACAATCAATAAAAAGATCAGGATTTTGTTCAAATCAACAATTACACAAAAATCTTAATGTAACTAATTACCTTTAATAGAATCTCAATGCGTTCCAAAAATATCAGCAGCACCACCAGCAATCGGTCTTTTAGAACGCTTCAAAAAAAAAAAACAACGAATAACTCATCTTAAAAATCAAAATTTTAACTTGTAATATCACAAAACTTATTCTTGTTGAAAACCCAAAAATTCCATGAACCTTAAATTTCATTCAAATCCAAAAAATCCAAGCTACTGAAGAATGTGATTTTTGAAATTGAAAGAAGAACAGTGTATTTAATCAAAAACCCATCTAAAAAAGTGAAATTGAGATTAAAAAAAACTACTTCGATTTGTTTTTCCACAGACCTAAATCAGGTGTGCTTCTCTTAAGAAAGCTTCAAAATAGCTTGTACTAACCTAGAATAATCCTTGATTTGAAGAAGAAACAGCAAAATGAGATTCTGATAAACAAAACAATGAAGATGAATATGTTAAGTTTGATTTAGAGAGTGAGAAATCTCTGGGTTAGGTTCTCGCCCAGTTTCGAAAGAGAGAAAGAGACCTGTTTTTTCAAATATGTAGAAAGGTGTTGTATTATAATACAGTAGGTACTGATTTCTAATTACTAATCAGTGAAACTGAAACAAACACTGGTGTCTCGACACCCACCGTATAAAGGGTATCTTAGTCATTATGGAAATACACACATAGTTTTGGTCAACTATTTGTATTTGTTTCAGTTTCGGTCAAATTATTGGGAATCAATCATATTTTTGGTCATTTCCACATGAAGATGCACATTTGAATTACCTTGAGCTTCCCTGAAATCATTTCTGTGAGATATTTATCCCAAGGGCATAATAAACTCTTGTCATCAAATCATCATCACCTTAACAAGCGCTCTTTATTTTATTGCGACGGGATGATTCATAATTTTAAGTTCCTTAGAGTGTTTTCCATTCTCAAAGTACTCCCCAGTTAACCTTGTTCACATATACTTCCGTAATGGATCCATGTGGAAGAAAAAATGCCATTAATTTGCTCCTCCATCTTTTCTCTTCAAACCACAACCAAGACATGAATCTCAAACTTACTAATTATGAAGCAAACTGATTATTCCATAACAATCTATCAGTGAAATCATCAAAATAAAACATACTCAGATATAGAACTTAAAATTATAAATCAGCCTCATTAAAAAAGAAAGCATTACCATTGCAAAATCAAGCTTTTTTAATCCCTAATTTCATTATTTTTCTCAAAATAGAATCCATGATAGAAGTCTGTTAGTACTTTTTATCCTCTAAAGTTAAGAATTAAAAGCTCCATTAAGGTGAATTATCATATCTAAGAAGGTTTTTAGAAATCAATTGAGGAAGGATTCTATGATATATTAAATGCAATTTTATCTTTCATAATTGTGAGACTAGGGTTCCATGAAAGACCAGTATAATAAAGGCATTGCGTCCTGTATTATATGGAATCATCACCTACTCCCGTAATGTTTCTGAGAGGAGATATCATAATGCTCATTGGATTTAATTAATTGTGGTGTCGTTCCACCACATTCCAATTTGAAACCCTGCAGTATGCCATTTGTAGAATTGGAGAGTATTACCAGAAGAAGATGAAGATATATGACATGTAAGGATTTCGTTTGATCCTGGTTTGGTTTTCTATAGATCTCGGATGTGATAGATTTTAGGGATTATGACGGGGTTCTTGAAGGAGAGATGGAGAAATGAAGAAATAAAAGAAAGAATAGGAATGAATTAGATCTAGGGTTTTTGTTTAGTGTGTTAAATACTAAGTTTGGTCAAAGATATTCAAAGAAAGTTTAGGTCATGGGACTCAAAGTATCTCTCTAGGTATGATGCAATAAGTTGGCCAGAATCAAATTATTTTAGACGGGAAATGAAACCACTATTAATATGCATGGTTGCTTGCATCTGTATAGTTTCCCAGTTTCCATATCCGACCAGCTACCATTTTCAGGGGCTCTCTCAATATCTTCCTTCCAACAATTACATTCAAGAGATATTTTGTAAAAGGGTCGCATGTTTAACACCTAATTCGGGTCTAGGGCATAAAACATGCACTTGATGCATTAGGGTCGTTGACTAACGTTGACTATTTGAATTGTTGAAAATAATCTGGTTTACAGGGGCACTTGGTCGAACATCTCAAGTGCATATTCAAACTCTTTTTCAATTGATCATAATACTCGTTATTGTGATCCAAGAGAATAACTTCCTAAGTTTTATGCCTCAAGTTTCATATGAAAGTGCATGAAATCATAATGAAAATTATAGAAGTAATGAAGTATAGTGAACTAAATTCAAGTTCAACCATTGTTCTCCCTGTTTGCAGGTTTAATCGGGAACATTTGAATGATAACAGTAAGTGTATGCAGACCTACTTGAAAATTACGGACTTCTCAAACCAAGAAGACATTTTCTTATATCTCGTTTTCCACCTAGCTCCATGCTACATACTCTATTCCTATTATTGAATCTGTGATAACCGGTAGGAATTTATTTTACCTGGATCCATGAGGTTTCCATTCATTATTAAGATATAACCATCTCCACTTTTTGATAGAAAGGCTCTTCCTCACAATCACTGGGAAAATAACTTCAAGATGGCGATCCCCTTCCGGAGAGAAGAAAATTTTTACTCGAGAAAAAGAAGAATAGAGGCGTATAAGAAAGACTTTTTAACCGTTTAACGCTAGTCAACTGATGGTCAAACGAATTTGGCTTAATATTTAACGGTCTTTGGTTAGTCTACGACCCTAACGCATCAACTACATGTTTTACGACCCAGACCCTAATTAGGTGCTAAACATGCGACCCTTTTACAAAATAACTCTACATTCACTTGCCCCATATTTTCACATAAGGCAGTTTAACATAAACAAAGTCACCAGACACATGCCAAGCAAAGAAAGATGGTCCTGTGTGTAGTAATGTTTTGTGCTATACATGGATAAATTGCAAAAGTGATAGGCCTGCAACTGCCCTTGCAGAGACAATCTCAAAGGACTCACTGTTTATTCTATAAGCATAAATATATATCATCACCAACACATGAGATAACTTTACCGAGATTCAAAATAAAGTGTGAATTAATATACCTATCATAGCACACACCGGACCAAGGAAAAAAAAAGGTTTGATATACCTATCATTAGTTTAACCAAGGCCCAAGAAATGCAGTTAACAAAATGTCACCCTTAAGAAAATTACAAAATGATACGGGAGAAATAGAGACCAAAAGAACTAGCATGCCATCTTAACAACGTGCTCTCTTGTTCGGTGCAAGCTGGAAATTTGGTATGTTCAGCCGTGGTTAGAGTTATCTCCTTACATTTGCCGTAGTTAGGGTTATCTCCATATATTTTATGTAGAACCGTTTCTCTCAAATGTCGCAGCGCCAAATCTAAGAACAGCTTCCAACCACATGAGCCACACAAAATACGCCCATCCATATTCTCTCTTTCTTCTCTAAACCCTCTTCATCTGCAGTTGGGGACATTGCTTTGGGGTGCTTTGCCAGAGTTTCAGGTGCTTGCGGAATCGCTCTCTTTTTGGAGAAAACTGGCCATTTGTATTGTTGCTTCATATACTCAGACCTAGCTGGGGTTATCTTCATGAATTTCCCGTGGAACCATTTATCACAGCAAATCCAAAAATCATCTTAACCAGGCTAACATCATGCCCTCCTCTAGATTCTTTTGGTCTTCTTTTTAAAAAATTCCGGATTACTTTCCTGAGTTTCTGGAAATCCCTACATTTGTTTCCAAATAAAATAAGAAATTTAACTGACATAATAAAAAACAAAGTTGCCAAAAAAGTTGGAATTTTACAGACATCCTAAGCCTGCACCATCCGGCAGATAAAGTTCACATGTAACACACTGAAAGCAATATTATTTATGGTCATGAAACATTCCGCTCTATATACAAGAGAAAACTCTACTATGTAATTAAATTACCATCTAGATAAAATCTCTGAAATTGTTAGTTCGCAACACATCATGAAAGTCAGCTGATATAATTAAGGCTTCCAAAACATGGGCTTGGCATATACCCAACTGACCGTTTGGAAAGCGAGCTATTGTAATTAAGGCTTAAATTATTGTAAATTTCTGAATCAGTATGATGGCAAATTGGCAATGCTTTGTCACCAAAATAGTAACATCCAATAGCAGCAATATTACTCTGCACAAGGAAGCCGAACAAATAGAGTTGTTCACAATCAATCCTAAGATTCTGAGAATCAAATAAACGGCCCATTCAAAACAAAGTGAAACATAAAACAAATGTATCAAAACAATAAAAAATCAATGTCCTTGAGTTTACCATACAAAATTTGGCTGTCCAGAGGTAATATTTGATTTGCTTTTTAAGTAGCAGTAATGATGGATTCTTAGTGCCCCGCTAAATCAATGACCTAATGAGTAAAGAACCCATAAAATTGAAGCACAAAACCAAAATGAATTCAATCCATAAATCATTTCGGTGAGATACATACAATTGAATTACCTTTGGAAAAACCATCCTGAAATCATTTCAGTGAGATGCTCATGTGAAGATTTAAATCACATAATCCATGATAAAAGAGCTATTCTGAATCTGTTGGAGCTTTCAATTACTATCAAAACACCTCAAAGCACCGTCACTAGGCTATTCTTTCACTTGGTAGCTGATTTCCGATGAGGCGTATGACCTCTATTATTCAACAGATGATTGAAGAAATACCTATCTCTGGATTAGCAACTAATGAATCTTCCAGCTCCAGACTCTATGATAAACTATTTCAATCTGGATTAAATTACTTGAGAGGAGATATCATAATGCTGCTGCAATCAATTCAAAGAAGGGGTACTCTTGTTTGTTCTTCCACCACAATCCCAAAGGAAAACACCATCTATCATCATCAATCTAGATTCAGGGTTCATGGCGGCGGTTTTCTACAGTGACAGAGTTTAAAGAGGAGGAGATGAGGATTATGTTTTAGGGTTTTCGTTTGGTGGTTTTAAAGAGAGCAGTAAGTCAAGGTCAAAATAGTCAAAGTAAGTCATGGTCATAAGCCTAGGTGTGCAAATAAAGCTTGGATCCCATACTTGAAGTCAGATGTTCATCTCCATAATGTATTCACTCACTCATGGATTGTCCCTCCTTCAAACATCAGCAATAATCTTATGGGGGCACACATGCTTGATGGTCTATGATCATATATATCCACCCATTGAAGGGGCAGTTGTGAAGAGACATTAAAAAATCAACCCTACAACCCTGAAAGGATAAGCAAACCTCAAAGACAAGGTATTTGAAAAAATATTTTTTTTTTCTTCCTCCTGCTTCTTCTAGTACAAATGTTTTTTTGAAAGAGAATGAATAATGATAGATGTAGTCATGCAGAGATGTGAATATACTATACTACTACAGAGATGATAAGATTTTATAAGTGGGTGTAACTCCCAAAGTTTTAACCAAGCGTAAGGTTACTTTAATGTATGGGTTAAATGTAGAAACCTGCAGTTTTGTGCCATTGGCTATCAACGTTTTTCTCGTACATTCAAAGCTGGCGCTAGCTGACGATGAAGAGGCATGGGTACTAGGTCCAATAATTTCCCAAGCTATCACAGCATTGCAGCACGTTCTCTTGGCACGACTAATTATGGCTTCATTCAATAATACTCATTTTCATATCCTTTTTGTTCATCTTTATTTCTTTGTTAAGTAGGCCCTAAACATATCTTAAGGATATGGTGCACTGGATTTGCGTTCATTGCTCATTAATCTTCAGTAAAAAAGAATTGTTGGTTGAAAATTAGAAATGATCCTGGAATGAACGTATTGGCAAATATTTACAGTTTTCGCATGAAGTTGATCGCACTTGAGTCTAAACTGAAACTGCTTTGAAATTGGAAATTAGTATACAATACATACATGCGATACACAAAAGGGCATAATAAAAATTAAAGTACATACATAAACAAATGATTAATTTGGAAGCCAAAATTCACTGATCATCAATCAATATTTCCAGCAGAATTTTTGACCTCTTACTTAACCAGGTTCTGACTTGACCTTTATGGAAATCTCTTGGAGTTAGTTTCATCTCTAAGATCCTTCTTAAGCGATTCAAAGACCTTCTATACAAAACTACCCTCTACCTAATAATCATGCTCATCCGCAGATTGAACTGTTGACAGCATTGGCATGTGTCTGTCATCTTTTTCCGGAAATACCTGGCTTGATTAATTTAGTCAAGCCAATCAACTAAATCCAACTTTTCCTGAGCCTCCTCTGTGCTGCAAAATTACTAAATTGAATTAGATTAATCCTTAAATGATCAAGAAAAATAACAAGGATATGTCATCAGTTAGGTCACAGTTTTAAGAGTAATAGTAGCACTGATTGAAACTATGACAAATCAAGCCAGAAGGTTTACACAAGACACCTGCAGAGTTCAGATCCATAAAGGTTAAACGTAAGTTCATTTTTCTTGATGAAACAAAAATCACTTAAAAATGAGTACATTGATATTTGATAGTGTAGTAGTATTATGATGATCAAGTAAACATACAGTGGTTTTGAGAGGAAATATCATAATGCTCCTTCTTGATTAATGTATTTTGAGTCTCTTTACCACCACCACTACCACTTTCCCAAACAAAACTCCTTCTTAATTCAAGATCCATTAGCGGTTTTGTTGCCCTGATTCGCCTAAAAGTTTTAGCTAAGCAGTAGAAGTGTAGACAGATTTTTGATAGAGAATGAGAGCAGGAACTGTAGACGTGAGTTGTGAATCCAGAGATGATAAGATTTTATAACTAGTGGTGAGTTCCAAAGTTTTAACTACGGTAAGATTACTTTTACCAAGGACGAGTTAAATGTAAATTATGTACTGTTTGACACGAAACAGTTTTTTCTTGTGTGGTCAGAGTTGGCCAAGCTTATGAGGATGTTAGAATACGGGCATCCAACTCAAAACTAATTGGCAATGCGTGGAGAGACCTAAAGGATTATAAACCACAGGATCTTAAATTTCCCATAAAATGTGGGACTAATAATCTCAACACGCCCCTCACGTGTAGCCTCGTTGGGTCTAACACATGGACAATAAATCGGGTGACGCGGAGTAAAGGCGCGGTCAATGACTAGTCACAAATACCTGCTCTGATACCATGTTATGAATACAGGCATCCAACTCAAACCTAATTGGCAATTAGTGGAGAGGCCCTAAGGATTATAAACCGCAGGATCTTAAATTGCCCATACAATGTGGGACTAATAATCTCAACAGAGGAAGAGGAGCACTAGCAGTAGGTCCAGTGAGTTGTTATAACTCCATCGCACGTTACCAGGAAAGGACTTGGTACGGTTATTTTTGTTAACGCAAGCCTCAGTTGGTGTCACAGAGGGTCATTCTAGTCTCTATACAACATGTTGTACTTTAGTTGTTGATAACTTGCCTGATGGGAAACCTGTGTATTCCTTAATTCATATAAATATATGTCTCAAACCCAGATTAGGCTTAAGAGAGTTTATACACTTTCATAGAGCCATCAGGGTTGTCTTCTTTTTTTTTTTAGCAAACCTAAACCTAAACAACCATGTATACCGAACCTGCTTCTTCTTTCATCTCTTCCTCTTCTTCTTCCTTTCTGAAACTAAAAACTTCATACATCTCCATTAAACTTGATGAAACGAACTATATTCAGTGGCATCGCCAGATAGTTCCCATCCTGCGTTCTCATGACATCTACAACCATGTAGATCCAACTGTTGCACCTCCGTCTCCCCATCTTCCCTGTTCAGCTAATGAAGAACCCCGTCCCAACCCTGAATATCTCCCTTGGTTTCAAGTTGATTCTCATCTTCTTAGCTGGCTGCAAGCTACCCTAACTCAATTCGTCTTTGCTGATATCCCTGATTTCACCTCTTCACGTGAACTTTGGCAATACCTAGCTAATACCTATGTTGCTCCAACTGCAGCTCGCTCTCTTCAACTCCGTCATCAACTGCAAACTCTTCACAGAGAAAACCTTTATATCTCTGCATATCTGGCTAAAATCACCTCCATTAGAGACTCTCTTTTAACATCTTCTGCTGCATTAAGTGATGTTGAACTTGTTCTCAACACTCTAAGAGGTCTAGGGCCTGATTATCAATCCTTCTCAACGGCCATAAAAACTAGTTCTTCTCTTCCTTCTTTCTCTGAGTTGAAACCATTGCTTCTCAACCATGAAATACGACTCACTCAATACAATCAACCTATACCAGACTCTACTCCTTCCACTGCCTTCTATGATACTACCTTGTTGTCTTCTTCTTCCATAAAGTTTTCCCCTTCTTGGTTCTCCAACAACTCCAAACGTGAAGGTTTTAACTCTATGGAAAAGAGAGAAGCAGTTACGCAACAGTTTTGAGAGGAGAAATCATTATGCTCATTGATTGAATCGAAAGGAAGTTCTATTTTATTACCACCACCAGATTCCAATACACGTTTACAAGAATGAGCCATTTGTTGTTTCCCTAAATACATATCTGATCTTCAGCTTCTTTTTCAGCAAATGATCAGGTTTAAAATACAATCGAAAAATACAAATCCACTCAGATCTACGAAGAAGCAGAACCGCGGCGTAGAAACCCTCTTCTTAGGGTTTTCAAGGAAGGAGAGGTGAGATTTCAAATAAGTGAAGGGAAGACTGAGACATTAAAATGATGGTTCACATCTATATATACACCTTTTTCTTACACCTCTTTTACATCATCCATGTAGGACTACATCCATTATGTGTCCCATGGGCTAAGACCCCTACGACATGATGTCTGTGTTCTAGGAGAGCAACTGATCTGAATGTAACTGCAACACCTAGCTAGGTGTTGGGCACTGCCGCGATCAAACGAAACAGTGTTAGTGGCATTTGGTGTAGTTCGAATCATTTTCTCTAGTTTAGTCAATGGTCCAACACTCATCAATCATCCATATGATGCTCATGGAAAGGAAAAGTCCTAAAAAGGCCGCACAATCTCATGTACATACATATACTTCAATGGAGAATGTGGTTTATGTTCACGGACTTAGGTGCAGGATATATGAGTTGGTACTGGTGGTAGCCATCACAGGTGCTGGAGGCCGGTAACGCTAGTTTTTGGGCTTTACTCTTATTTGTTTGTTGGATCATGGCCCATGGGTGGGAGTTGGGGCAAGGTTAGTTGCACATGCCATTAGCCAGACTAATCTGGCAAGAAACTAATTGCACATAAATCTCTTGGTTTATTAGTACATCAGAAATCTAACTTGAATGTAAATTAGGTAAGATTGTTAAGTCTTGAAGACACACCTTTTTCAGTGAATAAATATGGATCTACACGAGTATGTATTCCCACTGAATAATTTTTTTTTTTTTCGATCGAGAAAATGAAATTATATTAGAGAAATAAGAATTGTTTACAAACCAAACCCGAATTTTTTTTTACAAGGGATACATCTCTCAACTGAGAGAGCAAGGAGAAAACCAATGAGATACCCACATCAAGCCCAACCTGCTACAAAACTATACCAGAGATACCAAAAGAACTAAAGTTACAATTGAAAATTGCCCATTATGGTAGAGGCCCATGAAAGACAGATGGAAACCCTAAATAATATCATCTTTTCCAAAGTGCCGACAAACCTTTCCACAACCAGGATTCAAACCGGCGCAAAAACTTCCCTTGAATCAAACCACTGCGAAAATTCCTCTTGATTTTGAGAATTCGAAACAATTTCTAGTTCAGATTCGAAGATGGAAATGTTGATTATCATCAGAAACCAACACCTTTGTTGATTTAGAACTGATGTAAGAGATGGGTGTATGTAGAATTGTAGAAGGAAAGTCTGATTATCATCAGAAACTAACACCTCTGTTAGTTAAGAACTGATGTATGAGATCGGTGATAGGGATGGTCGAGATGGGTGAAGTGGTTGATGGAGGTTTTGTTTAGGTTGATTGATTGATGGAAATCAATTAAGATGGGTGAAGTTTCCGCTTGTATTGTCTTCTATTGATGGAAATCAATTAAGGAATTCAATGGGATAACAGATGAGGTAAATTACTAGCAGGTAGAGATGGGATCTGCAGGGAGAAATGGGAAAACATCTTCGATCCATGGAAATTGAAGAGAGAAAAAGGGTCAATCAATGCCCATGGCTATCTGCTCTTCTTCAAAAATCCAGAGATACTAGATGACCAAACAACTAAAACTACAAAGAAAGACGATCTCAACAGCGAAAGTCCCGCTCGGATCTAGTTCTAGACTAGATCCGAGCAAGCAAACGGCGAGCGGCGTTGGTTTTTCTCTTTAGGAAGGGAGTTTTTAGAGAGGGAGTTCTGATTCTGAATAATAGTAGTAATAGTAACATTATCTGAAAGCACATCCAAATACCTTTTAATCAGAAAGTGCATCTTTAGTATTTAGATTCATCTAGAGAACTTCTTCTGAAACTGAAACTGAAACTTGATTCTCCACTTACTCTAAATTTGGTACCGAAATTCAGCAAATAATTTTGATTCTTACTTTTGTGTGGAAACTGAAATTCTTAGTCTTTAGGACAAATTAAGTGCACAGAGTTTCTTAGATTCGATCACATGTTTGGTTAAAGGTTCGATGAACAAAATAGTTCAAATCTAGCTAGATCACTGAACCAGAGTGAGGTTGGTGGCATTGATGTTGGAGGAGGGGGTGGGTGAAATGGCTTTTATTGGATGGAGGTGATAAAATTGGGAAGAGCGTACATAAAATTGCTTTGAGAGGAGAAATCATTATGCTCTTTGAACTGAAAGGAAGTTCTGTTCTTTCACCACCACCAGATTCCCATACAAAGCCACTTTGACATCCATAAGAAACCATTATTAATGGATTTTGCTGTTTCGCACTGATCTTGAGTTACTTTTTCAGCAGATATGGAGAACTTAGAAGTCAATACAAAGATGAAAACCGAGAGCCCCTTCTTGTATGGAGTTCAGATCTAAGAAGAAGGGGAAGTAGAAGGGCGGCGTAGAAACCCTTTTAGGGTTTTCATGGAACACTAGTTATATCTCTCACTGATATGAGTAGAAGATATTTTTCTTTGTATAGACGGAAACCCTAAAAGATGGTTTATCTCTTTGTATAGAAAACTTCAACTTACACCCTGTTTACATCAGATATTTTTCTTCAGTAAATATAACGTTTTATGTCCCAAGGTAATTTAATTTTACTTGGCTAGGAGCCACACAGCATGTAGGTGTAAATTATACACATATTCAGGTGGCAACATCCTAGGCCTGGTGCACCTAAACACGAAGAGACGTGAAGCATAGAATGGAGATTAGTGGCGCGAGATTTAAGGAGCCACGTGGATCGGGCGTGATCGCTCTACAGCTGTCGGACAAGACTTGACCCAGATTTCTGACAAAGATGACAAAACAAGACGTGGCGGGTCAAACGAGGTGCTATGGTCAAACGGATAAGAAAGTACGGGTTACATCGTCTAACCATAAGGGCGACAGTCCAGATGGGCGACATCGTGTCAATAGAGCACCTGAAGAGATCGGCTCGGACGAAAGACAGGCGAAGAGTCAAGATACATCGGCCATATGAGACGACATGAGTCGGCCCGATCACAGAACTTCTGAATAGATATAACATGACCAACACCTTAACTTGGTTGTATAGAACTTCTCCTATAAATAGAGCGACTTGTATGCAAGAAAGCTAGGTTGTAATTTTGAGAGAGATGGAGAGAAACTCGAATCAACACTAAGAAGAAGAGAGTGAGAAGTAAGTCCACCTTGTAAGGAAATCCAACTAAGAGCAACACCTTTGTAACACTTTGAAGTAATAAGATTCATCTTTTCACCCCCGTGGACGTAGGTAATCATATCGAACCACGTATATCTTGTGTTCATTGTTGAGTGTTTACTTTCATTCGAGATGTGTAGTACGTTTCTATCCTTTGGATGTAGTTTGTAGTAAAATGCATCTACACATCACAATGTAACTACTAATCCAATAGGAAGGGTAAATGTTCCCCACTGTATCTGCACCAACTAGCTAGGGGTTGTGCCATTTGGTGTATGTTGAACACTAAAGTAATGGAAGAAAAAAAAAACTAAGATTTATATGCCAAAAAGAATTCAAGAAAGAGGATCCAAGGAAAAGATAACTAGAAAACGACTCTCGGTACCCGGAGTATGGTGGATGACCAATAATCTGGAAGTGTAATTTGTTATGTTCATTACCCTTCCGTAATTTAATTTAGTTGTAAAACACCACTTTGTTGATTTTGTCATCATTCATTGGTAGGATCTGCATCGCCGGCCACATTCCCATATAAAACATCTGTTCAATCAAGGCCATGTATCTTCTTGTTCGCCTAATTTTTTTTATGAAGCTAAGCAATTGGAGTGTAGGAAAATTTTAGACAACAAACAGAGTAATGAATTTGTGAATACACAGATAAGATTTGATAACCAAGGTGAGTTCCAAAGTTTTAACCAGAGTGAGGTTACTTTAATGCATGATGACTTAAGTACCATCGGCTAGACCTCAAAGTTGATGGTGATATGAAGAGGACTAGCTTGCTTGTGTCCACCAATTCATTAGTTAGGCCTCTTACTATGGGTATGGCAAAAAAATGGTGTTTGGCATGCCAAACTATTTGTGCCACTATGGTAGACATGCCAAACTTGATTAAAAACATATATTTAATTGTGTTGGGTGGGACCCTAATAAATAAAATATATATTTGTATTTGTGTGGTGGGGTATTTATAAAAGTTTTAGTGAATAATATATTTAGTGGGACCCTTTAATTATAAAAGTGTATTAGAATAATGAAAAAGTAGGAGAAAAGGATAATTTATATAATATAAAATTTCTCGGAGATAAAGAGAATATCGTCGGAAATAAAGAGAATATCGCTGGAGATAAAGACTTTATCGACAGCGAAAAAGACTTTATCGCTCAGCAAAGCGACAGAGACTCTATCGCTCGCTAGAAACTCTGTCGTGTATGCCAAACTGCCAGAAATAACATATTGACAAATGAGTTTGGCAGTTTGGCATACCCATAGTGGGTGCATATATGTCAAATACATGAATTTGACATATGCATAGGAAGAGGCCTTATAACTGCATAATTGCACGTTGCCACGTTCTGTGGGCAGTTCTGGGTTAGTACGGTTTCTTGTAAAACAACTATGTTGCACATCCCATTGCAGGACTACATGTCGTAAATCAATCCGAGTGACATAACAAAAGCCATTATTGGTACAGAACGGATAGAGGTGTTCGGATGACTGATCGGCTGTCACCAGCAAGTTGCACCAGTAATAACTTTAAGCCTCTATAGTGTGACTGTTGCACTCATCCCCTATGAAGCAATTTCTCCCAATACCATAACCACATTGATCAATGAAATGCACCTTTTTTAAGCGAAGATTGGATGACTATTAAAATCTACACATGTGTATTTCTACAGATTTGATTAAAGGAAGATAATGCATTTTTCCTATGAACATGTGTAAGTTACATTTGGAGTAATTAGAAACTTAATCTTTGAATGCAATTCGATACTTTTGAGAGTTTCCAGGAATAATAAGCTGATTAATTCCCACCGGACCAATAATAATAAATGGATTAATCAAATTGAATGCATGGTCATGCACAGGATTAAAAATCAAAGAGATCTAAATCAACTAAGAAGTTGTGAATAGCAATACAGGAACCAAAACGAATTTGCACATATAAACAATTGAAAATTCATTAGTCCATCAAGCAGAATTTTCTTTTATTAGAATCATGTGAACCCTCTCGATAAACCAGGCTTTAACTTGTCTCTGTTTGATTATCTAGGCTCCTTCCAAATCTGACCCCTTTGTTTGAAATTTCTGATATAGCTGCTTAGTTTACATCTCTAAAATCTTCCAGAACTATCTTTCAAGCCTTGTAATACGATTTGCGGAGATCACACTTTGCCTTATACCGACTAAGCCTCCGTATCAGAATTAGGATATTATCTGGACCCAGTAAAAAAAACTATGGATTTTAGTCCGGGAGAAAATTGGCTTCTCCACGGACATGCTTCACCCCATCGGCATAATGCTCTGTGAATCAAGCAAGAATAATACCCAGTGAGTTAGATTTACAATAAAAACCAATAATGCACCGGTAGTAGTAGTAATTCCATCATTTGAAAGTAAACGCCCAAATACCTTTAAATGGAACAAAGGCCCTCTACAGAGTTCACAGATCCAACACAACAAATGTAAGATTTGATTTTCTATTATGAAACAAAAATACACTTTTTTACATTGCGCGAAACTAGCAGTAGTGATGATCTTACTAATTTGTTGAGAGGAAATATCATCATGCTTGCATCTTGATTCAAGTTTTTTGACTGCACCTCCACCACTTTCCCATACAAAACCCATTTTCAATCCCATATCCATTGGTGATTTCTTCTCCCTGATTCAAAGTATTTAAGGAAAAAATCATATTTCAGCAATGAAAATAAAAATCAAAAGCAAATTAAGATATAAATTAAAGAACCAACCAACACTTAAAAGAGAAACTATTAAACACTTAAAAGGATAGATCAAAAGCAAACCTCAAAGACAAGGTATTAAAACAAATATCTTTTTTTCTTCCTCCTCAGCTTCTGCTAGTTCATCACCCACAAATTGAAGCTAAGCAGCAAAAATGTAAATAATTTTTTTTGAAAAAAAATGAGTAATGATCGATGTGGAGATGTGAATACTCTACAAAGATGATAATATTTTACTATAAGTGAGTGTAAGTCCCAAAGTTTTAACCACGGATAAGGTTGCTTTAATGAATGAGCTAAATGTACAAACCTGCAATTTTGTACCATCGGCTAGAAGCTTTTTTCTCGTGCTTTCAAAGCTGGCCCTAGCTGATGATGATGAAGAGGACTGGTTACTAGGGCCAATAATTCACTGGAGATACAATTGCACGCTCTCTTGGCATGGATATGGGTTTTTCTTGGTTCGCTTGTTGGTATGATGATATGCGATTTTGAAGAGCTAGCCACCCAAAGAAGATTTAAAGCTCAAGAGAGCACTTATTCCCTTCATGGCAGCGTTTATTGTGAGGCTAGTGGGAGTTGAGTGATGATAATCAACAAAAAAAAATTTTAAATAAAGATGAAGAAAAAGGAGATGAAAATGGGTATTATTGAATGAAGCCATAAATAGTTGTTTGCTTTGTTGAATTTTAAGATGTTTTACTTGATGAATGAATGAATGAATTTGCAGAATTGTAACCATTATTTGTAAGCTTGTTGGATTAGCGTTTATTGCTCATTAATATTTAGTCAAAAATTTTGTTTGCTGAAAATTAGAAATGAGTTTTAAACTTCTTTCGAAATGACCGAGTATACAGACACATAGATAATACAACGGACTGGTTAATAAAAATCCAAAAGGCATAATAAAAAATGAATTACATACATAAACAAATGATTAATTTGGAAGCATAAAATCTCAATTAATCTTTCCAGCAGAATTTTTGTTCATACAACTGTAAGTTCACTTCACCATCATAAGATTCACAATTGACTGATAATCGATCTTCCAACAGACTTTTTGTTCATATCTTTAGAGGAACAAACCATATTGACCATGTTAATTTTCATTCGCCTCTTTTCTAGAATGGTCGCTCCAACTCTCTCGCCTCTGGATTAAAATGGCTGAAGATGGGTACCTACTTTCTTCTCTGGATTGGAGTTTACCTTATAATCATTTTCATTCGGAACAAAATTGCATCCAGTGAAATAAACTTGGTTGTAACATATTGTCACAGTATTGATCAAATTAAATGGTCACAGCCGGGATTAAAAAGCAAAGAAATCCAAATCAACTAAAAACATGTTGATAACAGACCAAGAACCGAAAATTCTCTCCAAAAAGAAAGAAAAAACCTCTAAAACACAGAACAGGAATCGAATATAAGTTACATACATAAACAGATGATTAATTTGGAAGGTTTAAATTCTCTACCTCATAAGTCTTTCCAGTAGAAATATGTCTTTATTCCATTCAATCATCTCAATTCTCAATTAACAAGGATACACCAAAGACAAGGTTAGCTTCTTCTGATTCACCCCAAAATTTACCATTCCAAAGCTTAGAGTTTTGACCATGGTAAGGTTAATTTGGAAGGTGCAACTGCTACAGATGAGCTTATGTGGATTGAGTCTCTTCTTCATGAATTGCGGACTCCTATTCGCACTCCTCCAGCTGAGCTTATGTGGATTGAGTCTACACCCCATTCCCATACAAGTTTAAGTGCCTAGCAAATCTAATCAATAACATTACATATATTCATTAGACAGATATAGAAGTTTAAAGATTTTACCCCCGACGCCGCCGCGCCTTACGCCTTGTACAACATAGCATTTGATTGAACATTAGAACGAATCCTAGCATATAATCAATTCATAGTTCAATATCAACAAAGATTATTAGTTTAAGGTACTCAATGTGGCAATTGAAACCCAAATAATAGGATTTACAGTTGTAGTTCTTGTTCTATATACCTCAAACTGCAGCTTTTTGCGTGTAGTTTAATCAACTTCTATTTGGTTTTTGACATTACCAAGATAAAACCCTCAATGTCAAACTTGA
Organism: Papaver bracteatum; assembly: GCA_023529315.1. Lineage (NCBI taxonomy): Eukaryota > Viridiplantae > Streptophyta > Magnoliopsida > Ranunculales > Papaveraceae > Papaver > Papaver bracteatum. The sequence continues at coordinate 436,463 of JAJJWX010004858.1, read as the reverse complement.
TTCTTTAAATTCCCCATCATCTTCCATGGCAAGAGCATGAACTGAATCCTGCATTAGTGAGCATTTTTAGTTAGAAGCAGTTATTTTGCACAACACATGAATCCAAAGGGAAGACAAATAGAAAAAATTAGCAATTAGTTGAGATTCCTACCTATAATATCAGTTAAGCTAATACTAAGGGAAATTTCTGATACAATTGTTTTGAGAGGAGATGTCATTATGCTCATTTCAATTGAATTGAAACATGTGTTGTACTTCCATCACCACCACAAGATTTCACATACATCTATGAAAATGAGCCATCTGTTGTTGTTGCCTTATATTAAACTGATCTTAGAGTTTCTTTTCAGCAAATCTGGAGACTTCAAAACTCATAAATAGAAGATGAAAACTGAAATCCCCCTAATTGTACGGAGTTCAGATCGTAGATGATGAAGAAGAAGAATTAGGGAGGCGGCGTAGAAACCCTCCTCTTAGGGTTTGAAGGAACAAAGTAAATCAAGTGAATATTGAAAAACCTAAAAGAGAGACTCTCCTTATATATACACCTTTTACACACTTCTTTTACCCTTACACCTCATTTACTTCAGATTCTCATTGCGCCAAATGAACAATTTCAGTTTCTACCGTTGTTTCTATATACTTACTGAAGTGATACATTGTTGTAACACCAACTAAGACAAGATTATAATTCGTCTTGAGATGATTAACAACCTACGATGGAAATTTATATTGAAAACTTGAAAACACTTGATAGTATTTTGGTGCTTTAGTTTTGGGACAGCTTGATCCGAAAACTACCAAAAAAAAAAAATTGGTTGTAAAAATAATAATCCATAACAAAATGAATATAACATATATGTAATTTGATTTATTACCTTTATGCCACAAACCCTAGAAGCCCATGAAGAAGTGTAGCCAATCAAGACGGAATGATCTCTTGGCTCACCCCAAGGTCTCCCATTCCTCTTGGGAGGTAAAGGCTGCATGAAATCAATTACTTCTCTTGACGATGCCTTAGGTTTATACTTCATCTTTCCCTCCTTCTTGCCCTACTCGACTACGGCTTTACCTTTATCAATAGCAGCAGCACCATTAGAAGTGCCAACTTCAGTACCTCTGGTAACAACCGGTACACCTTCATTTCCACCACCACTAGAAGCGCCAACAACTTCAGTCACATCAACTTCAGTTCCTTTAGTAACAACAACTTCTGTTCCCTCAGCAACTCCAACTTCAGTTTCTCTAGTGACTCCAACTCCATCTCCACCACCTTCCCTTTCTACAGCAGTCACAACTTCGATTGCTTTCCTTGCGTCTGCACCCAATGGTTTTGAGTGACGAGGTTAAAGAGTCGGTTCACCAGAAGGTGTTACTTCTTGGGATATTTTCTTCTTCTTTTCTTTCCCTCTGTTCCAAGACAAACAAGGCAAGAAAACCAAAAGTGTACAAGTAAAACGTCTGGGAAAATTTGAAAAAACCTAACAGAAACAACAAACACGGCTAGGAAAAATGGAGAGTCTAAGACGAAAAATTAAACACGGATAGGAAATTTTTTATTGACCTAGCCAACACATAAACTACCGGATGGGAAATTAGTAATATACCTAGCCGAAAATAGAATTACGGATGGATAAACTATACGTTGTCATATTATGGATAGGAAAACCAAACCGACTGTGTATTGCTAGTTCACAGTACAACACATGAAACTAGTACGGCTGGGAAATTCCAAGACGTGATGAAAAACGTCTAGGAAACTCGATTTTACGGTCAGGAAATACATATACGGTTGGGATAACCTATACGTAACACTAAAACTACTAAAAATATATGAACACAGGAGAACATACGTCTAGGAATATCTCAGCTGTATACGAATGGTTACGGCTAGGAATGCTCCACCTCATACACGTCGATTTAGTTACGGCTGTGAGTTCTTATATTTCCCAACCGTGTAATTTATAAACGTCTGGGAAATCGACAATTCCCATCCATTATACTTATTTACGTCTGGGAATACAAGAACTCCCGGCTGTAAGCACTTTCAGAAACCGTTTTTTCAGACCTAAAATTTTCGAAACCAACTGATTAATCAACGAAACGCTTAAATAAAGACTGGGTTTTTGAATTCATACCTTATTGGTTTCATAACAGGAGATTCAGAGGCTGCTGGAACTCCTGCATTCACTTCCTATTGATCTTCACTTTCATCTTCAGTGGATGAAGTTGGTTTCTCTGCTTCAGAGGGAGGTTGATTCGACTGGGATTGACCAAGATTTTCCTTCGGCTTCATGGTTTTATAGAATGAGTTTAATTGACCACGAATTTTTTTTGAATCGACGATTAATCGTTGAACAATGTTCAATGGAAGAAGAAAAGAAGAAAAGGAAAGAAGAAGAAAAGAAGAAGAAGAAAATGGGGGGAGGGGACGTTTTTTGTTGGTTTTAAAAGTCGTCCGTTTGTTTCAGTTTTTTTTTTTTTTTGATTAATTAGGTAGTTAATGAGAGGGTATAAAGGGAATAAATTAAAATTATGGAGGGTATTTTAGATATTTTACACATATGTGATCTCCCCTATAACATTTAGACTCCACTTAGAAAAATAGCCCCCAAAAACAACCTCCCCATCGCCCCAATAATAGAGTTCTTAATTAAATGTATGTGGTCCGAATACACCCTGGAATTTTATTCACACTAAAACAATTACATACTGTCTCAATCCTCCTATTGCTTAACCTGGCATGATAACGTTTTTGTTGTTTCGGTATCATGATTTGAAGGGGTGTAACAACTTGTTTTGAGAGGAGAAGTCATATTATACAAAAAACCCTTCAATTAATGCCAAAATCTGATTCAATTTGTTTTCGAGAGGAGATGCTTTTTTTTTTTTTGAAGCATGAGAGGAGATGCTATGTGCTATGGTTCAAACCTGATAATGACCGATCAAAAACCCTCATCAACAGCGGATCTCCGACTTGCTGGTTTTTCATTTTAAGAACCGCCTCACTACCAGTCGTAGTCTCCACTCTCGTTCGCTATGTATATATATACTTCTACCCATATTTTAGGGTTCAGTTGAAAACTTATGGAATTTACTAAAATACCCTTCAATTAATGCCAATCTTGCACAGCCCAATGCGTAGGCCCGGTTATAACAATCTGGTTGGGAGCTGGGTTGCACGGACGCGGCGACGCGGACACGACAAGACATTGACGCGGATACGAGGCCAATATTGCAGCGTCCTAGTGCATATTTTAGCGTCAGCGTCCCAGCGCGTCGGACGCGGACACGGCTCAAGAAATGGAGCGTCCGTGCAACCCAGGTTGGGAGCTTAGTTTTGATTATTTTTCTTTTGATATGTGCTTTCCGAACAATCTGGTTTTAATTGAGAGTCCCATACTCCCATTTTCATTTAGGGTTTTAAAGGGTTGGGTATTTACTAGGAGCTGGGCTTGGGGTATTTTAAGGTCCATGACACTCTCCATCGACCATAATGGAGTGCACAAGTATACTCTGGCGAGCGGATACCCAAAACAGCCATCAGAAAGGATATATACAATGTGTTGATTCACCCGGAAAGAAGAAGAAACGCTCCATGAAACACAAAGAACAAAAATAACATGAAAACACACTGAAGAAGCCTTGATCAATTTACAAGTAATAAAACTGAAATAAAATGATTTCAAATGTTCAATAATACATTTTTCCAAAATGATCAAAAAAAAGAAGGCATCGACAAGTTTTCACCATCAGTGTGTGCCGACATTAGGATTACCAAGAGTTTCTACTAAAGCCTATAATGGATGTAGCTCCAGCCAAGATTTTATGAACTTCATTGGCTATAGCCGAAATGCGAAACCGCTTGTAGCATTTTCTTAAGAAGGTTGTGCAAAGTTGGCTACCTAGTCATGTGAAAAACGAACTGGTGTCTAATATACATACACTTGGCAACTTCAACAGATTAAGGAGGAGTCTAGAAATTAGAGGTTTAATGGGGAAAGCAGAGGAGTCGCTGAAGCAACATATATATAAGGTCGGCACTTCTTTTATCCGGAGAAGAGGATAGCATAACTTTGATGGGTTTTAATTTAAACCAAATCCAATTCTAAGAAACAAGGAAATAATTTGTTTAGGAAATGGGTGTGTAAGTGGGATGCATTTACAAATTCAATTTCAATATTGGCATGCAATACTAAGACCCGGAGCACTTACACAAGTGCTTCATCTGACTATTCGCAGCAGTGAAGCAAAAACAATTCAGCACTAATTAATCCATTGCTCATACATTGGAAAAATCTGGTTCTATACTTCATCAAATCTCTCCAAGGGATGTCGGATCCCAAGATTCACATTCTTGGAGGGTTGTCCAACTTGTGCAGCAATTCATTTAAGTCTCACTGCATTCCATTATAACTAAAGTCTAAAACTACTTTGGATTATAATCTTTTGACTAATCATCTGCAATGAATCTTAAAATAATTTGTGCACGGATTGGTAGATAAAATGAAATGGAAAAAAAGAAAGATAAGTAACAACAGCAATAAGTTTAACACCTACAGAGGCACTAAAACATTGACTTGGGAGATTAAGGCTTTCCTTCATTTTACTGAACCATGGGTACTTAAGAGAGGAGAGGAGCTGCAGCAGTATACACTGTTAATCCTGCTAAGCATATATAAGCATGTAAATAGAGATGGCTCTGGAAAACAGAACCAATTGAAAGAAAAAAATAACGTCGTCATTCCAAATTTGAAAACCAGTGCAACCAAATACGTAAAATGTAATATTTAGATAAGGAAAAATTAGAAGACTAACATGATCTTTTCATGTTCAGATAAGCAAAAAGTAGAACACTACCCAAATCAAAGATATGAGTACACCCTGAAATTTCTAGAGAAAAATTGATTCATGAAGAAACAACTTCTCTAACCTAGTGAGCTTCAATTTTCAGAACATTTGAAGTTATCTACAACAATCAACAAATAAGAATTTGAATTGGGAGGGACAACTTAGGTTTGACAATTTGCAAAGATTTGAAACCAAGACTCCGATCATAACCCCCCATCTGAATTTAGAAACGGAAAACACTAATCAGTAGCAGAACAACTTCGTTTGCTGTTTTTTTTTTTTCTTCTGACGCCGCCTCACTGCCACTCGTAGTCTCTTCTTGTTGAGATTATTAGTCCCACATTGTCTGGGCATCTAAGATCCTGCGGTTTATAATCCCTTAGGGCCTCTCCACTCATTGCCAATTGGTTTTGAGTTGGATGCCCGTATTCTAACATGGTATCAGAGCAGGCTATGCGACGAGTCATTGACCGCGCCTTTACTCCGCGTCACCCGATTTAATTGTCCACGTGTTAGACCCAACGAGGCTACACGTGAGGGGGCGTGTTGAGATTATTAGTCCCACATTGTCTGGGCATCTAAGATCCTGCGGTTTATAATCCCTTAGGGCCTCTCCACTCATTGCCAATTGGTTTTGAGTTGGATGCCCGTATTCTAACACTTCTCTCATCTGAATGTTTAGGGTTAAGTTGATTACTTGATTTATAGTAAGAAAATCCGTGCGATTTACCAAAAGGCCCTTGAAATAATACAATTTTCTTACAGGCCCAGTCATTACAATTCTACACTACTGATGAGGATCAATTTCACGGCGTAGTTATCCACACAGAACGACTTTAGGGACCTTATGTTCCCTGAATAGCGACTTTACTCACCGTTGCAAATGACTGTCAATTTGTCAAACAACAAGTTCGTCCCACCGTTCCTTTGCGGTGTCTATCCCAATAGAAACACAAGTTGTCTCAATTTAGCGAAAAAGAACAAAAAAGAACAAAAAAAAAAAAAAAACTTAGCCATAGTGTACTTCGTATTGTCTGTTGGAATAGGGGTTACCGTAGACTACTTGCACTGCCAGCACCAGCACTGTTCAAAATGACTAATTTATGCAACTTTTCTTAGTTGAAGTTGATGCATGTAGACCAGTCCCTATATACATCGAGTAAATATTTACATTGCCGAGCTATGGAAAATGTTGACAAAACATCCTCCACGAGGAGATTGAAGTCACTGGGAAGTGGGAACTCTTAACTTCGTAGCATAACCAGTACTGACACCACTCTGAGTCTCTGACCCCTCGCCCAGAAGAAAGATTGTGGAAACTATCTGTACTCAGCCTCTGTACTCAGCCTCAGTGCTTGATTTCGAAAACGTCTTTTGTTTTCTAGCACTCCAGGATATCAAATTTCCACCAAAATAAATGAAGTAGCCACTAGTTGATCGCCTGTCATTTAAACTACCATCCCAGTCAGCATCTGAATATGCTTGTACGGAAAAATCTTTGGAACGCTTCAGGTGCAAGCCATAATCAATTGTGCTTTTTAGATAGCGCATAATCCGTTTTACCAACTCCCAATGTTCAACATAAGGTTCGTGCATATACTGACAAACCTTATTCACAGCTACTGAGATATCCGGGCGCATGAGACGCAAATATTGAAGTGCACCAACAACACTACGATATAGTGTTGGATCCTCAAACTTCCGTGAACCCATTTTCTGTATTTTGACCGATGGAGCTAATGAATTGCAAACTGATTTCGCACCATCCAGCTTAGTACATCAAAGAAGATCAGTCACATACTTTCTCTGAGTTAACACTAATTCGAAATCAGTGTTAACTCACAGACAAGAATATAATTCTTGTCTGTGAAATCAGGAATTTTTACTCCTCTAGATTTTCTAAGGAAGTAAAAGAAACCATAATTTTTTGGGTCATGATCTTTACCCATTCCCCTTTTATAATATTCGTATCTACTATAATAAAGGGTTTTATGTTTATCTGTGGTTTCTGCTAACCACCATTTTCTAATTAAATCATTTTCTTCGGTGTTAAGCATTCCACCTAAGCTGCTAAAGACTCGCACCAGCCAGGTCTGCCAAGCTGAGGATAAGCTCATGACTGAGTTATATGTGACTATTCTCACGGATCTATTTTTGAACCATGATTATACTGCATATGAGGAGCAAGACTCCCTGTTAGTTGGTTGGATAAACTCAACCTTATATCCTGAGGTTTTAGGTGTAGTCAGAGATTTGGAAACTGCAAAGGAAGTTTGGGATGCATTAGAGGCAGAATATGCACCAAAGACAAAATATCACCAGATGCACTTGAAGAAACAACTCCATTCCCTTCACAAAGGTAATAAATCCCTCAAAGCCTATTTTAATGATGCTAAATCGTTGTTTTCCCAGCTAGCATCTACAGGCTATGTTGTCAATACCGATGAGATGAAACAATCCATATGTAATGGATTGAATCAGACATATGATCCGATAGTAACTTCCTTAAGCACTGCCGGAGATCTTGACATGCAAACTTTTTATGCTCATCTTATGACGTTTGATATGAGGCTTGAACAACATCTCTCTGTGATCCAACAACCCATTGCAAATGTGGCTATAACAAATCGTGGCTCCTCGAGTAGATCTTCTCCAAAACACTACAACAATGCAAACCGTGGCCAGTCTCAGCAGTACGCAAACAACTCATCACCTCGTGGTCATCAGCCATCGCAAAAGAAACCTATAAAGTATGACATACCTTGTCAGATATGCAAAAAAGACAATCACCAAGCCACTCGCTGCTGGTTCCGCTACAAGCCAGATAACAATGCTCAAAAGCCACCTGCTGCTTATATTGCTTTACCATCTGCTGCGCAAGGGAATCAATGGGTCACGGATACTGGTGCTACTCACCATCTCACTGCTGATGTGAGGAATCTCTCCATACCTCATGAGTATGATGGCACCGAAATGGTTCACGTGGGTAATGGTAATACACTCAAAATCGCCAATGTTGGTCATGCTTCATTTACGTATGAGTCCAGAACTTTTTGTTTAAAAAATATTTACCATGTGCCTCATATCAAAACAAATCTATTGTCTGTAAGTCAGTTTTGTAAGGATAATAACGTGTTTTTTGAGTTTCATCAATCTCATTTTCTTGTGAAGGACAAGGACTCGGGGATCACACTGCTGCGAGGACTGAATAAAAATGGGTTATACAAGTTTGAAGGAGTTGATATGCTAGAACGTTCAGCAAACCCACAGGCAAACATCTCAACTTCCTTCCCAGTTTGGCATCAAAGACTAGGGCATCCAATGCTACAAACCGTATCTAGAATTTGTTCTCAGAATTATCTTTCACTTTCCAATAAAAAATTTCCGTTTTGTCACTCTTGTCATCTTAGTAAGAGCAAGAAGTTGTCATTTTATTCTAGTGATACTGTTTATGATAAACCTCTAAGTTTGGTTGTGTCTGATATTTGGGTATCACTCACAACATCTAGGTCTGGTTTTAGGTATTATCTTCTTATAATGGATGTGTTTTCTCATTACACTTGGGTGTTTCCATTAATTCAACGTTATGATGTTTACCAGATATTTATACAATTTCAAAAACTAGTCGAAAATATAACAAACCACAAGATAAAAATATTCCAGAGTGACAATGCTTTGGAATTCAAGAAACTCATAGCTCATTTCAATGAATGTGGAATTCAACATAGGTTTTCCTGTCCACATACCTCTCCTCAAAATGGCTTAGCTGAACGTCGAATTCGACATGTCACTGAGTCTGGTTTATCATTGTTGTTCCATGCTCATATGCCTAAAAGTTTTTGGGCTGATGCCTTCACAAAGGCTTGCTATTTAATAAACAGATTACCAAAATCAGCAAAAGAGTCTACCACTCCTTTACAGCTCCTATACGGCGTCAAACCAGATTACAACTTTCTTCGTGTCTTTGGGTGCTTAGCATATCATTTCTTGCGTCAATATAACACCACAAAACTAGAGCCCATATCCCTTCCTTGCGTCTTCTTAGGGTATATAAATGCTCATAAGGGTTATTTGTGTCTCCATAGGGACACCAACAGGACATATATCTCACGTCATGTGCGTTTTGAAGAAGGTGTCTTCCCATTTCAGTCTCTCAAGCAGCAGATTCCGAGTTCTTCACAAGGTAATATCCCGTATAGTACTGGTGTTTTGTTGTCTTCACCGTTCGTCAATCCAACATCAACAGATTCAGCTGCCAGTCTCTCGGATTTTGTGCCCATGCACATACCAGAAGACCAACATTCTTCCCCGTCTGCAGCATCAAATTCTGGCCTGCACCCAGTGATGTCGGAAACTGACAGTGCACCAGCCTCTGTGACTTCATCTGTGACTTATCCCAATACTGATGTTGTTACTTCAATAATTCACCATGATGCAGTGCGTCATTCAATGGTAACACGTTCACGGGATGGTATAGTAAAACCAATTAACAAACTGTGCTTAACAGCTACAAAGCATCCTCTACCTGACGCGGCATTTGTCGAACCAACATGCTATAGTCAAGATTCAAAGTTTCCGGAGTGGAAGGCAGCCATGGACGTTCAAATAAATGCACTCATCCGTAATGGGACTTTCTCACTTGTCAAATATGAAGATGGCATGAACGTTGTAGGCTGTAAATGGGTTTATCGTATCAAGCAAAATCCATACGGTAGCATTGACAAGAGAAAGGTGCGGTTGGTAGCAAAGGGCTTCAACCAGCAGGAAGGTCTAGACTATGGTGAGACCTTTAGTCCTGTAATAAAACCTTGCACAATTCGCTTGGTTTTGTAACTTGCAGTTATGCATCATTGGGATATAAAACAACTAGATGTTGAGAATGCCTTCCTTCATGGGAAGTTGGATGAAGAGGTTTACATGCGACAGCCAGCAGGGTATGTTGATCCAGATCACCCTACACATGTGTGTAAGCTGCATAAGTCACTCTACGGGCTTAAACAAGCGCCGAGGGCCTGGTTCTCTAAACTAAGTAATCACCTGTTACAGCTGGGTTTCAAGGGTTCTGTAGCCGATACCTCTCTATTTATCTTACATGATACGTCTTCCATAACCTATGTATTGGTTTATGTAGATGATATCATTGTCACAGGCAGTGATTCAGCAAGGATTCAGCAGCTTATATTGGATTTTGGGACTGCGTTTGCATTGAAATACATGGGTAACTTGAGCTATTTCTTAGGGGTTGAGGTTCTGCGGCAAGACAAGGAGTTGGTCTTAACTCAAAGAAAATATGTCACAGATCTTCTGAGGAAAACAAAGCTAGATGGAGCAAAGCCTGTATGCACACCGTTAGCTCCAAATGAAAAGATACGGAAGATTGGCTCACAGAGGTTTGCAGACCCCACTTTGTATCGCAGTGTTGTAGGTGCGCTTCAGTACCTACATCTAACTCGCCCAGACATCTCTGTAGCTGTTAATAAGGTCTGCCAATACATGCATGACCCATACGACGAGCACTGGGAGTTGGTGAAGCGCATTCTGCGCTATCTTAAACATACTATTGACTATGGTTTGCATTTACGGTCTTCTGATGATAATTCTCTCCAAGCTTATTCGGATGCATATTGGGCTGGAAATTTGGATGACAGAAGATCGACAAGTGGTTACTGCATATATTTTGGAGGAAACTTAATCTCTTGGAGTGCTCGTAAGAAAAAGACATTGTCCAGGTCAAGTACTGAGGCAGAATACCGTGGAGTTGAAATTGCAACTTCTGAGCTAATTTGGATCCAATCACTGCTGAAATAATTAGGGGTAGCTCATTCAACTCCTATGATATGGTGTGATAATCTGGGAACTACGTACCTTACTACTAATCCTATGTTTCATGCAAGAACGAAACACATAGAAATCGATTATCACTTTGTGCGAGAACGGGTCGCTGCGAAGGCTCTGGTGGTTAAGTTCATATGCTCTAAAGACCAACTGGCGGATATTTTCACTAAGGGGTTGGCTGAACCTAGGTTTCAAGCCATACGTAACAAGTTTCACGTTCAACAGCTGAAGTACAACTTGATGGGAGGTGTTAAGCATTCCACCTAAGCTGCTAAAGACTCGCACCAGCCAGGTCTGCCAAGCTGAGGATAATCTCATGACTGAGTTATATGTGACTATTCTCACGGATCTATTGTTGAGATATTTTAGCTTTGAATAAGTTGTAACCATCTATGCAAAAACTCTAATATAAATATAACAACATCTCCACAGTTTGATGTGTGGAAGATTTATACCAATTATCTTTTCTAACTTTCGGAATAGAAGACTTATTCGTCCATACCATCAAAGGGAAATTCCTTTTCCTGTTGTGATAAGACATATAGTCCCATATCCGAAATGGTTGGGGATGAAGAGTCTTCAACCTTGTATACAGGATGGCAAACTTCATCCTGTGTAAATCTCGTTCCTATTACCGATTCTCTTTCAAAAGAGGTAGAAGGAACTGAAGATGTGGAAAATCTTCCAGGATTTATTTTAGTAATTCTTTCTTTAGAAAACCTTAGTTCAACATCTCCATCTTGATGTTCAATAATTTCTTCTAAAGTTTTGTTTTCAACTTTTACTGGCTCATTTGCCTGTTCTAAAATCCATTCTTTCGGTAATTTAATCTCTTTCCAAGAAATGGTTTTAGGAATAATAATATTACTTTTAGTAATATTTGTTATAAACAAAGTTGTCTCTCCCTTTTCGTTTAGATTTGGAATCGTATGCATATTGGGAACAATTGAGTTCATAACTTTATAATAGATTCTATATATTAGAATTTGATTTACTGAACCGGGGTCAATAAGTCCCTTGGCTGCAAATACATAATTCTTGAAGAAATCCCACTTGGTCCACCACTTGATCAGAATTATTCTTCCTAAATAAGGAATTTTCTTAAAGGTTTCTCCTAGATTAGAAAAGCTTCGCTGGTGGATAATGGGTTCCCAGCGGAGAATCCAAGGAACTTGATAGCGAACCGAAAACCATAATGAGGTATTGATTAAAGAAGGATTAAGGTCTACAAAATCATCGTAGACGGTCCTAACTTTGTCTGGTAAGCAGATAGGATATAATCCCATTTGGGTATACCATTTTATAAACCAATTTGGAATATCATCAGCCTTGTTAAGGACGAAATTTTCTGAAAAACGAATAAACCAGGAGAACTTCCTTTGTTTATTCTCATAATAGAAAGCATGTTCCCATGCATTGATAAAATAAAAATAATTTAATTGGACCTTAGTATTTCGTCCTCGCAATGGTCTATTAAGTTCATAGGGTTTGAGCAGGTCTCCTGTCCATTGGTCTTGCTTGATGACCCTTAGAATTGTGGCTTTACCATAAGAAACATCATTTCCTGACCTATTAGTCATATCCCAAGTAACTGAGCCCATAACATCAAGAATATCTTGATAAAACTGAGAGTCTTTTGGATAACCAAAAGGATCAGCATTATTTCTGAAGTAGAAAGGAGCTACCTCATGGGGCTGTAAATTAGCATATTTATCCTCTATGGGAATGACTCATTTAATGGAAATGGGAATATATGGAAAAATATATTCACCTGGATGTTCCGAGTCTGCTGCCAGAATATAGGCATCATTTCTTAATTTATCCTCCTTAGGAGTTTCATCAAGTTTTTGTTGTTTAACAACTTTTGGATCCATGAGAGAAATCATCTTATAAGATGTTGATACCTCTCTTTTCTGAGGCTGAGATCTATCCTCTCTATTCACCTCTTTTGGTGCTTTACCTTTGCCTTTACCAGGAGGTCTTTTAGACATTTTTTCATGCAAAATATTACGAGTAAATTAGGTAAAGAATTAAATTTCCCTGGAATAAACTCAATATTAAGTATAGGGATAATGACATGCGATTTAGCAAAAATTTTCTTAGAGACTATGTCTTTATCAGGGAATTTTTTCCCAAACATAATAGATCGGTTAATCGAACCATTGGCAATATTATTCCCAAGAAAACGAATTTCTTGTTGAAAGAGTTTAACTTTCTTGGCAGAGACAACTAAGCCTGCCCTTTTGACAACACTGATAAATATCCGAAGATGTTTAAAGTGTTGTTCAATATTCTGGCTATAAACCAGGACATCGTCTATGTAGACAATGATGAAATCCATATAAGGATTGAATATTTCATTCATAATTCTCTGAAATTCAGAGGGAGCATTTTTTAGTCCAAAAGGTATTACATTCCATTCGTAATGGACAAAAGGGACTGTAAATGCAGTCTTGTATCTGTCTGGTTCAGAAATTTTCATCTTCCAGAAACCAGATTTCATGTCGAATTTCGACTTAATTTTTGCCGCATATAAGCGGTTTAATAAATCCCTTTTATTTGGGATTGGATACCTGATCCATTTCAAGGCCTTGTTTAAGGGCTTGTAGTTGATAACAAGTCTAGGTACTCCCCTTTATTGTTCAGCAGCGTTGTTGACATAAAAAGCTGAGCAACTCCAAGGACTGTGAGAATTTCGTATTAAGCCTTTGCTTAGAAGATCCTGAATCTCTGTTTTACATAATTGCAAATATTCTGGACTCATAGATATAGGTCTAGATTTAGTAGAAATCTGAGACTCTTCGAAGTCTGGCTCATAAGGAAGAGAAACAATATTCTTTTTTCTTTCCCAAAAAGCGTTTGGGACGTCAGAATAAATTTCTGTTTCAACTTCCTTTTGTAAAAGGTTTATCTTATCTTGAAGCTTAGGATTCTTTAAGGCTTCAGTAATATTTTTAAAATAAATTTCTTCATTTAAAGAATTAATGAAAGATTCTTTATTCTTAATCCTATTTTTAATTGTGTCAATTTCTTTGTACTGAGGCTTGGTTATAAATCTAAATAAAACTTCAGTATTAGAAATTTTGCTAAGAATTCCTTTTTCATCAATGTTAATAATTGGATAAAGCATGTGTAGAAAAGGATTCCCTAGAATTATTGGATGAGACAGGTTTTTAACCATGATGAAGGGAATTTGAAAACACATACCTTCATTACAAATTACTGCATCGTCTAACTTATATTTTACCTCTATACTGGAGTTGTCTGCAGTATTTAATCTTTCTTTAGTTTTACAAAAATACTTTGAAGGAACTAAACCTTCATCTATGCAGTTTAAATATGCACCTGAATTTACCATAGCAATGGTCTCAAGGGTAAAAAGTCTATTAACAGCTAGGGTAACCTTGATATACCATTTATGGGTGATAACTCGATTCAAAATATTTATATTTGTATTTTGAAAAAATGAAAACTCTTTCTGAGAGGTTAGATTAAGAGTATTCTGAGAAGAGGTTCCTACAGTATCGTCTTCCTTATTAGGAATTACTTGATTGGATTCTAATACAAGAACTCGAGATTTTAAATCTCTAATTTCTTCTTGAACTTCTTTTAATTCAGATTTCAAATCCGAAGTAGTTATCTCGCTGGTTTTATCCTTCGAGATAGTATTATTGAATCTATTCATGATATCTTTGTAGTCATAAGTCTGAATATTCTTCTCATGTTTATGAAATTCTATCTGTTTTAGATAATTTTTAAAGAGTTTAGATTTTTCATCGGCATTACTTATCTTGTCAATGATATCGAGGACAAAACTTTCTTCTTTGGTTAAGACACATAAGCCGTTCATTTTACAAAGCATTTTGTAATGGCCGCATTGACCATCGCAACTATTACTACTATCTGATGAAGGGTTTTCATCAGAAGAGTCGTCATCAGCGGTGATGAACATATCTTCGTTTTTCGAATCTGAATCGGAAATAAAAGATTTTAGAATTGACCGTTTAAGGCCTTCATCAATATCAAGACTATTAATATTTTGTTGGGTAGTACACTTATTAGCATAGTGACTCACTTGTTTACATTTCCAACATACTGGATTTTTCTTGTTAAAAGATTTTTTAGGAAACTTTCTTTTAGAAAACCTTTTGTCTTTATCTTTTTTTAAAAGATTCTTTGTAATATTTTTCTTTGAAATGCTTTTTAGGTTTTCGTCGTTTTCGAAAGTTATCTATGGTTTTATTAAAACCCATTTGCTCACGAAGTCTCCTAGAGCACGTTTTTCCGAAAACTTTTATTTATGGATTTGCTTTTGAAGCTTTAAATCGTTACATAAAGAGATACCTTCTTTTACAACTTCTGACGCGAGATATCCATAAGTATAGGTATCATAATAGATTCTCCCATTGTTAGCGTTTCTCACACGATTTTTGATTCTTTTAGCAAAAAATGTGGGAAGTCCTGATAAGAACTTTTCTTTCCAAAAATCTTGTTGTCCTTCTGTTAATTGAAAGATTTTGGAAAAGAACACGTCTTTATACCATTTAAAATGGGATAGAGATGGACACTTTGAGTTTATTAATTGTTCTTGTATTTTATCTGCATTAAAATTAGTCTGTCCAGTAAAGTGGACAAGAATGGTAAGCATAAGTGTACTGACTGTGTCAGGAGTATTGCTATTTGGATTAACCGCATTATGAATGGTATTTTTAGCTTCTAGAGAAAGATAATTATCATACCATCCCTTTAACTGACCCATAAAGCCATTAATAAGGAGTTTTGCGATTGCAGGTTCCTTATTATCACGGGCTGAATAAGCTGTGGCACACATATCCATTTGATGAATTAGTTTATGAATTTGATATTCACTAAATCCATCAAGGTTCCATTCATAGAGGGAGGATCCATCATATTGTTGAGTTATCTTTTGGTATTTTTCATGAAGCAAATCAACATGTGATGGCCTAGGGTAATAAGGTGCAAAGGTCCTATAATTGAACTTTTTATTAGAAATTCTATTAAGTTCATATGGAATGAAAAATAAATATGTCATCAGGATATATAATAACGTTAGTAACGAACTGAGGAGAGTGAAAAATAAATAAGGAGCTGTCAGCTACGGATCCCGTAAACCCCAAATGTTCCAAATAGTTGTTGAGCTTCAAAAACCAGGCCCGCAGCTCCTTCTTAAGTCCATAGAGAGACTTGTGAAGTTTGCATACATGATTAGGGTAGTCCGGATCAACATAACCAGATGGTTGACGCATGTATACATCTTATTTTAGCATTCCATGAAAAAAATGAATTCTCCTTATCAAGCTACTTGAGCTGCCAGCCATTCATCACCGCAATTGACAACATTATCCGTATGGTACAAGGTTTAATCACTGGACTAAACGTTTCTCCATAGTCCAAACCCTCTTGTTAACTGTACCCCTTTGCCACCAGTCTAGCTTTGCACTTGTTGATACTACCATCAGGATTTTGCTTTATCCGATACACCCATTTAGAGCCAACCACATTCATTCCTTTTTCATATTATACGAGAGAGTAAGTAACATTGCGGACAAGTGCATTGATTTTCACATCCTTGGAAGATTTCCACTTAGGAATTTTTGAAGCCTTACAATAACAAGTAGGTTCCATATAATTAGCATTAGGAAGTCGATGCTTTGAAGAAGCTAGACACATCTTATTTATGGGTTTAACAATTCCTTGTTTGGCACGCGTAACCATTTAATGACCAACATCATCTTGTTGAGGTGCAGAATCAGGTGCTTCACGTTGTTGTAAAGATGATTGAGCTGAGGACGGTGCGGAATTGAGAGGACTGGTATCTTCTGAAAAAATTATGATGCTGGGGTGAGATTTGAGATGCATCTTCAGATGCCGAGGCCTCTGTAGGTGTTTCAGTATGCACCAGTCATTGCGCAGAAGTAGCTCCAACACCAGACGAATCAGCAGTATGAGTAAATGGTGGTGATAATAAAATACTAGTGCTATTTGGATTATTACCTTAGAAAAGATGAGGATCTTTATGCCGGAGAGACTGAAAAGAGAATGTTTCTTCTTCACCCCGAACATGACGAGATATATATATATATATAACCTTTTTGTTTCTCGATGGAGGCACATGTAACCTTTGTGAGCACTCCTATACCCAATGAAGACACAAGGTAGTGATCGTGGTTAAAGTTTTGTGGTGTTGTACTGCCTAAGACATAGGTATGCTAAGGACCAGTATCGGTTACCTACCGATTTCCAGGTGCAGCATTCGGTAGTGCAATGCAGGCATCACATTTGCATTGTTGATTGTTGCTTGGTTTATAATGAAACCAACAACGATCCGCCTGGGTTTAACTATGATCAAGTAATATTCCTTTCTCAATCTTTTCCATGGGATGTATATCCACGGTGAAAACATCCTTAAGACCCTAAATTTTCATACCTGGTTGTGTGGATCGTACAACTAATATCACTACGTGAAAACCAAAATTTCATTTCAACACAACAATGACACTCTATGTATCTCCAATATATCCAAAAATAACAACAAATAAAATGTCGAAAACAAATTCTAGAAGCTTCTTTTGGGGTTAGTTTGCATTACTTCCTCTGTCAAGATCGCTAATTTGCATTACCTCCCTTATATAAATTAGATTAGTAATACCTCCTCCCGTCAAGTATTCCATCCATTTTTAAGTTAGCCAAGTAAACAAGAGTGACACGTGGAGAAAATATACACGTGTTAACCATAGTACCCAAAATACCATTATATACTAATAATCTAATATGATCCCACCACTGTAACTGAATTCAAATAATCAGTGGTGGACATTTCCTTCTCCCAAGATAATTAACACCCCACGACTGCGCCGCCAACAATAGCATCAGTCTGATAAAAAAACAACCAATAACATCACTGTTATCTTCTCCTTCCATTGTTTTTCCTATCCACCATTCACCGCCGCTGCCTACTAGATTGCGTTTCTTAAAGATAACGATCTATCTTCACTAACCTTCTTGTATCTAGCAATCTCCAATTAATCTTTTTTACAATTTCACAATTAAAACGATTAGCCCCTTTTCAGAAGCGTCTTTGGGTTTGATCGATTGATAAAGGTTGGATTTAATAAATAAATCTGGTGGTGATGGCGGAAGATCCCTTGGTGGGGTAGAGAAAAAAATGGGTTTATCTGTTAGGGTTGGTGGTGATTTTTGTACAAAGGAAGAATTGTGAGTTAGGGTTGACAATTTTTGTTAATTTAATTTAGGATTTATATGTTTAATTAAAGATTTTTACTAAATGAATAATGCGCAAAAATGGGTATTGCTACAAATCATGTTTTAAATCTCTGGATTACAGTAATTTGAAGTAGCCACTTGATATGTTTGTGGTGGTGATGAGCTTTATATTTTATCTCAGTGGTGATGAACTTTTGATCTTGGTGGAGACATGTTAATGGTATTGTAGGTTATTGTTGAGGTGAAGTAATTGACAGTGAAGCTGGTGGTGGTGCCGCTCAGATTAGAAAGCAGACAGAGGAAGGAAGAAGACGACCGTATATTGGAGGGTACTTTGGGAAGCTAAAGATCCACGTGTACGCTTTACTCCACCTATACAAAGCTGTGACTCAACTAACTGGTTTTGGACGGAATATCTAACGAGAGGAGATCTTATTAATTTAATTTTTGTAGGGGAGGTAATGCAAATTAGTGATCTTGCCAAGGGATGTAATGCAAAGGTTTTACCTATTTCCTATCCCCACTTTCCCTAATTCTCATCCTAACCACACAAACCAAATTTTCTATAACTCTAGGTAAATTGGGTAAACAAAACTCCCTTTTATCTTCCATCATTAACTATTATGTTGCAAAATTAATCGTCAAATTATCATTTTCATCATGTTTTAGAGATTAAATTTTATTTCCGTACATGATAATGTGATAGTACATAGATAGAAAAATAATCGATTAACAAAAATTATTAGATTTGGGAAACCAAATACAGTGAAAACCTAATTGAATAGGATGAGAACAAATATGATCCGACTTGGTCCTTATTAATCTCAGGGGACTAAGATTTTTCTTAGAAATGAGCTCTCGCCTCTCTCCTCTCTCCCCTACCTGAGCTTTTCTTCTGCCGGCTCTTTGTTGTCGTTTTCTTTTGTCTTCTTTCTTACAACGGCTTCTTCAACGGTCTTATTTAGTCGGATTCTTCGCCAGATAATCTCCACATGTTAACTTCTTTAAAATTTCTGATCACCCCTGGTTCATCATGAAGAACATCTCCCACTTATCTTTTCATTCTCAATTATCTAAGAAGCTTTCAACAAATCCTTTGACTGTTTGAAATTGCAATTGCATAAATCACATAGACTCAACCCAAATTACAGACAAAAGTATCACCAACATCACATCAACAGTCCCTAAAATCACTCAAATCACTCAAATCTCTCAAATCACTTGCATCACACAACTCACAAACACCAGTTACAAAAGGCTTGAAATCACTAAAGTTTTTATCGACTACATTTCCAGTTACAACTCAATCCTGAGTTTTGAATACCCCTTTCATTTGAACCCAAACCTGCAAATCAATCCTGCTTGGAAGTTAAGTCCTTTATCTGGTACTGCTAAGTATCCCTCAAGTTCAACTACTCTATCAATTAAGGACTGGATGAACTCTAATTTGGTAGCTTCTAATACTTTCACCTCTCAAATTATTAGTCATGATATTACTGATAGCTTGTTATTATGTTCTAGTTTTACTCTTAAGGTCGAATTTTGTCTAGCGATTAAGTCTTGGGTTACTGATTGTGTCAATTATAAACCTAAAATTTTATCTATTCTGGATACTATTTTTTTTTCCCTAAGTTTCCCAAGATTTATCCTAAAATTCTTTGTCAATCTATTTATGCCCCCTTTGTTCTAAATTATTTTAATCCCCAACACAAAACCCACAATCAGTTCAATCACAGATTCAAACCTCACATAAACATTAAAACTACTCAAAACATCACCATACCCAACCATCAATATAATAAAACCATCAGATCAATACCAAGTATTTGCTCCAAAATACCAGAAAATTACAATAACCAAAAGCTACATGATACAAATCCAAGAAAACATGTCATCCAAACAAAGTCTACAACCATATTTCAGTTTCACAACCATCTGCTACCGGTCACTCAAAAAAACCCAAAAAATAAAAGAAAGTTTATCAAGTTCTTACTGAGATGCCCTGAGAGTCTTGCTCTGAGTCCCCTGACTCACACTGCGAGTCTGGATCCGAGTTCTATACATTCTTGGAGAACATCGTGCTTGACCAAAAGAAGGAGGTTGAAATTCACTTTGATTAACTGGAACGTCATTGGCAGTGTCAGAAGCACGGGTCGAATTATCCATCTCTGGGTTGTCTGGGGTGGACTCTGGTGGTCCATAAGAATGGACATTATCATGAGCACCTTCAAAAATGGATCGAACAATCATACCAACGGTAGGACAAAGAGCATCAAGGACTGGAAATTGCATCATCTCATCTTTGTGCATCGGCAGACCAGCCAATTGACGCACAATTCCCCTCTCTCTCGTTTCAAGAGTTATAGACTGATATCCAACTCTGCTAACTCCATAAATGAGGAAACGATCAGCAACAATTGCAACTCCTTCATGCACCTCAAAAGGCCCATACTTGGGATGAAAAGCATACATTACCCAATGCTCTCTCTTGCCCATATGTGGATGATATGCAGACTTGGGCATACCAGGAGAAGTACCTTTTATCTCTGCACTCTCCTCAACGAAGCCGATCCACAGGAGAATCTATCATCAACTCATGCAGAACAGCCCTAGGAGGCTTATCCCCTTGCAAATCCATCTCAAGCTTGACTTCAACGTTATGTTGCATATCCTTCAAATACCAGGAAAAATCATACACATAATCCGGAGATTCACACCCTTGTGGAAAGGGAATTCCATATGGAAAACGGGTTACATCATACTCTCGAGGATACCAACGAATCATGTGCTCCTCTTCGACCTCCACCATCTTCCTCTTGCCTTTTCGATCTGTATCTCGGTCAACACCAGCCATTGCACTAAGATACCTCTAAATCGGTTTATGTTTGATTCAATTGAAAGAGGGAATGAACAGAGGGAATGTTACTTTGTTTTCGATAAGAAGAATTGGTTTAATGTTTCAGATAAGAAGAATGGGAGATTTAAAAGGAGTAGTTCGTATGGTTTACCCAATTTAATTGGCGACGGTTCCAAAAAAATCTCATAACTTCTCAACATCCTTCGTCCCCTCTCTCCATCGAGCTAGATTACATAAGTCATATGCATCAGCAACCAAAACAAAGACAAAAACCACAAAGTGCAGTCCACATCAACAAACCAGCTCATTATTAAGTCCAATTGGAATGTCTTAAGACAAAACCTACCTCCTGACAATATGAAAAGTAAAATTCAAATTAAAGCTGATATATATTCTTCAAAACTCCTCCCCTGGAGTGGTATTTTTGGTTCTTATGGTAATACTCTCAGCATATTAAACCATCATTGATACAAACTCCTCTTAGACATGGCATCCACTTCAAACTCCTCCAACCACTCTATTGAAAACCTTGTTTCTCAAATGAACAAATCTCTTAACATGCCTGAAGCTGATCTTTACCCAAAGGTTTTCTCAATCCCGAAAACATCAAAACCAAACAACAGTTAGATTGGAAATGGTGTTTTATTGGGAAACTCTGCAGCAACACTTGCTTTGAAACTAATAGAGTCAGCAACTTTATCAACAACAATTGGGAATTCACTGGCTGAGTGGAGCTAGAAATCTGGAACAGAAGAAAAAACCTTTTCATACTCAGACTCACTTATGAAGATGACTACACAACTATCAGAAATGGAGGAACTAGAGGAGTATTTGATAAGTTAATGGTGCTTGTTTCCATTCCTCTGGAAGGTCCAGACTTAATTCATGAAGAATACTTCTCCAAAGTGATGATCTGGTTGCTCATCAAAAGAATTCCAACTCATATCATACCAGACATTAGGAATATTCTCCAGCCTGTGGGGATATATTAGAAGGAGAAGAAACCTTATGGAAGAGACAAATTTGAGAAAAATCTTGAAGTGCTTCTTAATATTGATGTATCCAAACCCCTTAAGTTTGGAATTGAAGCTTTTGAAACTCCAACCATCTCTCATTGGCTTGAATTTTCCTATGCTCTGAATGGCATCAAATTCTGCAAAGTTTGCAGAACTTTGGACCACCCTTCCCCCACTTTCAACTCTCCATCTACACCCTCAAAACCCCACTACTCTAACTACTCAAGATTACCTACACCTCAACCATTACCTCCCCATCAAACTAACTATCAAAAAACTGTCCAGCAAGAAAGAAATGTCATTCACAAAGGGTACACTGATGCTGATGCTTCTCAAGATTTTGAGATCAAAATGAGAAATGCTAAAAAAAAAAAGAACTAGGAAAGACCATTGCAAATATGCTCCATCTTCCTCCAACCATCTTACTTTTTGAGCCTCCTATAGAGCTGATCCAAACTCTCCCCACCCTGACATCATTGCTAGTCAAATCAGAAACAAAAATCTTGATATCTCAAAGAAAATTGTTACCACTTACAAGCAACTCCATAACAAAATTAAGATCAGGGAGGCATCCAGAACCAAACAACCAAATATTGTTTCTGCTAATACCACCCAACAAAGTGATACTGAGGGTCCCTTCCCATATATCCCACCTCACAACCTACCCTCTCTATCTCAAATCAAAGAAATAATGGATGCTGAAACCACTCAATTCAAGAAAAAAGCCTGGAAAGCTAGAAAGAAAATTCATGTTTTTGGTGAAGACTCCTCACCAAGAGACTCAAATGCTAAACAACCTACTGACAAGAGAAAACAACCAACTGGTGGTGCTACCCCTATGGATATCAGTGCTTCAGACAACAACAAAAAACTCAAAGATTACCCTGATAATCATGCTGAACCTCTGGACTCAAGCAAACCACATATGACTAATGGTGAATCTAGCTCATCAACATCAAACCCTGAGGTAACACCCCCCATCTATATTCTCATTATCTTTGTTTATAATACTCCTTATTGCTATGTTTACTACTTTTGCTGCTATCATGTCTACTATGATCCCTTATCCAGAAGTCCTACCTCCAAGTATCCTCATGTTTCCTATTTCTGGATATTCTTTACTACAATTGCCTGGAATTGTCAAGGATTAGGGAAAAAAAATACCAGAAAGTACCTCACTGATATGCTAAATATATTCAATCCTGACATTTGCTTCATTTCTGAAACTAAGCAAAAACATGGAAAACTTTTGGATTATATGAAGCATCTAAACATTGAAAACTATTGGCATGTCAATCCTGGAGGGGCTAGTGGCACTTCTGGTGGTCTGGTCTTGATATGGAAAAACACCATGGATGTTAATATCCTGGACTCCTCTATAAACCATATCAATGCCACAATCCAGCCTAACAATGGCCCCTCTTGGATCTTTACTGGCTACTATGGAAACCCTAATAGTACAAATAGTAAGATCAACTCCTGGAAAGTGTTGGAAAATACTGCTGATGCTCACTCTATCCCATGGTTGGTTATTGGTAATCTCAATTTCATTTTAAATAACAATGAAAAATACAGCACTCAGCCATTGGATAGTGTGGAAGAAAATATATTTAGCAACAATATTGTGGACTTAGATCTTATTGATCTGGGTAGTATTGGGTGCCCTTTTACTTGGTCAAACAAGAGAAGTGGGCCTACTTTCACTGAAAAGAGGCTTGATAGAGGTCTAGCTACTGATTCTTGGCTTACCATATATCCTAACACTACTGTCACTAATCTGTTAGCCATTGGATCTGATCATCACCCTCACATTCTCAGTACTAATCCAAATTTGAACACTGGAAAAATTACTTTCAAATTCTTTGGCCCATGGCTAGACCACAAGATTGCAAGGACATTATTGATGAGTGTTGGCAAAAGCATTTTTCAGGGTCTTATGCTTTCTTAATAGCAAGAAAACTCAAAGATATCAAACAGAATCTTAAGACCTGGAATAAAGAGGTGTATGGAAATATAAATACAAACATTGAGGAATGCAAGAAGCATCTGAATTGGTTACAAGGAAACTACTTCAAGCAAGACAGAAGTTCTCTAATCAACACTTCAATGCGAGTTCTAAAGGAATGGCAAGATATTGAAGAAAAATTCTTGAAAACTAAGAGTAGAGATAACTTCATCAAATTGGGAGACAAAAACACCAATTATTTCCACAGAGATTCTAAAACAAGATTAAGAAGGAACAAGATTGATGCTATCCAGGATGGTGAAGGAAAATGGATTGAGGATTACAAAGAAAAAAAACAATGTTTCACCAACCACTTCTCCAAAATGACAATCTCTGAAAATCCCAAGATAAACCCTGAAATCATAAATCTCATCCCCACTACCATAAATGACATTGACAACCACATCCTAAATAGAATTCCTGAATATCATGAAGTTAAGGCCATCCTTTTTAGCATGGAAAAAGATAAAGCTCCAGGTCCATATGGCTTCCCTCCAAAAAAATTTCAAGCCAATTGGGAGATTGTTGGAGAGGATTTGGTTAAAATGGTTAAACACTTCTTCCTGGATGGCCATCTGCTAAAAGCAATGAACTCCACCTTCATAACTATGATACCCAAAATTCAAAACCCCACCAATCCAAGCCATTTCATGCCAATTAGTCTCTGCAACACAACCTACAAAATCATATCAAAGCTCATGGCTCAAAGAATGAAACCTCTCCTAAACAAAATCATATTTCCCTATCAATATTATTTTTATTATTGTGAGACAAATAGCAGACAATATAGCTATTTCTCATGAAATTATTCATTACATGAGGAGTAGAAGAGGAATCAGTGGTAACAAAGGTAGTATGGGAATTAAGATTGATATGGAAAAGGCTTTTGATAGGGTGGACTGGATTTTCCTTCAGAATATAATGGAAAAAATTGGCTTCAATTCTGCTTGGTGCAACAAGATTATGAAATGTATAACCACCTCTTCTTCTGTTGTCCTGATAAATGGCTCACCTGATAATTTCTTCAACTCTTCTAGAGGCCTTAGACAAGGGGATCCCCTATCCCCCTACCTTTTCCTCTTTTGCTGATGATTGCATGGTCTTCTGCAAGGCTAATATTACTGAAGCACAGAACTTAAAGGATATCCTTAATATTTTTGGAGCTAATTATGGTCAACTAATCAACTTCAATAAGTCTGGTGTTTTCTTCAGCAAAGATATTTGCACGGACATAATACGATATCTGCAAACTATTACAGGTTCATGTCCTTCAGTCAAATGACAAATATCTTGGTTCTCCCCTGTTTACTCATAGAAGAAAAATACAATATTTCAGACCAGGGGTGGACAATATGAAGATAAATCTATCCATTTGGAAAAATCTCCTCTAAATCCAGCTGGAAGAGAGGTTATAATCAAATCAGTCACATCTACTGCCAACATATACCAAATGAACTATTTCAGAATACCAAAAAAAACCTGTCAAGACATAAATAAGCTTCAAAGAGATTTCTTTTGGGGAAAAAAATATGGAGAACCCAACTGGCTATTATCCCAAAGCTTGGACAGCTCTGTGCAAACCAAAAGATCTGGGTGGATTAGGATTCATGAATATGGAATTATTCAATAGTTCCATGATAACTAATATAGGTTGGAGACTGGAACAATATAAGGAATCACTCTGGTATAAATTGATGGATGCAAAATATCTTCTGGGTAGAAATGTGCTAAACATGAACACTAAAGCTAAGGATGGATATTCCTGGATATGGAAAGGAGTTGTAGAAGGTATCCAGAACATTCAACAACACTGCAATTGGATAATAGGAAATGGCAGTAAAATCATCATCTGGAATGATCTATGGGTCCCAGATATAAAAGAAAATCTCACTAAACCAGCCAACTGCCCAAATGACATTCAGATGGTGGCACATCTAATGACAGATCAGAATGAGTGGAACATTCCTCTAATCCAACAACTTTTCAATCATGATACTGCTCAAACTATTACAGCTTTACCCATCTACTCCAGAGAAGATGATAGCATACACTAGAATATCAACAACACTGGAAAATTCACTGTCAAGTCTCTCTATACAGCAAAAATTGAGAATCTTTACAGAAATGAACAGGGAACCAGGGATTGGGGAGCTATTTGGAAGTTAGATGTTGCTCCAGTTATCCATATTTTTCTCTAGAAATGCGCTCATGAAATTTTACCAACAAATATTAAAACTGCTAACATTCTACACTACATTGATTCCATTTGCAAAATCTGCAGCAGTGGGGAGGAGACATTGACTCATATGTTTCTCAACTGTCCTGCTGCTGCTGCTGTCTGGAAGCAAATGCTTGGGGAATACCATGGTCTATTTGATCATCAAACCTCTTTCATAAGATGGTTTAATGATTGGTTCCAAACTGATTACAATCTGGGCAACCCTGGAAATGTTTGCACCTATGCTGCTATATGTTGGTACATTTGGAAGGCTAGATGTGATCTAGTATTCCAAAAGGTGCCTCCAAATTCAAAGGTTACTTCTGCTAACATGCAACACCACCTCTGTGATCATAACAGAATTCAAAATCTACCTAACCACCCACTGAATTCTATGGATTCTTTCAATGACTCTGAGTACACTCTTCATCATGCTGCCTCTTATGTTGGTGTCCATCAGCATTGGAAAAACTATAGCTTTGTAATAAAAATTTGTACTATAAAGGACCCCAACATAAACCATTTTTTCTCGGATATAACTATTTTTGATCTTGCA
Source organism: Papaver bracteatum (assembly GCA_023529315.1). Classification (NCBI taxonomy): domain Eukaryota; kingdom Viridiplantae; phylum Streptophyta; class Magnoliopsida; order Ranunculales; family Papaveraceae; genus Papaver; species Papaver bracteatum. The sequence goes on along the minus strand of JAJJWX010004858.1, from coordinate 409,880 downwards.
GGAAACCTGGTTGATTGCAGAGGATATCCAAATCAAGGAGAACACCAGGGAGCCATAGGAGGAGATGACCTAGCTTTTCGATGGGCCGAAGAAAAGCAGCACACAAACATTGTCATACAAGCTGAAACATCGGATATTCTGGAGCATTTTGAAAAACTATACCTCAAAGCCATCAAAGGAAGATACAACAGAGACTACCACAGGGAGAATCAAAGTTCAAATGAAGAAACCACCATTCACATCAATCATGTTACATTTGTATTATTAAGTCTTAACTTCTTAGATAGTAATCAAAACCTACAAGCTTTTACTATAGCCATGAATTGTAAGAACTTGAGAAATCAGTCTTCTGGTTTTCAAACCAAGAACTAACAAATCTTTATATTAATGATACCTCTTAGGCTCTGCCTAAGTTTTCTTTTAAAAAAAAAAGAATAGGATGAGAACCCAATTATACATTTCCTTATCGTCTCCATTTTTTAGTTCGTAGATATTGTTTCCATCACATCAATAGGAAAGTCTCGTAGAGGAAGAAAAAATTAATTCCAACTTCTACGATTGATTACAGATTTCTTTTTTGATTTAAAACCATTATTAAATCGTTGGAACAATACAACTGTACTAGTGGATCGGAAGTTAGTAGTGGTAGTAATTATTAGATTTATTAAGATTAAATCCGAGAAAGCAAAAGAAAGAAGACTATTGTGGATGAAGATGTGTAGGGTGAGTTTCGTTTACCCTATTTAAAAAGAGTCATACAAAATCTGGTTTACGTGCTTGGGATAGGAATTAGGAAAAGTGGGGATTGGAAATAGGTAAAACCAATACAAATTACCTTTTTTTTTCAAATATACTCGTGATGTAAACCCAGTGTAGTTAGTTTTCCTACTTGTTGGTCTCTTTGCCCTAGTATTTAAACGTTTGAATTATGCTTAGGGTTCAGACTTTAGTGTTCTCCTTCTCACTGCCCCCGAGCCTCTCCCTCTCTTCTTTTGTCTTTGTGACGGCGTAAAAAACCATCACCAAATCGATTACGGCTTCTGATATTGATGATCAACAATATTAGATAATAGCGTAATGATTTCTCCTCTCAAACATTGGTCGTGATTTGTCTTGAATGTCTTTGCAGGAGACGAAGTGGAAAAGCAACGGTGGAATATTACTAAATCTTATATTACTATAATAATCCTGATCTAGCCTGGAGAAAGGAGTTTGGTTGGTAACTTCTGTATTTGTGTTTTGTTTTGATGGAGGACTTGAAAGTGATGGTTTATTTGAATTTTGATCTGTGTATTTTGGGTTTTCAGAATCACAAGGAAAAATATTTGGATGCTAATGTTTTCTGTCTACCGGTGTTGTTACTGTTTATGAGTATGGTGATCTCATAATTATGAATGCTTAATTATCAATACATCTCATGATTAATTCTTATTTTATCTGGTGTCTTGTGTATTTGTGTAATATGGTATGAATGACACAGTACTGTTTGTGTGATCAATAAACAAGTTGTTTTACTGATTTTCAAGTCTTAAGCAAATTGCTACTGGATTGAAGCCATCAGTCACCCAAGGCATGCTTGGGACCAAATCTATAAAACATATTCTACCATTCAAGAAAAAATTCCAAGTGACACCCCAATTTCGCACCGTCACGAAAGTATGCCGAGATCGTATTCGAAATGGTTTAGGTGTCGATCCCAATCCAAATTTTGGACGTTGTTTACACTTAGGAATTAGTTGAGCCCAAAAAATTTACCAGCAGGTCACCTAATTCCTAGGCTCATGTAACTAGGGGAGAACATTTGGCCTGTAATCCGTTTTTAACCGGGACCAACCGTTCTTTTGCGGATGGATGCCCGGACCATTCGTTAATGGGTTGGATGAGGATGGAATTTTTGAAATCAACGGATAACGGATCGGACCCGGATGCAACCATGAAAATCCGTTAAACATCCATATCCGTTAAATTAAGGGTATTTATAGAGTCAAGAAAATCCGTGCATCCATTGGATCTGGATTGGATGCGGATGTCAAATTTGAAATCCGTAGTATAATGGATTGGATGCGGATGAGGCGAAAAACGGTCCATACCGGCCCATGCTCACCCCTACATGTAACTACTAAAAGCATTACCTACAGTTTGTCCTTTCTCTCGTTTAAGTAGGTTTGGCTCACACTAGTCCACAGAATTCTATCATTTCAAAAGCAGTCACCTATGAGCACCCAAATTTCGTGTCCAATTCCTTGACACTAATAATTAAGTTAGCCTTCTCTCTCAAGAGTACTATGTCGACACATTTCTAACTTTGTGCGCAAGTCTTTCTATGTTAGGCAAAATCCAAGGATTAAATGATACTCCTTCCATCCCACTATTATATGACCTACTTAGTTTAAAATTTTGTCCCGCTATTGGTTGACCTATTTCATTAAACAAGGGGATATTTCTAAAATTACCCTTTTGATTGATTATCGGTATGTTGATGGTGGTTTTTTAAACAAAGGGTAAAATTGTAAAACCCCAAATAACCTAATGTCACCGGTGACACATTTATTAGAACATTTGATGCATGTAGTCAGTAATTAATAGGGGGTATTTTTTCAAATTAGGGTTACAACGAACAAAACCCTAATTCCCCTCCGTGCCAATGGAAAATCATGCCATCCGCACCTAGTCCAAGCTAGCCGCGCCATGAAAAACACACTCTGCTTTCGCCCTAGCTATGCTAGTCACACCAAACGTGCCAAAGCATGTCAACCATGCTAGCCGCACCTCCGTGCCAATGGAAAATCATGCCAACCACACCTAGCCCAAGCTAGCCGCGCCATGCCAAACGCACTCTTCCTTGGCCCTAGCTATGCTAGTCACACCAAATGCGCCAAATCATGCCAACCATGCTAGCCGAACCTCCGTGCCAATGACAAATCATGCCAGCCACACCTATCCCAAGCTAGTCGCGCCATGCCAAACGCACTCTGCCTTGGCCCTAGATATGCTAGTCACACCAAACGCGCCAAATCATGCCAACCATGCTAGCCGCACCTCCGTTCCAATGGAAAATAATTCCAGCCAAACCTATCCCAAGCTAGCCGTGACATGCCAAACGCACTCTGCCTTGGCCCTAGCTATGTTATTCACACCAAACGCACCAAAGCATGCCAACCATGCTAGCCGCACCTCCGTGCCAATGGCAGATCATGCCAGCCACACCTAGCCCAAGCTAGTCGCGCCATGACAAACGCACTCTGCCTTGGACCTAGCTATGATAGTCACACCAAATGCGCCAAAGCATGCCAACCATGCTAGCCGCACCTCCGTGCCAATGGCAAATCATGCCATCCACACCTAGCCCAAGCTAGTCGTTCCATGCCAAACGCACTCTGCCTTGGCCCTAGCTATGCTAGTCACAACAAACGCGCCAAAGCATGCCAACCATGCTATCCGCACCCCCGTGCCAATATAAAATCATGCCATCCACACCTAGCCCAAGATAGCCGCACCTCTGTGCCAATGGAAAATCATTCCAGCCACACCAAACGCGCCAAAGCATGCCAACCATGCTAGCCGCACCTCCGTGCCAATGGAAAATCATGCCAGCCACACCTAGCTCAAGCTAGCCGAGCCATGCCAAACACACTCTGCCTTGGCCCTAGACTGACTTTTTTATCGATAAAAAAGAGACAAGAAAAAAACACACATTCTTTATCGATAAAAAAAACAAAAACAAAAAAAACAATATAAATGGCAACCAATTGTGAGATGGACCTGTTTCACAACTAAATTACTACAAGCGTGATGAACAATGACTCAATTGAAGATTGTGTTAATATTCAATTTGTATATATTATGGTTCCAAAGACTGACTTTTTTCCTTGTAAATTTATCATGGCTTATTCGTAGTGTTTTCATGTTTTCTGGTATTTGACTCTTTGTGTGTTTGTTGTTCTATTATTATGGTTGACGGATGAGTGCCATGAACTAAATTTCTGAAACCAAGCTCTTGGTGCTTGTTTCAGTCCATAGAAGCTTTTCTTCAAATGACAGACTCTATGTGGAAATTCTTTACTAACACACCCAGGTGGATGCTTCATGTACACATTCTCAGTTAAATCACCATGTAGAAAAGCATTTGACACATCAAGTTTCCTTATTGGCCAACCTTTATTAACAGCAACGCACAAAACAACTCTGACTATTGTTGACTTAACTACAGGACTAAAAGTTTCACCATAGTCAATACCATCTAGTTGATACTAGTAGAAAAAGTCCCTTTAGCCACGGTATATTACCGTGACCAAAGCCTGCGAGGCCAAAAGTATGTTTATATAGTCTCGTTAATTCACCGTGACCAAAATTTCGTTAGTCACGAGTTTTATATGAAAACCATGTCCAAGTTTGTTCATTGGTCATGGAATATATCTCACACCGTGTCCAAATTTGATTATTGGTCACGGAATACACCTCACACCGTGTCCAAATTTTCTCACTGGTCTCGTTTTACACCGTACCCTATGACGAGTTTGCATGTTCGTCAACCATTTGATATTCATTAAAAAACAAAAATATATAAAGCAGTAGGTAACAATAAATAGAACATAGATTTTGGGTGCAATACACCAATACATCCACAATGTGAAAGTTTCCCATCTCAAATCACAGAGTACATAGATTTTGGGTGCAATTTAGGAGCTGTTAGTTCCTGAATATTCCATAAATAATGAAATACGTACAACACTATTAACTTGGACAAACAAAAATGGATGAAGATATCTCTATATGCTGAAAATATTTGGAATGATAAGATATCCATAAATTCCCGTTTGTCGTCAGAAACTTTTGAATTCAAGTTTGTTGTAATGTCTTGTTTGTAATGCATGGATATTGGAAGACATCAAAAGATGTAAACTCTTTATGTCTGCTACCTGAAATTTACATGTGTATGCCATCAAGCTATAGAAAAACAACGAGCACTCCCAATTAAAGATGAACTAACATGATCGATAAGGCAAACATAACTTCATTAGCAGAGAACTACCATTCGTGGCATCCACAAAGAACCAACTTAGGTAAAAACAGAAAGTTCTAAAAATTGATTGTCAAATAAATACATCATGTATATATAAATTATAAATATGCCCTGCCTTTTTGAAAACAAAAACTTTGTTCTTCGCCTGCTCAATTCAAAATTATAACAGTATCATTAAGGAAATTAAAAGGTAATTGGATGAATGACCTACTTACCACGTAGTGTCATTGAGGGATATATGTCCTATCATTAGAAATGGATCAATTGGTAATGCAATTTCACAAACTGACTAATATATTATAGAGTTATTTTGTAAAAGGGTCGTATGTTTTTTGTCATATTAGGGTCTGGGTCATAGAACATGCCATTGATGTGTTTGGGTCCTAGACTAACTTTGACTGTGAGAATAATTTTTAAATGGATTTTTCTATTTTGCACACACCCTGACCATTATTTGATTGTTATTGACCTAAAACCATGACGCCTTCCTCAATCATCTTCAATTTTCTGAACTCAAGGTATCTACCAGAAGTCAATTCCGTTATCGTATCAAACTCACCGGCTACCTTTATGTTTGATCCACCAACCCTTTTCAAATTTAACAATCTTTGTTAAATCTATTGAAATTTCAGCTAACTCTATGAAACAATTAAGGTATCCAATGGAACTCAATTCTATTATCTTATCAAGACAGTCAATACAAAACTCGCAAATAAAACATTTCAATTAAGATAAATTATACCAACACACAAGTTCATACACAACCATTCGTCTATCTACACATACCTTTATCCATTAACCCACAAATGACATCCACACTTAGATAACTACGATTTTCAACCAATCCCCATTGAAGTTTGCACCAGTTTCAAAATTAAACCCCAAGAAAATTTAATTAGGTTCACAGTAATGTAAACAACTCAATCAATTCATATATTAGTCGTGAGGAAACTCAAATTTACATCTGAAGAAGTGAAGGTACATGATCAATTGACTGGTTATGGAGAGAGAGAGCAAGAAATCCAGGGATGGCATGATTTTCGCACAAAAATTTTGTAAGGATTTTAACCTAATAATGAAAAAATCAACGTAACTGAAAAATCAAGAAAAAAAGAAGTTATCACAAGTTTCAAGTGTGGGTTTTCTTTGTGGATATTGGTGCAGGTGGTTATTTTGGAATCAACACGGTGTGATCTGTTGGTGCCGAAAAGCAAGGAGATGGAGGATACAAAGATCTCGGTAAAGTGATTTAACATGGCTAGGATATAGTGTCTTTTAAATATTCAATACAGCTATTTTGATCAAACAATCAAACGGTCAAAGTTAGTCTACGACCCTTATGCATCAACCGCATGTTTTACGACCCAGACCCTAATTAGACCAGAAACATACGACCCTTTTACAAAATATCTCTTGATTATAACCTTGAGCTACTAATCTTGATTTTAACTTATTAACAGTACCATCTGATTTCAATTTAACCTTGTATACCCATTTGCAGCCTAAAATATTCATGTGAGGTTCTGGATCAACTAAATCCCATCTACCATTTCTTTGCAATGCATCATCTTCATAGAAACTTTCCAATCTGGAATTTGAATGGCAATCTTAAAACTGGTTAGAGCAAAAGGAGTATTTAGTAAAGATGAGAAAGCAGTAGGAAGAGGATGTTTACCTGAGTGATGCAAAACATGATCAGGAAAAGATGTTGGTTTTGAAATACCACTTTTTGATCTTGTAATTATAGTAGAAGAAGGAATAGGCTTGGAAACTTCAAATACTATTTGAGAGGAAGAAACAAAAGCAGGGGTAACATAAAATTCATTTTCAGAGAAAACCACATGTTTTGAAATATAAGTTTTCTTATTAACAGGATTATAGCACTTATACCCTTTGTGCAAAGTAATATATCCTATCAAGATACACTTCATAGATTTAGGAGACAATTTGTTAGTTCTAGAGTGTCCAAAAAGGGATAATAAATGCAACCAAAAACTCTGAAAGATGAATAATATGGAATTTCATTGTAAAGCACTTGAAAAGGAGATTGATTATTAAGAATAGGAGTTGGTGTTCTATTTATTAGAAATGTAGCATCTAAAAAGGCATCATACCAGAATTCTTTTGGACAAGAAGCATGAAAAAGCAAAGTATTACCCATCTCAGTAATGTGCCTATGTTTTCTTTATGCCAGGCAATTTTGCTCCGGAGTCTTTGGACAAGATATTCTTATTTAAATCCCAGATGATTCCAAAAAGGATTTAAAAATACCTTTAGCAACTTCACTTGCATCATCAGTTTGAAAATCTACTATTTTAGGGTGAAGAAGGATTTCAGTTAAATTTTTGAAATGTTCAAAACTTTGTAAAGCTTCATTTTTAAGCTGCATTGGATAAATCCAATGAAATCAACTGAAATCATCAACAATGGAAGACGTGGTGGTGATGGGGGGGGGGTGGTAGTTGCAGAAGTGTTGGTGGTGAGTTGAAATAGAAGGAGAGATAAGAAAGTTATAAAGTTTTCAGATATGGAAGGGAAAATGAAATAAAAAATCTTCGATATAAAAGAGGATTAAAGACGGAAAGGTTAATTGTGGAAAGAAAAAGAAATGTTAATGGACCCAGATGGGCTTATAGATGGAGAGGGATATATTTATTATGTGATAAGGGTATTTTATAGTCTATCACAACAAGGGATATATATTCATTTACCACTAGTTATTTACCTCTGAATTTTATCAAATATACGAAAACTCCAGTAAGAAATGAAAACACCGAGGGACATTAGAGTAATATCATGTACCGTTAAAAGTTTTTGGTTGCACCAAACAAGTCATTTTGTTTTATATTATAGATTACATTCATCTAAAAATAGTCACACCAACTTGTAATTGAATTTGCTCGACCAAATAATTTTTTAAATAATGCATCAAACTTTTAGACATTTTTTTTGTTAACTAAGTTTTACCGTGGAAAAATACGTTTTTTTTTTCTTCTTCTAATATCCATCCTAGTGTAGGTCTGACTAAGTTGGCTGGGAAAATTTTGGTTATACCAAACAAGTCATTTTGTTTTATATTATGGATTACATATCACACCAATTTGTAATTGAATTTTCTCGACCAAACAATCTTTTTAAATAAGGCATCGAACTTTTAGACATTTATTTTCATGTTAACTGCGTTTTTCCAAGGAAAAACTACGTAGATTTTCGTCTTCTTATATTCGTCGTGATCTAAGTCCGACTAAGTTCGTTTGGACATGGGACGTTTTACCGTAGTTGCCCGGTGAACATCAAAAAGAATTACTCCAAAGTTGGAGAAAGTTATAGAAAGTTAGGGTCGACCAAATAATAGATAGATAAAGTTAGGGGTGTAAATAGTAAATACAAATCAACCCAAAACCCTATTTCACTTTCCAAAGTAGAAATTCTACTCACAAACACAAAACCCCACTTTTAGTCTGCCCCTCTGCAATTTCCGCCTCCAAAATTAAATTCCAGCAGAAAATGCAAAATCCGGTTGAGAGACGATCTCATCTGTAGATTAAGGAGAGGGAGATGGAGATACAAGAAGAAGATATGGAAGTAGCTCTTTTAAGAAGAAAAAGTAATGAATCTAAGTTGTTTGAGTTTTTAATAATAAGAACAAGAAGAGGATTTAATTATAAGAAGAAGAGGAGGAAAGAAGAAGAAATTGTGGATTTTGATTTTGATATATGGTGTGAGCGGAATCGGAAATGGGTTTTCAATGGCGCTTCTGAAACAACTCTTGAGTCTTAAGTTCCCCTCTGACCAACAATTGGCAATTGGTAATGCTTCTATCAGGCATTTCTAAACGGAGATCAAAAAATTGGAGGTCCATAATTTGAATTCGCCGACCCAATCGACCAACACATACAGACGAGCTGCTAAGAAACACCCATAGAAACTTAGAGCAGCTGGTGGCTGTTTTTAATTTTGGAGTCAGCTTGATGGGTGAGCATAATTAACTGGAGAAAACTTATAAATGCCGTCATGGTTGGTTTGTGAGTGAGTTGGTTATCACCGAGGATGAGATCAGCAAGGGAAGGGTACAAATTTCAATTTCATTATAAGGTGAAGCTGATTCTTCTTTATAAAGGGCCCTTGATTCATTAGATACTTTTTCCCAGAACGCGATTGATTTCTCTTTTAATTGATTGCTAAATTGCTTGTTTGAGCTTTTCATGTGTTGGTTGTCATGATGTTACTGGAAAATGGGTGAACAGCTAGTTACTCGCTAAATTGATGTGGTTTTACTGTAAATTATATCCCTTGTAATCCCGTAGAGGTTCCGAATTTGTGCAACATAATCATTGCACTATTAAAACCATCATTTTATGATGCTTAATAAGTTCGATGTACTAGTGGAGAGATTCACCTATCTCTAGCCTGTTTGTAAAGGCTTTCTTTAGCTAACTTAAGTTTAAGATGGAGCCTGATAGGAGTGCACTCGTTGAGAGGACACCATTAGTGCCTGAACTCTATGGTTGTGTTCTGAGAGGTCCTTAGGTTACTGCCAATTAGGTGGTGGACGTTGTATTTAACTTCGTCCTGATTGCTGGAGATCCATATAAGATTTCACCCCTTACAACAATCTATTAGACGGTTTGGTTACCTGCATTTTATACTGTAGGTGCTCCAGGTTAGATTGTGAAGAAACAAGTTATGGTAAGTTGTGTACTGATTGGGAAAAATCAAACTATGACCAAATCTAAATTGGTATTTTTATGAGTTGGCCGTGAAGCCTTTTGGGCACAAAAGTACACTGATAGCTTTGATATGCACCTTAATCAAACACGTAGTTAGAGCCATTTTTGTTTAGTTAGCTTCGTATTATTGTGATCTTCAATACAAGGGAAGAACTGGAGGAGTGTCAAAATCTAGTATCAGATCTTGAAAGAGAGCATTATTTTTCAAATAGCTTTCTGAAATGTATATAGGAGCACACAAAATGCGTCATTGAAAGTGAAAATAACATCTTAGGTTATGTGCTATTGGAATAGAGCAGTTTTATAGAAGACTAAAGTTGTTTTAAATTGATAACATTGTACCAGTGTATTGCGATTCAAAGATTTCCTGGTTTAGAGTGGTATTACTTCGTTCTTTTAATCGGAAAAAAATGAAGAATTTTTTTATAGATAGCTAGACTGTTGATTGAAGCTGACTAAGAAACAATAGCATCTGGTTGGGAATTTTAGATATGGAGACTTTTTTTTCTGGAATTTAAAGGCTAGGCTTACTAATTTGCTTTACTGGCGACAACCCTGCCCGATGAAAAAGAAAAAAAAAAATCTAGAGATAAAGCGCCTATTTCATTGCTTACGAGCTGTGTAGCTTATTATCCTTCCAAGTTTTGCTTGTATGCATGGTATAAAGTATTGATGATGGGAATCATAGTATCTAATTAATGACTACCTCACTAAAATACAAGTATATGTAAAACTGGTTGAGGTGTCGTATGAAAGTCCCTTGACAATGATGTCAGCATGTTTAAGGTATTCTAACATGAATTAGGTGTTGGCCTCCTCTTTTTTTTTTTTTTTTTTTTTTTTTTTAGGTGTTGTCCTCCTTTAGTCATCCCATTTAGATATTAAATCATTTGCAGTGTATTTACGATCTCATGCCTAAAGTTAGGAATCTGGATATACTTAGGGAACCATAGTATGACTAATTCACTGAGAGGATATATATAGCAAGTGAAACGTATGCAAGTATATATGTGCCCACCTTGGATAAGACATTGTATAAGATGGTAGTGATGATTGATTTTCATGAATTATGAGTAATTGATGATGCTCAGGAACCGCATGCATTACTTATGATATATGAATCCTGTAATATACACGTGATGTATGTTTCTTTGTTAGCTACCTCTGGTGGGTATAGATGCATAAGTTTTTAAGAATGAACATTTTGCATTCCATTTTAATTTATTATGGATTGTCAGTGCCTATGTTTTTTTATCATGTCGATATTATAGTTCATCAACAAATACCATGATGATGAGTGTTAGTTTTCCATACATACCTCAGATTGATCATTTCTCTACTGTTTCTGTTTGCTTTATGGATGCAAGATGAGTAATAGAAAACGCTTGAGCCAAGTGGTACATCCATGCTAGTGGATTGCTAAAATACTTATTTTAAGTAAAAGATTCTTTGACGGTCTGTGTTATGTAGCCGTGATCTTGATTGTATACCGTTCTTGCGACTTACCTTGTAGTTTATGACCATTCTAACCTTGGATTCGTGTGTGCTTATTTGTGCAACTTAGATCTCTAACAAGAAGATTATTATAACACCGAGTCCATTCCATCAAAATATTGGGTTGCATCTCTTTGATTGAATATGCCATTACAGAATATGGGATATGTTCCAGTATAGGTTGATGATCGGCATAAGGTTGTTTAATGGAAGCCTAAAACTTCCTTTGGTTATATATATATAGTTGACTGTATCATTACTTAAAGTGCCAAACTCAATTATTTGATGGAGGTGCTTATTGATTTCACTTCCAAATTTTGCAGTAGTAGTTTGTTTGGACTGAAGGTGCTTGTAGTGGGTCATCTACCATTTATCTATTTTGTATGGATCTGTTTAAGGCTCTTTAAGGACACCCTTTAGGGAACCTGTACAGTTAAAGAAAGTAAGAGAAAATAGTTTCTTAGGACAACATATGGTTCACATGACTACTAAGAAAAATATTTTTGTTGTAAAGTTCGACGACGTACAACTCAAAAGAATGACAGTCTATGAAGACTGTTGCTCTTGGAAATTTGGGAAAAATAAGTACCACTGTATTTTTATTTATTATTACATGAAATGTGTGAAGAGATTATGATCAGAGGAAAAAAGAGCAATAATATGGCTAGCTGCAGTCCTCACCATGGTTATCTGCAGTACGGAACATAATGCACTTTCCTAAGATATTAAGCAATTAAACCGGATTGTGCGGCCGAGTAAGATATATCTTGAGTACATGAGGATGTTATACGTTGTCTTAATCACATCTATTGTCGTTAGATTAAGCCAGATTTCGAGGGCGAAATCCTTTCCTTAGTGGGATAGACTGTAATTCGTCAATTTTAGTTATTTTTTATATGTGATCCTCTCTAATACCAAAATTGGATTTATAATGATTTTGGTTACTTTAGTTATAAGTACCCCTTATCAATTTCCTAGAGTTGGATTTAGTAGTACGAAAATAGGGTTTGAGGTTTCGATATCTTCCACGTACCGGAGATAGATGATATTTAAGAGACATTTCTCAAGAGCGGTGACCTAAACACTGAAGGATGAAGGGAAAATAATTATAGAAAAAAGAAACCCAACGTTGTAAGCGGTAAGGAATTGATTAGGCTTTCTTAGTCTTCCATCTAGTTATGATCAAGGCTTGTACTAATGATTGTTTTTCTTTCTATGCTTGTTGTATTATCCTTTAGGGTTTGATAAGTGAAGGAACTTCGCCTCAGGATCAATCAGGTTACTTGCAGGAGTAGAGGCAAGTTTATTCGATTTTATTAGTCTTGGATAGATGTAGAAGTGGTTATCAAATAACTCGTCAATTGTGTGAATCTGATTTTTTTTACATGTTCGGTAAACTCTTTGGTAATTTTATTTGTTTACTATTTATCATTCTTGTTGATCATCATTGGTTGTCTGATGGGGGTGGGTATCTGTAGTTCTTTGATTTATGACACAGTGAGCATGGTAGGAAAGAACACTTTTAACCTAGATTTTGATCATCGGGTACTCTTGGATTTATTGATTGTTACAATGTGGATGGTTGCTCAATAATCGTCTAATTCTAGTCTAGACATTTAAATGTTCTTCTTTTATGTGTTAGTTAATCTGGATATATTAATGAATAGACTCTAGTTTAGTTATTAGGCTCCCTTCAAATGATTTAAGAGAGTAGATGATTAACTATGTATGTGTTGTGCTGGTATAGTATGGATTTTTAGTATGATTATAGACGGAAGTATTTTTGGGAACTCAAGGGATAGTGCTGGTTAAGCACTCATTATAAGTATAGATATACAATATACACTAGTGTCTAAATGGAGTCTTTGTGATTAACTATTGGAGTTAGATGTAGGAGTCCAATACGATCTTAAAGTGCGACGTTTATGTAGTGAACTCACTACAATTTGGTTTATCAAGAGTAGAGTGAATCTCTAAGGATAGAGATGATTTTGGATAGGTAGAAGAAATTAGAGGATTAGGGAAAGAATTAGATGAATTAGAGGGATAACAAGAAGAAGACATTGTAGAAGGGAAGTTGCAGAACAATTAGGGAAGAAGATAGAGTTTACATTTCATTTGCTAACTTGCAAAGGAGTACAACCATCTGTATAAAAGGATAGACGCCACACTAGTCTCGTACAGAGAACGAGTCACTCACGTGAACAACTATACCTAGACTACTAACGGTGCCCGACGCATAACCAATTAAGGATCGCCCATAACTAGGATGGTCTTCCTCATGTAGGTTCATGACAAATACCCACCTCTCCAAATCATCCTTGTCCTCAAGGATGGAGAATAAGGAGTGAGATCGTTTGAAGCGACACACTGTTACTACAGCTAACGAACACTATAGATGAACTCATCCTTTGTTATGACCAATGGCTCTTCTAAGCACAATCAATAAAGAATTGAAATAGAAATGAAAACAAATGTAAAATAGGCACACACACAACACAAGGATTTATAGTGGTTCGATCAAGATGATCTACATCCACTTTGGAAGACGACGATAACGTTGTACTATGATATGAACAAGATTACAAGAGTGTAAACTCCTCTCAAGAACAAGACCTTGTTCTTGCTCTTACTCTCTCTATACACTACTAATGTTTCTCTCTTTTGTTTAGGAACTTTTAACTGATTTTGGGATGCTTATACAATGGAAACTAGAAGGCCTTATATAGGTTCTATGAGGTAGTGTATATGTTGACATAGAGCACACAAGCAACATAATGGGAGCTCCACTTCTTAGTGGTTGTTCCACTTCTCTTAGTGGTAGTTCCACTTCTTAGTGGTTGTTCCACTTATCTTAGTGGTTGTTCCACTTCTCTTAGTGGTATCAAGGCACATTACACTACAAATCTCCACCTTGACTTGAATACCATCACCACTTATCATCATCGTCTTCGCTCAGCCCTCAGGGCTCTCAACACCTGTTGATACCAACCAAGTCCAAGCAAAGCTTGAACTTGATACTTGGAACCGGCTTCGTCAACATGTCCGCAGGGTTATCCGCCGTAGGAACCTTTAGCATCGCTATCCTACCTTCTTCAACTGCATCCTTGATAAAATGATACCTGACATCGATGTGCTTCGTTCTCTCATGATACATCTGGTTCTTGGTCAAGTGAATGGCACTTTGACTGTCACAGAACAAAGTTGCATTCTCTTGCTTGAAACCTAAATCACCAACCAAACCCATCAACCATATACCTTCCTTCATCGCTTCACGGCTGCCATGTACTCTGCCTCAGTTGTAGACGATGCAACCGTGCTTTGCAAAACCGACCTCCAACTGATAGTACTTCCACACAATGTAAAAGTATAACCTGTCAATGACCTTCTTCTATCAAGATCACCTGCATAATCAGAATCAACATAACCCACAACATTTGTCGAATCACCATAGTGTTTATCAAACACTAAACCAACATCTGTACTTCCCCTTAGATACTTCAGAATCCACTTTACAGCTTGCCAATGAGCCTTCCCGGGACTTCCCATGTATCTACTTACCACACTTACAGCTTGTGCGATATCCGGCCTTGTACAAACCATAGCATACATGATGCTACCAACTGCGCTTGCATATGGAACTCGAGACATATACTCTGCCTCATCAGCAGTTTGAGGTGATTGCTTTCTAGAAAGTTTAAAATGAGCTGCCAAAGGAGTACTTACTGGTTTTGCATCTTTCATACCAAACCGCTCCAACACCTTCTCGATGTAAGCCTTCTGGGACAAATGCAACTTTCCTTCAGCTCGGTTTCTATGAATCTCCATGCCCAATATCTTCTTTGCTGCACCCAAATCCTTCATCTCAAACTCACTACTCAACTGCTGTTTCAGCTTCTGTATCTCTGACATGTCTTTGCAAGCAATCAACATATCATCAACATACAAGAGTAAATACACAAATGAACCATCTTGGAGTTTCCTGTGATATACACAACTATCATACTTACTCCTGTCATAGCCATTTGCCACCATAAACGTGTCAAAACGTTTATACCACTGCCTTGGAGATTGCTTCAAACCATACAAAGATTTCTTCAACAAACATACATGGTCTTCTTTGCCAAGAACTTCAAACCCCTTTGGTTGTTGCATATAAATACGCTCTTCCAAATCACCGTGAAGGAAAGCTGTCTTAACATCTAGTTGTTCTAATTCTAGATCTTTCAAAGCAACTATAGCAAGCAATGTTCTAATAGAACTATGTTTAACAACAGGAGAGAATACCTCATTGTAGTCAATGCCTTCTCTTTGCGTAAACCCCTTTGCCACAAGCCTTGCCTTGTACCTTGTTCCTTCACCATCTGAAGTGCCTTGTTTCTTCTTGAAGACCCATTTGCTTCCAACAATCTTCTGACCTTTTGGTCTTGCTACTATCTCCCAAGTCCCATTCTTGTCAAGAGACTCAATTTCTTCAATTGCGGATGCTCCCCATTCTGCTGATTCTTCACCACCGATTGCTTCTTCATAGGTTGTTGGATCATCCCTATCTATGCTCTCACCTACTGCAAATGCATATGCAACCAAATCAGCATGGCCGTATCTTTGAGGTGCTCTAACTTCCTCCTCTCTCTCTGTCTCTTGCAAGATTGTACTGATGACCTTGTGCTTCTTCTTCCTGGGCAGGTTCTTGCACAATATCTTGATCATCATCATCATCAGAAACAACAGTCTTATTTCTTCCTTGAACTTGCACCTCAAGTTCCACCTTGTCACCAAGCTCCACCTTATCACTAACACCCTCTTTAGCTTCTCCATCTAGTTCTTCATTCTTTGGCTTCAACATCGATTGCTCATCAAATTTCACATCTCTGCTGATAAGAAACTTGTTTGATCTTTCTGCTGGACACCATAACCTGTAGCCTTTCACGCCCTTTGCATACCCAAGAAATATACACTTCTTTGATCTAGGCTCTAGCTTCCCCTCATTCACATGAGCATAGGCTGGACATCCGAATATCTTCAAGTCTTCATAGTTAGCATGCGAACCTGTCCAAACTTCATTTGGAGTCTTGCACTCAATGGAAGTCGATGGAGATCTGTTCACTAAATAAGCTGATGTGTTTGCTGCTTCTGCCCAAAACTTCTTTGGTAACCTGGCATTGGAGAGCATGCACCGTGCCTTCTCCATTATGGTTCTGTTCATCCTTTCTGCAACACCATTTTGCTGTGGTGTTTTTCTGACTGTGCGGTGTCTCACAATCCCTTGCTCCTTGCAGAACTCGTTGAACTCACCTCCACAAAATTCCAAACCATTGTCTGTCCTCAAGCACTTGATTTGTCTTCCGGTTTGCTTCTCAGCCATAGTCTTCCATTGCTTGAACTTGACAAAAGTTTCATCTTTGTGTTTAAGTATGAATACCCATACTTTCCTTGATAAATCATCAATGAACGTCAGCATATATCTACCACCACCATGTGAATCGACCCGAGAAGGACCCCAAAGATCAGAATGAATATAATCCAGAATACCTTTGGTGTTATGAATAGCTGTACTAAACTTGACTCTACACTGCTTTCCAAAGACACAATGTTCACAAAATCAAGCTTGCCTGTTTTATGACCACAAAGCAATCCCCGCTTGCTCAAAACAGCCAACCCCCTCTCGCTCATATGCCCTAGCCGCATATGCCACAACTTGGTAGTATCATCATCGAACTTGAAGAACATACCGCTGCATCACCCGTCACAAGAGTACCTTGCAGCGTATAAAGACCATTAATTCTCTCGCCTTCATAATTGTAAGACTTCCTCTTGAGACACGAATAACTCCACCTTCACCTTGATACTTGCAGCCATTTGAATCAAGCGTACCCAAAGAAATAAGATTTCTTCTCAGGTCCTAACATGTCTAACTTTAGTTAAAGTCCTCACCATACCGTCATACATCTTAATTTGAATTGTACCTACACCCACCACTTTACAAGTGACATTTTTTCCATAAGAACTTTACCACCTTCTCTAGCTTGATAAGTAGTAAACCAATCTTTATGAGGACACATGTGAAAGGTACACCCAAATTAAGAATCCACCCGTTCTCCGAGCTTTCGGTATGAACCGTGAGAACCGCTCCATCATCACTTTCTTCTTCAACATTTGCTGCGGTGCCTTGGTTGGTATTCTTCTCGACAGTCTTCAATTTTGGACAATCCTTCTTGAAATGCCCCTTTTCCTTACAATGAAAGCAATAGAATTTA
This sequence comes from Papaver bracteatum, assembly GCA_023529315.1. Taxonomy (NCBI): domain Eukaryota; kingdom Viridiplantae; phylum Streptophyta; class Magnoliopsida; order Ranunculales; family Papaveraceae; genus Papaver; species Papaver bracteatum. Next base: position 392,376 of record JAJJWX010004858.1, on the reverse strand, counting down.
CCGGATTTTGATTTAGACCTTGACTTTGATCTACTCCTATCAAATCCGCCTTTTTGGTTTCCTCTTCCTCTAACGAACAACCCATCTCCCGAATTATCTTTACCGTCGATACCCGTCTTCTTTAACTCCTTAGAGTTCAAGGCCGCTTTAACGTCTTCCATGGAAATTATATTTTTTCCATACATTATGGTATCAACAAAATTTTCATAAGATGGTGGTAAGGAACAAAGCAAACCCAAAGCTTGGTCTTCATCTTCAATTTTGACATCAATATTTGCCAAATCCAAGAGAATTTTATTATAATCATCAATATGATTTATAATAGACGTTCCTTCATGCATTTTAAGAGTATGTAATTTCTTCTTAAGATATAAACAATTAGTTACGGATTTAGTCATATACCTTTTCTCCAACTTGTTCCATAGCCCGTCCGGTGTCGTTTCCGTTGCCACTTCTCTCAAGACCTCGTTGCTCAAACACAATAGAATTAATCCATGTGCTTTCTCCATGAGTTCTTCTTTTTCTTCTTCCTTCAATGTTTCTGCTAGAGCCGTTTTCCCCTTCAAAGTTTTCACCAAACCTTGTTGCACCAAAACAGCCCTCATCTTTAGCCTCCATAAATTGAAATCATTTCTTCCATCAAATTTCTCAATCTCATACTTTGCCGCCATCGTAGATCGTTTTTAACCGGAGCTCTGATACCAATTTGTTATGACCAATGGCTCTTCTAAGCACAATCAATAAAGAATTGAAATAGAAATGAAAACAAATGTAAAATAGGCACACACACAACACAAGGATTTATAGTGGTTCGATCAAGATGATCTACATCCACTTTGGAAGACGACGATAACGTTGTACTATGATATGAACAAGATTACAAGAGTGTAAACTCCTCTCAAGAACAAGACCTTGTTCTTGCTCTTACTCTCTCTATACACTACTAATGTTTCTCTCTTTTGTTTAGGAACTTTTAACTGATTTTGGGATGCTTATACAATGGAAACTAGAAGGCCTTATATAGGTTCTATGAGGTAGTGTATATGTTGACATAGAGCACACAAGCAACATAATGGGAGCTCCACTTCTTAGTGGTTGTTCCACTTCTCTTAGTGGTAGTTCCACTTCTTAGTGGTTGTTCCACTTCTCTTAGTGGTATCAAGGCACATTACACTACATCCTTCGAATTTCAGTAACAAGCCCAGTACTATCTTTATCTTCACGGCTTGGTGGGCCTCAATAGATCTGACACTGACTCCTTTACACTCACTCGGAACAACTGTCATTTCGGAGAGCAACTTCAGTTGAACAGATATTGGCAGGTAATAAGTTGGACTGCGGCAATGAGAGATGCTGGGAATGAATGTCATCCAACTTATGTTTCTGGTACTACCTCCTCTTGAGATAATTGCACTTGCTGACAGCGTGGACTTGACATCTTCCATTTTCATGTCCATTATTGTGCCATTAGTAGCAGGGATCTTTAGCTGCGTCAGAAGTTGACGGAAATCCTCAAGAAAATACTTAGCTACCAACAAGATAAAGAACGTCAGAAACACTCCCACATGACCCAGCTGAATGTGGTGCCATTTATCCATTTCTCTACACAGCACAAGTTGTCTTGTTGCACTTAGATGATCCCCAAACCTATGTTTAATAATTGTTGTTCTGGTCTCATCTATGTAACGAATCTCATTTTCTTAGAATATCTTGTCATTGGTTAGTATTTCCATTATTGAACCTGCGCTCCTTGGGTAAAAATAATACAATAGATAGATGTTGCTGGAGATGAACAAGTGTAACACAAGGAGAGCTATGAATTACAGGGACCAGAATTACTCTACCCTTCTCAAACATTATTACCTCCAACTGAGCTTGTGATATATGGCCATGATTATTCAGTTCAACGACGGCATCTACTACTTCAAACTCGCGCATAACATCCCTGGAGGTATGCCTTTTAGATGAATTAGAAGGTGAAACTGAAAAGTGTACCAAGAATTCATGCAATGCATTTGTTGTTAGTAATGAAGAGTTGTTATCCACTCCCTTCCCTTGTAGTCTTATGTTACTAAATACGGAGATCTTTGGTTGGTCCCAGACTTGTTGAATATAGAAAATAAAATACCCATCCGAAGTATTCCAACCCTCGTCACCAACAACAATCAAGCAAGTATCACTAAAATAGGAAGAACCTGTCGCCAGACCTGAAGCACGAACTGACATCTTCCTACTGCCAGGACCGTCACTACTAGAACCACTTGTTGTACCATTTGAATTAACAACTGAAAGCACCTGGGAGTATATTCTCCTACCTGATGTATAACGAATTCTAAAGAATTGGCTAATCCAAACACTACCACTCCCACCAAGCAAAAACATATGATAAAATAGAACGCGGTCTTTGCAAATATGAGAACCCACAAAGAATGATAGCCATTATGTCGAGTGAAAGAAACTTGCATTTAAAACCCTCTACATCAAAAATATCTTGTGCATATCCATACACACCTAGCCTTGACATTTGAAAATTAAATTCAGTGGTCCAGAGAACGTCAAGTAGATGCTGCATTTTGTCAGCCAACTTTTTAGTAGCACCATTACTACCTTCTTCTCGCACTTAAGATCACTATTAAATTCGTAAACGAAAATTTGAACAATACCCAGGTTCCAACTTCACTCATAATAAATTTTGACAACATAAGCATCCATAATACTCAACCCATTACTATCATAAGAATAACACCTTAGGACATTTTCCATTCCTTTACCACGATCAAATAGGAGTTTAGTATACTTAGCATTAGATAAACTAACACATGCAGAAGTAATCAGAATTATGTGTATGAAGGAATATACCTTGGTATATCTGATTGTGTAAGAAAGAGATTTAGTCAGGGTATGTCCTCTGATAGGCTTCAGAAATTTAATCTTGAAATTTTGATTTCCTGTATTGCGATTCTTCACCATATAATATGCAACTCTTGCACAAATCGAAAATCTCTCATAAACCACATATTCAAGAAAATTCAGCAAGGCATGAGCACCAGTCCAAACAAGCAAGTTTACTCCTATCACAAGAGACACTGCCCAGCTAGAATGCATTGCTGGTGAGTACCATAAGTACCACAGTTTGGTTAAAATAAATCCCACACTCCACAAAACTGTCGGCACCAATTCACCACTGAATAAAGTCTAAATCCCAGCCGGCAACCCACCGCCTAATTGCAAGATGAAAGAACCACAGAAATACCACCTTCCACTGTGATGTAGTTGATCAAATAGTCCCCTTGCAATACCAGTTGCACCATTCCGTGTCACTTGAAAAATCAACCTCGACCAGTGAGGATTACCTTGATCAAGCAACTCACATTTGAGCTGTAATACATACATTTCTGCTCCTGTCATGTAAGGCAGTTGAGCAGACCATTTCAAAATATAGGCTCCCTTCAAATGATTTAAGAGAGTAGATGATTAATTATGTATGTGTTGTGCTGGTATAGTATGGATTTTTAGTATGATTATAGACGGAAGTATTTTTGGGAACTCAAGGGATAGTGCTGGTTAAGCACTCATTATAAGTATAGATATACAATATACACTAGTGTCTAAATGGAGTCTTTGTGATTAACTATTGGAGTTAGATGTAGGAGTCCAATACGATCTTAAAGTGCGACGTTTATGTAGTGAACTCACTACAATTTGGTTTATCAAGAGTAGAGTGAATCTCTAAGGATAGAGATGATTTGGGATAGGTAGAAGAAATTAGAGGATTAGGGCAAGAATTAGATGAATTAGAGGGATAACAAGAAGAAGACATTGTAGAAGGGAAGTTGCAGAACAATTAGGGAAGAAGATAGAGTTTACATTTCATTAGCTAACTTGCAAAGGAGTACAACCTTCTGTATAAAAGGATAGACGCCACACTAGTCTCGTGCAGATCACGAGTCACTCACGTGAACAACTATACCTAGGCTACTAACGGTGCCCGACGCATAACCAATTAAGGCTCGCCCATAACTAGGATGGTCTTCCTCATGTAGGTTCATGACAGTTTAACTATCTAAAGAGAGAATGATCCATAAATTAGTTTCATGTTGAATTACCTAATGGTGCAGGAAACTCGTGACTTTAATGTGTGTTTCCTTGTTTTGATTGTTAGAATTTGCAGTTAGCAAAGCTCCATGTAGATTGGGTGTAAACTAACATGAGTGTTTTTGCTGTCTATATCTTGATGATTGGATTGTGTTTAGTATTGATAGTCTCGTTGTTGACAGGATAAAATCCTTTGATATCACGGATGGTATTTGGTATGCCTAGAGGCCTTATGTAGGTCTCTAAATCGGTGATGTTATATCTCATTTCAGAAAAGAATATTTGAGATAGGGAATGTGATTCCAGGTATAATTGTATACACATGTATACACCTTTGAAAGACTTGTTGCGGATATGTTACGGACTCAGTAGAGTGTTATTGTTTATTTTTCTCGATATAGCACTACGACAGAGGTTTGAAATGTAAGACTTTTATGATTGTCGAGTTAGGGAAAAACTTCAAATTCTTGATACAGTGGTTTCTCTACTTATAACTAGTATCTTGTTGTTTTGTTTTCTTTGTGTCATGCTTGGCTTACGATATATTTGTATATCATTTTTATATTTTTCCATGACTCGTGATCGAGTGAACTTGCTTGGAGTTTAACTCCTGTTGACAAATTTTTCACGTGTTACTAGAGATCGTGAAAGGGTTTGTTTGATTTCAATTTGGGCGGATATCCAGAGGATATCTAACGTGCATGGATATCTACACTAAATCGTTTTATATTTTTATGAACTATAGTTGTTAGGCTGTAGGGATAATTATTTTAGTAATTTATTGAAACCGTGTGCAAGTAATTATACTTGCTATGATCTTGAAAACCATTGTAATTTCAACATCTTTTCTAGTAATTAATTTTCCCTTCTGCATACAACTGTATAATGGGATGTGGTCCCATAATTTCTTGCGATTACGTACGTTACACAGGAAATTAATGACATATTTTCTGCATAAATCATCGGCCGGGATTATGTGGGAAGTAGGGTTGTTACACAGATGGACTCTCAAATAAGTCATATGGTATACCGAGTATAATGCTAAAGGACCGAGTGTAGAGGGAAAGCCTATTCTTTAGTCATTATTTGTTATCTTTTGAATAGCTTCAAATCTGTAACAACCCTTGTGTATCTGTTCGAGTATAAATAATATCTCTACTCCACACTGTTTTTTGTGTGGAAGTATTCACCCCAAATCCCTTTTCTAACTAAAAAAATTAATTTACATTCAGATAAAATCTCGATTAAGCCAAACTACTTATCAAACATGTAGACTATGTAGAAAAATCAACAAAATGATAAACACCGTAGAGTTACTCCTAGCAGCATAACAAACGTATTAATCATATCAAATTCTCCTTCACCAAATACCAACAGATGATTTTTTTCTAACAATTATTCGATAAAACCAACATCACTAGCTGAAGTAGTAGTATAAAAAAGCCAACCACAGTAGCCACCTGTAATCAAAGAGTTAATATAGCTATTGCTCATGAAATTATTCATTACATGAGGAGTAGAAGAGGAATCAGTGGTAACAAAGGTAGTATGGGAATTAAGATTGATATGGCAAAGGCTTTTGATAGGGTGGACTGGATTTTCCTTCAGAATATAATGGAAAAAATTGGCTTCAATTCTGCTTGGTGCAACAAGATTATGCAATGTATAACCACCTCTTCTTCTGTTGTCCTGATAAATGGCTCACCTGATAATTTCTTCAACTCTTCTAGAGGCCTTAGACAAGGGGATCCCCTATCCCCCTACCTTTTCCTCTTTTGCTGATGATTGCATGGTCTTCTCTGCAAGGCTAATATTACTGAAGCACAGAACTTAAAGGATATCCTTAATATTTTTGGAGCTACTTCTGGTCAACTAATCAACTTCAATAAGTCTGGTGTTTTCTTCAGCAAAGATACTGCACCAGACATAATACCTGATATCTGCAAACTATTACAGGTTCATGTCCTTCAGTCAAATGACAAATATCTTGGTTCTCCCCTGTTTACTCATAGAAGAAAAATACAATATTTCAGACCAGGGGTGGACAATATGAAGATAAATCTATCCATTTGGAAAAATCTCCTCTAAATCCAGCTGGAAGAAAGGTTATAATCAAATCAGTCACATCTACTGCCAACATATACCAAATGAACTATTTCAGAATACCAAAAAAAACCTGTCAAGACATAAATAAGCTTCAAAGAGATTTCTTTTGGGGAAAAAAATATGGAGAACCCAACTGGCTATTATCCCAAAGCTTGGACAGCTCTGTGCAAACCAAAAGATCTGGGTGGATTAGGATTCATGAATATGGAATTATTCAATAGTTCCATGATAACTAAGATAGGTTGGAGACTGGAACAATATAAGGAATCACTCTGGTATAAATTGATGGATGCAAAATATCTTCTGGGTAGAAATGTGCTAAACATGAACACTAAAGCTAAGGATGGATATTCCTGGATATGGAAAGGAGTTGTAGAAGGTATCCAGAACATTCAACAACACTGCAATTGGATAATAGGAAATGGCAGTAAAATCAGCATCTGGAATGATTTATGGGTCCCAGATATAAAATAAAATCTCACTAAACCAGCCAACTGCCCAAATGACATTCAGATGGTGGCACATCTAATGACATATCAGAATGAGTGGAACATTCCTCTAATCCAACAACTTTTCATTCATGATACTGCTCAAACTATTACAGCTTTACCCATCTACTCCAGAGAAGATGATAGCATACACTGGAATATCAACAACACTGGAAAATTCACTGTCAAGTCTCTCTATACAGCAAAAATTGAGAATCTTTACAGAAATGAACAGGGAACCAGGGATTGGGGAGCTATTTGGAAGTTAGATGTTGCTCCAGTTATCCATATTTTTCTCTAGAAATGCGCTCATGAAATTTTACCAACAAATATTAAAACTTCACCGCTGCTTGTGAACATTTGTCACAAAGATTTCTTTATGGTGATAAAAAATACATAGCTGCTACATTGATTCCACTTCATTTCGAAGTAATTTTTCAATGGAAAACATACTGCGGCGGGAAAAGATGGGAGGAGACATTGACTCATATGTTTCTCAAATTTAAACCGGAAACTTGAAGCAAATGCTTGGGGAATATCTTCATGAGTCTATTTGATCATCAAACCTCTTTCATAAGATGGTTTAATGATTGGTTCCAATCATCCATTTCAGATTACAATCTGGGCAACCAGGTAGAACACTTGAAATATGTTTTTATCTTAACTGCTATATGTTGGTACATTTGGAAGGCTAGATGTGATCTAGTATTCCAAAAACCCCAAAGGTGCCTCCAAATTCAAACATCCGGTTAAAAACACTACTTGAATAAATAAAAATGTATGATCATAATGTATTAAAACTTGAACATGCAAATCTTTCTGTGATCAAGTATCATTATTCATCTCTTTCTTTCAACTTTCCAAGAAATTCAAAATCTACTAATGGAGTCCCTCTCACCACCATGAGCTACACTTGTTTTAATCATTCTTTAAATAAAAGATGGATTCTGGATTTTACACATTCACAAAAACAAACACCTATACACAAACAAACTTGCACACAGAACAAACTTTACTCAACTCTCAGCTGTTGTCTGAGACTGCAGAATATCTTCAATTTGCTAACTCTCCAATACATCATGACTGTTAGAAAGGGGAGGAATGGAACATTGACTTATTAAATATTAAAATAAAAGATGTTCATACCCAATTATAGATCTTTCCAAAATAGTGACCAAATACTAAAATTGAGATGTCACTTCAGTAGATACTACTTAAACAACTCATAATACAGAGAAAATATGGAATTTATCTACCAACCTACCTGAATAAATACTAAAGAGCAAATGTTTACTTGAAATGTACCCTTTTGTACTCCAAACTCGCGTCGGGAAGTCATTACATATTACAAAACTTCTCATCAGAGTTTTCACACCGAACAGCTCTTTTAACTCATGAAATTTGTCAGCGATTCTCCTTCCATGCTTCAAAGATCAGCGGGAACACCATCTTCGGATGCCATCTCATGTGAGCTGTGTGTTTGGATTAAAACAGTTCTGCAGTCTTGGTTTTAAAGGAAAATAACGTCACCTTGTACTTCTTACCTTTTTCCGTCATTAAACTCGTACAACTGGGAATGCTGTTGTTATTTGAAAAAGCTTGAATTTAACTTTACCAAGAATGTTAACCATTTTCACAAGTGTTGTCATTCTCCTCCAAGATTCAACATTTTCACGTAACATCTCAAGTACAGCCTTCAACATTGACAGAACTTGACGCAATCTTGTGCAGGGTTGTCTTCTTCTCCATGACAGACCATATTGTATAACTAACTCGCCATGCCAATCTAAGCAAATGATTCGAAATGTTTGGTTCGCGCTTAAAGGGCACGGCACTTGTCTATTCTTATGGGAGGAAGGCTAGATGTGAAATAAGACCAAATATTGTGAAAGATCCTGACCAGCAAACTTACAAGAAGCCTAAACCCGGTAATAGTGATTCTCATCAAGAGACAACTTATGTTTGTCAGTACTCGCTACTTAGAGTAACAATAACAACACTTGTCTCTAATCATAATAAGTTCCTTGGATCATATGACCAAATATATTTTATTTTCAGGCTCAAAAATCTAACCACAAACATTTTTCAAACCACCCACCGTATATTCATGTTTTTCTCCCCTTCAGTTTTGCAAGCAACTATGTTAAACTGCTTCATTAGCATATGGTAATCAACATCTTGTTTCGATCTAACCTCTTTCATAAGATGGTTTCGCCTCAATGATGAATTTGATTATCCAATAATTCCAGAGTAAATAAAGTTATCTTGACTCCGATTAAAGTAGACCTAGGCTAAAATGCTACCATATAATCTGTTTAGGTTATTTAATCTATTTGAGATTTTGCATCCTAAATCCTCTTTCATTAAATGATGGAAACTTTAATGATTGGTTCAATAGTGTACCGGCATTGTATTCATACCACGTCCATGCCCGCAGAGCTTTTTCAACCGCATTGGTTGAGCCTATAACGCAAGAAATGAAGGTATGTTCCACATGATTAGTCTCTCTTAATTTCATTAAATTTCTAAAACAAAACCAACCTTATAACGGAGGGAGTATATTTTATTGTTGGTACATTTTCGGAAAAGGAACTAGATCCGATGATCTAGATGCAACTTTGATCCAAAGGTGCCTCAAATTCATTCATGGCGCACTACTCCAATTGTAACCGATGAATCTTTTGGTATCATATACCCTCGTGTAATAGCCTTCCGGTGATCGAAATTTTATCAACTTCGAATTAAATTCAAGAATAAATGTATTAATTGACCAAAATTTTATTTGTAATCCAAGAATCTAAATCCCAATACATGCCAACTCGTTTGAAATATCATGTTTCTCAGTATATTAATTGTATATGTGTATATAAACACCATTACATGGTAAAAAAAATTTGAATTAGATGAATGTTTTACCTGTGAAAGAATTATCTTGTGACAAAAATTTTACATCCTACAGTTTTCTTTGTATGACAAAATCATTGTTAGCTCGGCTTGAATTTGCTCCGGTATCTTTTTATTTCTTTGAATTTCCTCAAATTTCCACTTAATTTGTCCAATTCTTTTTCTTTGATCATCAAACCTCTTTCATAAATTTAAATTTAACTACACGATGGTTTAATGAAATGCGCTCATGAAATTATTCTATGGATTCTTTCAATGACTCTGAGTACACTCTTCATCATGCTGCCTCTTATGTTGGTGTCCATCAGCATTGGAAAAACTATAGCTTTGTAATAAAAATTTGTACTATAAAGGACCCCAACATAAACCATTTTTTCTCGGATATAACTATTTCTGATCTTGCAGGAAACCTGGTTGATTGCAGAGGATATCCAAATCAAGGAGAACACCAGGGAGCCATAGGAGGAGATGACCTAGCTTTTCGATGGGCCGAAGAAAAGCAGCACACAAACATTGTCATACAAGCTGAAACATCGGATATTCTGGAGCATTTTGAAAAACTATACCTCAAAGCCATCAAAGGAAGATACAACAGAGACTACCACAGGGAGAATCAAAGTTCAAATGAAGAAACCACCATTCACATCAATCCTGTTACGTTTGTATTATTAAGTCTTAACTTCTTAGATAGTAATCAAAACCTACAAGCTTTTACTATAGCCATGAATTGTAAGAACTTGAGAAATCAGTCTTCTGGTTTTCAAACCAAGAACTAACAAATCTTTATATTAATGATACCTCTTAGGCTCTGCCTAAGTTTTCTTTTAAAAAAAAAGAATAGGATGAGAACCCAATTATACATTTCCTTATCGTCTCCATTTTTTAGTTCGTAGATATTGTTTCCATCACATCAATAGGAAAGTCTCGTAGAGGAAGAAAAAATTAATTCCAACTTCTACGATTGATTACAGATTTCTTTTTTGATTTAAAACCATTATTAAATCGTTGGAACAATACAACTGTACTAGTGGATCGGAAGTTAGTAGTGGTAGTAATTATTAGATTTATTAAGATTAAATCCGAGAAAGCAAAAGAAAGAAGACTATTGTGGATGAAGATGTGTAGGGTGAGTTTCGTTTACCCTATTTAAAAAGAGTCATACAAAATCTGGTTTACGTGCTTGGGATAGGAATTAGGAAAAGTGGGGATTGGAAATAGGTAAAACCAATACAAATTACCTTTTTTTTTTCAAATATACTCGTGATGTAAACCCAGTGTAGTTAGTTTTCCTACTTGTTGGTCTCTTTTCCCTAGTATTTAAACGTTTGAATTATGCTTAGGGTTCAGACTTTAGTGTTCTCCTTCTCACTGCCCCCGAGCCTCTCCCTCTCTTCTTTTGTCTTTGTGACGGCGTAAAAAACCATCACCAAATCGATTACGGCTTCTGATATTGATGATCAACAATATTAGATAATAGCGTAATGATTTCTCCTCTCAAACATTGGTCGTGATTTGTCTTGAATGTATTTGCAGGAGACGAAGTGGAAAAGCAACGGTGGAATATTACTAAATCTTATATTACTATAATAATCCTGATCTAGCCTGGAGAAAGGAGTTTGGTTGGTAACTTCTGTATTTGTGTTTTGTTTTGATGGAGGACTTGAAAGTGATGGTTTATTTGAATTTTGATCTGTGTATTTTGGGTTTTCAGAATCACAAGGAAAAATATTTGGATGCTAATGTTTTCTGTCTACCGGTGTTGTTACTGTTTATGAGTATGGTGATCTCATAATTATGAATGCTTAATTATCAATACATCTCATGATTAATTCTTATTTTATCTGGTGTCTTGTGTATTTGTGTAATATGGTATGAATGACACAGTACTGTTTGTGTGATCAATAAACAAGTTGTTTTACTGATTTTCAAGTCTTAAGCAAATTGCTACTGGATTGAAGCCATCAGTCACCCAAGGCATGCTTGGGACCAAATCTATAAAACATATTCTACCATTCAAGAAAAAATTCCAAGTGACACCCCAGTTTCGCACCGTCACGAAAGTATGCCGAGATCGTATTCGAAATGGTTTAGGTGTCGATCCCAATCCAAATTTTGGACGTTGTTTACACTTAGGAATTAGTTGAGCCCAAAAACTTTACCAGCAGGTCACCTAATTCCTAGGCTCATGTAACTAGGGGAGAACATTTGGCCTGTAATCCGCGGATTTAACCGGGACCAACCGTTCTTTTGCGGATGGATGCCCGGACCATTCGTTAATGGGTTGGATGCGGATGGAATTTTTGAAATCCAACGGATAACGGATCGGACCCGGATGCAACCATGAAAATCCGTTAAACATCCATATCCGTTAAATTAAGGGTATTTATAGAGTCAAGAAAATCCGTGCATCCATTGGATCTGGATTGGATGCGGATGTCAAATTTGAAATCCGTAGTATAATGGATTGGATGCGGATGAGGCGAAAAACGGTCCATACCGGCCCATGCTCACCCCTACATGTAACTACTAAAAGCATTACCTACAGTTTGTCCTTTCTCTCGTTTAAGTAGGTTTGGCTCACACTAGTCCACAGAATTCTATCATTTCAAAAGCAGTCACCTATGAGCACCCAAATTTCGTGTCCAATTCCTTGACACTAATAATTAAGTTAGCCTTCTCTCTCAAGAGTACTATGTCGACACATTTCTAACTTTGTGCGCAAGTCTTTCTATGTTAGGCAAAATCCAAGGATTAAATGATACTCCTTCCATCCCACTATTATATGACCTACTTAGTTTAAAATTTTGTCCCGCTATTAGTTGACCTATTTCATTAAACAAGGGGATATTTCTAAAATTACCCTTTTGATTGATTATCGGTATGTTGATGGTGATTTTTTAAACAAAGGGTAAAATTGTAAAACCCCAAATAACCTAATGTCACCGGTGACACATTTATTAGAACATTTGATGCATGTAGTCAGTAATTAATAGGGGGTATTTTTTCAAATTAGGGTTACAACGAACAAAACCCTAATTCCCCTCCGTGCCAATGGAAAATCATGCCATCCGCACCTAGTCCAAGCTAGCCGCGCCATGAAAAACACACTCTGCTTTCGCCCTAGCTATGCTAGTCACACCAAACGTGCCAAAGCATGTCAACCATGCTAGCCGCACCTCCGTGCCAATGGAAAATCATGCCAGCCACACCTAGCCCAAGCTAGCCGCGCCATGCCAAACGCACTCTTCCTTGGCCCTAGCTATGCTAGTCACACCAAATGCGCAAAATCATGCCAACCATGCTAGCCGAACCTCCGTGCCAATGACAAATCATGCCAGCCACACCTATCCCAAGCTAGTCGCGCCATGCCAAACGCACTCTGCCTTGGCCCTAGATATGCTAGTCACACCAAACGCGCCAAATCATGCCAACCATGCTAGCCGCACCTCCGTTCCAATGGAAAATAATTCCAGCCAAACCTATCCCAAGCTAGCCGTGACATGCCAAACGCACTCTGCCTTGGCCCTAGCTATGTTATTCACACCAAACGCACCAAAGCATGCCAACCATGCTAGCCGCACCTCCGTGCCAATGGCAGATCATGCCAGCCACACCTAGCCCAAGCTAGTCGCGCCATGACAAACGCACTCTGCCTTGGACCTAGCTATGATAGTCACACCAAATGCGCCAAAGCATGCCAACCATGCTAGCCGCACCTCCGTGCCAATGGAAAATCATGCCATCCACACCTAGCCCAAGCTAGTCGTTCCATGCCAAACGCACTCTGCCTTGGCCCTAGCTATGCTAGTCACAACAAACGCGCCAAAGCATGCCAACCATGCTATCCGCACCCCCGTGCCAATAGAAAATCATGCCATCCACACCTAGCCCAAGATAGCCGCACCTCTGTGCCAATGGAAAATCATTCCAGCCACACCAAACATGCCAAAGCATGCCAACCATGCTAGCCGCACCTCCGTGCCAATGGAAAATCATGCCAGCCACACCTAGCTCAAGCTAGCCGAGCCATGCCAAACACACTCTACCTTGGCCCTAGACTGACTTTTTTATCGATAAAAAAGAGACAAGAAAAAAACACACATTCTTTATCGATAAAAAAAACAAAAACAAAAAAAACAATATAAATGGCAACCAATTGTGAGATGGACCTGTTTCACAACTAAATTACTACAAGCGTGATGAACAATGACTCAATTGAAGATTGTGTTAATATTCAATTTGTATATATTATGGTTCCAAAGACTGACTTTTTTCCTTGTAAATTTATCATGGCTTATTCGTAGTGTTTTCATGTTTTCTGGTATTTGACTCTTTGTGTGTTTGTTGTTCTATTATTATGGTTGACGGATGAGTGCCATGAACTAAATTTCTGAAACCAAGCTCTTGGTGCTTGTTTCAGTCCATAGAAGCTTTTCTTCAAATGACAGACTCTATGTGGAAATTCTTTACTAACACACCCAGGTGGATGCTTCATGTACACATTCTCAGTTAAATCACCATGTAGAAAAGCATTTGACACATCAAGTTTCCTTATTGGCCAACCTTTATTAACACAGCGCACAAAACAACTCGATTGTTGTTGACTTAACTACAGGACTAAAAGTTTCACCATAGTCAATACCATCTAGTTGATACTAGTAGAAAAAGTCCCTTTAGCCACGGTATATTACCGTGACCAAAGCCTGCGAGGCCAAAAGTATGTTTATATAGTCTCGTTAATTCACCGTGACCAAAATTTCGTTAGTCACGAGTTTTATATGAAAACCATGTCCAAGTTTGTTCATTGGTCATGGAATATATCTCACACCGTGTCCAAATTTGATTATTGGTCACGGAATACACCTCACACCGTGTCCAAATTTTCTCACTGGTCTCGTTTTACACCGTACCCTATGACGAGTTTGCATGTTCGTCAACCATTTGATATTCATTAAAAAACAAAAATATATAAAGCAGTAGGTAACAATAAATAGAACATAGATTTTGGGTGCAATACACCAATACATCCACAATGTGAAAGTTTCCCATCTCAAATCACAGAGTACATAGATTTTGGGTGCAATTTAGGAGCTGTTAGTTCCTGAATATTCCATAAATAATGAAATACGTACAACACTATTAACTTGGAAAAACAAAAATGGATGAAGATATCTCTATATCCTGAAAATATTTGGAATGATAAGATATCCATAAATTCCCGTTTGTCGTCAGAAACTTTTGAATTCAAGTTTGTTGTAATGTCTTGTTTGTAATGCATGGATATTGGAAGACATCAAAAGATGTAAACTCTTTATGTCTGCTACCTGAAATTTACATGTGTATGCCATCAAGCTAGAGAAAAACAACGAGCACTCCCAATTAAAGATGAACTAACATGATCGATAAGGCAAACATAACTTCATTAGCAGAGAACTACCATTCGTGGCATCCACAAAGAACCAACTTAGGTAAAAACAGAAAGTTCTAAAAATTGATTGTCAAATAAATACATCATGTATATATAAATTATAAATATGCCCTGCCTTTTTGAAAACAAAAACTTTGTTCTTCGCCTGCTCAATTCAAAATTATAACAGTATCATTAAGGAAATTAAAAGGTAATTGGATGAATGACCTACTTACCACGTAGTGTCATTGAGGGATATATGTCCTATCATTAGAAATGGATCAATTGGTAATGCAATTTCACAAACTGACTAATATATTATAGAGTTATTTTGTAAAAGGGTCGTATGTTTTTTGTCATATTAGGGTCTGGGTCATAGAACATGCCATTGATGTGTTTGGGTCCTAGACTAACTTTGACTGTGAGAATAATTTTTAACTGTCTTTTTCTATTTTGCACACACCCGACCATTATTTGATTGTTATTGACCTAAAACCATGACGCCTTCCTCAATCATCTTCAATTTTCTGAACTCAAGGTATCTACCAGAAGTCAATTCCGTTATCGTATCAAACTCACCGGATACCTTTATGTTTGATCCACCAACCCTTTTCAAATTTAGCAATCTCTGTTAAATCTATTGAAATTTCTACTAACTCTATGAAACAATCAAGGTATCCACCGGAACTCAATTCCATTATCTTATCAAGACAGTCAATACAAAACTCGCAAATAAAACATTCAATTAAGAGAAATTATACCAACACACAAGTTCATACACAACCATTCGTCTATCTACACATACCTTTATCCATTAACCCACAAATGACATCCACACTTAGATAACTACGATTTTCAACCAATCCCCATTGAAGTTTGCACCAGTTTCAAAATTAAACCCCAAGAAAATTTAATTAGGTTCACAATAATGTAAACAACTCAATCAATTCATATATTAGTCGTGAGGAAACTCAAATTTACATCTGAAGAAGTGAAGGTACATGATCAATTGACTGGTTATGGAGAGAGAGAGCAAGAAATCCAGGGATGGCATGATTTTCGCACAAAAATTTTGTAAGGATTTTAACCTAATAATGAAAAAATCAACGTAACTGAAAAATCAAGAAAAAAAGAAGTTATCACAAGTTTCAAGTGTGGGTTTTCTTTGTGGATATTGGTGCAGGTGGTTATTTTGGAATCAACACGGTGTGATCTGTTGGTGCCGAAAAGCAAGGAGATGGAGGATACAAAGATCTCAGTAAAGTGATTTAACATGGCTAGGATATAATGTCTTTTAAATATTCAATACAGGTATTTTGATCAAACAGTCAAAGTTAGTCTACAGCCCTTATGCATCAAACGCATGTTTTACGACCTAGACCCTAATTAGACCAGAAACATAGACCCATTTTACAAAATATCACTTGATTATAACCTTGAGATACCAATCTTGATTTTAATTTATCAACAGTACCATCTGACTTCGATTTAACTCTGTATACCCATTTGCAGCCTAAATGTGAGGTTCTGGATCAACTAAATCCCATGTACCATTTCTTTACAATGCATCATCTTCATAGAAACTTTCCAATCTGGAATTTGAATGGCAATCTTAAAACTGGTTAGAGCAGAAGGAGTATTTAGTAAAGATGAGAAAGCAGTAGGAAGAGGATGTTTACCTGAGTGATGCAAAACATGATCAGGAAAAGATGTTGGTTTTGAAATACCACTTTTTGATCTTGTAATTATAGTAGAAGAAGGAATAGGCTTGGAAACTTCAAATACTATTTGAGAGGAAGAAACAAAAGCAGGGGCAACATAAAATTCATTTTCAGAGAAAACCACATGTTTTGAAATATAAGTTTTCTTATTAACAGGATTATAGCACTTATACCCTTTGTGCAAAGTAATATATCCTATCAAGATACACTTCATAGATTTAGGAGACAATTTGTTAGTTCTAGAGTGTCCAAAAAGGGATAATAAATGCAACCAAAAACTCTGAAAGATGAATAATCTGGAATTTCATTGTAAAGCACTTGAAAAGGAGATTGATTATTAAGAATAGGAGTTGGTGTTCTATTTATTAGAAATGTAGCAGCTAAAAAGGCATCATACCAGAATTCTTTTGGACAAGAAGCATGAAAAAGCAAAGTATTACCCATCTCAGTAATGTGCCTATGTTTTCTTTATGCCAGGCAATTTTGCTCCGGAGTCTTTGGACAAGATATTCTTATTTAAATCCCAGATGATTCCAAAAAGGATTTAAAAATACCTTTAGCAACTTCACTTGCATCATCAGTTTGAAAATATACTATTTTAGGGTGAAGAAGGATTTCAGTTAAATTTTTGAAATGTTCAAAACTTTGTAAAGCTTCATTTTTAAGCTTCATTGGATAAATCCAATGAAATCAACTGAAATCATCAACAATGGAAGACGTGGTGGTGATGGGGGTGGCGACAGAGGCGGTGGTGGTAGTTGCAGAAGTGTTGGTGGTGAGTTGAAATAGAAGGAGAGATAAGAAAGTTATAAAGTTTTCAGATATGGAAGGGAAAATGAAATAAAAAATCTTCGATATAAAAGAGGATTAAAGACGGAAAGGTTAATTGTGGAAAGAAAAAGAAATGTTAATGGACCCAGATGGGCTTATAGATGGAGAGGGATATATTTATTATGTGATAAGGGTATTTTATAGTCTATCACAACAAGGGATATATATTCATTTACCACTAGTTATTTACCTCTGAATTTTATCAAATATACGAAAACTCCAGTAAGAAATGAAAACACCGAGGGACATTAGAGTAATATCATGTACCGTTAAAAGTTTTTGGTTGCACCAAACAAGTCATTTTGTTTTATATTATAGATTACATTCATCTAAAAATAGTCACACCAACTTGTAATTGAATTTGCTCGACCAAATAATTTTTTAAATAATGCATCAAACTTTTAGACATTTTTTTTGTTAACTAAGTTTTACCGTGGAAAAATACGTTTTTTTTTCTTCTTCTAATATCCATCCTAGTGTAGGTCTGACTAAGTTGGCTGGGAAAATTTTGGTTATACCAAACAAGTCATTTTGTTTTATATTATGGATTACATATCACACCAATTTGTAATTGAATTTTCTCGACCAAACAATCTTTTTAAATAAGGCATCGAACTTTTAGACATTTATTTTCATGTTAACTGCGTTTTTCCAAGGAAAAACTACGTAGATTTTCTTCTTCTTATATTCGTCGTGATCTAAGTCCGACTAAGTTGGTTGGGACATGGGACGTTTTACCGTAGTTGCCCGGTGAACATCAAAAAGAATTACTCCAAAGTTGGAGAAAGTTATAGAAAGTTAGGGTCGACCAAATAATAGATAGATAAAGTTAGGGGTGTAAATAGTAAATACAAATCAACCCAAAACCCTATTTCACTTTCCAAAGTAGAAATTCTACTCACAAACACAAAACCCCACTTTTAGTCTGCCCCTCTGCAATTTCCGCCTCCAAAATTAAATTCCAGCAGAAAATGCAAAATCCGGTTGAGAGACGATCTCATCTGTAGATTAAGGAGAGGGAGATGGAGATACAAGAAGAAGATATGGAAGTAGCTCTTTTAAGAAGAAAAAGTAATGAATCTAAGTTGTTTGAGTTTTTAATAATAAGAACAAGAAGAGGATTTAATTATAAGAAGAAGAGGAGGAAGAAAAGAAATTGTGGATTTTGATTTTGATATATGGTGTGAGCGGAATCGGAAATGGGTTTTCAATGGCGCTTCTGAAACAACTCTTGAGTCTTAAGTTCCCCTCTGACCAACAATTGGCAATTGGTAATGCTTCTATCAGGCATTTCTAAACGGAGATCAAAAAATTGGAGGTCCATAATTTGAATTCGCCGACCCAATCGACCAACACATACAGACGAGCTGCTAAGAAACACCCATAGAAACTTAGAGCAGCTGGTGGCTGTTTTTAATTTTGGAGTCAGCTTGATGGGTGAGCATAATTAACTGGAGAAAACTTATAAATGCCGTCATGGTTGGTTTGTGAGTGAGTTGGTTATCACCGAGGATGAGATCAGCAAGGGAAGGGTACAAATTTCAATTTCATTATAAGGTGAAGCTGATTCTTCTTTATAAAGGGCCCTTGATTCATTAGATACTTTTTCCCAGAACGCGATTGATTTCTCTTTTAATTGATTGCTAAATTGCTTGTTTGAGCTTTTCATGTGTTGGTTGTCATGATGTTACTGGAAAATGGGTGAACAGCTAGTTACTCGCTAAATTGATGTGGTTTTACTGTAAATTATATCCCTTGTAATCCCGTAGAGGTTCCGAATTTGTGCAACATAATCATTGCACTATTAAAACCATCATTTTATGATGCTTAATAAGTTCGATGTACTAGTGGAGAGATTCACCTATCTCTAGCCTGTTTGTAAAGGCTTTCTTTAGCTAACTTAAGTTTAAGATGGAGCCTGATAGGAGTGCACTCGTTGAGAGGACACCATTAGTGCCTGAACTCTATGGTTGTGTTCTGAGAGGTCCTTAGGTTACTGCCAATTAGGTGGTGGACGTTGTATTTAACTTCGTCCTGATTGCTGGAGATCCATATAAGATTTCACCCCTTACAACAATCTATTAGACGGTTTGGTTACCTGCATTTTATACTGTAGGTGCTCCAGGTTAGATTGTGAAGAAACAAGTTATGGTAAGTTGTGTACTGATTGGGAAAAATCAAACTATGACCAAATCTAAATTGGTATTTTTATGAGTTGGCCGTGAAGCCTTTTGGGCACAAAAGTACACTGATAGCTTTGATATGCACCTTAATCAAACACGTAGTTAGAGCCATTTTTGTTTAGTTAGCTTCGTATTATTGTGATCTTCAATACAAGGGAAGAACTGGAGGAGTGTCAAAATCTAGTATCAGATCTTGAAAGAGAGCATTATTTTTCAAATAGCTTTCTGAAATGTATATAGGAGCACACAAAATGCGTCATTGAAAGTGAAAATAACATCTTAGGTTATGTGCTATTGGAATAGAGCAGTTTTATAGAAGACTAAAGTTGTTTTAAATTGATAACATTGTACCAGTGTATTGCGATTCAAAGATTTCCTGGTTTAGAGTGGTATTACTTCGTTCTTTTAATCGGAAAAAAATGAAGAATTTTTTTATAGATAGCTAGACTGTTGATTGAAGCTGACTAAGAAACAATAGCATCTGGTTGGGAATTTTAGATATGGAGACTTTTTTTTCTGGAATTTAAAGGCTAGGCTTACTAATTTGCTTTACTGGCGACAACCCTGCCCGATGAAAAAGAAAAAAAAAAATCTAGAGATAAAGCGCCTATTTCATTGCTTACGAGCTGTGTAGCTTATTATCCTTCCAAGTTTTGCTTGTATGCATGGTATAAAGCCTCACTAAAATACAAGTATATGTAAAACTGGTTGAGGTGTCGTATGAAAGTCCCTTGACAATGATGTCAGCATGTTTAAGGTATTCTAACATGAATTAGGTGTTGGCCTCCTCTTTTTTTTTTTTTTTTTTTTAGGTGTTGTCCTCCTTTAGTCATCCCATTTAGATATTAAATCATTTGCAGTGTATTTACGATCTCATGCCTAAAGTTAGGAATCTGGATATACTTAGGGAACCATAGTATGACTAATTCACTGAGAGGATATATATAGCAAGTGAAACGTATGCAAGTATATATGTGCCCACCTTGGATAAGACATTGTATAAGATGGTAGTGATGATTGATTTTCATGAATTATGAGTAATTGATGATGCTCAGGAACCGCATGCATTACTTATGATATATGAATCCTGTAATATACACGTGATGTATGTTTCTTTGTTAGCTACCTCTGGTGGGTATAGATGCATAAGTTTTTAAGAATGAACATTTTGCATTCCATTTTAATTTATTATGGATTGTCAGTGCCTATGTTTTTTATCATGTCGATATTATAGTTCATCAACAAATACCATGATGATGAGTGTTAGTTTTCCATACATACCTCAGATTGATCATTTCTCTACTGTTTCTGTTTGCTTTATGGATGCAAGATGAGTAATAGAAAACGCTTGAGCCAAGTGGTACATCCATGCTAGTGGATTGCTAAAATACTTATTTTAAGTAAAAGATTCTTTGACGGTCTGTGTTATGTAGCCGTGATCTTGATTGTATACCGTTCTTGCGACTTACCTTGTAGTTTATGACCATTCTAACCTTGGATTCGTGTGTGCTTATTTGTGCAACTTAGATCTCTAACAAGAAGATTATTATAACACCGAGTCCATTCCATCAAAATATTGGGTTGCATCTCTTTGATTGAATATGCCATTACAGAATATGGGATATGTTCCAGTATAGGTTGATGATCGGCATAAGGTTGTTTAATGGAAGCCTAAAACTTCCTTTGGTTATATATATATAGTTGACTGTATCATTACTTAAAGTGCCAAACTCAATTATTTGATGGAGGTGCTTATTGATTTCACTTCCAAATTTTGCAGTAGTAGTTTGTTTGGACTGAAGGTGCTTGTAGTGGGTCATCTACCATTTATCTATTTTGTATGGATCTGTTTAAGGCTCTTTAAGGACACCCTTTAGGGAACCTGTACAGTTAAAGAAAGTAAGAGAAAATAGTTTCTTAGGACAACATATGGTTCACATGACTACTAAGAAAAATATTTTTGTTGTAAAGTTCGACGACGTACAACTCAAAAGAATGACAGTCTATGAAGACTGTTGCTCTTGGAAATTTGGGAAAAATAAGTACCACTGTATTTTTATTTATTATTACATGAAATGTGTGAAGAGATTATGATCAGAGGAAAAAAGAGCAATAATATGGCTAGCTGCAGTCCTCACCATGGTTATCTGCAGTACGGAACATAATGCACTTTCCTAAGATATTAAGCAATTAAACCGGATTGTGCGGCCGAGTAAGATATATCTTGAGTACATGAGGATGTTATACGTTGTCTTAATCACATCTATTGTCGTTAGATTAAGCCAGATTTCGAGGGCGAAATCCTTTCCTTAGTGGGATAGACTGTAATTCGTCAATTTTAGTTATTTTTTATATGTGATCCTCTCTAATACCAAAATTGGATTTATAATGATTTTGGTTACTTTAGTTATAAGTACCCCTTATCAATTTCCTAGAGTTGGATTTAGTAGTACGAAAATAGGGTTTGAGGTTTCGATATCTTCCACGTACCGGAGATAGATGATATTTAAGAGACATTTCTCAAGAGCGGTGACCTAAACACTGAAGGATGAAGGGAAAATAATTATAGAAAAAAGAAACCCAACGTTGTAAGCGGTAAGGAATTGATTAGGCTTTCTTAGTCTTCCATCTAGTTATGATCAAGGCTTGTACTAATGATTGTTTTTCTTTCTATGCTTGTTGTATTATCCTTTAGGGTTTGATAAGTGAAGGAACTTCTGCCTACAGGATCAATCAGGTTACTTGCAGGAGTAGAGGCAAGTTTATTCGATTTTATTAGTCTTGGATAGATGTAGAAGTGGTTATCAAATAACTCGTCAATTGTGTGAATCTGATTTTTTTTACATGTTCGGTAAACTCTTTGGTAATTTTATTTGTTTACTATTTATCATTCTTGTTGATCATCATTGGTTGTCTGATGGGGGTGGGTATCTGTAGTTCTTTGATTTATGACACAGTGAGCATGGTAGGAAAGAACACTTTTAACCTAGATTTTGATCATCGGGTACTCTTGGATTTATTGATTGTTACAATGTGGATGGTTGCTCAATAATCGTCTAATTCTAGTCTAGACATTTAAATGTTCTTCTTTTATGTGTTAGTTAATCTGGATATATTAATGAATAGACTCTAGTTTAGTTATTAGGCTCCCTTCAAATGATTTAAGAGAGTAGATGATTAATTATGTATGTGTTGTGCTGGTATAGTATGGATTTTTAGTATGATTATAGACGGAAGTATTTTTGGGAACTCAAGGGATAGTGCTGGTTAAGCACTCATTATAAGTATAGATATACAATATACACTAGTGTCTAAATGGAGTCTTTGTGATTAACTATTGGAGTTAGATGTAGGAGTCCAATACGATCTTAAAGTGCGACGTTTATGTAGTGAACTCACTACAATTTGGTTTATCAAGAGTAGAGTGAATCTCTAAGGATAGAGATGATTTGGGATAGGTAGAAGAAATTAGAGGATTAGGGCAAGAATTAGATGAATTAGAGGGATAACAAGAAGAAGACATTGTAGAAGGGAAGTTGCAGAACAATTAGGGAAGAAGATAGAGTTTACATTTCATTTGCTAACTTGCAAAGGAGTACAACCTTCTGTATAAAAGGATAGACGCCACACTAGTCTCGTACAGAGAACGAGTCACTCACGTGAACAACTATACCTAGACTACTAACGGTGCCCGACGCATAACCAATTAAGGCTCGCCCATAACTAGGATGGTCTTCCTCATGTAGGTTCATGACAAATACCCACCTCTCCAAATCATCCTTGTCCTCAAGGATGGAGAATAAGGAGTGAGATCGTTTGAAGCGACACACTGTTACTACAGCTAACGAACACTATAGATGAACTCATCCTTCGAATTTCAGTAACAAGCCCAGTACTATCTTCATCTTCACGGCTTGGTGGGCCTCAATAGATCTGACACTGACTCCTTTACACTCACTGGGAACAACTGTCATTTCGGAGAGCAACTGCAGTTGAACAGATATTGGCAGGTAATAAGTTGGACTGCGGCAATGAGAGATGCTGGGAATGAATGTCATCCAACTTATGTTTCTGGTACTACCTCCTCTTGAGCTAATTGCACTTGCTGACAGCGTGGACTTGACATCTTCCATTTTCATGTCCATTATTGTGCCATTAGTAGCAGGGATCTTTAGCTGCGTCAGAAGTTGACGGAAATCCTCAAGAAAATACTTAGCTACCAACAAGATAAAGAACGTCAGAAACACTCCCACATGACCCAGCTGAATGTGGTGCCATTTATCCATTTCTCTACACAGCACAAGTTGTCTTGTTGCACTTAGATGATCCCCAAACCTATGTTTAATAATTGTTGTTCTGGTCTCATCTATGTAACGAATCTCATTTTCTTAGAATATCTTGTCATTGGTTAGTATTTCCATTATTGAACCTGCGCTCCTTGGGTAAAAATAATACAATAGATAGATGTTGCTGGAGATGAACAAGTGTAACACAAGGAGAGCTATGAATTACAGGGACCAGAATTACTCTACCCTTCTCAAACATTATTACCTCCAACTGAGCTTGTGATATATGGCCATGATTATTCAGTTCAACGACGGCATCTACTACTTCAAACTCGCGCATAACATCCCTGGAGGTATGCCTTTTAGCTGAATTAGAAGGTGAAACTGAAAAGTGTACCAAGAATTCATGCAATGCATTTGTTGTTAGTAATGAAGAGTTGTTATCCACTCCCTTCCCTTGTAGTCTTATGTTACTAAATACGGAGATCTTTGGTTGGTCCCAGACTTGTTGAATATAGAAAATAAAATACCCAGCCGAAGTATTCCAACCCTCGTCACCAACAACAATCAAGCAAGTATCACTAAAATAGGAAGAACCTGTCGCCAGACCTGAAGCACGAACTGACATCTTCCTACTGCCAGGACCGTCACTACTAGAACCACTTGTTGTACCATTTGAATTAACAACTGAAAGCACCTGGGAGTATATTCTCCTACCTGATGTATAACGAATTCTAAAGAATTGGCTAATCCAAACACTACCACTCCCACCAAGCAAAAACATATGATAAAATAGAACGCGGTGCTGCAAATATGAGAACCCACAAAGAATGATAGCCATTATGTCGAGTGAAAGAAACTTGCATTTAAAACCCTCTACATCAAAAATATCTTGTGCATATCCATACACACCTAGCCTTGACATTTGAAAATTAAATTCAGTGGTCCAGAGAACGTCAAGTAGATGCTGCATTTTGTCAGCCAACTTTTTAGTAGCACCATTACTACCTTCTTCTGCACTTAAGATCACTATTAAATTCGTAAACGAAAATTTGAACAGGTACCCAGGTTCCAACTTCAGCTCATAATAAATTTTGACAACATAAGCATCCATAATACTCAACCCATTACTATCATAAGAATAACACCTTAGGACATTTTCCATTCCTTTACCACGATCAAATAGGAGTTTAGTATACTTAGCATTAGATAAACTAACACATGCAGAAGTAATCAGAATTATGTGTATGAAGGAATATACCTTGGTATATCTGATTGTGTAAGAAAGAGATTTAGTCAGGGTATGTCCTCTGATAGGCTTCAGAAATTTAATCTTGAAATTTTGATTTCCTGTATTGCGATTCTTCACCATATAATATGCAACTCTTGCACAAATCTAAAATCTCTCATAAACCACATATTCAAGAAAATTCAGCAAGGCATGAGCACCAGTCCAAACAAGCAAGTTTACTCCTATCACAAGAGACACTGCCCAGCTAGAATGCATTGCTGGTGAGTACCATAAGTACCACAGTTTGGTTAAAATAAATCCCACACTCCACAAAACTGTCGGCACCAATTCACCACTGAATAAAGTCTAAATCCCAGCCGGCAACCCACCGCCTAATTGCAAGATGAAAGAACCACAGAAATACCACCTTCCACTGTGATGTAGTTGATCAAATAGTCCCCTTGCAATACCAGTTGCACCATTCCGTGTCACTTGAAAAATCAACCTCGACCAGTGAGGATTACCTTGATCAAGCAACTCACATTTGAGCTGTAATACATACATTTCTGCTCCTGTCATGTAAGGCAGTTGAGCAGACCATTTATGTGCCATGTTAAAGTGCACCACTCTAGCTAATAAGGAAAACAGAAATCTATTCTTCTCTAAGAATTCAGCAACCAACTTCCAATCACCACCAATTTCAAAGAGTCAACGAATTTAGAAAACATGATTTAGAATCACCCACAAGATGAGTAAACACCTGATGAACTTCATTTACTTTCCCAGGGTCAAACACGGTATAAGTGTAAACACAACAAAGATAGACACAAACAACACTACCCTTCCAGCTCCACAATATAGTTTCAAGCATTCTCTATGACATTTTAACAAGCACCTTCCTCTCACTTTGAGTATCAACAGAATCAGCACATACAATAGCAATCGAACTGAGATATCTCAAATCTGAATTATACCCCAGGCTAAGAATTAACTGAATATTGAATTTACCATAATAATTTGATGAATTAACAACACATTTACCTCGATCAAATAATAAGCGAGAAACATCAAGTTGGGAGTAAAAACAATCCGCACAGAGAAACTTGTTGTGGTGACATAACAACTCCTTCAAGTATTGGCAATATTTTTCATCAATTGTACTATGGTTTTGATCGATGAAGTCCCTTACCACTTTACTCTAAACGCCTTCGCCTTGAAAATGCAAAGCACCAATCGAACCACTCTTAGTAGTGAGGGATTTTTCTTCTTGTGGTTTTGAAGAATTTTGAGTGAAATTATTCGTTGAACTTAAATCAACAGAAGATCCTTCAAGTTTCTCGTCGATTACCTTATCAACTAACATCGATTTATTCAGCACCGATTCAACTGATTCAAAGTTTTCTGCCGAATTAAATTTCTCGTTCTGATCAACGGATTCAATCATCCAACGCTCGAATAATAGAAGGTTCATTACTTCTGTAGCTAGATAATCCTTCCATCCTGCTAAAAACTCAGGCGATGGTTTAGTTTTGCAATCACCTAACACTCTTGATATCTCAGCTAGAGCTGATTCTAGTAATTCAACTCGAATTGATAATTCTTCACTTTCTGTTAGGGTTCTCGTATTTGCTGCCGCAGAATCGACTGCTCTGATACCAATTGTAGTGAACTCACTACAATTTGGTTTATCAAGAGTAGAGTGAATCTCTAAGGATAGAGATGATTTGGGATAGGTAGAAGAAATTAGAGGATTAGGGCAAGAATTAGATGAATTAGAGGGATAACAAGAAGAAGACATTGTAGAAGGGAAGTTGCAGAACAATTAGGGAAGAAGATAGAGTTTACATTTCATTAGCTAACTTGCAAAGGAGTACAACCTTCTGTATAAAAGGATAGACGCCACACTAGTCTCGTGCAGATCACGAGTCACTCACGTGAACAACTATACCTAGGCTACTAACGGTGCCCGACGCATAACCAATTAAGGCTCGCCCATAACTAGGATGGTCTTCCTCATGTAGGTTCATGACAGTTTAACTATCTAAAGAGAGAATGATCCATAAATTAGTTTCATGTTGACTTACCTAATGGTGCAGGAAACTCGTGACTTTAATGTGTGTTTCCTTGTTTTGATTGTTAGAATTTGCAGTTAGCAAAGCTCCATGTAGATTGGGTGTAAACTAACATGAGTGTTTTTGCTGTCTATATCTTGATGATTGGATTGTGTTTAGTATTGATAGTCTCGTTGTTGACAGGATAAAATCCTTTGATATCACGGATGGTATTTGGTATGCCTAGAGGCCTTATGTAGGTCTCTAAATCGGTGATGTTATATCTCATTTCAGAAAAGAATATTTGAGATAGGGAATGTGATTCCAGGTATAATTGTATACACATGTATACACCTTTGAAAGACTTGTTGCGGATATGTTACGGACTCAGTAGAGTGTTATTGTTTATTTTTCTCGATATAGCACTACGACAGAGGTTTGAAATGTAAGACTTTTATGATTGTCGAGTTAGGGAAAAACTTCAAATTCTTGATACAGTGGTTTCTCTACTTATAACTAGTATCTTGTTGTTTTGTTTTCTTTGTGTCATGCTTGGCTTACGATATATTTGTATATCATTTTTATATTTTTCCATGACTCGTGATCGAGTGAACTTGCTTGGAGTTTAACTCCTGTTGACAAATTTTTCACGTGTTACTAGAGATCGTGAAAGGGTTTGTTTGATTTGGGCGGATATCCAGAGGATATCTAACGTGCATGGATATCTACACTAAATCGTTTTATATTTTTATGAACTATAGTTGTTAGGCTGTAGGGATAATTATTTTAGTAATTTATTGAAACCGTGTGCAAGTAATTATACTTGCTATGATCTTGAAAACCATTGTAATTTCAACATCTTTTCTAGTAATTAATTTTCCCTTCTGCATACAACTGTATAATGGGATGTGGTCCCATAATTTCTTGCGATTACGTACGTTACACAGGAAATTAATGACATATTTTATGCATAAATCATCGGCCGGGATTATGTGGGAAGTAGGGTTGTTACACAGATGGACTCTCAACTAAGTCATATGGTATACCGAGTATAATGCTAAAAGACCGAGTGTAGAGGGAAAGCCTATTCTTTAGTCATTATCTGTTATCTTTTGAATAGCTTCAAATCTGTAACAACCCTTGTGTATCTGTTCGAGTATAAATAATATCTCTACTCCACACTGTTTTTTGTGTGGAAGTATTCACCCCAAATCCCTTTTCAAACTAAAAAAATTAATTTACATTCAGATAAAATCTCGATTCAGCCAGACTACTTATCAAACATGTAGACTACGTAGAAAAATCAACAAAATGATAAACACCGTAGAGTTACTCCTAGCAGCATAACAAACGTATTAATCATATCAAATTCTCCTTCACCAAATACCAACAGAGGATTTTTTTCTAACAATTATTCGATAAAACCAACATCACTAGCTGAAGTAGTAGTATAAAAAAGCCAACCACAGTAGCCACCTGTAATCAAAGAGTTAATAGTTCCACCTGAATCATAACCTTGATACGAAAACAATCAAATGCAAAAAGAGAAATATGGTGATTGTGTATAAATCAAATGCAGAAAGAGAAATGCGAAAGTTACCGAGATGGCCGAGATTAACTACACTGGATGGAAGTTCTACTGTTTTCCTATCATTGTTCCGGATTTTCATCCATGGATTTGTAGCATTTGGTCAGTTAGGTCTGCAAGACTACAGCTTCCAGTGTATATAAGGTGATTCATCTTAAAAAAAATAAGGCTGTTGTTATTTGATTTTGCTGCCCTTAATTGATTCCTAAATTGCTTTTGTCATAACTCTTTTGTATGTTGGTGTCTGATTACTTTTTTTTTTTTTGAAGTGAAAGGGTTATATTAAAGAAAAAAGGCAAAGCCAGAACCATTACAAAGGCAGTCAACAGACTATTACATATGAATAACTAAATCCCAATTGTGAAGGACCTGTGTTGTATCTATAAAACGAAATGTATCCAAATCACAACTCCATAGAATTAGAGTTTGCTTAATGAACAGAAGCAACTAAACCGCTTTTTACTTCTTCCTCCAAACACTCTTCTACATCTCTCCTTCCAAATGTTCCATATAATAGCATAGTGCATAATTTTCCAGACATTTTTTTGCCCACGCCGATAGCACATTCCATCTCCACGCTTCAAAGACCAAGGACAGATAGCCGGAAGTGGCCAAGATATGTGAAATGCTTTTATAAAGTAATCCCAAATTTTTAAAGCAAAGGCTGCAGTGTAAGAATAGATGGTCTCTTTGTCTCATCCGCTTTGATTACACATTACACGAGTCGTACTTTCAATGATCATGCCTCTATGATTAAGCACATCTCTAGTTGGTAAAGAGTTATTGAAAGTAGCCCAGAGCATGAAGCTCACTTTAGGGGGAATACCTTTATTCCACAAAAACTGACTGTAAACACAGTCCTCCTCGTTTCCTTCTAAAGCAACATAACAAGCTTTTGTAGAGAAGTTTTCAAGAATCCGCACCTCATCGTCTTCCTCTGAAAGAGCTGGCACATTCCTAAGTCTCTTCTCAGCAAATCCCACTCCACTTCTCATTGGCATTGAGAGGATGTTTAAACCCGACCAAACCATCTTCCGTTTTGTATCATGTCAGCCACAGAAGCATGTTTATTCTGACAAGCATTAAAAATAACAGGAAAAATATATTTCAAACACCCATTAGTGAGCCATTTATCATACAGCCACCGATCCCTTTTCCATTCCCCAACTTGAAAGTAGTAAAATCTTGTATCACAGGCATCATTCTTGTAACGTTTTTCCAAAGGCTTCTACATTGAGCATCATCATTCTGACTTGGAAGGAGAGAAGCTTCTGCAGCCTTCATTTTCTGTTGAGCTATCCTCCTCCAAAGAGCATTCTTTTGCTTTGAGTACCTCCAAGCCCATTTGATCAGCAGTGCTTTATTAGTCAGCCTCAAGTTCTTCACACCTAAACCACCACAATGCTTTGCTTTACAGATTTTAGGCCATCCAACCCACACCATCTTTCTTTTTTCTTGAGTAGAGCCCCATAGGAAATTCCTCATCAGAGCCACCATCTTCTTCTCAACACACACTGGCAAGTTAAAAAGAGAGAGGTAATATATAGGTAAGCAAGAGAGACAATGTTTTATAAGAACTAATGTTTTATAAGAACTAATCTTCCTGCTTTGGTGTCTGATTACTGATGTGACTTGACCATTGCATGTATGTCTTTTGTGATTTCTTTGTTTGAATTAATGTGTATGTAGGTTCAAGGAGAATCTACACAGACCTGAGAGATATATCTCAAGGATCTTCTTCGTAATAGGGGTTGTAAGGAAAAGTCATTTAGACTAATAATGCTAAAGCAAAGGTGGAGGAGAATCTATAAGTAGGAAGGAAATGACACAATTCAAGCAAACATGTCTTAAATTGACCAAGATGCTTATTGCTACTTTAGCAGGTGATAATTTTACTTTGAAGTTAATATCTTTACTCATAAACTACAGAGAAATCTTTCAGTAAAACATTTGGTTGTAATAACAAAGTCATGCTCATAAACTACAGGGAAATTGTTGGTTGTCATGATCTTGCTAAATTGACGTGGTTTATTGTTAGTAGTAATCTCTTTGCGATATGACAACTAGAAGTTCCAAATTTGTGTAACATGATTATCGTATGTACGCATTTGGTGCTGAGTTATAAAAGGCGGCGCCTAGGCGCTTGGTGGCCGAAGGCCGCCTAATGTTTTTACCGATTATTTGAATTAGGCGTTTGACCACTTAGGCGCCGATTTTGACCGATATTTGATAAATAGGCGCCGACTTTTACCGATTGTTTTGAATTAGCCCAAGTTAACCTTATGGTTTATCATATCTTCCCCGGTTCTTCTCTTTCTCCAACTTAAGATGCACTTCTTCTTCTCCCCTTCTTCTCTCTATTATTCTTCTTCTTCTTCATCTCTCTTCTTCGTCTCTTCTATAGAGTTTTTAAAAATTTGCTGCTACCAACACAAGATAAACGCTGCTGATGTTGAATTATATGGGATAATTGTTGGTGATGCTGAAGAGACAGTGGACTATGGCAATGAACGAGAAGAAGATATCGAACTCTAAAGCTAATAAGAGTGTTTTAGTGTTAGTTTTTAATTCGTAATTTAGGACAGATTTGTTGTTGTGTTGTTGTTTTAGGTATTTAGAAACTTAAAGAGCGGTGAATAACAAAAGTATTGAGTCTTAAGTAGAAAATCTTAAGGATTATTGAATGATATATTTATTTAGTACATGGTTTATTTAGCCCTCCATCTCTTGGTAATATTATGTATGCATTATTTTTTTCCCCGACTAGTGTCTCCAGGCACTTGGCGCTACTCAGTCGCCTGACACCCGCCTTACGACTTTTACAACTCAGGTTTGGTGATATATCTGTGTGCCTTTCTAATTTGCATGTAGGTTCTGGGAGAAGCTAAATTATACACCTGAAGAGATATAACTAAACTTTAGGGGTCCTCGTCGTAAATGGGGGCACTAAGGAAAAGCCATTGAGCCTAATGCTAAAGCAGAAGTGACAAACATATATGTACAAGAACACGCCTAGAAAATAACAGTACATCACAATTGAAACAAACATGTCCTATATTGACGAAAATTCTTGATGCTGTTTTAATAGGGGAATAACTTATCCTAGCTGAATAACTAATATACCTTGATGTTAATATCTTATCTGCAAGGGCTTCCAGAGTACAAATTCATTTTCCTAGCCCTTCTAAGGAATCAGTTTGATTACTGTTTGCTCCTTTTGTATGCACTATTGAGAAACGATCTTTCAAATGTGATTCCCACTGTACCACATTCGTTTCCGTCGGGATCTTTAATAGGAGTCTAGGATAGTCGAATGTTTTGATCCTACTGACCTTTCTGCCGACTATTTATTAGTTTTAAATGGTATTTTGCTGGTTTTTGGTCTCGTACTAATTTTGCATCTGGAATGTTCTTGCATATCATCTAATTTTCTTTGACTGATGGTTTTGGATGACCAGGTGGTAATGCTAGATGTAAATTGTATTGATTATTGTTGCAACCTGATTTTATTCAATTGACTTGTAAGTGTTGGATGATCCATTATTCGAGTGTTGTACCAACCAGACTCGGACCGCAAATAAGAGGTAGCATGCTGTCATTCACTCTTATCTTTGAGTGTTGGGATTTTATCTTTTCCATGTTTATTCTCAACAATCATATGGCTCAGATAAAATCTAGAATTACTGCCACTTTGTTCCTTCTGGCCTTTTTGTCTGTTCAGTTTAGTAGGAAACATGTCTCAATATATATGGTGTTTAGATAGATATTATCTACTCTGAGATGAATAATCTGTGGTTTCTTTTTGAGTTTGTCTTTAGCCTTAGACATCAAATAAATTTTATGTTAAATTTTGAAGGCACAACAAAGAGAATCATTTTTCGTATTCCCAATGTTACCTGTACTTTGGTTTCATCAAAATTAATTCGGCTTGTGTGATGTTGAAGCTGGTTCCTTATTTGGGGAATATATTCTTCTTTACTGTTTGATTTTTTGTGTATGTGTAGATTTGGAAGTTTGCCCCATAGCTTTAAGAACCAAGTGAGAACACTAATTTCTATCAAGGTTTTGGCAACATAGTTGGTGAAGAATTTGTATTCTCCTTCGGCCATTCCTACTAAAAGGGAGTATACATTGTTGGTTAGATTAAAAGGACTTTCCCCCTAGCTAAGTATGAAAGATATTTGGATACATTACGAACAAATATCTAAAGTTGGATAAGAATTGAAGTATCTCGGTTCCGACTTACACAAGAATTCTTAGCTTACAGAATTGAAGTATTTAGGAATTCTTAGGCTAGCAAAGTTAGTTCATGATTTGCTTTGCCAAATAGAAATACACGGAAATCCTCATTACATATTTCTGGTGGAACCAAGAAATCGAATTTGGGATGTCATATTTGGTGGGAATGGTTTTTTGCCTTCCAAGTTGGTGTTTATTTGCTGCAGTGTATGTGATTTTAAAGCTAGTTCTTTTTCTTTTGCTATTTTTTTTTCTTTAAATACTCGTCTGTTCTGTGTTGGGATTTCATTTTTCTGTTGCGTACGTGTTAGTTTATTCTTCCTTAATTTTTAGTGTTCCCGTCAAAGGTTTGTATAACTGAACCTATGATTACACAGGTTACATCCTTATGGTGAGAGGAAATAGAAGGTCTCTATCTACATCATCTTTCACTTTTTTCTTCGTGGTTCCGTTGGGTCTTCAGACTGCATGCCAGAGCAGTGGAGGAAAACTAGACTCTCCATTCAAATCCATGGAAAAGAAATTGCCAAAGCATGTTTCCAGAAGACGAGCTGAACCAAAAGGCACCACTGAGTCAATCTACCTTCCAGCAATATCTAAATCCCTTGTTCCCGATCATGATCGTTGTCTGGATGTACTACAACAGATTCAAAATCTACAGGCAACAAACTTGGAGATGAAATTGGAAAAGGCCGCTGGGTTGAGCTGGTGGCTCATGTCATTTAAGCTAGGACAATATGAGGAGATATGGGTGCAAGGCAATTGCCTTTTTGTTGTTTCAACTAGCTATATAGGTTGTAGATGGAGTGATTTGAAAGGAACATATCGGTAAACTGTAAATAAGGACTTTCCTTTGTTGATGGGCTTTGCAAACTCCATGATGGATCTATCTTGCATTCCAAGTTGGTTGTTGACTGTGGTATATGGAAATGTTAACCAAACGAATTCAAATTGACATGTCTTTATGGAAAAAATTTAGTTGATGAACTTTCAAATCATGACAGATGTTGATTAAGAACCAGATTTCCAAATGTTTTAGAGTACAACTTCAACTTGTTGAGCTACCAGCCATGGGAATAACCTTTCTTTTGTTCTTTTTTAATATACTGTCCCGGCGGATCCTTTGTTATTGACACCTTGAATGGTTGTCATTACATTACATGAATTACTATCTCCTTACGAATTTCCCATTGAAAGATCACACTGATTTTGCCTCTCGGGTACCTGATTTATGCTTAGTTTGGTATTACTGCAGCTTTTGTAGAAACACTTTTCAGTTGTGCGTTGTTGTACAGTGCTTTGAGAAAAAAACAGTCAGACATTTGGTAAAAAAGTAATTAAAGTTAAAGCTGATTAAAAAAACTATCAAAGTGTGTTTGGTAAAATATCAAATTCGACCATTGTTGTAGCAAATGACAAAAACAGATAAATATCTGAAAATAGTTTTACTTAATTTTATTAGGCTTAAAAATAATTAACTTTTTTATTATTAAATATAAATATATACAATGTTAAATTTGCTAATGGTCACTATTATTATGATTTTTAAAAAAAATTACTTTATTTAACCACTTTTTAATATATATATATATATATATAATTTTCAAACAAAAAAACAAACTAAAATTAATTATTTTATTTTTATTAGTGATAAATTAAAAGAAATGACATATAAAATAGTTTGAAAATAAAAATAATAATATTTAGAGAATAAAATATAAGAAATAAAAAATTGATTTTATATAAATTTAAGGTAATTTTTGGTATTTATAAAATAAAGTAAGGATAAAAATAATAAATCAACCATTAAATTTTGGTGGGCCCACAATTTATGTTTTTGTAGTTTTAAAAAGCGTTTGTATTATTAGAAAATTTGATTGCTCTTTTCAGTACTAGCTCTAGCT
Source organism: Papaver bracteatum (assembly GCA_023529315.1). Taxonomy (NCBI): domain Eukaryota; kingdom Viridiplantae; phylum Streptophyta; class Magnoliopsida; order Ranunculales; family Papaveraceae; genus Papaver; species Papaver bracteatum. The sequence continues at coordinate 357,342 of JAJJWX010004858.1, read as the reverse complement.
CCTGCGTTGAAATTTAGTTACATTACTTACCATAAAGTTAAAAATTACATACTAGGCAAGCGAGCGACAAGCTGTGCCGCTAGCCCTTTTTGAATAGCAAAACCTATCATATTAAAAATAAAATCTCGTGAGCCAAGGGTCATTACATTGCTGCGCATGACTTTCTGGACCCTCTTGAGTAGTCCACCTGCTTCTGGAGCCAAATAGCCAAAAGTATCAAAAGCAAAGGGGACGAAAGCATGCACATTGTCAACACATGCTTTCTCATGCTTCGATATCTTACCTGAGGCAGCCAAAAGCATTTTAGTTTTTTTTTACCAAACGCAGCCTTAGTCGTCTAGAGTCAAGCTGCTGCTGGTGCATCAAATGCGGGCGTATTGCTTGTTGAATAGATGTGCACAGGGTAAACATCAAAGAAGTTTGGGGTGTAAGTATCCTAGAAACCTAAACCTAATTTATTTATTTCATTCCACGCCACACCCAAAATGAGATCTCAAACTCTACTCTCTGTCTCTTTCGTTTCTCCACCATAGTGAAAATGAAAAAGCGCCGCCATCCAGAGGCGATTGGTTTCCAGATCTAGAAAAAAGAAAAAGAAATAATTGAAGTTATTTAATCTAAGAAGTTCAAGAAGACGAAGAAAAGGAAAAAGAAATGTGTGTTGATTTGGATAATCGATCATTAGGATTTCCTTGAAAGAATCTCGGAGCTCTTCTTCACCTTTTCGATGGAGCCAATTTCAATGGCCATTACCAGCAAGAACATCATTACTGTCAAGAAAGTTGCATCACCCATACTAACTGCAACATCAATGTCTGTGGAGACGTTTTTTAGGATGAGGAATCCATCTACTAGAGCAGCTGAATCAAATTTACAGAGGAATTGGGGACCACTAAGGATATACAAATTTCAATTTCAAATTTGTAAGGAGATTCTTCTTCATTCTGATTTTTAATTGATTACTTAAGCTTTGCCTTGATGTTGCATTGTTGCAAGATTTAGTATCATTGATAACAATCTAGAGTTGGATTTTTATTTTGGGCACTGTTAAAGTAGCTTTGAATTCTGGACGGAGATTTGCAAACCAGGTTTATACTCTCATACATGAATGGGTCATGTTGTGCAGTTTCCTTTTAACCATTTTAATTCTGACAGTGAAGAGGTTATAATGAACTAAATTACACCACATCAAATGGGTTATAAGAATATGCGTTTGTTAGAAATTATTTTTGCACTCTATGGTTTCAAATCCTGTGGATTATTTTGCTGAATGTGCTTAAACACTTTTTACTTTATTTGGTCAGGACTTTTGCTTGTGAAATTATCTGAAATCTAGACCGTATTCCGGAAGAGGTAATAAAAATTTATATGATCTTGGTATGGTAGTTTTATTAGGTGTTCGGGTAGCTAGAATATGATATTTGGTTGGAAATCTTCCACACAATAATGTGGAGATGGATCACTTGTATTTATACTGAAGCAAAGTACATTATTCAAAGAAACTGATCAACAGAAATACAAGTAAGATCCTAGATAATAGTCGGAGTGATTTGTTGCTAACTTGACTCATTGCTTGGCTTGAATACCGGCTTCCATAGTCTGAGGAAATTGTTGAGAGTCTTCTGCCACTGACTGAGTACTCTCACTGACACCCACCCTCAAGTTAAACTGGAGTTGACGGATATTTAACTTGCTTTTGATTTGTTGAAAACGAGGTGAATAAAATCCCTTAGTGAAAATGTCTGCCAGTTGATCGCGTGAGCTGATGAACCGCACTCTTAGTTTCTTTCCGGCTACCCGTTCACGTACAAAGTGATAATCGATTTCAATATGCTTTGTTCGTTCATGGAAAATTGGATTTTCTGTGAGGTAAGTGGCACCTAGGTTGTCATACCACAAGTGGCAATAGCAATGCCACGATACTCGGATTCGGTGCTAGACTTTGAAGCAGTCTTTTGCTTCCTAGCACTCCATGAAATTAGATTTCCCCCAAAATAGATACCATAACCACTAGTGGACCTGCGATCATCTAAACTCCCAGCCCAATCTTCATCAGAGTAAGCATTAAAAGAGTAATATTTGTCAGGTTTGAATAATAAACCATAATCTATAGTCAGCTTCAAGTATCCATGATACGCTTCACTAGCTCCCGATGCTCTATGTATGGCTCATGCATATATTGACAAGCCTTGTTTACTGCCACTGCGATGTCAGGTATGGTAATATGCATATACTTCAATGCCTCAACTACACTCATGTATAGAGTAGGATACATAAACTTCTCAGTGCCATGTCGATGAAGTTTCGTATTAGCTACTAGAGGAGTGCAAACAGGCATAACGCCATCCAGCATGGTGCGATGAAGTAAATCTGAGATGTACTTCCTTTGGGAGCGAACCAGATTGTTCCCCTGATGTAGTACCTCAACACCAAGAAAATAAGACAAAGCTCACATGTCTTTGACAATAAAAGCATCACCCAAATCAGTTACCATTTGATCTATTAGCTTAGAGTTAGAACCTGTTACAATGATGTCATCAACATAAATCAAAACATATGTAGTAGAGCTACCACAATTTCTGATGAAAAAAGAGGTGTCTGCAACTAAAGTTGTGAACCCTAGATGTAGGATATGATTGCTGAGATGAGAGAACCATTCCCGTGGTTCTTGTTTAATCCCATACAAGGACTTATGAAACTTGCACACATGATCAGGGTAATTTGAATCCATATAGCCAGCCGGCTGTTTCATATAAACTTCCTCCTCCAAAACACCATGTGAAAACGCGTTCTCCATATCTAGATGTCGCAATTGCCACTTATTCATTACAGCTAGGGATATAACTAGCCTGATGGTACAAGGTTTTATAACAGGAGAGAAGGTTTCACCATAATCCACACCCTCTTGCTGAGTAAACCCTTTGGCCACCAAACGTGCTTTATGACGCTGTATAGTTCCATCCGGGTTTCGTTTAATGCGATAAACCCATTTTGATCTTACAACATTCATGCCATCTTCATACTTCACCAGTGTGTAAGTCCCATTAAGAATTAGCGAATTAATTTGATTGTCAGGTATGTTGTAGGCTTTTGAGTATCATGGGGGTTCCATAAATTCTTCATCATGCAAAGGATACTTAGTAGTTGTCAGACACAACTTTTGTATTGGCTTGGTAATACCTGATTTTACTCGAGTCACCATTGTATGACCTTGTTGTTGTTGCTCTGTCGAAGTATGTGTACCAGAAACATTTTTTGTAGATGATGCAACATGAGAAGGGATTTCAGCTGACACGATTGGAGTTTATAATGGAAAATTCTGAGCAGGAGCTGGAGAGATCAGCTGTGTTAAATCTGGAGATGTCAGCTGCTGAAGCTAAGGCTATACATGTATCGTTGGCCTGAAAATAGTTGATGCAAGAAAGTACGTGCTTGTTGCAGTTGGTTGTTGACAAACTGTAGGAGCTTGCTGCTGTTGAGGAGAGAATGGGAATGTTGTTTCTTCAAATCTTACATGGCGTGAAATGTATAGCCTGTTTGTTGGCAGATGAAAACATATATATCTTTTATGCACTGCACTATAACCTATAAACACACAGGGTTGAGATCTTGGCTCTAATTTGTTTGAATTATAAGGTCTGAGGCAAGGATATGCAAGACAACCAAAGACACGTACAAACTGATAATCTGGCTCTAATACACGCTGCTTTGTTTTAAATAATGTGTATCATGTACCGAAGATTAAAATAAATCTCCTATCAGTATCACAATTATGCAAAGATAATCATGTATTCTTTGAATTTCACACCAACTATTTTCTTGGCGTTGCTGGAGTCTACAATATGACTTCCCAGACATGTTGTATCATAACTCTTACTGCCACTTGAAATCTTCCAGCTTCTTTCATCTTCAATCGCTGCTATTATCTTCACAAACGTCACATTCCTTCTTTTGGATATAAAACCCACATATAAGGACTACACAATACACCTTATATTATGCACTCAAATCAACTAAGTTACACTAAACTTAAACTGACCCATACTGAAAACAGTACTTTTAATGGATAAAACAAAACCATTAACATTTACAAAAAACAAATTTGACTGAAAATTAAACAGAGATTTTCTTAACTTAACTTAACTTGGCTTGTTTAAAATGCATCACTTCTGGTTTCATTCATGGAGACAAACCCCACATCAACAGACCTTTCGTTAACAAGCTAGAGCTATTGCTCTTTCCCTGCTTGCTAGTCATACATGAAACCAAATCAAAATAATCCTACCTTACTAACAAGATTACCTTCAAACAGTTTGTGAGCACCTATGAATTCCAATACTCTTTCACACATTCCTTTCACTGAACATCTTTTGAACCATGTTCAAATCCTTAAATACTACCACCAAGTTCACCATCCCTCCTTCTCAAACCATTATCATCCACCTTGCTTACTACATTAGTAAATCTCATAACAAAAACACTAGCGGAAACACCAGGATCAAACTTCAACTTCTTTTGACACACAAAAGAAACTCAATCACAACACAATGGAACAAACTAAAAAACACCCTCTCTAATCATCTATCCTCTCTGAATTTTGAGTAACACCTCTCTCTCTACCCTATCTTTGATACCATGATGAAAATCAAGGTATAGAGAGAGCAGAGAGGAAGAAACGCAGAACAAACAGAGAGTCTACATTGTGTTTACTAATTTTTCACAATTTTTCATTAACTAGAAATCATGACTTTATAAGCTACAGATTACAAAACTTCATTAACATACACTAATTCAACTAACTAATACACGACTACACGTACACATCTAATTCCTGATTCACAAGACATTACAACCGGTGAATGGCACAACTAAACAGTCCCTTAAGACTAGGACTTATAATGACCCACTAATAACAATAGTATCCCACTCTAAACAGAAACGTGTAAATGTAACTCACACAATACCGAGTCTAAGAGTAGTTTGAATTTAATCAAAACTCCTCTTTTTCAACCAGATTATCAATTTTTACGTATCTTTGGTTGTCTTGCATATCCTTTCCTTAGACCTTACAATTCAAATAGATTAGAGCCAAGATCTCAACCCTTTGTATTTAAAGGTTATAGTGCAGCACATAAAGGTTATATATGTCTTCATATGCCAACAAACATGCAGTAAATTTCACGCCATGTGAGATTTGAAGAAAAAACATTCTCATTCTCTCCTCAATAACAGCAAGCTCCTGCAGTTTGTCAACAACCAACTGCAACAAGCACGGACATTCTTGCATCATATATTTTCAAGACAATGACGCATCTACATCCTCAGCTTTTGCATCCGACATCTCCATATTTACACATCCGAACTCTCCATTTCTTGTTCAGAATTCTCCATTACAAACTCCAATGGTGTCAGCTGAAATCCCTTCTCCTGCTGCATCATCTACAAACAATGTTTTTTGTACACATACTTTGACAGAGCAACAAAAACAAGGTCATACAATGGTGCCTAGAGAAAAAGCATGCATTAATATAAAAGTTGTGTCTAACAACTACTAAGTATCATTTGCATGATGAAGAATTTATGGAACCATCATGCTACTCAAAAGCCTGCAAGATACCTGATTGGAGAGATGCAATGGACAATCAAATTAATGCGCTAATTCATAATGGGACTTACTCGCTGGTGAAGTATGAAGATGGCATGAATGTTGTAGGATTAAAATGGGTTTATCGTATTAAATGAATCCCGGATGGAACTATACATCGTCATAAAGCACGTTTGGTGACCAAAGGGTTTACTCAGAAAGAGGGTGTGGATTATGGTGAAACCTTCTCTCAGGTAATAAAACCTTGTACCATCAGTCTAGTTCTATCCCTAGATGTAATGAATAAGTGGAAATTACGACAGCTAGATGCGGAGAACGCGTTTTTACATGGTATTTTGGAGGATGAAGTTTATATGAAACAGCCGGCTGGCTATGTGGATCCAAACTACCCTGATCATGTGTGCAAGTTGCATAAGTCCTTGTATGGGAATAAACAAGCGCAACGAGCATGGTTATCTCGTCTCAGCAGTCATCTCCTACAACTAGGGTTCACAGCTTCAGTTGTAGACTCCTCTTTGTTCATCAGAAATTGTGGTGGCTCTACTACATTTGTTTTGATTTATGTTGATGACATCATTGTAACAGGCTCTAACTCTAAGCCGATAGATCAAATGGTAACTGATTTGGGTGATGCTTTTGTTGTTAAAGACATGGGAGCTTTGTCTTATTTTCTTGGTGTTGAGGTACTACATCAGGGGAACAATCTGGTTCTCTCCCAAAGAAAGTACATCTCAAATTTACTTCATCGCACCAAGATGGATGGAGTTAAGCCTATTTGCACTCCTTTAGCATTTAATACGAAACTTTCTCGACATGGCACTGAGAAGTTCAGCAGTACTCAATGCAGTAACAATGGGGTCATATGCCTGATTTAATCCATTGCAATGGAATGCTTCATCTCATGATAAGGTACTGTGTAACCAGTTACTGCAAGCTGATCAGACAAACTTTTATCATCATTTAAATAAGCCTTCAAAGTCTTATTACCTTTGTGCAAGTTATGAAGTTGTCTTTTGAGATTCATCTGGTGAGTAAATGTCTTTGGTGCAAACTCCAACACTGAGTACTTCAGGTGTTAAGGTTGAATTGATCCATCCAACGATGAATGTATCTTGGGATTCATACGCCATGAAATCGGGATTGATATCTTCAGTATTTGGAAGATTTCTTGCTATTTTTACTTTAGTTCCATCTATAAACCCTATAAGATCATAGCCTTTAAGGATAGGCTTAAACTGAGACTTCCATAATATATGATTAGTTTCAGTGTGTTTCAAAGTAACCAGGTGATGAATTTTAACTTGGCGAAGATCAGTGGTAGCTTCTGCCGTTGTTGTTGAATTTTTTTTTTGTAGGGTTTTGTTTTGTTTTGTTTTTGATAATTGCGGAATCTAGACTTGGATCGAAAGGATGATACCAAGCTAGAGTATGATATTTGGTTGGAAATCTTTCACACCATAATGTGGAGATGGATCACTTGTATTTATACTGAAGCAAAGTACATTATTCAAAGAAACTGACCAACATAAATACAAGTAAGATCCAACATAATAGTCGGAGTGATTTGTTGCTGATTTGACTCATTGCTTGGCTTGAATACCGACTTCCATAGTCTGAGGAGATAGTTGAGAGTCTTCTGCCACTGACTGGGTACTCTCACTAACACCCTCCCTCAAGTTATACTGGAGTTGACGGATGTTTAACTTGCTTCTGATTTGTTGAAAATGAGGTGAAGATAATCCCTTAGTGAAAATGTCTGCAAGTTGATACCGTGAGCTGATGAACTGCAATCTTAGTTGCTTTCCGTCTTTCCGTCTACCCTTTCACGAACAAAGTGATAATTGATTTCAATATGCTTTGTTCGTGCATGAAAAATTGGATTTTCTGTGGGTTAAGTGGCACCTAGGTTGTCACACCACAAGGAAGGTATATGAGTGTGAGGCACCCAGGTTGTCACACCATAAGGAAGGTATAGGAGTGTAAGGTAAGTGGCACCTTTGTTCGTATTAGCTGCTAGAAAAGTTCAAATAGGATTAACGCCATCCAGGTTGGTGCGATGAAGTAAATCTTAGGTGTACTTTCTTTGGGAGAGAACCAGATTGTTCCCCTGATGTAGTACCTCAACACCAAGAAAATAAGACAAAGCTCCCATGTCTTTGAAAGCAAAAGCATCACCCAAATTAGTTACCATTTGATCTATTAGCTTAGAGTTAGAACCCATTACAATGATGTCATCAACATAAATCAAAACATATGTAGTAGAGCCACCATAATTTCTGATAAACAAAGAGGAGTCTGCAACTGAAGCTGTGAACCCTAGATGTAGGAGATGACTGCTGAGACGAGAGAACCATGCCTGTGGCGCTTGTTTAAGCCCATACAAGGACTCATGCAACTTGCACACATGATCAGGGTAGTTTGGATCCACATAGCCAGCCGGCTGTTTGATATAAACTTCCTCCTCCAAAACACCAGGTAAAAATGCGTTCTCCACATCTAGCTGTCTCAATTGCCACTTATTCATTACAGCTAGGGATAAAACTAGCTTGATGGTACAAGGTTTTATAACTGGAGAGAAGGTTTCACCATAATCCACACCCTCTTGCTGAGTAAACCCTTTGGTCACCAAACGTGATGTATGACGATGTATAGTTCCATCCAGGTTTCCTTTAATATGATAAACCTATTTTGATCCTACAACATTCATGCCATCTTCATACTTAACCAGCGATTAAGTCCTATTATGAATTAGCGCATTAATTTGATTGTCCATTGCATCTCTCCAATTAGGTATATTGCAGGCTTTTGAGTAGCATGAGGGTTCCATAAATTCTTCATCATGCAAAGGATACTTAGTAGTTGTCAGACACAACTTTTGTATTGTCTTGGTAATACCTTCTTTTTCCCAAGTCACCATTGTGTGACCTTGTTGTTGTTGCTCTGTCGAAGTATGTGTACCAGAAACATTGTTTGTATATGATGCAGCAGGAGAAGGGATTTCAGCTGACATGACTGGAGTTTGTAATGGAGAATTCTGAGCATGAGCTGGAGAGTTAGGCTGTGTTAAATCTGGAGATGTCGGCTGCTGAAGCTGAGGCTGTACATGCTGAAAGGAGATGCGAATCTGGAAACTGTGTAAACTGCTCAATAAGGTTGCTTGTGATGGATATGTGGAAGCCAAGAGCAAACCAGGACTTGGTAACATAATCAATTTCCTGCACCTAGATTACTCAATTTTTTCAATTTTGTGTAACTGTAAAATATAGTAATCAGAATTAAAATTTCTCAATAATAATCACATGCATTTTTTCTTAGGTAAAAGTCTTATTCGAGCTGAACAATAATCACATGATTTGTTAGGTAAACGTGTCATTCGAGCAATTGAAACCGAAATAATAGGATTTAGAGTTGTACTGCTACTTCTATATACCTCAAACAGCAGGTAATTTTGTATTTAGATGAATGAACTTGTATTTGGCTTTTGACTTTTACCATAAAACACCATCTGAAAGCCAAATTGAACTCTCATGTTATTCTCCATCTTCCTCCACGGCATCAACATCAACTTCTAATAATCCTGCACACATTAACAAAGTTGTATTAGCAAAAACAATCAAATCTGAAGGCAGCACCAAAAGAAAATTCAGCACTAGTTTTGATTCCTACCATCTTTAGTAATCTGATAAGTGCAACCAATCCTTGTGATTTCATGTCTTATTTGCTTTTGAACAATTTTTTTTGATACTAGTAATACAGTTGAGAGAAGGTTTACCCATAGCAAAATCAAATGGGATTTTCCTGGTGAAAAAGGAGAGGGTAGTATCATCAGCATCATCCTCATCGGAATCCCATATGGTAAAATTTAGTGACTTAAGAAACATCTCAGATTGTGTGGATTATGATGAAATACCAAGTTGCAGACTATGAAGAAATTGACATATTTGAAAGCTAAAATTCTTCAAATCTATAAAATCACGTGGACTGATTCCTTGAACCCTGAAACATATAAGTGATGGTGATAGCTTGACTAAATATATAGTTATTCTGAGAGTAGATATCATTATGATTGAGGTAATTTAGATTCTGTTGTTCTTCTTCTTCTCCAACCACCAGATTTCCCATACGAAACCAGTACTTTTGCATCCATATGAAGCCATTTGTTGATTCAACTAATCTTGATCGAGTTCAGATCCGGGAAGAAGAGGAATAATGAGAAGCAGAGGAGGCGGCGTAGAAACCTACCATCTTTCAATGATTTTTGGAATAGAAGTGAAGGAAGACTGGAGTGTGAAACCCTGAGACAGTGGGATATATATCCATAAAACTTTTACTTACACCCCATTCACATCGGATATATTTCTAACCGGAATAAAGCCATAAAGGGTGTTTGGATACCGTGTGAAGTGCTAATTTTTTATGAAGATTGTGCACATGCTGGATATACTACTCGATAACCTGGTCATTCATTTTAATGAGGAGTAATGGAGTATAAAAAGGTACACATGCTACTTGCAATTAATTGTTGATGACTATTGTTAATAAGATTATAACAAAGCACTTTGGTAGTGCCACACAGTAGGAAACAATAATGAAAATTACTTACCTAATGGAATACCGTATTGTTATCACCATTCTTAGTATAAAAATCAACCCTAATAGCATGAGATGAGAATTGTTTCTTTGTACTGATAGATTCAGGTGTTGTTTTTTTAACAAAATTAGGATCAGAAATGAGTTGAAACCAAGACTAACAAACACACTTACAAGAAAACGTTGATTTCACCGGTATCCTCAAAAGAATGTCGTAATACATCTCTTCCGGAAGACTTGACGACATTATTATTTCTACTGCGATTTGAAGAACCGTTCAAAGAGGATTTAAAGCTCTGAAGGCAACTGAGTGATACATAAGATATGAACTGCTATTTTTTAAACTTAAACCTTGGTTTTCATGAGTTTCCTCTCCCTTGTGATGTCAAAACTCAATAACTCATAACTATACATACGTGACAATAATCATTTTAAAAATTAAAACAAGAATCCAAAAATGCCAGATTTAATGATGCAATTAACAAGAGTAGGATGTACAATTCACAGAAAATGATTCACCAATAACTCGATGCAGATTAAATATCGAAAGAGAATCAGTGTGCGCCAGCAGATACCAGATTCTCAAAAGATCTTGAGACGGATTCAGACAGTTTTCCAATCTCAGGTTCACATCTCGTGAAGGTCGACCATGTCCAGAAGTTATAACTAGGATTCTTAATCAACCCTGTAACAATTAAGAGCTCCAAAACAAAAATTCGTTATCTGCTTGTGTCAATAAACCCTATCAGAATTTGGAGAATATCCATATCATAACTACAAAGATTACATCCATTGTTGCAGTATGTGCCATCTATGGATCTTGGTCTGTAGTTGTTGGACGGCCTGCACGCAAACACATAGAACAAGAGAATTCACCAGTGGTACGATTGTACCGGATCCTATCCAGTGCTACCTCACCCATAGAAAATAGCATTCTCTGCTTCAATTCTGTCAAGAATGATGGTCCATGTTTCCTTGTCTTCGGATACTTCATATGTCAAGAAAAAATCATTCTCTGCTTATTTCAGCTAACACATCCATCTTTAAGTTTGGGGTGGAAGGATCAGGTAGCCTCATGTTGCCAGGAAATGCACAAATAATAACATTTCGCATCTGGATGCAGCTCAGCAGGATGACATCGCATAAGCTGTATGAAATCTGGAAACCCATGAAGAAGCACCGGCTGAACACGCAAATTGCCTTTATATAGGGAGAGAATAGGTTTTCCAAGCTAAGTGTTTACAGCAGTTCTCAAATACGGCCTCAGTGTGAAAATAAATCCTAGCATCTACTCAACGAAGATTCTTTGTTTTTGGTAAGCCCAGAACTGGGTATGCAAGCAAAAAAAAGATGTTGTCAACACTTGCAGTATAAATGACACTTAAATAATTGTATTTAAATTTTGAAGTTGTATTGCTATTTATATGAACAACAAAATACGAATTCAAAGGGTAAACAAAAAGGAAATTCAGTGTTAGTTTTGATTCACAAGAAATTGTCCCCCAGTATATACACAAGTCATTTTCCCTCGGTATCCTGTGCCCGTGCGGAAGACAAATCAGATGCTAAGACAAGTAAACAGACTTAGATGTGCAGTAATGGTGTTATGACTTATAATCTGTACCACTGATTACCAATGAGCAGCAAATGTCGCAATAGACAAAATAGATCCTAGCATGTATTGAATTGATTCACATTCATAGTGCTACACAATATTATACCTGGAAAATGGTTGGGATATGGGGCTTTTTGGTTCTGCTGCACGGGTGTTTAGAATGGTGATACACTTGGTGTGAAGATCCAGTGTAATCTATGCCGGACTTGGCACTGCTGGAAGGTAACACACTAAGAATAATCTTCTGCATTTGGATGCAGCTTGGAAGGATGACATTGCAGAAGCTGAGATTATTATTGCAAGGAACTATGGAGAACAATGAAGAAGCATCAGCAGAACACACAAAGTACCTTTATAAAGGAAGTGTACAGCTTCTCTGACTTGATCCATTCCATCATTTCTCTATGATGGCTCCATGAACTTATACCAACCCACGCCCAAGGGCTTGTGGCGAAGCCAAATAAACAAATCCTAGCATGTAGTGAACCACCTCATAGTTTTAAAAGATGAAGATTCTTTGTTTTTTCCAAGCCCCGAACTGGAACTTGCAATTCTAATCTGTTGGTTTGTCCTATTATCAATGATAAAAAACACAATGCGCGAGCAAATAGAAGATGTTCATCAACAATTGTAGTAACATAACCGAAATATATGTAGCTGCTGAAATGATATATCTATATACCTCAAACGGCACCCAATTTAGTACTTAGATTAATCAACCGAACTTCTATTTTCCTGTTGAAAATAACCAGTGAACACCCTCCAAATTCAGACTTGATTCTCCTCTTATTTTTAAATTTGGTGTGGAAAAGGTTATATTTATCTCCATCCACTGCATGAAGATAAAAATACATGGAACCCATAATTGAAAATAAAATTAACAAGATTAATTTGGAAGACTAATTCATAGTTGACTGCTTAGGTAACCTTCCAGAACAATTATGAGGCATTTGGTAAACTTCTATCAAAATCTCCTTGAAGACACTGATGCATCCTATAGTCTAGATACGATTGATTTCAAATGAAATATCATAATGCTTCTTGATTCGAGTTTTTGAGTCTCCACCACCACCACTACATTCACATACAAAACCCCTTTCGGATCCAAGTCCCATTAGTTTGTTTTTAATGTAATTTGCACATCAATTCCACTATATATGTGTGGCACAGAGGATGCTCATTGAAGAATAAATACATAACAAATGATTAATTAGGTACGATAGAAATCAGTTATCAACTAAAAACATGTCAATAACAATACATGGAACGCTTTACTCGAAATAAATGACATACATAACAGATGATTACTTTGGAAGTTTGAAAATTCCCAATTGAATTATTCCAACAGAATTTTTCGTGTCTTTATTGGAACCAACCCTCTTAACCAGGTTAATTATGAATGGGCTCTTCTTGACTATATTCGTCTTACAGTGAAGTTTCACCTCTAAAGAACAAGTTGAAGCCTCAACAGCAAGAGAACCACTCCAGCTCTTTATCGACTCGTAAATATGAATAATTTAACATAACTAGATGACCGCTGTCACGGTGGGATGACCAACCGAAAAAATTGATGCAAAACTAAATTTTGACAAAATAATATCTGAACGGCTCACTATTTATCACCGGAAACCTGACGGAAACGTTACTAACTGTTATCATAATTTTCTTCACTGCCGACATAATATTCCGTCATAGCTCCGTCAATTCTAACGGTCAATACAGTCAAACCATCCGTCATGGGTCAAGGGAGGAGAGTAAGTCATCTTGAGTTAGCTGTCTTATTCAGGTTTGAATTGGCTTACTCGGATGACTCACCGAGTTAGGATTAGTGAGTTACTGAGTTGACTCACCAGACCAAAATATCAGCAGAGTTGACTCTATTTTCAGGCTGATTCTCAGGCCAACTTCTTCTTCCATGTCTCATTCTTAACATACATCTAATTGAGCATTTTACAGACCACATCTGAGCTATTCTTACTTATGGGATGAGGGTTGATCTACTAGAGAAATAGAGCGTAGTTTAAACACGTAGTGAAGCAAAAAAAAGTAATGTTGTTTCGCAAAATAACGCAAGATACTTGTATGACGTTGTTTTGCCAATGCGAAAGTACTCATCATTAGAATTTGGAGGTCTATCATATCCTAAAATCCTCAAATCCGGAGTAACCTTTTGTTCAGGGCTATGACCCCTAATATTCAGTGCATCATACTGATAATTAAATTGAGGTTCTACCTGACAAAGCCCACCAATAATCTTTAGCACCAAATGTCTGGGAATGCGGAATCGTCCTTGGAAATTTTCATCAGAGAACACACAGTCCGAAAGAAAATAATCGTGCATCAGCTTCTCGTGCCATTCGTCCAAACCACGGTACGTATATCTTCTTGTGAACACTTCTCTTGGCTCCAGATCTCTATGTATTTTCCCCAATGAATCTAGCTGCATCAAAGTATTGGTTAGTTCTTTATCTTCATCTGATTCATCATCAATTTGTTTCAGTGCCTGCACGAATAATCGTTGTTGTTCTTCAAATTGCTCCATATGAATACGTACTTCTTCGTCACAAGAATCCATATCTATTGAGGTGGAGAAAAAATATTAAACAAATGATTAAGGTACAAAAGAGTGAGTAAAGATAGACTTAATGAGAAAATGAGGTGTGATTATATTTCATTAAATGAGGCGAATTTATAGATAAACGTTACGGAAATGGTCGTTACTGAACTAAAATAAGCGTCGATTACAAAACAGACCGGTTTTAAAAAAACCTCCAGCGGTGTAAACTCGACAGCTGCCGGTGTCTGTAAAACCGGTCGGTCTTTTCTCTACCTACCGGTGTAAACTCTACCGCTTATATTTTCTCCCATAGTGACGCGCCCAGTTTTCCAGTCCAGCTGACATGGCAAATGGAGGATTTTTCCATTTTCCATAGGAAAAGGCCTAAGACCAGGAATAATAATGACCCACTAATATCATTATTCCATAGTTTGAGTTTAACCAAAACTCCAACACTTGACTCTTAACTTAAACATCTTTGGAACTGAGTATGCATCCCCCCTAATGAGCCCAACGATTCAACAAAATCTTAAGAGTTAAGTGAATCGGCCGTTGGATCACACAACTTTAAATGTGAGCCGTCGGATATCAGAATATTCCAAAAAATATTCCTGTCACGGATGATTTTTTGGTTAGTCGACGAAACTGCCCCTCCAACTTTTATACATTTACAGAAAAAATACAGACTTTTCTTTTCGCTATTCCGCCTTCAGTTCCACGATCACCACCCCATCGTTACCATCGCCACCAACAACACTATCACCTCCCTATCATCTTCTCCGTCACATCCTCCATTAACATATTTCTGAGAAAACCCTAGAACTGAATTAGAGCTTGGTTTCGAAAAATCAATCAAATGCTTTCACTAGATCGATTTTTAGATGAAGAGGGTGGTTCAGAGATGATATAATTGATAATAAATTACTTGGTAATATGATTCCACTTTCTTCTGCAATCACAAACAGTAAGATTCTAACCAATTTACTGAAATATCAACAAATTTGTATTAAGTCTGTGAGTTTGATATGATCTAAAATTTCGTACCGAATTCAATTCAATTCGAGAAATGATTTTTATTGTTTGAGGAAATCAAAATAAGGTTTTTTAGGACATAGATAGATTCAGTATTAAGTTTTAAGTTTTAAACAATGAGTTGAGATTGAAAAGGGGTCTCTGACATTTATGGTAAAGATTTCGATTTGGGAATTGTTTATGAGAACCTTGAGAAGTAAATTCCAGCATTAGAAGACGAAGGAAATGCTAGATTTTGGTTTTTCTGATTTATAAATATATCATCTCTGATGATGATAAGTATAGGAATTCTCGATTGATTGACTTACTCTTTTAAGTTAGTGATCCTTCTACTGGCTTCATATTAGTAATTTTGAGGTAGTGCTAATGTGGATGTCAATTTAAGAGTCTTATGTGAATTTAACAATTTATGTCAATCTAAGTTTTGCTTCATACATCAGAAGTGAACATTGAGGAGGAAGGCGAGGAGAAAATTTGTTAAACTGTTTGATTCGTGTAGGGAGGACTTCCACAGAGCTAAGAGTTTTATGCAGAAGATAAATCATTTGGTTTGTAAATTGATTTGTCTTCCTTGCTCATCAAAAATTCATCATTTACATTATAATTACTTTGTGGTTTATCCAATTTATTGATTTAATTTCAGCCAACCTTTCAATTTACTGCATGGAATATAAATGCAGTCCATGGTATCTATCTACGAATGGGGTGCTCAATTAATATTCACTTGATGCTTGGTAAGTTTAAGGCTATTAGTAAACGCCTCTATTTCGGTATTTTTGGTTTCCTTTGGTTTATCTCATTACATTACCAATTTATAATGATCATTCATTTTACTACTCAATCATTTTCATTGGAGTCAGGGATAGGAGTGGGGACATGATGACTTCTTTGAGAGAAACATTTCTTGGCGTGCCTTCCTAAAATCCAAGTATTCAACAATAGCCATGCATTGCAGTTTCCGTTAGTCCTGCTCTGAAATAATCTTTGGTTGTGATCAGAAATGAACTTATGAAAATGTGACATCCATTGTTTTTCTTTCTATGAGACCATATAAAGCTGGAATAAGGTAATATGTCTCTCACTTACACCCGTTTATTCACTTTGAGATGAATTTTTTTTCTAGGGATTGATTATGATACGTATCTATTGTTTTTCCTTCTATTAGCATTGTTTATAGTTCTCAGGAACCAAGATGTTTGCAGTTGGCACAACAATGAAAGCTGTAATGCATATCATATGCGGATAATCCCTATATCCCTATAATCTTCTTAGATTTAATCATCAATGCACACCAATACATTTATTCTTGAAATGCCTGCGAAGTTAGAACCAGCATAAAAAATTATTCACCACTCGAAATCGTTACTCATGTCCCATTAAATCCCCTTTCGTTGATCGACATATTTCACGGCATATAAGAGTTTTTCTGTAGTAATGCACTTTCTTTACTTGCTCATGCTTGATTTTCGTAAGGCTACCTACTGATAGAAAGAATGCTAACATTGTTGAGATACACGAAGTTAAGTCTTTTAATGTGGCCGATCCCCAAAGAGTTGGCATGTCCAGGCAAGCAACTTGCTGATTGGGTTCATTTCTTCTTTTTCTTTTATGCCTTTCGTTTTATTTTATTCTTATACAAAGGTTATTTTTTCACTATTTCCATTCCTATTCGAATAGGTTTTCCATACGATCGATTCAATTTCTGTGAAAGGCTTTCCGAGGATCCAAAGAGATGCCACAAACATGGTGACAGAAAAACTTATCCAATTTTGCAGTTAAAAGCCCAAAATTTACTTATAATGCCCAAAAATTAAAAGCATGGACAATATGCTTTTGCATTTAATTCACCACTAATTTTTATGTAACTTTATTAAATCGCATAGTTATATATAATTCTCCAACGTGCAACGCACGTGCAGTCCACTTGTAGATATAGTTAACACAAGGACTGGTTAATAAAAATTCATGGGATACACATAATCAAAAATGAACTTATCTCTACTCCTTGATTGAATTCGCAGATATAGGCTGCTGGATACATTCTTTCACCGAACATCGATGCACATCAAATGTAGCAATTCCAAAAGATTAATTTGACAAAACAAATCCTAGAATTTTTTTTTTTTTTTTGATCAACAAAACGATATATTTATATTATAGGTAGAAAGAATGAAAGAATTACAAAGCAGAGCTATTTTATGGATAACCGTTCGAAAAATAAAAACCAGAAACTATGTTCTGACTAGTTCTTTCCAATTGAAGACTAGTTCTTCGAATCTAACATTCCTTAGGCTACGAGAAGAATGAGACCAATACAAGAGGTTCGCTTTCACTTCTAAGATGATCCTGCGCCCATCTTTCTCTCTTTGGTCCTCATCAAACGTACGACGATTACGCTCTTTCCACAAATTCCAACACACGGCATATGGCAAAAATCTCCAAAGGAAGTTTCCATTCTCAGTGAACATTTTCCTGTCGAACCCCATGAAGAGTTCCTTTATATCTTCGCACTGAACCCAACTGATTCCAAAGCTATCAAAAAAGGAGATCCATATCTCTGAAGCAAACTTGCAGTGAATAAGCAAATGATTTATGGATTCCCAACCATCTTTACACATACAACAGCGGTTCACTATTATTTTTCCTCTTTTAGCCAAATTGTCCTGAGTTAGTATGGAGTTGTGATATACCAACCATGTGAAGAAATTAACTTTTGATGGAACTTTCATGTTCCAAACAACACTAATTGGGAAGTCACTGTAAGTATCATGTTCATTTAATGCCGAATAGCAAGAACTTACCGAGAAAATGCCATCTTTCGACCACTTCCAAGACCTTGTGTCTTCATCAGTTGCTGGAGTGAACAGTTGTAGCTGATTTTTCAGGGAAGCCGCTTCCCAAATCTCATTCTCCGTCAACCTCCTCCGCAGGTCTAGGTTCCAATTAACTTGCCCATTACTCTCTAAAGTGTAGAACTGACTCACTCGGTGATGTTTTTTCCTAGACACCCTGAAGAGATTTGGATAAGTATCTTGTAAGGTCTCATTCCCCAACCAATGATCTTTCCAGAAGAGAGTTCTATTTCCATTACTCACTTTGTAGATGATCCCTGCTTTAAACTTTGGTAATCTATTAGCAACCCCCCTCCAAATGCTGTTACCATATGGAGTTTTTGGAATCTTGGTGTCCCACCCCAAAGGAGCTTCACCATATTTCTCTTTTATTATTCTTCTCCAAAAAGCTTCTTCTTCCACAGAGTATCTCCACAACCACTTGCAAAGAAGTGAATCATTAAAAGTAATCAAGTCTCTAATACCAAGACCTCCATTATCCTTGTCTGTGCACACCTTCTCCCATGCCACCAAAGGGTATTTTTTAGCTTCATAAGTTCCCCTCCAAAGGAAATTTCTCATAATACCATTAAGACGCTTTGCCACAGATTTTGGCATTGAATAAACCGACATCATGTAGATTGCGATAGTACTAAGCACGTGTTGGATGAGAACTAGTCTTCCCCCATATGTCAGGCTCCTTCCCGTATACCCTTGTAGTCTTGCCTCTGTAAACTCTATGACACGATCCCAAATGCCTTTACTTCTATACGGAGCCCCAGCCGGCATTCCCAAGTACGAGAGAGGGAAGTCTGCGATCGTACACCCCAGGCTAGACGACACCACCTGTTTGCATTGAGTTTCTCCCATTCCTACAGCAGCACTCTTTGCAGCATTAATGCCCAGTCCGGAGCTCAACCGAAAACAAATAAGAGAAGCACTAATATAGTGGATCTGTTGAGCTGAATCTGACGAGAAAACAAGAGTATCATCCGCAAACATTAAGTGTGACACTTGTGTTCCGTTATGTTGAACACGAAATCCCTCATACAAACCGTTCTCCTCTAATTTGAAGATCATTCTTATTAAAGCCTCCATAACCATAGTGATCAGGAAAGGGGACAAAGGGTCGCCCTGCCGCAACCCTCTAGTGCATTTGAATTTTTCTCCTGGTCTCCCATTCAATAAGATAGAGAAATGCGGAGTTGACACACACGTACGAATCCATCTTCTCCACTTTATCCCAAAACCCATTCTTTGCATCACCTTGTCTAAAAAATCCCAGCTCACCTTATCATAAGCTTTTTCGACATCTAACTTGAACACCCACCCAGGATTCTTTGACTTCTTTCTTGAATCAATGCACTCATTCTCTATGAGAATACTATCAACAATCTGTCTCTTCGCCACAAAGGCATTTGAGTTTCTGAAATGAGTTTTGGAAGAACTAGTTTGAGCCGAGAGGACAAAACATGGGTCATAATCTTGTATGAAATATTAATCAAACTAATTGGCCTGAAATCTTTAACATCTTCAACATTTGATCTTTTTGGAATTAGTGAGATAAAAGTGTTGTTTGCTCTCCAATCCATGAAATTCCTATCCTCAAAGAATTTTACTAACCCCATGTAGTCTATCTTAATGATATCCCAGAAGTGAGCATAAAACTCCACTGGAAATCCATCCGGTCCCGGAGCTCGGTTCCTTGCCATTTCCTTAATAGCATTCTTGATTTCTTCTTCCGTGATTGGTCTCTCTAGATTCTGGCAATCCTCTCCAGCAAGTGTGGAGAACTGCAGACCCTCCATAAAAGGTCTATTTGAGTCTTCTTCTCTGTACAGCTCTTCAAAGAAAAATTTCAAGTGTCGAGCTATAGTTGCCTTGTCTTCCGTAATCTCGCCCTCCACTCTCAGACAACCAATGTTATTTCGTCTTCTTCTCCCATTTGCAAAAGTATGGAAGTACCTAGTGTTTTTATCCCCATCCTGTAGCCAGTGATCTTTTGCTTTTTGCTTCTTCCTCGTGTCTTCTAGTAACGCCCATTTACAATAATCCGACTTCAAATTTACTCTCGAAATCCTGTCTTCTTCTGTTGCTGTCCCCCCTGCCTCCTTTGCATCCATGTTTTTGATATTAATTAGCAGCTCTTGCATAATATGATCAACCCTCCCGAAAAATTCTTTATTCCATTTTTTCAAATTTTCTTTGATAGCCATCAGTTTTTTGCTGAATATGAATCCCGGGTTGCCTGTAAAAGTAAGATTATCCCACCACTCCTTCATTAAATCTGGAAGTTCCTCATTCTCCAACCACATTAACTCAAACTTACTTGGCCTCGGGCCATTATCATCCATTTCAGTCGACAATAATAGAGGAATGTGATCCGAAACTGGCCTAGGCTTTGCTATTTGTGTAGTACCTGGAAAGAAGTCATCCCATTTGGAATTCAGCAAAAATCTGTCAATACGAGTGCAAGTAGGAGGATCTTGATAGTTGGACCAGGTATACTTCGCGCCACATAATGGCAGATCAATAAGATTGAAATCCGACATAAACTTGTTGAAATTCCTCATAGCCCGACTGACTGTTCCTGGCCTATTTTTGTCTTCAAGAGTTGATATTACATTCCAATCACCTCCAAGACATCCAGGAATGTCCCATATCCCCAACACTTCTCCTAACTCCCTCCACAGTATACGCCTTTCTTTTCGATCATTCGGAGCATAAACAGAAGACACAAAGAAAACCAAATTGTTTGCAGTACATCTAAACATACAAGAGAGTGAGAAGATACCCTGTAACTGATCCAGCAATTCAAATTTATCCCCATCCCACATGATACTTATCCCACCTCTAGTGCCCACCGATGGTTTGAAGCAAAATTTAACGCTCGGCTTACTCCAGATTTCCTTCTTAATCACTTCTGTCATGTCATCCAATTTTGTTTCTTGAAGCATAACGATGTCCGGATTCCAGTTTGAAAAAAATCCTAGAATGTATTGAATCAATTCATAGTTCAAAATATACAGTGATTCTTAAGCGGTTTAAGGTAAGCCCAGATCTCAATCTCGCAGTTGAAACTGAAATAATAGGGTTTGTAGTTGTAGTGCTATTTCCGTATAGCTGATAGAGCAGGTCTGCTATTTCCTAATACAATTGTTTTGAGAGGAGATACCATTATGCTCATTTCAATTGAATTAAAACATGTTTCTTCTTCTTCTACCACCACCACCAGAATCCCAAACAAAACCACCACTTTTACATCTATGAGAATGAGCCATTTTTTGTTGCCCTATATTACACTGATCTTGAGTTTCTGTTACAGCAGATCTGGAGACTTCATAACTCATTAGGTAGAAGAGGAAAACCGAAAGACCCTTAATTGTATGGAGTTTAGATCCAATATGAAGAAGAAGAATAAGCAGAGAGGCGGCGTTTTTAGGTTTGGGAACGTAACTCAAAGTGAATGAAGTGAAGACTGAAAAACCTACAACTATCCTTTCATAAACTACAACTTTTAGTTACACCTCTTTTACACTCACACTTCTTTTACATGAGATTTTCACTGTGCCTTCCGGTTGAAATAAAGAGACATTTTTTTTTTTTGGATCAGAAAACAAGAGATATCTCATCACCTCCAGCTTAGAAAGGACTAACCTAGTTTATAGTTAATGCAGTGCCAGACCTTAAGCTTTAAAAATGTTTGGGATGATGGGGCATGGGTTTTTAGTATGGTGATATTTACTTGGTGTGGTTAAACGACGAATTGCATGTTTCTCTGGATGTTTTTAACTGGACGGAAATTAACCTGTCGTCTCCCTCCTTTTATCAGATAAAATATATCTGGTTGAATTTCACAAATATACCCACAGCCCATCAAAGCTTGAGCATCAGAGTTAGAAAGCCATCTCCAATCCTTCCAATTACTTGGGATGACTAATGCTGTCAAGTGATCGTGTTCATGTTTGTTTTAGCTTCAAGTATCTTACTATTATTATATCTTAAAGGAAGTGCAAACTAAAATTGACAGTCAGTAACAATACAAGAAACAAATACAGCCGAGAGTAGTAGATACACTAGATTATGGGATTCCATACACCACATCTCCATACAAAGCCCATGTTCAATCCAAGATGCATTTGCGCTGCATAGTAGAAAATGAAAACAAATTTTTGACAGAGGTCAAGTCACAAAGTTTTAATTAGGGTAAGGTTACCTTAGTGCATAGGTTAAACTGCAAAATGCACCATTGGCTAGAAATGTTTTCCTCGTGCTGATGGTGACGAGGACTTAGGTACTAGTTGATGACGTACGTGCATATCTTGGCAGGTGGATTTCAGGGTGAACAAAATGGGAGTAGTGAAGATGTGAGTACAAAGATAAGAATTTTATAACCCAGCTGAGTTCCAAATTTAACACAGGGTAAGGTTACTTACTTTTTTGAATGAGTTAGCCTCCAGTAGGTACCATTTTAGCAGGGAACATTTTTCTTGTGTTGGTCAAAGCTTGTCATTTTGTAAAGAGGGGTAGCATTACCCTGGCAAGACTGGGTTCTTGTACTTTGTTCAATTTCAATTTTAATTGAAATATGAGTGATTTTTGTACCACCTCGAAATCTTTTTTTATCAGACAAGTAAACAATAAAAGACATTTTACTGTATTTGCGTCCTAGTCAATAGGCTAAACCTGTGACTACGGCAGTGCTAACTATGTTCAAATGGACCTGTGTTTGAAGAGTTATTTCGAAGAAATCACAGGCTTTGTTTAAAAGTTCAACTTTGGATAAGTCATTTTAAACCTGTGAAAAGGACAATCGAAAATTCAAATACGAATACAGGCAGTGCCGGCTAGGCTACAAACCATTTACTAGTCAAGCTGACATACTTACAAGCAGAACAATGGAGTGCAATTTTTCCTTGTTGTGTATGTGGCAGTATAAGGATATCACGTTACATTAGTGTTTTTGTAAATGGCTGATCCAACTTGGGTTTCCGGATAGTTGAAAGTCAAATACGGTATTGAAGAAGACAAAATTTTTATGTTTGCCAGGCCTTGGATTCCTACAAATGTTGGGTGTAGTCATTTAAAACTTTTTAAACGGATAGTTGAAAGTTGAAAAATTATGCACTTGATAAGTTCAAGTGGCTATCCCATCTGATCCATAACTAAAGTTTACTTTGATTGCATATATTCATTAGACTGACATAGCTCATTTAAAGGGCTAATAGGGTTATTCTTTAGCCGGCAGCTCATAATGTTCACTATCACAAACCACTAGATGACTGAATCCACAAACTTAAAGACAGTTATGACCCATGCTTCTTTAGATGATCAACAACATAGGTACATTTTTCCTCAGCTATCGTATGATTGTGCCGAAGCCAATCAGATGCTAAGCAAAATAAAACAGACTAGATCTGCAGTAGTGGTGTGTGTACCGGGATATCTTTCACTGAATATCAATGCACATCAAATGTGGTGATGCCAAAACATTAATTTGAGAAAACAAATCCTAACATACATTGAATCAATTCAGAGTTTCAAGATCTACAAATTTAGATTCTTTGTTCAAGGTAAACTTGAAATTGATATATACATTTTCCAGAATAACAATAGTTGAATCTGATATTTTACTAAACACACTTTGATTGCTTTTTTAATCATCTTTAATTTTAATTAATATTTTACCAAACGTCTAACTGTTTTTTTCTCACAGCACAATACATCAACACACAGCAGAAAAGTGCTTTTACAAAAGTAACATCAATACCAAACTAAGCCCAAATACCTCTACTACCCATGGGTCGTTCACCAATACCCTTATCCATTATAATTGTACCACTTACCCTAGTTTGCAATTCGGGGTACGGAGAGTAGTTCGGGACGGCATACGTACGAGAATTATACGGATTCGGATAGGTCAGATTCGGTCAAAAAATCAGTCAACGGTTCGTTGTTCGGGCAGTAGTTCGGAACGGATACATACGTGTATAATTCGTTTTAGGAATGTGAGTTCGGTATTCAAAATTCGCCACTATAAAATAATAAAATTTCAAGGTTTTACGCTTGGTTGTATAGTTTGTGCTAGAAATGTAATATATATTAAATATCGTTCAACCATTTAAACTACGAGCAGTTCGTTCAATGGTACAGAGATGGTGTGAGGAATCCGGACGTCCTGAGTTCGATTCCCATCTCATGCTTTTGTGCAAACCACATTATAAAGGGAAGTTGGGCTTCAGTTAGCTCTGGCCCAGTATGATAAGGGACGTTGGGCTTCCTTAAAGTGATGCGAATTAAGACGCCGAATTGTCATACGGTCCGAATAATTCGCGCATACTTCGTGATAACCATATAGTTCGCGTACTAGGGACGGTCTTTCAAGTATTCGGCCGTATAAATCGGATACGGTTGATTCGTATACGTTCGCGAATTATACGCGAATAATTCGCCGAATTACTAACTAGGCCCCTCACCTTCCGGGAGGAAACTTTTTTTTTTTATAATTCCGTAAAATAAAATTTGGTACTCAACTTTTGATATGTTTTCATTTTTTTTATTTTTTTATTTCTTAAATATCCGTCAAGTTTTAAAGAAAAAAATCTTTCGTTTTCCATTTATTTATTTTTTCGGAAAAGAGGCTGACCTCAGAAATTACGTTGAAAAAGTCGATTTAGGAAATCGGAATAATTACATAATTTTTCAAGATTACATCAAAGTCGTACAAATTATTGTATCTCCACCAATTCTTGCCTATTAACTTCATCTTATCAGATCTAAAACCAATATCAGAAGACCAAACATCTAGGTCCAAATTAAGTTTGAATACCAAACCAAAATGTATCATTGCACAAGGCAATGACTGGATCAAATCCAACCTAATGCTCCTCAGAACATGTTTAAAACATGAACTGGAATTTTTAAAGTTTAGATTGCCTAATGCAATCAGGGTAACGAAGACCCAACTAGCAGTAACCGTAGTAGTAACCAAAGTGTGTTGTGTAACAATAGTAACCAAAGTGTCTTGTGTAGTAACAATGATAATCTGAATCGGTGTTTAAGAGTCTTGAACGGAATTAATCGGGCTGACTCGGCATTGGAGATGTGGTAACGGTTGTATCCTTTGATGAACTTGTCTGAGATCTTGATGAAAGCGCTGATGCTGTCTGGGTTTCCATTTCTTGGGTTATTGATATGCTTATACCTGCTGGTGAAATAATTATCTCTATCTGAATATTCTTTACAACACCAGTGAGGCAAACATACATCAAAAGATATACAACCCAAAGTATTACATCTACATGAAGTATTACAGAGTCTAGATAGCACTGTTTTGAATCTAGAAATACCCACCTTAATCTAATACTAATAAAAGGCATTACTAAAATGTAGATAGAAACCTTGAAAGAAAATAGCAACCCTGTCCAAAAACCAAATCGGTAACCAAAATAAAATACATCTATTATGCATCCTAATATAACAATAAAATAACAGAAGGGATATTACAACAGAAACTAGGATTAAAACATACAGTAAAGTTGATCTTCTTCAAGACTCCGGAGGTGAAACCAGTTCTTAGATTTTGATGGAGATCAACTATGGAAAAGTTAGTATATCTGAATCTCTTATGCTTATCAGTATAAGAAACATACCTACCCAAATTTGCCGATGATATTACAAATAATCTATGAACATTAAACGGAAAACTCGTCGGAAAACTAAAACAAAAGGCAAAACTAGCTGTAAAAAGCATAAGAGAAAGATGGAAGGAGAATAGGCTTTGGGTGTTATTGATCTGCTCAGATCTGTTCCAAGGGAAGCGATCTGAGCACAAAGGCGTTCACAGGCTTAGGGTTTTCGTCGGAGATTTCCATTTGAGATCAAAAATCTCTTTCTTTCACTTTTCTCTCCTCTACTTTCACCTACACAACCATCAGCACCGTTTCTCCTCCGCCGTAACCACTACCAACCTTCATATTCAAAAACCAAGTTTGATAATCATCATCAACAGTTCATCATTATCATCATCATCTTCTTCTCGGTTCGTCACTGATTTGCAACATCAGAATCATTTTTAGGAGATCGAGAGATCTGATTTTAGGTTTCATTTTCTGGTAATTTCGAACTAAAGACTTGAAATTTTAATTTATTGATGCTTAACAATAACTCGATTTGAAATGTTTCGATCTGTTATCTCTGATGATTCTTATTAATATGAGTTAGAGATTACGAAAATCTGAGTTAGAAATTAATCTGGGTTTGTTAGGATGTTTCAATTTCCGAATGTGGGTTCTCCTTAATTTCATATTTTCGAAGTTTACTACTGTATGAATCTCTACTTTTTAATAGAGTGTGTGAGTGTGTCAGTTGTTAGTGTGCAGTGTGTGTGTGCAGAGAACGTGAGAGACTAATGTCGAGAGAATAGAGAATGAGTATATCTACTCAGAAGTGTCCTGTACTCAAAATAATCTTCTTCTATTATATCAAATCATATTTGATCAAAACCGTTTGCAGAGATGTAGATTCATAAATATATCACTTTTTAGAATTCAGAGATTAACCAGTCTTCACTAGTGTTTTTGAATACAGAAAATGCAGTATGAAGAGGCTAAGCTTAAAAGCTTTGGATTTCCCTTCAAAACCAAATAAAACTGGTGCGCTAACAAAACCTATAAGGCTCTATTCTCCCAAATCTATATTCTGAGGTTCTATGTCTGTGTAATGTGGTTTTGATTTGAGTATTTGTCGATACCTTGCAATTTGTATGGTCACCCAGAACAAAACAAACGAAATTGGTTTTACATTTGTTGATGCAAATGTACCAGAAGTTTGGTTTTAGATTTTGTGTAATTTGTTCTGCACATTTTTATCTAGCCCAGCTTCTGAAGATTTAATTCCAATTCGATGGGATATTGAGATCGATGGGAATCGATTCAAAGATTCATTTACATGGAATCCACCCGTAATTCTCTATTTTGGATTGAAATTTGTCTTTATTAAGTTTCCATCTTGCTAATTTCTGAATTTGTTTTCAAGAATGTTGAAAGAACTGGATTCTGAAGTGGTGATGTTCGCGAAGAGGATTATGAAGGACCTGAAGCTCCATCCAGCGTTCATTATACACATTTCTTAGTATATACAAGTATGTGTATAACTAGTAATGGTTGTGGGTTCTGCTGTACGTTTTGACCTAATTCTAGGCAACAATGTAGTGAATCGGAAGAAATTGTAGTGAAATTATAGTTACTTGCTTCTTGCTTAGGGGATGCTTTTTGTGACTGTAGAATCATTTTTATTCACCACCAAAAGGGTCTCTTTGTTGGTGACTGATAAAATAAGCTCAAATGGTAATATAGTTTTCAGTTACTGTGATTTATCTCAATGGTTGTGAAATTGTGATAAATGGAAGCTGTGTATGTGGTTTGTTGTATGGAAATAGATGATCTATGGATTTCCTTTTTTATGGGTATGCATAATGCCATTCTATATATTCTGGTTGTTCATCTCTTTTGCTGGAAATTCGTTTGCTTGTTTTCTATTTGTTACGGTCACAGCTCAACGAGTTCCGATCCTTGGAGGGTCAAATGTTTACTAGTGAGAAGATAGTGACTCATAAGGTTTATTACATTAAAAACTTCTTCTCTTACTCTTTTCCAGCAGTTGGTTTACGGTTTGAGTTGCTATAGATAGTAATATTCGTGTTTTATTTCAGCTGGATCTTCGTGTACATAATACCATCATAAGGGACCAGTTTTTATGGGCAAGTCTGCTTTGAGTTTTGCATTATGACTTTGAATATAGATTGTTCAACCATGCATTTGGATTATGTAATTCTGAATGTAAATTTTGCTTATAAGTTGTATTTTACAACAAGCAGTTGCAGTTGCAATCCATGAACATCTTTATGAGGACTAAAAGTTTGCAGTTAGTGTGGTTTTTTATGTACAAAAAGAGAGCTTCTTATTATATTGTGCTGTCAATGATGGCATTATGAATCTCAGGATTTGGTAAACTTATAAGCTTCCATGTCCTATTAATGTCTTTCCTTTTCAACTTAATTAATTTTTCGCGCATAACCATTTCATTACATGTTAATAAATTGAGCTTTGGATTTATGCCTCTACCAAAGTAGCAGTACTAAATGGAACCTAGCCAAGAAGTAGCGTAATATTCAATATTTGCACCTTTGGGTATGCAATTACCAGTGGTGTCAGTGGATGTTAGTTTACATATGTACATGGTTTCATTCTGGCTTGGGATTACCAATAGTTTAACTTTATCTAGTTTGCTCCATTTTTGTTCTTGGACTCCAGATTTTGGGGACAACTTGAGAAAGTTGCTTTCATTTTTGGAGGCAGCTTGAGCAAGTTGGTTCCAGATTCGGAAGAAACTTGAGCTAGTTGATTCCAGATTAGGAGGCAACTTGAGATAGTTGGCTCCATTTTTATTTTATTTTTAAGAAACTTGTTCCATTTTAATGGCTTTTACTGGATACAAAGAGCAGTTACCTGATGTGTTGGTTGTTCTCTTACAGTATCAACTTTTCCTCATTTTATCAAATTAAATATCAACTTTGTTTTCTTACAGTATATCTAGAGCTTTGCACAGTCTACAAACTCTTATATACTTATTTTGTGAAATTATTGTAAAATGTGTAGGCTCCTAGCCATAGATTATAAGATTAAAATCTATCCTAACCGTCCACTTAACATATTAGAAAGTGGGTAAAAACATTTTTTAAATTTTTATTTTTTTATTATAAGATTAAAATCTATCCGTTTTTTTAAATTTATAAATTTTTTAAAAATTTTAAATTTTATTAATATATTATGAGAACATTTTTAATATATTTTGAGAAAATTTTTATATTGGGTAAAAACCCGGACCCGGAGTGGAACCGGACCGGTCTACCGGTACAAGTACAAGTCCAGGTCCTCAAATTGAAGAACCGGTCAACTCCGAGTACAGGTACCGGGTCCAACAGAAACCAGGACTGTACCGGCTCATGTGCAGCTCTAATTCCCATACAAAACTACTTTTAGATCTATAAGTAGAAGTCATTATCTGGATTTTGTTGTTTCCTTTCCACTGATTGATTAATTTAGCTGAACTTGAGCTTATTTTTCAGCAAATCTGGAGAAATCAGAAGTCAATATAGAGAGTAAAATTGACAGCCACTTTGTATCAGAGTTCAGATCTAAAAAGAATGAGAAGAAGTTCGACTAGAAACCTCCTCGTAGGGTTTTCAAGGAAAGGAATGAAATTGTAAAACGGCCAGGGGCTATTAATTTATTTATTTTTTGACTTGTAAGGTTAAAATTTTATTGAAAAAGAAAAAAAAGAGAAATACAGAAAAAGAAAGCACTAATCAAGCACCGCAAAAGGGAACAAAAACTAAGGAAAACAAGCCCTAACAACAACTAACAAAAGCACTCACCCTGCCAGCTCAAAAGAGATAAGTCTATTCCTTCCTAGCAGGGGTCCTTTTCCCTCTACCACGCATATCATTGTTTGTAACCCCAGGCCAATTGAGCTTAGCAAGTTCTTTTTCAGGGTTTAGCTTGGATTGCCTCTCTACTATGCCACTGAAAACATTCTTCATGTCGGCTTTCTTTCCTCCAACACCTAACAAAGCACTAACGTTCACTAAATTATCAACCTTTTGCTCCTCAGTCATATGCCTTCTTCTAGGTATTTCTTCTAGATTTCTCATCTTCTCAACTTTTATACCATCATTATCCGTTTCATACTCCGACTCTTCACTAGGGGCTATTAATATCAGAGTTCAGGTCATGGGCTTTGCACTTATTAGGCCCGTTTTAGGTTGACTTGCTTTGCTTGTTGATAAGCAATTTGAAGAGTCGTTCAAAGAGGATTTTAAAGCTCAAGAGAGCGCTGCTATCCTCTTCATGGCAGCAACGTGAAGAAGAAATTGAATATTCATAGTGAACGAAGCTCAAAATAAGTTAACAGTTTGATTTTTTCATGATGAATGAATATGAAGAAGATATGAACGTAACTGCTATATGTTAACCTTGGTTTTCATGAGTTTCCTCTCCCTTGTGAGTTGTGATTCACTGGTCAAAAATCGTAACTAAAAATTTACTACTTCTGCCAGTGCAGTCCTCCTAGTGAGCGGGTTATAGGATCTTGTTATAGAATGATTCAGTTATTATTATGACAAGAATCAAAAATGTTGTTTCAGCTTTCAAACAAGAATCAAAAATTGTCAGTACAGTAATTAAATATGTAATTAACAAGAATAAGATGTCCAATTGGCATTAAATGATTCACCAAACGTGATCTTGCGTCGCGTATCTCTTCTACTGTTATTGAGTGCACATCTCATGAAGAACCAAGTCTAGCGGCTCTCCAAAAAAAAAAAAAAAAAAAATCCTTACCAGACTTTGAATAATATCCATCTATAGCGGAACCCACCAAAAGAACATCCATATCTGAAGTATGTGCCATCTGTGGTGAAGGTGATGTATTGGTCTGTAGCTGCTGGATAGCCTGCACGCTGACACATAGAACAAGAGAATTCCTCATTATACCAAGTCCCAACCAGCGCTACATCG
The DNA here is from genome assembly GCA_023529315.1 of Papaver bracteatum. Taxonomy (NCBI): domain Eukaryota; kingdom Viridiplantae; phylum Streptophyta; class Magnoliopsida; order Ranunculales; family Papaveraceae; genus Papaver; species Papaver bracteatum. Next base: position 326,534 of record JAJJWX010004858.1, on the reverse strand, counting down.
CCCTAAGAAAGAAGCACTCTTTGGTTCAATTCTGTCAAGAATGATGTTCCTTGTTGCGTTGTCTTCAGATAGTCATCAATATCACTCTTCAATCTTCATCTGTTTTGCTTTGACGGAAGCACCAACATCAGAGAAAATGAATGGTGATTGGCTTAGTTCAGATAACAAATAAATCTTCAAGTTTGGGGTGGAAGGGTCACGCAGCCACATGTTACGAGTAAATGCACTGAAAATAACATGATGCATCTGAATGCAGCTTAACGGAATGACACTGCAGAAGCTGTGATGATAATTGCAAAGGAACTCGGAGATGAGCGTTTCCAGCATTTTTAAAATACAGCCTCAATGAAGAAAACAAATCCTGGCATGTACTTAACCACCTCGTATTTTAAAATCTAGGAAGATTCTTTGTTTTTGTAGTATAAATGAAACTAAAGTAATTGTACTTGGGAGTTGCATTGCTATTTATGTATACCTTAAACTGCATTTCTACTTGAGTTGCATTGCTATCAAACTTCAATTTGGGTATTCAAAATAAACCGAGAACACACTTTGAAACTCAAACTTGATTCTCCTTTTACTTAATGGCAAGGTTTCTCCATCTTCCTCCAAAACATGAGCATCAACCTAACCTCGCAGAGGTAACAAAGTTTTATTACCAAGTATATACGAATCCTAAGGCAAAAAAAAAAAGGAAATTCAACATTAGTTTTGATTCCTACCTCTTTGAGAATATTTGTCTTTCATATAAGTTCAGCCGATACTCCAAGACAACAGGTCCTTGATGCTCAACGGGTACCAGAAATATGGTTAAGACTTTAATGAGAAGTTCGTCCTCTCAAACCATTACATAGTTGTAACACCAACTAAGAGATAGTTTATGCATCGTGTTTACACGATTGACAACATATATACACAAGTCCTTTCCCTCAGGTATCCTGTGCGTGTGCACAACAGCAGAAGGAAAATTAAATACTAAGCCAAGTAAAGAGACGTAGTGGCGTGTGTGTTATGACTTGTAACATTGATTACCAACGAGCATCAATTTTCCTAACACCGAAACATTTGATAAAACAAATCCTAGCATGAATTGAATCAATTAATATTCATAGTTCAAAATCTATAAATATTCTTTGTTCAAGGGTAGGCTCAAAACTCGATCTCACTTGAAACCGAAATACAGGGATTTAGAGTTGTAGTGGTATTTCAATATACCTCAAACTGCAGGTAGTTTTGTGTTTAGATTAATGAACAGACTAATTGGATTTTGACAACCTAATCCTGCACTAGTTTTGATTGGGATTACTATTTTTAGTTGAAGCCTTTATTTTCATAAACATATCAATCCAAAGGATAAACAGGTACTGGATGCTCAAGTGCAACCATTCCAAAACTGGATCTTGCAATTCAAGTATGTTGGTATGGCCTACTAATAACTAAAACACAATATGCACGCAAACAACAGAATCTTATTTAGCTATTTCTTCATACCTCAAACTGCAGGTTTGGTGTTTAGATCAATCAATTTCTTTTTGATTGTTGAAAATAACCAGAGAACATGGGGCTTGTCCATCTTCCTCCACAGCATTAGCATCAACCTAACAATCCTGCAGACATTAAGAAAGTTGTATTAACAAAAAAACATATGGATCCAAAGGCAGCACAAAAATAAAATTCAGCATTAGTTTTGATTCCTACCCTCTTTAGTAATCTGATAAGTGCAACCAATCCTTGTGATTTCATGACTTATTTGCTTATTAACAAATTTGTTGGTACTGGTTGTTGAGATAGTTCAGAGAAGATTAACCCTCAGCAAAATCAAATGGGCTTTTTCTGATTTTTCTAGAGATAAAGGTGAATCCAGTATCATCAGCATCATCATCATCACCAGAATCCCATATGGTAAAATCCAGTGAAATCTGAAAATATCATATTGTGTGATGACGTTGAGATACCAGAATGAAGAGCTATAAGAAATTGCCATATGTGATGTAATCGTTCTGAGAGGAGATATAAAATTGCCAACTTAAATAATTCCAAAACTCGAAGCGAAAATGATTTACTTTATTTTATGTTTGGTTCTCAAAACTAGAAGTCAAACCGAGGAGTCAGAAGAAAAATTGTTTTGATGGCGATTTATTCAAACCTTGATCGCTGGTTCCTGACTTGTTATTCTCGATTCAAGAACGTCGACAATCCAATAATGTATTGCTTAGAATCCATAATCAATCCAAGGGATTTAGGGCATCCAGGTTCGTTTGAATTTACAAGATTTTGGGCAAATAACTCCTTTCTTATAGGAGTATCTCTTATTGAAGAAGAAGAAAATCAGATTAAATGGTCGGAATCGATTCCGGATTATACCATCATCCTTCCTTATTACATTTACAAAGATTGGGTATTTTTGCGGTATATGGCTCTTTCTCTTCGCGATTTACCTGTAATTGATAACTTCACTTGTATTAGGGTTCTTGTAATTGATATGCAATTGGTTCAAATATTCATAAGCAATTCAAAATTTTCGAATGAAAATCAAAAAATTTGTTTGTGGACTTGTCTGGTGTTCGAATAGTTTCACTGGTTACTCATAGATATTGTGCCGCATGAATATGATGAGAGTAAGAGTGGAACCAGCAATGAGTGAGTTTTTTCATGTAACCACGACCCTAACAAGATCATTCATAGAATATGAAATATTTATGCTGAACTTCAAAGTATTTATGAAGAAACTAATTCTCCCACATCTCCCACGTTAAACTATTAAACCCATTATATGCGGGTATACAAGAATAGGTTCATTTTTAGGAACTTGCCCGAGGAGACACCGAAAGCACACTTTAACGGATTCTTTTTTAGCTTGTATTTCGAACACGTGTTTTAGAATCCATGTGTGAGCCTCCCGAGTTTTTGACTTGACCACTATGTCATCTACATAATCCTCAACTTGCTTGTGCATCATGTCGTGAAAAATGGTGGTCATGGCGCGTTGGTATGTGGCGCCAGCATTCTTTAAACCGAAGGGCATCACAGTATAGTAAAAGTTTTCGAGAGGAGTTCGAAAAGCTGTCTTTCTTATATCATGCTCGTAGTTCTTTATTTGGTTGTAGCCGCTGTACTCGTCCATGAAAGAAACACATGCCATGTCCACTGGTAGCATCTACCAACATGTCGATGTTGGGGAGCGTAAAATCATCTTTAAGCATGGAGCGTCTAGCTTGGTTTGGATTGGCATGTGAGGCCAAGGGTTTGCCATAGGCGCATGGTGTGACTAGCTTGGACTAGGTGCATTTTTGGCTTGGCGTGTGGGTCCAAGGGATTTCCATAGGTGCATGGCGTGGCTAGCTTGGGATAGGTGTGTGACCAAGGTAGGGTTTTGGGGCAAAGGTCGTTTGGTAACCTTAGACGGTCAGGATTTGCTCCTGGGATTGAAGGGAAACCGTTGATTGTTGCACGCCTTTGTTTTGATAGCCGCGCAGTGAAGGCCAGTATGGTGGCGTGGTATGGGGCCATGGAGAGGTACGTTTGGCATGGCGCACTAGGTGTGGCTTTCATGATTTCCATTGGCACGGAGGTGCGACTAGCATGACTGGCATGATTTGGCGCGATTGATGTGGCTGGCATGATTTGCCATTTGCACAGAGGTGCGGCTGGCATGGCTGGCATGATTTTGCGTGGTCGGTGTGGCTGGCATGATTTGCTATTGGCACAGAGGTGCAGCTTGCATGGTTGGCATGATCGGTGTCGCTGGCATGATTTTCCATTGGCACAGAGGTGCGGCTAGCATGGTTGGCATGCTTTGGAGCGGTCGGTGTGGCTGGCATGATTTTCCATTGGCACAGAGGTGCGGATAGCGTAGTTGGCATCAAATAGTTATCTCAATGATGGTTGGATGCTTGATTCCGTTGTTTCGTATCATATGTGTACTTCAAAGGATTGTTTCACTACTTATAGAGAGGTGAATGGTGGTACTGTTATGATGGGTAATTCTAATTCCTGCAAAATAGTTGGAGTTGGTACGGTACAGGTTCGTTCGCATGGTGTTATCACAACATTTTCGGAGGTTAGACATGTTCCAGATTTGAGGAAGAGTTTGAATTCGTTAGGAGTACTTGAATCTCTTGGATACAAGTATGCTGCTGAATATGGATTCTTGAAGGTATTTTACAATGGTAGTTTAAAGATGACCGGTGAAAGACATGGCAATTTATATTTTCTACAAGGAGATATAGGTGGAGCTATGGTTTCTCAATCAATTGATGAGAAACATGTGGAGTCAACACGTTTATGGCATATGCGTCTTGGGCATATGAATGAGAAAGGTATATCGGTGTTGAGTAGTAAAGGCTTCCTTGGTGGTTAGAAGACTTGCAAGCTTTGGTAGCGCTATTCACCACATGCAGGGCACGTTAGATTACATACATTCGGATGTTTAGGGTCCCTCTCATACAATTTTTAAGGGAGGTACTAGGTGGTTTGTGACCTTTATCGATGACTTTTCGAGGAGAGTTTGGCTTTACACCATGAATCATAAGAATGAAGTTACCAAGGTGTTTAAGAAGTGGAATACCATGGTAGAGAAATAACTTGGTCGTGTGTTTAAGAACATACGTTCCGATAATGGCGGTGAATACATCGAAAACCCACTGAAGGAGTTTTCTGAGGAACAAGGTATCGTTAGGAACTTCACATTTAAGGTTACACCACAAAAAAATGGAGTAGCGGAGAGAATGAATCAAACGTTACTTGAGAGAGCATGGTGCATGTTGTCAAACGCAAGTTTAGACAAGATTTGGTGGGCTGAAGCAGTGAATACGGCGTGCTATTTAGTGAATCGATCACCATCAACAGCTATTAAGTGTAAGTCACCTATGGAGGTATGGACTGGAAATCCCGTGAACTATGCTAATTTAAGGGTGTTTGGTTGTCCAGCCTATTTTCATGTAAAAGAAGATAAGTTGGGTGTTGGATCCAAGAAAGCGATTTTCTTAGGTTATCCATTCGGTGTGAAAGGATACCGTCTATGGTGTCCAGAATTGAATAAGTTCATAATTAGTCGTGATGTGACCTTCAATGAAAGAGAAATGCTTGATTCAAAGAAGTTCACAGATCGGGACTCTCAAATTGAAAGTGAGAGCAGTAGCGGTGTTGAAGATGATTCGATGCAGGTGGAGCAAAGAGTTCCTAGTTCATCTATTATAGAAGAAGAAAAAGAAACTCTTGTAGAAGTTGAAGTTGAGTTTGAGGTTTCTAATGAGGAATCTACACAGAAAAAAATTGAGAATATTCCGTCCTTGACGTCTCAACATGAGAGACGTCCACCAACCAGTTATGGTTTTGATGAGTATGCGTCTTACGCATTATTTGTTTTTGAGGATGAGCCAATTACCTTTGAGGAGGAAATGAGTACTACTCATGCCATTGAGGGGAAAACATCCATGAATGAGGAGATGAAGTATCTTCACAAGAATCACACTTGGGAACTTGTTAAGTTGCCTAAGGTTCGAAAGAAGATCGGGTGCAAGTGGGTCTATACGGTAAAGGATGGAATTCCATATTCCAAGGGTATCGTTAGCGGTGTACGATAAAAAGCAAGGTTAGTGGCTAAGGGATATGCACAAAGGGAAGGTGTGGATTATAATTAAGTTTTCTCTCCGGTTGTTAAATACACTTCTATCCGAGTCCTTTTAGCATTTGTGGCGCAGTTTGACTTAGAGCTCGAGCAATTAGATGTCAAGACAACATTCTTGCATGGAAATTTGGAGGAAGACATTTATATGTCACAGCCCATTGGTTATGAAGTTGCTAGTAAGGAAGATTATGTGTGTCGACTTGAGAAATCATTGTATGGTTTGAAGCAATCGCCAAGACAATGGTACAAGAGGCTTGAGACGTTTATGTTGCAGCAAAAGTATACTAGTAGTAAATACGATCAGTGTGTGTACTTTCAGAAGTTTCCAGATGGAAGTTTTGTTTATCTTTTACTCTATGTGGATGACATGCTCATAGCTGCGAAGAGAAAGTCAGAAATTGATGTTTTAAAGAAGCAATTAAGTTTAGAGTTTGAGATGAAGGATTTGGGTCCAACTAAGAAGATTTTGGGTATGGAGATTACTTGAAATAGATCTAAGGGGAAGTTATGTCTTACTCAGAAATCCTATCTTGAGAAGATTCTTCGTCACTTTGGAATGCATAACTCCAAAGGAATTAGTGTTCCAATACCGTCTACAGTTAAGTTATCAAAACAGTTCTGTCCTACTACAACTGAGGAGAAGGAGTTTATGTCAAAGGTTCCCTATGCTAATGCGATAGGTTCTTTGATGTATGCTATGGTTTGTACTCGTCCGGATACTGCACAGGCAGTTGGTTTAGTTAGTCGTTATACGGATAACCCTAGGAGAGCACATTGGTATGCGGTGAAGGGAATATTGAGATATCTTAATGGAACCTTGGATATTGGTTTAGTGTTTGAGAAGGAGCAAAGTTTGAAGGTCTGTTAATTTGTTGATTCAGATTATGCGGGTGATAGAGATAAGTGTCGTTCTACTTCAGGGTATTGTTTTACATTGAGTGAAGGACCTATCAGTTGGAGGTCAATGTTACAACCAATCGTAGATTTTTCTACTACGGAGGCATAGTATATTAATGTGATGGAGGCTGTTAAGGAAGCGTTATGGCCTCGTGGTTTAGTTAAAGACTTGGGGGTGATACAACAGAGTGCTGTTGTGAACTGTGATAGTCAAAGTGTTATTCATTTAGCTAAGAACCAAGTTTATCATGAATGCACCAATCATATTGATATTCGTTATCATAAGGTTCGAGAAGTGGTTGATAACGGATTAGTACAACTATTGAAAGTTGATACTGAAGATAATCCAGCAGACATGTTGACTACAGTCGTTTTGAAGATCAAGTTTGAGAGGTGTCTTAGCCAGATAAATAATGCTCGTTGTTGAGTCCCTAGGGGCATTTGAGGCTACGGTTAACTTGTGAAGATCAAGCTCAGTTTGGTGGAAACATCATCAAGGTGGAGAATTGTTAGAAGTTGTCGATGTTTTAGAAAGGTTCCAGAATTTTCTAGAATCATCTAGGTGTTTCCTTATTTTGGTATAGCTAGAGGTTTCCTGATTTAGTTAAACTCGAGGTTTCCTCTCTTAGCTATGTTTAGGTTTCCTAGTATAACTCATATACTTGGAAGACAAGTTTGTAACCTATATAAATAGGTGTACAAGTCCTAAGGAAATACACACAACACACACAATAGTTTAGAGAAGAATTCTCAAAGTTAGAGAATTTTAGGGTTTAAAACGTTTGTCCATAGATAATTAGTTTGGTATTTGTGAACAGCAACCTGCTGCTCATAGTTGTGGTTTAATTCTCTGTAATTTTTTCTAATAAGAGTTTATCGTAGTTGTTTGTGGATGTAGGCATATTGCTGAACCACCTTAAATCTTGTGTCTTTCTTTGTTTCGTTTAGTGCATCTTATTTCTGTTTTCTTTAGTTCTACGTTGATCCAAAGAACTATTAGTGTCTTGTGAGGTTAATCCTAAGGCATTAATACTAACAAGATGCCGCATCCTCAAGGATCACCATTGGTTTTGCATAATGACCTTTATACTGACCAGCCCAATAGGTAGGGCATCCGGTCCATAGCCAATGCATGCAGTCAAGAATACCCAGCATTTCGGGAGATCCCCTTTCCTGATTTTTCTTTAATATTTCTCTAACATCTACATCAGTTGGTTTTCGTAAATAGGTAGGATCGAAATGATTAATCATTATTTCGCAAATACAACGCAAGATACTTGTATGAAGTTGTTTTGCCAATGCGAAAGTACTCATCATTAGAATTTGGAGGTCTGTCATATCCTAAAATCCTCAAATCCAGAGTAACCTTTTGTTAAGGGTTATGACCCCTAATATTCAGTTCATCATACTGATAATTAAATTGAGGTTCTACCTGACAAAGCTCACCAATAATCTTTAGCACCAAATGTCTGGGAATGCGGAATTGGCTTTTTAAATTTTCATCAGAGAACACACAGTCCGGAAGAAAATAATTGTGCATCAGCTTCTCGTGCCATTCATCCCGACCACGGTATGAATATCTTCTTGTGAACACTTCTCTTGGCTCCAGATCTCTAGGTATTTGCCCCAATGAATCTAGATGCATCAAGGTATTGGTTAGTTCTTTATCTTCATCTGACTCATCATCAATTTGTTGCAATGCCTGCACGAATAATCGTTGTTGTTCTTCAAATCGATCCATATGAATACGCACTTCTTCGTCAGAAGAATCCATATCTATTGAGGTGGAGAAAAAATATTAAACAAATGATTAAGGTACAAAAGAGTGAGTAAAGATTGAGTTAATGAGAAAATGAGGTGTGATTAGATTTCATTAAATGAGGCGAATTTTGCAAATACAATGCAAGATACTTGTATGAAGTTGTTTTGCCAATGCGAAAGTACTTATCATTAGAATTTGGAGGTCTGTCATATCCTAAAATCCTCAAATCCAGAGTAACCTTTTGTTAAGGGCTATGACCCCTAATATTCCGTTCATCATACTGATAATTAAATTGAGGTTCTACCTGACAAAGCTCACCAATAATCTTTAGCACCAAATGTCTGGGAATGCGGAATCGGTTTTTAATTTTTCATCAGAGAACACACAAACCGGAAGAAAATAATCGTGCATTAGCTTCTCATGCCATTCATCCCGACCACGGTACGAATATCTTCTTGTGAACACTTCTCTTGGCTCCATATCTCTAGGTATTTGCCCCAATGAATCTAGATGCATCAAGGTATTGGTTAGTTCTTTATCTTCATCTGACTCATCATCAATTTGTTGCAATGCCTGCACGAATAATTGTTGTTGTTCTTCAAATCGATCCATATGAATACGCTTCGTCAGAAGAATCCATATCTATTGAGGTGGAGAAAAATATTAAACAAATGATTAAGGTACAAAAGAGTGAGTAAAGATAGAGTTAATGAGAAAATGAGGTGTGATTAGATTTCATTAAATGAGGCGAATTTATAGATAAACGTTACGGAAATGGTGGTTACTGAACTAAAAATAAGCGTCGATTACAAAACAAACCGGTTTTAAAAAAACCTCCAGCGGTGTAAACTCGACAGCTGTCGGTGTCTGTAAAACCGGTCGGTCTTTTCTCTACCTACCGGTGTAAACTCTACCGCTTATATTTTCTCCCATAGTGACGTGCATAGTTTGCCAGTCCAGCTGGCATGGAAAATGGAGGATTTTTCCATTTTCCATAGGAAGAGGCCTAAGACGAGGAATAATAATGACCCACTAATATCATTATTCCACAGTTTGAGTTTAACCAAAACTCCAACACTTGACTCTTAACTTAAACATCTATGGAACTGCGTATACACCCCCCCCCTTAATGAGCCCAACGATTCAACAAAATCTTAAGATTTAAGTGAATCGGCCGTTGGATCACACAACTTTAAATGTGAGCCGTTGGATATCGGAATATTCCAAAAACAATTCTAGTCACGGATGATTTTTTGGTTACTCGACGAAACTTCCCCTCCAACTTTTATACATTTACAGAAAAAATACAGCCTTTTCTTTTCGCTATTCCGCCTTCAGTTCCACGATCACCACCCCATCGTTACCATCGCCACCAACAACACTATCACCTCCCTATCATCTTCTCCGTCACATCCTCCATTAACATATTTCTGAGAAAACATTAGAACTGAATTAGAGCTTGGTTTCGAAAAATCTCCCCCCCCCCCCCCTTTAATGAGCCCAATGATTCAACAAAATCTTAAGAGTTAAGTGAATCGGCCGTTGGATCACACAACTTTAAATGTGAGCCGTCGGATATCGGAATATTCCAAAAACGATTCCTGTCACGGATGATTTTTTGGTTACTCAACGAAACTGCCCCTCCAACTTTTATACATTTACAGAAAAATACATCCTTTTCTTTTCGCTATTCCGCCTTCAGTTCCACGATCACCACCCCATCGTTACCATCGCCACCAACAACACTATCACCTCCCTATCATCTTCTCCGTCACATCCTCCATTAACATATTTCTGAGAAAACCTAGAACTGAATTAGATCTTGGTTTCGAAAAATCTCCCCCCCCCTTTAATGAGCCCAACGATTCAACAAAATATTAAGAGTTAAGTGAATCGGCCGTTGGATCACACAACTTTAAATGTGAGCCGTCGGATATCGGAATATTCCAAAAAAGATTCCTGTAACGGATGATTTTTTGTTTACTCGATGAAACTGCCCCTCCAACGTTTATACATTTACAGAAAAAATACATCCTTTTCTTTTCGCTATTCCGCCTTCAGTTCCACGATCACCACCCCATCGTTACCATCGCCATCAACAACACTATCACCTCCCTATCATCTTCTCCGTCACATCCTCCATTAACATATTTCTGAGAAAACCCTAGAACTGAATTAGAGCTTGGTTTCGAAAAATCTCCCCCCCCCCCTTTAATGAGCCCAACGATTCAACAAAATCTTAAGAGTTAAGTGAATCGGCCGTTGGATCACACAACTTTAAATGTGAGCCGTCGGATATCGGAATATTCCAAAAAATATTCCTGTAACGGATGATTTTTTGGTTACTCGACGAAACTGCCCCTCCAACTTTTATACATTTACAGAAAAAATACAGCCTTTTCTTTTCACTATTCCGCCTTCAGTTCCATGATCACCACCCCATCGTTACCATCGCCACCAACAACACTATCACCTCCCTATCATCTTCTCCGTCACATCCTCCATTAACATATTTCTGAGAAAACCCAAGAACTGAATTAGAGCTTGGTTTCGAAAAATCAATCAAATGCTTTCACTAGATCGATTTTTAGATGAATAGGGTGGTTCAGAGATGATATAATTGATTATAAATTACTTGGTAATATGATTCCACTTTCTTCTGCAATCACAAACAGTAAGATTCTAACCAATTTACTGAAATATCAACAAATTTTTATTAAGTCTGTGAGTTTGATATGATCTAAAATTTCGTACCGAATTCAATTCAATTCGATAAATGATTTTCATTGTTTGAGGAAATCAAAATAAGGTTTTCTAGGACATAGATAGATTCAGTATTAAGTTTTAAGTTTTAAATCAATGATTTGAGAGTGAAAAGGGGTCTCTGACATCTATGGTAAAGATTTCGATTTGGGAATTGTTTATGAGAACCTTGAGAAGAAAATTCCAGCAGTAGAAGACGAAGGAAATGCTAGATTTTGGTTTTTCTGATTTATAAATATATCATCTCTGATGATGATAAGTATAGGAATTCTCGATTGATTGACTTACTCTTTTAAGTTAGTGATCCTTCTACTGGCTTCATATTAGTAATTTTGAGGTAGTGCTAATGTGGATGTCAATTTAAGAGTCTTATGTGAATTTAACAATTTATTTCAATCTAAGTTTTGCTTCATACAACAGAAGTGAACATTGAGGAGGAAGGCAAGGAGAAAATTTGTTAAACTTTTGATTAGTGTAGCGAGGACTTCCTGAGCTAACGGTTTTTCGTAAGATAAAGCATTTGGTTTGTAAATTGATTTATCTTCCTTGCTCATCCACAATTTATCATTTACATTATAATTACTTTGTGGTTTAACCAATTTACTGAATTGAATTTCAGCCAACCTTTCAATTTACTGCATGGAATATAAATGCAGTCCATGGTATCTATCTACGAATGGGGTGCTCAGTTAATCTTCACTTGATGCTTGGTAAGTTTAAGGCTGTTAGTAAACGCCTCTATTTCGGTATTTTTGGTTTCCTTTGGTTTATCTCATTACATTACCAATTTATAATGATCATTCATTTTACTACTGAATCATTTTCATTGGAGTCAGGGATAGGAGTGGGGACATGATGACTTCTTTGAGAGAAACATTTCTTGGCGTGCCTTCCTAAAATCCAAGTATTCAACAATAGCCATGCATTGCAGTTTCGGTTAGTCCTGCTCTGAAATAATCTTTGGTTGTGATCAGAAATGAACTTATGAAAATGTGACATCCATTTAATAGACTTTATATTATCCTCTTACCTTATTTACCTTTGGGAGATTATCTCCATTTACTTTGGTTGTAAACTCAAGAGATATTATTATGATTTTAATATATATTCTATCCTAGGAGAACTCTTCTCCTAAAGGAATTCATCATCATCAATCCAAGACCATTGTTTTTCTTTCTATGAGACCATATAAAGCTGGAATAAGGTAATATGTCTCTCACTTACACCCGTTTATTCACTTTGAGATGAATTCTTTTTCTAGGGATTGATTATGATACGTATCTATTGTTTTTCCTTCTATTATCATTGTTTATTGTTCTCAGGAACCAAGATGTTTGCACAACAATGAAAGCTGTAATGCATATCATATGCGGATAATCCCTATATCCCTATAATCTTCTTAGATTTAATCATCAATGCACACCAATACATTTATTCTTGAAATTCCTGCGAAGTTAGAACTAGCATAAAAAATTATTCACCACTCGAAATCGTTACTCATGTCCCATTAAATCCCCTTTCGTTGATCGACATATTTCACGGCATATAAGAGTTTTTCTGTAGTAATGCACTTTCTTTACTTGCTCATGCTTGATTTTCGTAAGGCTACCTACTGATAGAAAAAATGCTGACATTGTTGAGATACACGAAGTTCAGTCTTTTAGTGTGGCCGATCCCCAAAGAGTTGGCATGTCCAGGCAAGGTAAGCCCAGATCTCAATCTCAATCTACAGTGATTCTTAAGCGGTTTAAGTTAAGCCCAGATCTCAATCTCGCAGTTGAAACTGAAATAATAGGGTTTGTAGTTGTAGTGCTATTTCCGTATAGCTGATAGAGCAGGTCTGCTATTTCCTAATACAATTGTTTTGAGAGGAGATACCATTATGCTCATTTCAATTGAATTAAAACATGTTTCTTCTTCTTCTACCACCACCACCAGAATCCCAAACAAAACCACCACTTTTACATCTATGAGAATGAGCCATTTTTTGTTGCCCTATATTACACTGATCTTGAGTTTCTGTTACAGCAGATCTGGAGACTTCATAACTCATTAGGTAGAAGAGGAAAACCGAAAGACCCTTAATTGTATGGAGTTTAGATCCAATATGAAGAAGAAGAATAAGCAGAGAGGCGGCGTCTTTAGGTTTGGGAACGTAACTCAAAGTGAATGAAGTGAAGACTGAAAAACCTACAACTATCCTTTCATAAACTACAACTTTTAGTTACACCTCTTTTACACTCACACTTCTTTTACATGAGATTTTCACTGTGCCTTCCGGTTGAAATAAAGAGACATTTTTTTTTTGGATCAGAAAACAAGAGATATCTCATCACCTCCAGCTTAGAAAGGACTAACCTAGTTTCTAGTTAATGCAGTGCCAGACCTTAAGCTTTAAAAATGTTTGGGATGATGGGGCATGGGTTTTTAGTATGGTGATATTTACTTGGTGTGGTTAAACGACGAATTGCATGTTTCTCTGGATGTTTTTAACTGGACGGAAATTAACCTGTCGTCTCCCTCCTTTTATCAGATAAAATATATCTGGTTGAATTTCACAAATATACCCACAGCCCATCAAAGCTTGAGCATCAGAGTTAGAAAGCCATCTCCAATCCTTCCAATTACTAGGGATGACTAATGCTGTCAAGTGATCGTGTTCATGTTTGTTTTAGCTTCAAGTATCTTACTATTATTATATCTTAAAGGAAGTGCAAACTAAAATTGACAGTCAGTAACAATACAAGAAACAAATACAGCCGAGAGTAGTAGATACACTAGATTATGGGATTCCATACACCACATCTCCATACAAAGCCCATGTTCAATCCAAGATGCATTTGCGCTGCATAGTAGAAAATGAAAACAAATTTTTGACAGAGGTCAAGTCACAAAGTTTTAATTAGGGTAAGGTTACCTTAGTGCATAGGTTAAACTGCAAAATGCACCATTGGCTAGAAATGTTTTCCTCGTGCTGATGGTGACGAGGACTTAGGTACTAGTTGATGACGTACGTGCATATCTTGGCAGGTGGATTTCAGGGTGAACAAAATGGGAGTAGTGAAGATGTGAGTACAAAGATAAGAATTTTATAACCCAGCTGAGTTCCAAATTTAACACAGGGTAAGGTTACTTACTTTTTTGAATGAGTTAGCCTCCAGTAGGTACCATTTTAGCAGGGAACATTTTTCTTGTGTTGGTCAAAGCTTGTCATTTTGTAAAGAGGGGTAGCATTACCCTGGCAAGACTGGGTTCTTGTACTTTGTTCAATTTCAATTTTAATTGAAATATGAGTGATTTTTGTACCACCTCGAAATCTTTTTTTATCAGACAAGTAAACAATAAAAGACATTTTACTGTATTTGCGTCCTAGTCAATAGGCTAAACCTGTGACTACGGCAGTGCTAACTATGTTCAAATGGACCTGTGTTTGAAGAGTTATTTCGAAGAAATCACAGGCTTTGTTTAAAAGTTCAAATAACTTTGGATAAGTCATTTTAAACCTGTGAAAAGGACAATCGAAAATTCAAATACGAATACAGGCAGTGCCGGCTAGGCTACAAACCATTTACAAGTCAAGCTGACATACTTACAAGAAGAACAATGGAGTGCAATTTTTCCTTGTTGTGTATGTGGAAGTATAAGGATATCACTTTGCATTAGTGTTTTTGTAAATGGCTGATCCAACTTGGGTTTCCGGATAGTTGAAAGTCAAATACGGTATTGAAGAAGACAAAATTGTATGTTTGCCAGGCCTTGGATTCCTACAAATGTTGGGTGTAGTCATTTAAAACTTTTTAAACGGATAGTTGAAAGTTGAAAAATTATGCACTTGATAAGTTCAAGTGGCTATCCCATCTGATCCATAACTAAAGTTTACTTTGATTGCATATATTCATTAGACTGACATAGCTCATTTAAAGGGCTAATAGGGTTATTCTTTAGCCGGCATCTCATAATGTTCACTATCACAAACCACTAGATGACTGAATCCACAAACTTAAAGACAGTTATGACCCATGCTTCTTTAGATGATCAACAACATAGGTACATTTTTCCTCAGCTATCGTATGATTGTGCCGAAGCCAATCAGATGCTAAGCAAAATAAAACAGACTAGATCTGCAGTAGTGGTGTGTGTACCGGGACATCTTTCACTGAATATCAATGCACATCAAATGTGGTGATGCCAAAACATTAATTTGAGAAAACAAATCCTAACATACATTGAATCAATTCAGAGTTTCAAGATCTACAAATTTAGATTCTTTGTTCAAGGTAAACTTGAAATTGATATATACATTTTCCAGAATAACAATAGTTGAATCTGATATTTTACTAAACACACTTTGATTGCTTTTTTAATCATCTTTAATTTTAATTAATATTTTACCAAACGTCTAACTGTTTTTTTCTCACAGCACAATACATCAACACACAGCAGAAAAGTGCTTTTACAAAAGTAACATCAATACCAAACTAAGCCCAAATACCTCTACTACCCATGGGTCGTTCACCAATACCCTTATCCATTATAATTGTACCACTTACCCTAGTTTGCAATTCGGGGTACGGAGAGTAGTTCGGGACGGCATACGTACGAGAATTATACGGATTCGGATAGGTCAGATTCGGTCAAAAAATCAGTCAACGGTTCGTTGTTCGGGCAGTAGTTCGGAACGGATACATACGTGTATAATTCGTTTTAGGAATGTGAGTTCGGTATTCAAAATTCGCCACTATAAAATAATAAAATTTCAAGGTTTTACGCTGGATTGTATAGTTTGTGCTAGAAATGTAATATATATTAAATATCGTTCAACCATTTAAACTACGAGCAGTTCGTTCAATGGTACAGAGATGGTGTGAGGGATCCGGACGTCCTGAGTTCGATTCCAATCTCATGTTTTTGTGCAAACCACATTATAAAGGGAAGTTGGGCTTCAGTTAACTCTGGCCCAGTATGATAAGGGACGTTGGGCTTCCTTAAAGTGATGCGAATTAATACGCCGAATTGTCATACGGTCCGAATAATTCGCGCATACTTCATGATAACCATATAGTTCGCGTACTAGGGACGGTCTTTCAAGTATTCGGCCGTATAAATCGGATACGGTTGATTCGTATACGCGAATAATTCGCCGAATTACTAACTAGGCCCCTCACCTTCCGGGAGGAAACTTTTTTTTTATAATTCCGTAAAATAAAATTTGGTACTCAACTTTTGATATGTTTTCATTTTTTTATTTCGTAAATACCCGTCAAGTTTTAAAGAAAAAAAATCTTTCGTTTTGCATTTATTTATTTTGTCGGAAAAGAGGCTGACCTCAGAAATTACGTTGAAAAAGTTGATTTAGGAAATCGGAATACTTACATAATTTTTCAAGATTACATCAAAGTTGTACAAATTATTGTATCTCCACCAATTCTTGCCTATTAACTCCATCTTATCATATCTAAAACCAATATCAGAAGACCAAACATCTAGGGCCAAATTAAGTTTGAATACCAAACCAAAATGTATCATTGCACAAGGCAATGACTGGATCAAATCCAACCCAATGCTCCTCAGAACATGTTTAAAACATGAACTGGAATTTTTAAAGTTTAGATTGCCTAATGCAATCAGGGTAACGAAGACCCAACTAGCAGTAACCGTAGTAGTAACCAAAGTGTCTTGTGTAACAATAGTAACCAAAGTATCTTGTGTAGTAACAATGATAATCTGAATCGGTGTTTAAGAGTCTTTAACGGAATGAATCGGGCTGACTCGGCATTGGAGATGTGGTAACGGTTGTAGCCTTTGATGAACTTGTCTGAGATCTTGATGAAAGCGCTGATGCTGTCTGGGTTTCCATTTCTTGGGTTATTGATATGCTTATACCTGCTGGTGAAATAATTATCTCTATCCGAATATTCTTAACAACACCAGTGAGGCAAACATACATCAAAAGATATACAACCCAAAGTATTACATCTACATGAAGTATTACAGAGTCTAGATAGCACTGATTTGAATCTAGAAATACCCACCTTAATCTAATACTAATAACAAGCATTACTAAAATGTAGATAAAAACCTTGAAAGAAAACAACAACCCTGTCCAAAAACCAAATCGGTAACCAAAATAAAATACATCTATTATGCATCCTAATATAACAATAAAAATAACAAAAGGGCTATTACAACAGAAACTAGGATTAAAACATACAGTAAAGTTGATCTTCTTCAAGATGCCGGAGGTGAAACCAGTTCTTAGATTTTGATGGAGATCAACTATGGAAAAGTTAGTATGTCTGAATCTCTTATGCTTATCAGTATAAGAAACATACCTACCCAAATTTGCCGATGATATTCCAAATATTCCATGAAGATTCAACGGAAATATCGCCGGAAAACTAAAACAAAAGGCAAAACCAGCTGTAAAAAGCATAAGAGAAAGATGGAAGGAGAATAGGCTTTGGGTGTTATTGATCTTCTCAGATCTGTTCCCAGGGAACCGATCTGAGCACAAAGGCGTTCACAGGCTTAGGGTTTTCGGCGGAGATTTCCATTTGAGATCAGAAATCTCTTTCTTTCACTTTTCTCTCCTCTACTTTCACCTACACAACCATCAGCACCGTTTCTCCTCCGCCGTAACCACTACCAACCTTCATATTCAAAAACCAAGTTTGATAATCATCATCAACAGTTCATCATCATCATCATCATCATCATCTTCTTCTCGGTTCGTCACTGATTTGCAACATCAGATTCATTTTTAGGAGATCGAGAGATCTGATTTTAGGTTTCATTTTCTGGTAATTTCGAACTAAAGACTTGAAATTTTAATTTATTGAAGATTAACAATTACTCGATTTGAAATGTTTCGATCTGTTATCTCTGATTATTCTTATTAATCTGAGTTAGAGATTACGAAAAAAATTCGAAAATTTTCATTAAAGTGTATAGGGTTTGTTAGGATGTTTCAATTTCCGAATGTGGGTTCTCCTTAATTTCAGATTTTCGAAGTTTACTACTGTATGAATCTCTACTTTTTAATAGAGTGTGTGAGTGTGTCAGTTGTTAGTGTGCAGTGTGTGTGTGCGGAGCACGTGAGAGACTAATGTCGAGAGAATAGAGAATGAGTATATATACTCAGAAGTGTCCTGTACTCAAAATAATCTTCTTCTATTATATCAAATCATATTTGATCAAAACCGTTTGCAAAGATGTAGATTCATAAATATATCACTTTTTAGAATTCGGAGATTAACCAGTCTTCACTGGTGTTTTTGAATACAAAAAATGCAGTATGAAGAGGCTAAGCTTAAAAGCTTTGGATTTACATTCAAAACCAAATAAAACTGGTGCGCTAACAAAAGCTATACGGCTTTATTCTCCCAAATCTGCACATTTTTATATGGGTGAACAGTCAAATGAACAAGCGTGGTGGTGTCATGGTTTGTTTTTGTATGTTGCCTAACTTCTGAAGATTTCATTCCAATTCGATGGGATATTGAGATCGATGGGAATCGATTCAAAGATTCATTTACATGGAATCCTCCTGTAAATCTATATTTTGGATTGAAATTTGTCTTTATTAAGTTTCCATCTTGCTAATTTCTGAATTTGTTTTCAAGAATGTTGAAAGAACTGGATTCTGAAGTGGTGATGTTCGCGAAGAGGATTATGAAGGACCTGAAGCTCCATCCAGCATTCATTATACACATGTCTCAGTCTATACAAGTATGTGTATAACTAGTAATGGTTATGGGTTCTGCTGTACGTTTTGACCTAATTCTAGGCAACAATGTAGTGAATCGGAAGAAATCGTAGTGAAATTATAGTTACTTGCTTCTTGCTTTGGGGATGCTTTTTGTGACTGACTAGAATCATTTTTAGTCACCACCAAAAGGGTCTCTTTGTTGGTGACTGATAAAATAAGCTCAAATGGTAATATAGTTTTCAAGTACTGTGATTTATCTCAATGGTTGTGAAATTGTGATAAATGGAAGATGTGTATGTGGTTTGTTGTATGGAAATAGATGATCTCTGGATTTTCTTTTTTATGGGTATGCATAATGCCATTCTATATATTCTGGTTGTTCATCTCTTTTTCTGGAAATTCGTTTGCTTGTTTTCTATTTGTTACGGTCACAGCTCAACGAGTTCCGATCCTTGGAGGGTCAAATGTTTACTAGTGAGAAGATAGTGACTCATAAGGTTTATTACATTAAAAACTTCTTCTCTTACTCTTTTCTAGCAGTTGGTTTACGGTTTGAGTTGCTATAGATAGTAATATTCGTGTTTTATTTCATCTGGATCTTCGTGTACATAATACCATCATAAGGGACCAGTTTTTATGGGCAAGTCTGCTTTGAGTTTTGCATAGTGACTTTGAATATAGATTGTTCAATCATGCATTTGGATTATGTAATTCTGAATGTAAATTTTGCTTATAAGTTGTATTTTACAGCAAGCAGTTGCAGTTGCAATCCATGAACAACTTTATGAGGATTAAAAGTTTGCAGTTGGTGTGGTTTTTTATGTACAAAAAGAGAGCTTCTTATTATATTGTGATGTCAATGATGGCATTATGAATCTTAGGATTTGGTAAACTTATAAGCTTCCATGTCCTATTAATGTCTTTCCTTTTCAACTTAATTAATTTTTCGCGCATAACCATTTCATTATATGTTAATAAATTGAGCTTTGGATTTATGCCTCTACCAAAGTAGCAGTACTAAATGGAACCTAGCCAAGAAGTAGCGTAATATTCAATATTTGCACCTTTGGGTATGCAATTACCAGTGGTGTCAGTGGATGTTAGTTTACATATGTACATGGTTTCATTCTGGCTTGGGATTACCAATAGTTTAACTTTATCTAGTTTGCTCCATTTTCGTTCTTGGACTCCATATTTTAGGGACAACTTGAGAAAGTTGCTTTCACTTTTGGAGGCAGCTTGAGCTAGTTGGTTCCAGATTCGGAAGCAACTTGAGCTAGTTGATTCCAGATTAGGAGGCAACTTGAGATAGTTGGCTCCATTTTTATTTTATTTTTAAGAAATTTGTTCCATTTTAATGGCTTTTACTGGATACAAAGAGCAGTTACCTGATGTGTTCATTGTTCTCTTACAGTATCAACTTTGCCTCATTTTATCAAATTAAATATCAACTTTGTTTTCTTACAGTATATCTAGAGCTTTGCACTGTCTACAAACTCTTATATACTTATTTTGTGAAATTATTGTAAAATGTTTAGGCTCCTAGCCATAGATTATAAGATTAAAATCTATCCTAACCATCCACTTAACATATTAGAAAGTGGGTAAAAACATTTTTTAAATTTTTATTTTTTTATTATAAGATTAAAATCTATCCGTTTTTTTTTAATTTATAAATTTTTTTTAATTTTTAAATTTTTTAAATATATTATGAGAACATTTTTAATATATTTTGAGAAAATTTTTATATTAGGTAAAAACCCGGACCCGGAGTGGAACCGGACCGGTCTACCGGTACAAGTACAAGTCCAGGTCCTCAAATTGAAGAACCGGTCAACTCCGAGTACAGGTACCGGGTCCAACAGAAACCAGGACTGTACCGGCTCATGTGCAGCTCTAATTCCCATACAAAACTACTTTTAGATCTATAAGTAGAAGTCATTATCTGGATTTTGTTGTTTCCTTTCCACTGATTGATTAATTTAGCTGAACTTGAGCTTATTTTTCAGCAAATCTGGAGAAATTAGAAGTCAATATAGAGAGTAAAATTGACAGCCACTTTGTATCAGAGTTCAGATCTAAGAAGAATGAGAAGAAGTTCGACTAGAAACCTCCTCGTAGGGTTTTCAAGGAAAGGAATGAAATTGCAAAACGGCCAGGGGCTATTAATTTATTTATTTTTTGACTTGAAAGGTTAAAATTTTATTGAAAAAGAAAAAAAAGAGAAATACAAAAAAAGAAAGCACTAATCAAGCACCGCCAAAGGGAACAAAAACTAAGGCAAACAATCCCTAACAACAACTAACAAAAGCACTCACCCTGCCAGCTCAAAAGAGATAAGTCTATTCCTTCCTAGCAGGGGTCCTTTTCCCTCTACCACGCATATCATTGTTTGTAACCCCAGGCCAATTGAGCTTAGCAAGTTCTTTTTCAGGGTTTAGCTTGGATTGCCTCTCTACTATGCCACTGAAAACATTCTTCATGTCGGCTTTCTTTCCTCCAACACCTAACAAAGCACTAACGTTCACTAGATTATCAACCTTTTGCTCCTCAGTCATATGCCTTCTTCTAGGTATTTCTTCTAGATTTCTCATCTTCTCAACTTTTATACCATCATTATCCGTTTCATACTCCGACTCTTCACTAGGGGCTATTAATATCAGAGTTCAGGTCATGGGCTTTGCACTTATTAGGCCCGTTTTAGGTTGACTTGCTTTGCTTGTTGATAAGCAATTTGAAGAGTCGTTCAAAGAGGATTTTAAATCTCAAGAGAGCGCTGCTATCCTCTTCATGGCAGCAACGTGAAGAAGAAATTGAATATTCATAGTGAACGAAGCTCAAAATAAGTTAACAGTTTGATTTTTTCATGATGAATGAATATGAAGAAGATATGAACGTAACTGCTATATGTTAACCTTGGTTTTCATGAGTTTCCTCTCCCTTGTGAGTTGTGATTCACTGGTCAAAAATCGTAACTAAAAATTTACTACTTCTGCCAGTGCAGTCCTCCTAGTGAGCGGGTTATAGGATCTTGTTATAGAATGATTCAGTTATTATTATGACAAGAATCAAAAATGTTGTTTCAGCTTTCAAACAAGAATCAAAAATTGTCAGTACAGTAATTAAATATGCAATTAACAAGAATAAGATGTCCAATTGGCATTAAATGATTCACCAAACGTGATCTTGCGTCGCGTATCTCTTCTACTGTTATTTAGTGCACATCTCATGAAGAACCAAGTCTAGCGGCTCTCCAAAAAAAAAAAAAAAAAATTCCTTACCAGACTTTGAATAATATCCATCAATAGCGGAACCCACCAAAAGAACATCCATATCTGAAGTATGTGCCATCTGTGGTGAAGGTGATGTATTGGTCTGTAGCTGCTGGATAGCCTGCACGCTGACACATAGAACAAGAGAATTCCTCATTATACCAAGTCCCAACCAGCGCTACATCGCCCTAAGAAAGAAGCACTCTTTGCTTCAATTCTGTCAAGAATGATGTTCCTTGTTGCGTTGTCTTCAGATAGTCATCAATATCACTCTTCAATCTTCATCTGTTTTGCTTTGACGGAAGCACCAACATCAGAGAAAATGAATGGTGATTGGCTTAGTTCAGATAACAAATAAATCTTCAAGTTTGGGGTGGAAGGGTCACGCAGCCACATGTTAGGAGTAAATGCACTGAAAATAACATGACTACATGTATTAAATGTCCTAATAAATGTGTCACCGGTGACACTAGGTTATTTGGGGTTTTATAATTTTACCCTTTGTTTAAAAACCACCATCAACAGTAGGATGCTTCACTCTTGTTTGTTTCGACATTTTATAGAAGAAAAAAACGATTAATCGTATTTGGATCGTCGATCATCCACGATGTTTTGGTTTCAAAAAAATGAAAAAAGAGGAGAAGAAGAAGAGAAGAATCGGTTAATGAGATAAAAATGATAACTGATTTTAGTTTTAGGTTTATTATTAAGAGTTGAAGGGTAATTTAGTAATATTATAATTTTTTAGAGGGTAATTTTGAAAGTTTCAATAAATTTGGACACCCCTTATCATTGTTTGTGGTGGAAATAAAATTTCGATAGGCCCCAATTTAGGACGGTATACAATTTACTTATAGAATGATGTTTGGTTAATAAAAGCAGAAATCATATCAAAAAATTAGAAGAAAAACACAAATTCTATACTCAAAATAATTTTAGGCTTTTCAAATTTTAGAAGTCAAGTAGTAACTTATAACTAAACAAAAAAACTAGTTGTTTTGTTTCATGAAGTTGGTTGGCGTTTATGTTTCCAAACTACTTTCTGACGTTTTTGTTTCTAGAAATGAAAAATAACTTATAAGTGGTATGCAACACGCTAGTAAGGTGTGAGACTGATCTTCAATCTAAAGGATTTTTTTAAGCAATAGTATTTATCATTTTAATTAAGATCTTAAACTTTCACCTTAACCCCACGTCCAGGAAATTAATAGATTGTCTATACTTGGTTTTGATTCATGAGTTAAATTTGAATCATTATCCAACCCAACTCGAGATAGATATATAATATGATTTTTTGGTCCCCCTAGTAATCCTTAAGAAATCTTAGATCCCCTAGATTTAGAATCCATGACTGAAAATAGGTATGTCACCATTGATCGAAAGTTCTTCCGATTATCCTGTAGTAAAACCATCCCCTCTTCACCAATTACCCTTACTGAGTTTCATTCACATGGAAATCTGATTGGTTCTTTTACCATCAAACTTGCCACGGATCTCCAGAGATTAATTTTTGATGCAGCAAAAAATGCTGATCTTGGAAAAACGATATGGCAACATGAAGATAATCAAAAATGGTTTTGTGCAACAAAGCTCTGTAATGCAAATGGATATTACTTGCATATCACTATTTCCAGATCTGGTCCCAAAACATACCCTTCCTCGTTCTACATTCCCACTGGTCCACGCTTTGAGGGTTGGTTTGATATTGCTGCTTCTATGGAATCCATCTTATCTTTTTCTTATTCTCTATCAAAACCCAAATCTCAACCCAAGTTCAGAAATTCACAACATACCAAAACCTTCACCAATCCTGCAACTTCCTATGCCCAATCCCTGTTTACCCAAAACAGATACTCTTGTTTGCAACCCAACCCTAAGCCTAAGCAGATCGAGCCTACGCAGCAAAAATCACCATTTCTTTGTGAAACTTTTTCTGCATCATGTTCTGTCCACACTAAGAATTCTAAATTTGGTCATTTCATTAGACTGGATCACACACCCTCCAGGATCGGTCAATGGCAAAACGCATTCATTATATCTTCATCTACAATGGTTGAGTCATGACCTAATGTTGGAGAATTATTATGTGCTGAACTACAGATAGTGGAATCTTTTGAATTGTTTCCAACAAAAAAAAAGTCAAGCTATATTTCACGTCAATAAAAAATCGCAGGCGGATCTGGAATTCAAGTTCACAATAGAAAATGTCACATATTCAATCTTTAGATGGCATAATCAAATTTGGAGCTCTCCAGTTAGCCATTTCTATGATTTTAACATTGAAATTATTGGAATCACATACCAATTTTGGTCTCTAAATATCATTCACGCAATCGGAAATATTTGTGGTGAATTATTGGTGGTAGATGCTGCAACCCTAAACCTACAGGATCTACGAGCTATGCGGATGAAGATTAGAAATGAAAATGGCATCAATTCAATCCCACGGGTGATCAAGATCTTCACAGGCAAGCGTATGTTCACTGCTCATGTCAATGTTACAGAAAAGTCTACATTGATTGACTGTAACTTTCTCATAACTCCACTTGCAGACCCGAATCTCATTAAGAGAGTATCTGATGTGCCTGATTTGTTGGAAATCAGTAGAGCAAAGAAAAGAAAGTTTCTTCAATCCCCCGGGAATCTGGCTGCATGCAAGACCGTTCCTGTATCATCGATCTCTCAAACAGATTCCACGACAATTTATGCTCCAGCTGACAGGGCGCAGAACAATATTTCTATGCATGAGATAAAGAAAAAAAAAAGAGGAAGTCCAGAAAAAAGAAAAAATCCAAAGCCAGAACAGTTAAGCAGTTATGGAAACAAGTGGAAACACTTAACCTGACAGGAAATGAATCATATTCTTCTGTTGCTGTAACACCCATGTCAGCGCTGACAGGAAATGACTCATATGACATGGAAGTCCATTCAGATGACATGGAGATTGACGTGGACTTACATCCGGCGGGTGTGGAGGTACATTCAGCTGCTTTTAGACTGGCAATATCTGGATTTTCTGAGGATTTCAAACACCCTAAAGTATTGGGGATTTCATCACCTGCACCGAGCAATACTACCCCTGTCACAAACCATCCATCATCCCTACCCCTTGAATCCATCATAGATACCCTACTTCAATACCCCTGTCCTTCTCCTTCTATTCCCATATTACCACCCACATCAATTTCACCTGTATTCCACCCACTTCTTCGCACAATGCATAGCTATTTGCTCCCACCAGAACCTACAAAAGTTAATACCATAATTCACTCGGTACACCAGCAGCAGTCTTTTCAAATCTCCATCCCAACCTGGATATTTTTAGAAGTTAATCGGCTATTCAACCTGGGAATCACACTTGGCATTGGTTTCTCATCCATGCTAAATCACTCTATGAAATTCTTAATTTCCAAGATTTACAACAGTGGACCCATTCTCAAACCAATCCCTATTATACCACTCAAGAAGAAGATACAGGAAGATTTTTCTGTTCAGAATACCTTACTCATGGGTGGTGTAGAGTTCTTACCTGCACACGAGGAAAAACAATATACTCCTCCTTTATTGGGTCTTGAAGACTCCTTCCTGATGAGTATTGAAAATAGTGATTCTCCTTGCTCTACAGATACAAGCACTCCCATATACCACCCAGGATTTGAGCCCACCACAGAAGTCTCGTCCGTTGATGTGTGTTTAAAGGAAAATTTGGCTTCAGACCCTCAACCTGTCATACCATTAAAATTAAAGAATGAGATAAGGAGGTTAGGTATCACTGTCGATGTTATTACCTCTCCTCCCAAAAAATCCAGAAGAGCGGTTATAAAAATGGGCAGTTACTGTTCCAAATGAGTCTTAAAATTCTTACTTGGAACGTTAGAGGTTTAAACTCTAACAGTAGAAGAACGGTGGTTCACAATATGATTCAGATGATAAGGGCTCCTATTATCATTCTTCAAGAAACTAAAATGATGCAGTGTACTCCTTGGGACATAAAACAGATTTGTGGGTATAAAAACGTTGGGTGGACTATGCAACAATCTGTAGGAAGCTCGGGTGGTATGCTTATTCTCTGGGATAAAGATCTTGTGGAAGTTAGTGACTCTCTTGTAGGTGCATATACACTATCAATTCTATGCACTAGTAAGACAGATAACTTCCAATGGATTCTCACAAATGTGTATGGTCCAAATAAACCAGTTGAGAGAACTGAGTTTTGGGTGGAGTTGGACAATATTTGTAGATATTGGATGAATATTCCTTGGTTCCTTGGTGGGGATTTCAACACTTTTACTAAGTGTGATGAGAAAAAGAACTGTAACAGGATTACAGCAGTATGAAGAGGTTTAATAATTTTATTGATGAGAATGATCTTATTGACCTTCCTTTAAAGAGAGCACGATTCACTTGGTCTAATGGGCAGGCAAACCCTGTGATGTGCAGGTTAGATAGGTTTCTTATCTCACCTTCCTTCGAGCAACACTACCCATTTGTATCCCAATTAGCCAAATCCAGACCTACATCTGATCATATCCCTCTAGTTTTATACATTTCAGACCCTTCTTGGGGACCTAGTCATTTTAGGTTTGAAGTCATGTGGTTTTTGGAGAACGGTTTCTTACAACTTTTGGAAGATTGGTGGCTTTCTTTTTCTTTTGCAGGTACACCTAGCACGGTTCTTTGGTTTAAACTCAAAGCACTCAAAGAGAAGCTGAAAATATGGAACAAGGAAATATTTGGCCACACAAACACAAAGTTGAATTCTATTCTCTCTGAAATTCACACTCTTGATGGGATAGCTGAAGATAACATCCTTTCAGAAGAGGAATTGAATGCACAGTTGAAGAACAAGGCTGAATTTGAGAAGATTACAAATATGGAAGAGACCTCTTGGAGAATTAAGTATAATACCAAATGGTTGCAAGAAGGAGATATGAATACCTCTTTTTTCATCAATAATGCTTCTGCAAGAAGAAGATACAACAGAATTAGACAACTCTATATTGGCAGTGAATTGGTATCTGACAGACTACAACTTCAAGAGCATATTGTAGACTACTATAAGACCCTATTCACCGAAGAAGAAGTTATTAGGCTTGATTTAGAGGGTATCACTTTTGATAGTATTACTTCTATGGAGGCTGAAATTCTAGATGCGGACTTCACCGAAGAAGAAGTTATTCTTGCAATAAGGGATTTAGGTAATGACAAGGCACCTGGTCCTGATGGTTTTCCAATAATGTTCTTCCAGAAGTGTTGGTACTTCATTAAGGGAGATATTATGAGTACGGTAAATGAGTTTTGCACAGTAGGTACGATCAATACAAAGCACAATTCTACTTTCATCACTCTTGTTCCTAAAAAGGATTGCATTGAAACTATTAAAGATTATAGACCTATCTGCTTACTTACTAGTGTTTATAAGATCATTGCAAAAGTTTTGGCCACAAGACTTAAATTGGTTATGGATAAAATTATATCTCCAGTGCAATGTGCTTATATTGAAGGAAGACAGATTATTGACGGTACCTTAATTGCTAATGAACTTGTAGATTCTAGACTCAGGTCTGGGAATCCAGGTATTGTTTGTAAAATCGATCTAGAGAAGGCTTTTGACAGAATTAGTTGGAGGTATCTAGAATTTATATTAAATCAAATGGGTTTCAGTAGGAAATGGTGCAAGTGGTTGAAATTCTGTTACTATAATTCTTCTTTTTCGGTGTTGATAAACGGTTCTTCTTTTGGTTACTTCAATAGTTCAAGAGGTGTAAGACAAGGATGTCCAGCATCTCCTCTCTTATTTAATATTGCAATGGAAGGTTTCTCTAGATTCATGGATAGAGCCGCCAATCAAGGCATGTTTAGTGGTTTATCAGTTTCACCTTCGAGTATCATTGTCAATCACCTACACTATGCAGATTATACTATATTTTTTTGTACACTATGCCAATCAAGGTTTCTCTATTTTCAGTCCTGCATTGTTTTGAATTCATTGTTGGTTTAAAGGTAAACACTTCTAAAACAAGACTCATTGATGTTGGTGAGGTACCCGATTTATCTATTTGGGATGAAGAATTTGGTTGTTCAACTGATTGCTTACCTTTTTTGTACCTGGGGATGCGACTTGGCACCATGTCTGGCTCAAAAAGTATTTGGAACCCAATCATAGAGAAGTTTGATGCGAGGTTATCAGTTTGGAGAAGAATTTCACTTTCTAAGGGAGGTAAACTTGCTCTTTTAAAATGTATCTTATCCTCTTTACCAACTTATTTCTTCTCATTATTCAAAGCTCTTATTTCTGTCATTAAAATTCTTGAGAAGAAGATGCATAACTTCTTGTGGGAATACAAAGATGGTGCAAAGCTTTCGCACTTAGTTAATTGGGACCTGGTGCGTGCTATTAAAGAAAGAGGAGGATTGGGTGTTTGCAATCTTAGGCTGATGAACATAGCCATGTTAGCAAAATGGAGTTGGAGGTTTGGTATTGAGAAGAACAAACTTTGGTACAAGATTATTTTTGATAAGTATGGGTCAGATTTCTCATATTGGGTACCCGGTGCAGTCACACAATCATACGGTTTGTCGTGTTGGCGTGCTATTGATGTTTCCGCTTCTTTAATTAGTGCAAACTCAACTCTGTTTTTGTATTCAGGTACGGATATTTCATTTTGGAATGATATCTGGTGTGGTCAGCACACATTAGCACATGTCTTTCCTACTCTTTATAAGTTGTCTCGGGATAGAAATATTAAGGTGGCACGTATGATCTCTACGGAGGCAAGTTGGAAGTTTGATTTCAAACGGACTATTACAGATACAGAAGTTGAAGAATTTGCGGCTCTTCTTACTGTAATTGGAGACACTCCTCCAGTTTTAGATGACTTAACAGACACAAGGATATGGGCATTACACTCATCAGGCGTGTTCTCTGTTATAACTCTTTATGCGAAATTGATAGAAGCAGATGGGGTAGATAACTTTCTATACCAATTCATTTGGAAGGAGACTGTCCCGCCAAAAATAAATCTTTTGGTTTGGAGTCTCATTCATGGAAAGCTGAATACAAAAGATGTGTTACAATACAAGGGGATTGACATCTATAACTCTTGTGTGCTGTGTGGAGATGATCAGGAATCTCACGATCACTTGTTTTTTCACTGCAAAATCGCACATCGAGTTTGGTCAATGTTGTTGCCAAGTTCCTGTTACGCATGGGTAATTCCTAGAACTGTGATGATGTTAGCTCATTTTTGGCATAATACAACATTTTCAACCAATGGTAATTATATTTGGACCTTAATACCAGCTGCTATCTTCTGGACTTTGTGGAAGGAACGTAACAGTCGCGGCTTTGATACTAATCATAATTTCAAAACGGATGAATACTTGGGAAATGAAGCTAAAACATCTGTTCTTCTTTGGGCTGCTGCTGCGGGAAGATGAGTGCACCTGAATTTTGTTAGTTCTGTTGTTACGAACTGGGATAATCTGTTTTTGTAAGACTTTGTATTTTCCTTTTCTTCTTTCCTGCTACCTTTGGTAGCTCTGTAAATTCTTAATCTCTAATATATAATCTCTTTTCTGATCAAAAATTTTTTTGGTCATTTTTCTGGTATCTGATTCGAGGTCATAATCAGTCCAGACATCTAATTTGTACTTATTTGACTGGAGTAAATTATAATTTTATTATTTTATAATTTTTGAATTAGATATAATAAGTCTAATTTAGACGAGTCACCTTGAGTCATATAAAATAAAAACTAATTTGTTTCTTACGTACACTCTGTTAACATGTGAGGTGCTAATTCTTCGTGAAGAATGTACACATGCTGGGTATACTAGCATGAACTTATTGCCTCATTTTCACATAAACCAAACTCGCAAGAGTATTTAATTTGGCATGGACGACAAGACATCACACTAGGAAACATAATTTAGGAGGGATGCCAGGTTTCCAAACGAGGCTACTGGGGAAGTTGTCGGCACCGTCATCAGCTACAATCTTGCAATACACTGACTTCGCAGAAAAATAACCTGAAGCATCTAGAGATCATCTCCTTGTGTCGGGAAAATTATGAAGCTGGAGGAGTAGAACCAATGATGGGGATAAGTGCAGCAATTTGGTTTGATTCTTCGTTTTACAAAATCCTTATGAATTCAAATTTCCTAGATATGCTCTGCAATCTAGTATCAAGCAACCTGTCAAAACTTGCATAATCCAGAAAACTCATCCGCCAATATAACATTTCAAACCCATCTGTCGTCATGCCAAAAAGAAATAATACAATCATGGATAGTGGAAAAGTTATACACAATATTGAAGAAGAGAAAATCGCATGTTTATTAGACAGAAGGACATCACACAATATTTGCGTCCATTTATGAAAGTATCCAAAACTGCAACTTTGGTCTAGTAATTTAGAACCCCTTAAACGGATAGTTGAAACTTGAAAAATCATGTACAATATTTGAAATCAGTACCTGATAGGTTCCCCGATACAAGATTATGTGGCTAGCACACCTGATCCATAACTAAAGCTTACTTGGATTGCACATTTTTAGTTAGAATGATATCTAAATTAAATGGTTGCACACCGGAACTACGGTTAAGACTTCGATATGCAGTTCACCCTCGCCAACCACTCACATGGTTGTAATCCACCAGCTATAGAGAAACCCATAACTGGATCTTGCAATTCTTATCTGTCGGTGTGGCCTAGCTATCAATGACAAAAACACAATATGCAAGCAAACAAAAGATGTTAATCAACACTTGTAGTGTAATGAACTGAAATAATTGCATTTAGAGTTGTAGTGCTGTTTCTAATCACCTAAATCTGGTTCGGTGATTAGATTAAACTTGATCTCCTCTTACGAGATATTTGGAGTTTTTAATTTCCTACCTCTTTGGGTATATATAAATGCTGCTGATGGGAGTGGTGATGTTGGTGGGATTTGTGGCAGTAGTGATTGCGTAGGATGTGGCGGAAAGTGGTAGTGGTAAACTCGTACTTGTTTTGGTAGGCCATTGAATTTAAAGCTCACGAGAGAACGTCATGGCAGCAACGTGAGGCTAGCTAGACTCTAGAGGGAACTGAGTGATGCTGATCAATGAAAAGAACAACAAAATAAGATGAATAGAAAGGGAGATGAAATCGAGTATGTTATCAAATGAAGCCATGGAAAGCTAGCAGAAAATAGTTAAACAGCTAACTGTGTTGATTTTTGTTTGATGAATGAATATAAATGAAGAACTCCTATTTGTTAACTTAACCTTAGTGCTCATGAATTTGCTTCATTGATGTCAAAACTCATAACTCTATGTGTTGCTTTCAGACTCTCAGGCCCAGATATAACAGTAGGAGAAAAAAGATTACATGTGAGACCACAATTTTTATGAGAATAACATAAACTTTATTACAACTTGCGCCTTTGCAGTCCACTAGTGCATATACACCGGGGTTATAAGTGCTTGTTATGAAATCACAACATATATAGATAAGTAATTTTCCCTTCGATATCTACTGCCCGTGCAGAAGCCAGGTCAGATGCTAAGCCAAGTAAACAGACAAGATGTGTGGTAGTAGCTTGTGTGTATCACTGTCCGATGCGCATCAAATGTCCCAATACCCAAACAATTAAGAGTACAAATCCTAGCATGTATTGAATAAATTCGTAGTTCAAAATCTACAAAGATTCTTTGTTTAAGGTAAGCTCAAACCTCGATTTCTCAACTGAAATAATCATGCACTAATTTTGATTGGAGTTACAAAATTTAGATAGCAGCATTTTTCAACATATCAATCCTAATGCTAAAAAGGTAGAAAATCTAGCAACTAGTTTTGATTTCCACCTCTCTTCTCAGTGAACTTGTAATACTCCAAGGCAACCGGATACTCAGGTGCAACCAGTCCAGAACTGGATCTTGCAATTCAAATCTGTTGGTATGGCCTATCAATTACAAATCACAATGTGCAAACAAACAAAAGATGTTAATCAACACTTGTAGTTTAATGAAACCAAAAAGATTGTGTTTAGAGTTGTAGTGCTATTTCTTTATACCCCAAACTGATATAACTAATTAGAGAACACCATCTGAAACTCAAACTTGATTCTCCTCTAACTTAAAATTTGGTGTCAACACTCTGTCTTCCTCCACAGCATGAGCATCAACATAATCATCCTGCAGACACGGGACTTTACCTAAAAGTATGACTGAAAAGTGAAGAAATTCAAAATGTGTGACCAAATTTGAAAACCTTCCAAAAGTGACCATGACCGGTCAACGGACAAGTATGCCCTGGTCTTTTTTGTAAATACCAGATTTTGTCCTATACGTACACTTCATATGTGCACATCCGATTCTTTTATTATTATTATTTTATTTTTTTTATGTTAAAGTAAGTTTATTTTTTACTGGGACCCCACCATTTTTTTACTAGGCATAATATGATGTCTGATTTGTGTAGACATCATGTTTCTTCTTCTACACATCGAACACTGTTCATAATTAACAAAAAGATTAATCATAATAACAAAAAGATTAATCATAATTACAGAAAGATTATACAGTATTATACGAGAATACATGATTATACATGTTTTATACGGGATTAAAGAATAATTATTAGGCTAATAGTGAACAGTAATTTATTACTAATTAGCCTTGATGTCCATTTATCTCGTCTCTTCACTTCCGTTAGGTTATTTTGTTCATCTTCTACTCTCATTAGTTTCAATCATATTCATGGGAGAAAACCAGAGTTTTATTTCTAGAGTGAAACAAGAGAGCGGGTTTTGTATTTTCTTCTCTATATTGTTGTGTTAGCCTGGAAAGAAGCATTGAAACCATTGTAAATCCAAACAATGTCATGAATATTCAATCCAATTCATGATTAGGTTTTTATTTCTCTTTCTTACTATCTAGGGTTCGATTGAAATGAAGATTGAAATTAGGGGTTGAGTTTAATTGAGGATATATTGTTGAAAAAATTTCTTAAAGCTCATCTCCAGAAACTTCACCTAGCTTTCACTTTACAATTCCGATCGCAAGTTTCAGATTCAATATATGTGCATCTTAATCTCAATTACCCAGCAAATCAATTTGAATTTCATATACTTTCAATTTTCGATCTCATGTGTTCTTGATTGGTTATTTTAGATTCAATTTAAAGATTAAAATTTCAATCTTATTTCTTTCTTTTTTTTATCAACAAATTTCAATCTTATTTCTATGCGGCAACAAAGGTACGAGTTGTGAATTAGTTATTGCTTTTTCAATTTTGTTTTTCTACATTTGGGGATATGATTATTTTTGCTTTTGCAAATATCCTAGCGCAGTGATTTCTAATTTTAACAGGTCAGTGTATGCACCACCCGTTGCTTAAACATGGAAATCACTATAGATGTTTTGTGAAAAAAAAAACTCATTCAAAAGAGAGAAAAATTTATTCTATGGATGTCCTTTTTCTGTTGTTGTTTGGAAAAAGATTCATGGATGGCACAACAATCTAATGCGCGTCTGATTGATTTTGTATCACCAGCAGTGAATGCGATTCTTAAGTTTACTGATTATGGATTCACTTATTAATAGGTTTGGTTTTGTTTACTTGGCTTTATGAATGCGATTCTTAATCCGTAGTATACTTTATTGTGGAAACCTCTCTTCACCAAGTTGTAATACTTTCTTAATGATGTATCTGCTGATCTAAAGTAGCATACTTTACTGTGTTCCTCCTCTCTAATTCTTACTTGTTTTATTTGTTTTTCAGGAAATGGCCTATGGATGATAAGCATTTAACTTGTGGATCTCGCATATCCTTGAAGGTCAGTAATCTTGGTGCCGTTCTAATATGATTTTCATCTTTGTTACAACGAGTGATTCATAGTTGATATGCACATAAATTTGTAAACAAGGGCATTGATTAGAGTTTATGGCAGGTTTTCGCAGGTTGTCATATTCTGAATTCAGTTGAACCGGTAAGGAAGTTACCATCTGGGTAGTTTATGAAACCCTTACTTTGTCTGAAACTTACCAAGTCGGTCTGCAATCTTTAATCTATCAATGTTTTGACCTCCTTTTTTGTTCATGTATCTTTTCAATAAAATTATCGAGAAGCTAATTTTGTTGCAGATACATTGGCTAAAACTGTTGTTATTCCTGGTGTAAATCAGGTCTATGTTTCAAACCCACTTAGTTTTTTGCAGTCTATCCTGAATGATGATGTAATGGGTAGGACCTTCCCCCGAGCTATGAGGCTCGTGTAGTTTGCTTTAATAAAGTGATTATTAGGCCTATTCTTATGCATATGCCAAAAAAATAGTGTTTGGCATGCCAGGTGGCATGCCAAACCATTTGTGTCACTATGGGGAAACCTCTGAGCGATCGAATCCCTAGCGAGCGATATTGAGAATATCGCTAGCAATAAAGACTTTATCGCTGGCGATATTGTCCATTTCGACAACGCAATTCTCTCTAGCGCCAACGGCTAGTTCTTCATCGCTATAAATATGTAACTTTCAAACTCAAAATTTACCCCAAATTTGTTTGTGTAAAAAATTTCTCTTCTTCTCAATGTGTTTCTCTTTTTTTCTATTTTCTCCAAATGACAGAATTAAGCCAACTTGATTCGGCAACGCAACTTGATTTTTCTGGAGTAGTGCTTGAATGTGCCGTTGAGAAGACATGTGATAGATTTAAAGAAATAAGTAAAAAGCAAAGAAGTATTCAAATTTTGGATATGAACCAAGTCAAAACCGCAACTAAGAGAAGGCAAAGAAAGGTTAAAGGCAAGGAAAATCAAGGAAAAACAAATTTGATGCCAAAGAAGAAGATAAACAAAGGAGACTCTGTTCATGAGCGCATTTATTGGAAGTTTGGTCAAATGAAGAAGATGAACAAAATGAAGAACATTGTCCCAAATTTTTATTTTTAAAGTCTAGTTATTTTTATTTTGTAAATTATTATTTTCTAGTTTTATGTCTTGTAAAATGACTATTAATTATATTGAAGTTTTTATTTTTGTGAAGTTTGAATTTAAAAATTTGACGAATATTATTGAAAACTATTATTAAACATTAAAACTATTATTAAAACTTTAAAAGTGGACAATTGAGAAATTACAACATAAATCTTGGACAATATTTTAAAATCTCGAAACAATTTTCAATATGAAATATTTTCCCATAGATGCGACGATATTCCGCATGACCCCTTTCCTGAAATTCCATCGTGGTTTCACCACTTCTCAAGGTTGGACCTTCTCGCTGAAGTAAAACAACATACCTAGTAACTTCCTTCCTAATTATTTCGAAGCGCATAACCAAATATGAAACACTACGACCGCGTAGGTTCATTATTTGTTCTTGAAATTTAACAAAAATCCAATCCCACGATAGGGTGGGGTTAAATACTGTCTCCGTTGTAATATCAACATAATTCATGCAAATACATTCATCTTTCGCATTAACCCATTTTCGGTTTTGCCTCAATTGACGTCTCCTAATTTGACTTCTCATAATTTCACTATCTACAATTGCACGGCAAGCTGCTCTTCGATTTTGGAGAATACATTGGTTTTCCAGGAACTCAGCCATATTCATATTATCAACCATGCTCTCTAAGGATTGGATATTGAGAAATTCTTGAGAGATTAAGAATTTCTGGTGTGAGTTGAAATGAGATTAAAATCAAGTATTTACAGGGTGGGGAAATTGTAGCCGTTAGATGAAGATATGCATAGCGATTATCATAACAGCGAGCGATAGCTTGACCGTCGATGGCGGCAGGAAGACCATCGAGCGACAAAGACTCTATCGCTCGCTGGAAACTCTGTCGTGTATGCCAATATGCCAGAAATAACATATTGGCATATGAGTTTGGAAGTTTGGCATACCCATAGTGGGTGCATATATGCCAAATACATTAGTTTGGCATATGCATAGGAAGAGGCCTTACCAAAAAAAAAAAAAAAAAAAAAAAAGGCCGCCTCTCACTCTTTTCTCTCTTCCGGCCTTCTTTTTTTCTACCTTGCATTCTTCTCCATGGTAGATCTCCGAATTCATGGTAACTCCTCCATCCCTAACTCCAAATAAAACTTATTATTCTTACCAAAACTCAAAATAGAAGACCTAAAATTCAGAGAGACTATTTTTTTTTGACACAAAAATTCAGAGAGACTTATCTCTCATCATTAGTTATGTTTATTTTCTTCACCTGAAACTGATGGCGGCTTTATTACCGATCTGAGAAACCGGTGAGGAGATGCATAAATTCGGAGATGAAATTGGTGGCAATGAAACAAGATGTTGCTGCTAATGGAAGAATCAAGAGATGGGGTTTGGTTGATTATGGTTTTGGTTCAAATCTGGATCAACTATGGTTTGTGTTTGAGCTAAGAGATGAAATTTTGGGTTTAATTACTGAGAATCGAGAGATGATTGAGAAGAATTAGGTGATGGGTTCACCAGTTTCTTCAATCAGATTACTTAACCAGTTTCTTCGACCAAATTTCAGTAAAACCTTATTATTTCTTCAACCAAATCGAACCAATTTTTTCAACCAAATTTCAGTTTTCTAATATGATGTTTGGGTTTCAAGGTTCACCATGAA
Organism: Papaver bracteatum; assembly: GCA_023529315.1. Classification (NCBI taxonomy): domain Eukaryota; kingdom Viridiplantae; phylum Streptophyta; class Magnoliopsida; order Ranunculales; family Papaveraceae; genus Papaver; species Papaver bracteatum. Next base: position 289,895 of record JAJJWX010004858.1, on the reverse strand, counting down.
CAGGTATAGCTAGGATTTTAATACCCTTTCTTCTTACTGGTCGCTCTTTTTGTTTTTGTTTTTCTGCAAAAAAAATTAATTTTCTTGTTTTATTCCTTATCAACAGGTTGGTTTCTAGAGTTGTCCTGCAGATAGATGATGCTCAACTTGTTGCTATCGATTCATTCAGTATATTACTGATTACATGGTATAATTGTTTTTGGTATTGATTATTTCTTAGTTTTGTATTCTGCGTTTAGGAGATGATTTACAAGATAAGGAAAATTCTTTGTGATAGATAAATTCTTGACTGAATTTTATTTTCAAAATGGAACAGCAATGATGTTGCTGTGGATTAAAGACCGAGGAGAAGAATCAGAAGAAGCATTTAGTGTGAATTCATGATTAATGGTTGCTGTTGATTTTCAAGTGGTGATTTGGAGACATGGGTTGGATCTATAACTCAGATTTGAAGAAATAAATTTTTGAGAATGGCATATCCTTTAATGTTGCAAGGAGTCCTTCCTTCGCTAATATGCTGAGATCAGTAGGAGAGTATGGTCGAGGATTGAAACAACCTTCCATGTACGAGCTAAGTACTTGGGTTCTTAGAGAAGAAGTTAAGACGACAAACAATATGGTCGATAGTTTTAAGAGGACATGGGCAGCTACAGGTGTGACCATAATGTCTGATGGTTGGACAGATGTTAGAAAGAGACAGTTGATTAATTTTCTTATCAACAACCCAGAAGGAACTGTTTTTTTGAAGAGTATTGATGCATAAAAATATGTCAAAGATGCCAACAGGTTATTCAAGATGCTGGATACCATTGTTGAAGAAGTAGGAGAAGAACATGTTATCCAAGTTGTTACTGACAATTCTCCTGCATATAAGGCTGCGGGAAATTTATTGATGCGCAAAAGGAAGAAATTGTATTGGACGCCATGTGTCGCGCACTGCATTGATTTGATGCTTGAGAAACTATTTGAGTTACCTCAAATGAAAAATGCGTATTTAAAAGCGAAGAGGGTAGCTAACTATATTTTTTCTCATGGTTACGTTCTATATATGATGAGAAGCTTTACAAAGAGAGAACTGATCCGTCCTGGGGACACACGTTTTGCTACTGCAAACCTCACTTTGCAAAGCTTTCTCCAAAACAAAGAAGCTTTGGAACAGATGTTTACTTCTAATAAGTGGAAGAGTTGTGAATGGTCAAGCAAATCTGATGGAAAATATGTGAAGAAGATTATACTGAGGGATCAAACTTTCTGGCCTGGCTTGGTTTATTCCTTAAAGGCGACGAAGCCTTTAGTTGGCGTCTTAAGACTTGTTAACGCAGAAAATGTTCCATCAATGGGATTTATATATGGTGCAATGGACAGGGCAAAATATGCTATAGCAGCATACTTTGATGGAGATGCATCCAAGTATAGGGAGATTTGGAACGTCATCGATGAGAAGTGGGATTTCCAAATGCATAGAGACCTCTATGCTGCATAATACTTTTTGAATCCCCAATTTCAGTATGAAGATGATTTCTCAGATCATACTGAAATAAGACATGGTCTCTACAACGTCATGGAAAAACTATTACCTAGAGAAGATTTAGTTGATGCCCATGTAGAGCTTGACAAGTACTGCAATAAGGAGGGATGCTTTGGACGTCTTGAGGCAGAGACAACTAGGAAGCTGAAAACACCTGGTGAGTCCTAATTAGCTAGCTGTAAATTAATTTTAGTGCCAAGTTTGTGTCCTTTTTATATAGATTGTTTGTTCAATATTTTAATTGTTAATTTAAATTTCATAGCACACTGGTGGCAATCCTACGGGATGGACGTACCCATCTTGCAAAGGTTGGCAATCATAATTTTGAGCCTCACTTGCTCTGCATCGGGGTGTGAACGAAATTGGTCAACGTTCAACCAAGTTCATACAAAAAGAAGGAATAAGTTGCAAATAGCCAAGCTCAATGCTTTAGTATATATTATGTATAATAAGAAATTGAGGATAAAGTGTCTACAGAAAAGGAGTAAGATGCAAAAGAAAGATGAAGATATCTTGGTTGCTGATGAAATTCCTAGTGATGATGAGTGGCTGTGTGATGCTTCGCAAGAACTAGAAAATGAACACATCGACAATGATGATGACTGGGACCAGGAAGATGATATTAATGTGACTGAAGAGATTCGAAATACTTGGCAACAGGATCGGGAGGAGTTAGACTTTCCATCTCTAGGAATTGATACCTTAACTCAAAATGATGAAGTAGAACCTAGTGATCTGCCTGCACAACAAAGAATGAGGGAAAGGGATTCAGTTATCAGAGTTGGATTTTCTGGAAGCGGGAGAGGACAACATAGCAAGAGGGGAAGAGTGACTGCAAGCCATGCTGGACATACTGTAAGTCAGACAAGAGGAAGTGGGACTGCTAGTTAGACTCGAGGAAGAGGAAATTTCTTGTCCAGAGATGAAGATTTTCCTATAGGGCATGACGGCCATGACGACGATGACTATCTACATAATGATATGAATGATGCAGACATTCGTGGCTAATATAGATAAATAGCACTTGGGTAGAACAGTCGGTATCATGTCATATGCTTAGTTTAAATTGCTCATTTTATTATGTTTGATCTTCTTAGTTCTTATTTTTCTTTTATAAGTTTTATTAGGTTGACAACTTTTTATTTAAATATATTATTAGATATTTTAAAAAGCTCGTTTTCGCTTCACGCTTTCTTAGTGCATCACGCTTTGGTACGACAACGCTTCGCTCCAGGCTCTTGCTTTTTAAAACCTTGGGTTCATGGCAGAGAAGGAGATTCAAGGTTGGAGATGGTTATTGTGCTGTGATGATGGGTTCAGACTGTTTGGGTTCAAAGCAAATGAGATGAATTAGAGCTGGTGATAATTAGGAGAGGCTTGTATTTGAGTGGTTGCTGATATAAGAACATGGAGATGGCTTCTGAAATTATTGTTGCAGGAATGGGTGAGTATGTTACTGCTGTGGTACTGCTACTGGTGATGTTGGTGGTGCAAAAACAAGGGCCAGAGTTGCTGTTAAGAGTCAGAATGCAGCTACAGGAGACCAAATGGGTAAGTTTTTCTTTGTTCTTTTCTTGTTCTGGTTGGAAATGATGGTTTACCTGAAAACTCATTCAAAAAATTTATAGTCACATTTGATACTGGGTTCATGTAATTAGACTAGAAACCTATATATACTTGTACGATGTTTCGTGCTTTTGGTAAAGCATTGGCAGGACTAGAAATCACTGAAAATCCAAGTTAATTTGGGACTCTGCATAAACTACTTTAGTATGAGGGAAAAGTCGTAGATTTGTTCCATACCGAGGAACCAAGACAACGGGGAAAATGGAAGGGCTTTGCTTTTTGTCGATCCAGTCGATTGCGACTTTCTGCTTCCACAAGTAAAAACAGAAACTAAAATGGTTATAAACATTCCAAGGAAATGAACTTTTAATTTGATAGATATCTCATGTTGTAGCTTTTACATGGTGATCTTTTATGCTAGTCTCATTCATTAGACGTTTCTACATGTCAGGATGCGATGCTATATGTCAGGATGCTGCTAACAGTTCAGAAAATGAGAATGAAGTTTAGATATCTTGATTGCGTTTTTCGGTTCTTTTTTGGTTCTATATAACGGTAGCAGGTTTCGTAATTTCTAACTACCATCTTTTGTCTCTTATGTAGGACTGCCAAGGGAGCCCAAATATAGTCATTTGAGAGATCTTCATAAAGCGATCAAGCTTTGTGAACCATCTTTAGTTTATACCGAACCCATCAAAATAGTTCTTGGGAGCAAGCAAGAGGTTTGTTTCATCCTTCTATGAACCTATAGTGATACCACAGAGAACCGATATCTAAACTTACATTTTCGCTAATGTTTATTGTTCAGGATTATGTCTTCAATTACCAGGCAGGAGGTTGTGCTTCATTCCCTGCAAACAATGATGTAAACTCCGATGTAACTGTTTCCGTCATAGGCTTAAATTACCACCTTCCTCCTTGGTCTATCAGCATTCTTCCAGACTGCAAAAACACTGTTTTCAACACTTCAAGGGCCAGAATTCAACTATAGCTCAGTTTCACGACTACGCATATCCCTTATCATCTTGTAAGCAAATTTATTTAGGTAAAAGTATATCACAGAATACATTTTTATTAGATGTTTTTGTCGGGAAACCGAGGTTACGTTCATCTCGAACCGGCATGTTTCCATAGAAAATTCCACGAAACATCCTACTTTAGATAACTTAGCTCGAATCTGTCTCTTACATCTTTAGATTAGCATGACCGGATAATACTAGCACAAATATATAATCAATACGATATGGTCAATCACACACGACACAAAGATTACGTGGTTCACCTACGTAGGCTAAAAAAAAAAAAAAAAAAAACTCACACCTTAATTAGGAAACCCCTAAACTTGGAAAACATTCCTCCAAACCATCATACAAGTTTCCTAATCCAAGTAAACCTTGTAGACATTCCAAACCCGAAATAGCCTTTTAGCCACGGTTTTGACAGCATAAGATCACGGTTTTCTGCTGCAAAAATGTCACCTAAAGTCTGTTTTCAGCCATATAGTTTTGTATACGGAACAAAACCCTAACAATCACCACCTTTTGTGACGTGAACAAAACCTTCGTCTCCACTCCAACAAAGCATGAATGTTTACCACCTTATACAAGGCCATCCTTGCGGACAACATCACTAGCACGAATCAAAATTGTCTTATACTTTGAGCTTGAATCACCACCTAAGCCAAATTCGCTCTTTGCACTTGCACCACCGGAATCGCTATTTGTCGATCTTCTAGCATCACCACAAACAATTTCTTCATATAATTTATACAAGTTTCTGTATGAATTGTATCAAACTAATTCGTCGCCATGACCACTGATTATCCCAACTTTTGTAGAATACTTCTTTTTCGACACATGTCTAACACTTGACATTGTTTAAACTGATCCATTAAACAATTCCAGACGGACTTAACCAACTCCAAGAACCAACAATCTTGAGTCATCCTCCATGTAGATAAATGAAGAATTGGTAATCCTATATCAGTGATCCCACATAGAATTATTATGAGAGGATAAATCATTATGTTGCATTGAACTGAAAAGTATACTTGCGGTATCTTCCGATAATTTGATCTTTTTCAACAAATATGGACAACTCAAAACTCAATTAGAAGAGTAAATCGAAGATCAGATCTAAGAAAGAAGGAGGAGAAAGGGGGCATAGAAACCCAACACTCTCTCAGTGTAGAAGAAATTTAGCCAAGTGATGCCAAGACTGAAACCCTAAGATGATTACTATACACAATATTTATTTACACCTTCTACTTTTTTTAATGAATGCTAGTACGTTATGTATGACGAATTATGGTAACTAATCTTATTTGACCATAGTAAAAACCATGCCACATCTCCATTTGGATTGGGGGACCATATAAGTGGGGTCACATAACGTTTTCGACAATGAAATATTATTCTTGTGATATTGGTCTTAATTTGCAATTACAGACCATTAGATTTTAGGAAAGGTAATGATTTAAGCAACGATTGAGTGGGGATCTAGAGAAACCCTAGATGATGTAAACCCTAGTGCTATATAAATGTCGTTGTGGAACATCTCCATCCGTGCCTCCTTTGATCAAACTTCATAAACCCCCCTCACTACTCTTGCGTTTCTATGCTTCTTCGTGTTGTTGTAATGAAAGAGTTCTCATTAACTTATGATGATGTAAGGAGATGGAATAGTGTGTCGTGATTATGGTCTCTCACTTAGCATTCCACAGTGTTTGATTCTTACAACAGGTTCATTTCCATAAAAAATGTCTCTTTTTTTACTTTACATTTTTCTCTTTGAATATATCTCATCTCTAATATGATTTGATTTTCTTGTTTGCAGGAATCATCAATCAATTTGTCATAATGACTTATCCTCTACAAAAAAAGTTTTAAACCAACCTGAAGGGAGATTAAAGACCATGCTGTTCTCTTGTAGCTTGCAAAATATCCCCGACGGTTCTAATAAATTGTACTATCTGTTGTCTAACTTTTTATGACTAACTTCCGGAGATTAGAAAAACATCTACTCAGAAACAAACAAACAAACTTAAATTAACCCTTTTGGCTACATTTCTTTTTTTTTATTGCAGAAGGCTACACCTATTTAATCAATATTTGTAATAGAATCTGCTTTACTTTGTTTTCTAGCAAATATATATGGAATTTCTTAGTATCAATTGAAAATTGGGAGCTTGTAATTTCTCATCCTCAATTGTCAATTTTTAAGAATGAATCTGGAATCTGAAACAAGAAAAGAAAAACAAGGTTAAATGGTTCCAACAAGAATTGCAAAGGCATCTTGAGTTGTTGGGTCTTCTCTGGCAAATGAAGACAGATCTACTAATGTTTTTCATGTTGATCTTGGATCTTATATTTTTTGTGTAAAAAGCAACAAACAACTTTAAAGTATAACGTAGGATTATACTTTGTTTTCCAGCAATCTAAACTTATGTCTAGAATTTCTAAGTATCAATTGAAAATATTTGTTGGTTCCAATTCAATAACAGTAAAATCTTGGTGGTTATCCTAGTCTCCTTAATCAATATGATTTCAGTTTTTGAGATCTTACGAACACAAAGCGCATCGAATTTCAAACTAAAGGCAATCTACCTGCTTCACAATTAACTACTCCAAGGGTACGAAATTTCACCAAGTGTGATTGACGGCTGCATGGTTTAAAAGTATTTCAAGAATCACTTTGTACAGTTCCCAATCTTTGAAATTTAGGATTTTTTTCAATTTAATTATGTCCAGCGACGGTAAAGCATCCGGAGGTCCTGCAAGGTGCAAGAGTCAAGTCAAGGTGATGCTATGGGGAACTGAGTGATGTTGATCAATAAAAAGATCATGAAATGAAGATGAATAAAAGGGGATGAAAATGGGTATTATTTAATGAAGCAATAACTAGTTGTTAGCTTTGATGATTTTTCAGATGTTTTATATGATGAATGGATAAATTTGCAGAATGACTTAGATAAGCTGATTTATAATAATACTTCTAAGAGTTTCCCGGAATTGAATGAAAAGCAGATTAATTCCCACCCCTCACTGTCCGGCCACCAGGTATATAATAATAACACATTAGTTTGAAGGGGCACAATCAGGAATAAAAATCAAAGATATCCAGATCAACAAAAAACACATGAATAATCAAAACTAATCAATTTACATACATATATCCTACCAACAAAGGTCATGTTTATCAGTTGGATATGCAGAATTTTATTCAGGTATGTGGATTGCCTTCTTCTTATTGCGTTGATGATACTCCCCCCCCCCCCCCATGCATTCCTTGGAAGTTACTTACTTTGATGCAATTAAGAAGAAGCTCCCAGACCAGTTTTCTATGTCTGCTAGAGATTCCATTTTATCGCAGTGTAACCAAGTTAAGCATGCTCAATATTATTTATTGGCGATTCCTATCAGTGGGCTTAACCAATGCCTTGGACCGAGGCCGTTTAGAGCTGTCCTTTGCTACCGATTGGGTATCCCTTTGTTTGTTGAGAATGGGTCATGCTCTAGCTGTAACAAGCCTATGGATATTTATGGAGATCATGCACTCCACTGTGCTAAGGATGTTGGGTATAAGTTTCGACATGACTTTGTGCGTGATATAGTTGCTGACATTTGTTACAAAGCTAGTGTACCTGCGCACAAGGAAGTTTCTCTTGGGCTTCAGACGGATGATGGCAAAGATCTAAGACCAACTGATATCCTCGTTCTTAACTGGGAAAATGGTAAGGATGTTTGCATGGATGTTACAGGGGTTTCTCCATTCGCAGGTGATGGCATTCGATCTTTTGTTCCGGGCAAAGCCATTTCTAATGTTGTTGCTCGAAAACACACTAAGTATTTGGATAAATGTGCTTCACTTGGTTACGGTCTTGGTATTTTAGCTTTCTCTACCTTAGGAGAACTAGGTGAGGATACTTTGTGTTTTTTTAAGCGCCTGAAGAACTGTTTAGTTAATAATGACGCTAGTAGTGGTGTTGGTAGCTTTATTTTTCATAGATTAGGTATCGCTATTCAAAAAGGTGTTGGTTCCCAGCTTGTCGCTAGGTTGCCAACCATAAGTATGTAATTTTTCTTCTTGTAATATATGGATTGATGATTAAAATTCACAGTTTAATTCTTTTTCCAGCAGAATTGTTGTCCATGTTTTTACTTAAACCAACCCCTCTTAACCAGGTTTTGAGTTGGCTCTCCATGACTTGGCTGGTTCCAACTTTATAACCCTCCTGACTGAAATGGTTGGATATAGTGGTGAAGCTACCAGATCCATGTCTTGTATTCATCTGAATCAAGTGCGAAAATGCCAAAATGTCATCAGTCGGAAAGTTACAATAAAAACCAAAAATGCATAGAAGATGTAGTAGTAGCAGCATTAAAAGTAACTTTGAGAAACCATATGGAAACCCATGAGACCCCTAGAGAGTTTAGATCCATCAAAATAAATGTAAGTTTATTTTTCTTTATGAAACAAAACTCACTCGAAAATAACAGTGAACTGAAATTAGTATTAATCAAAACTTGTAGTATAACAATCAAGACTGAGAATAATCGCATTTAGAGTTGTAGTGCTATTTCTTCTATATACCTCATCAAACTGTAACTTGGGTCTTTTGATTAATTAACTTCTTTTATTTGACTTTTGACATGAACAAGAGAAAACCCTCTGAAACTCAAACTCGAATCTCCTCCTTTTACTTTAAATTTGGTGTTGACAAGGTTTGAAAATCTTCATCACAACACGAACATAAACCTATTAACAAAAATATATGATCCCAAGGCAGCACAGAAAGGAAATTCAGCATTTGTTTTGATTCCTACTTGTTTGATGATCTTATAAGTTCCATCCACTGGATTCCCATATAAAACAACTTCCAGATCCCTATGAAGAGACCATTATTTGTGGATTTTATTTTCTTCCTATGAACCCTGTAAGCTGTAACTTGGGCTTATCCAAATGTAAAAACTTTTTCTTATCCAAATGTAAAAACATTAACTCGGAGCTTACATTATTCTGTGGACGGTATTACAAATTTTTAGTTTAGTTTTAATTTGTTAGTGTCTGAGGATAGTTAAATTGCATTACCTGTTAAAGACTTGTTTAATTATATTGGTGAGGGAAGTGTTTAATGACGTAAGGCATCTACATCTCTAAGCTATTTGCACTTTAATTCATATCTCCTTGGATTTTTATTGCTGAATCAGTTCAGTTTCCCAAATCACTCATGTTCAAGATCCTCCAACTGGTTCATTTATACCAGAGCTTCTAGTCTAGGTTTCAGAAGACACGTTGTATAGCTATTATTTAACCGTTCCTTTCTTTACTTAGGAGCATTGGAAGCTATTGACTCTTGTAAGTAAGCACATCTTAATAACCTAAAACAAAACATCAACCTTGGCTTGGATGCTCCGAACGCCATCACACAAGGTTTTCTACCAAAAAATTAGAGGGAAAGTGTTGAAGAATAAACCAAGATACTATAAAGACAACAATAAGGATCAACATTAGTTGTTGATCCATTGTGAAGAAGTCAATATGGATCAACTATGAGAGTTGATCCAGTATGCCCGAGTCAACTTGGATAGTTGACATGAAGTGAATGGATCAACAAGAGTTGTTTATCCATAGTACGGTTTATGGAAGTTTGCTTGAGTTACAAGTATTTCGTATTTCAAGAGTTTCTTTACGTAAGAATTGTCTAGAACTTTCTTGTTAGAGTTTGATTAAGTTAGGAAAGTGTTTATTACTTGAGAGTCAAGTTTGTAAACATATAAATAGGCTGCTAAGCCGTGAGTTTTATATACATCAATTTAGAGATCAGAGCACTGGTATCAGGTTCTAGGGCTGTGGGTATGAGAAGTTAAGTTGAAGAAGATGACGAGTTTAAGTTCAATCAAGGTGCCTGTGTTTGAAGGTAAAAACTTTGAACACTGGAGGTTGCAGATGGAGAATATTTTCATATTCCAAGAGGTGTGGGATATCGTGAAAGATGGTTATGCGAACCGTGAAGGAACTGTAGTTGAAGGAGCTGCGCTAACTCGTTAATCGATAATGAAAGAAGAATTCTAAAGCTACCTATATTCTTCATCAAGGTATTCATGAATCACTCATGGATAGAGTTATTTACATCAAGGATGTGAAAAGAGCATGGGATGGTTTGATAAGCTACTATACGAGGTTCTCTAAAAAGTTAAGAAGGTTAGATTACAAACTTTGAAAAGAAAATATGAACTCATACAGATGGAGACAATCAAAACAATTTCAGAATTTTTCTCAAAGACAATGAATATTGTCAATGAGATAAAGGCCAATGGTGATATTGTAGAGGATTCAACAGATGGTTGAAAAGATTTTAGGAAGCTTGCACTGAGAAGTTTGAATCAAAGGTTCTTGCTATTGAAAAATGCAACACAATTGCAACCATGACTCTTAATGAGTTGTTGGGATCATTACAAGCTTATGAACAAAGATTGTTGGAGAAAACACAGATCTGCAAAACAAGTTGAAGAAGCACTTCAAAGTCAAGTTAGTTGGAGAAATAATCAAGGAAAGTCTAATCTTTGGAAGTTCTCAAGGAGGGTATAATAATGGAGGAATATCAAATAATGGAAATTACAGAAGCCATATGATAAATAAAAGATACTGGTTATAACCGTGGAGACTTTGGACATATTGCTACTGAGTGTTCAAAACCAAGAAAGACCGTTGCTAATAACTACAAAGCAAATTTCAGAGCTAAATTTGTTGAGAGTCAAGAAGAAGAAGAAGCGAAGAAAGAGAAAGCGAAAATATGTTACTAGCTTGTCATACAATTTGAAGAACCACCTCAACTAAAGTGGTACTTGGATACAGGTTGCAACAATCATATGTGTGGCAGAAAAGATTTATTTGAAATATTGGATGAGTCTCAGAAATCCACGCAAGTGAAGTTTGGAAATAGTTCAACAATTCCAGGTTATGGGAAAAGGAAGAATAGGAATTGTTCTCAAGAATGGTTCTAAAGCATACATCATGGATGTGTTTTATGTTCCAGGTTTACATCAAAACTTGCTAAGTATGGGTCAATTGTCTGAAAGAGGTTATTCTATGAATATTTACAATGGCTTATGCTTAATCATAGATAGAAGAAGAAGATTGATAGCAAGAGTAGAGATGACTAGAAACAGACTGTTTCCATTGAATATTCAACATCAAAAGGAAATATGTTATAGTAGCAGTGTTTATAATGATACTTGGTTGTGGCATAAGAGAATGGGGCATGTGAATTTTAATAGTTTGCAAGTTTTAGCTAAGAAGGAGATGGTGTCTGGTTTACCTTTTATTGAGGTACCAGAATCAAGATGTGAAAATTGCATTTTTGGCAAGCAGCACAGAGATTCTTTTCCAGTTAACAAAGCTAGAAGAGCTGAGCAACAGTTGGAGATCATTCATAGTGACTTGTGTGGTCCTATAGAAGTTATATCACATGGAGGTAATAACTATTTCATAACTTTCATTGATGATTATAGTAGGAAAGCATGGGTATATTTGCTTAAACAAAAGAGTGATGCATTTCATGCTTTCAGAAGTTTCAAAGCTTATGCTGAGAAACAAATTGGTAAGAGTGTCAAGATTTTGAGAACTGATAGAGGAACTGAGTACACTGTTGTTGATAAGTTTATGGAAGAACATGGCATTCAACATCAGCTAACAACAAGATATACACCACAACAGAATGGAGTTGCAGAAAGGAAGAATAGAACCATTATGGAGATGGCAAGAACAATAAGAAGAACAAAAAATTTACCAAAAGCTTTTTGGGGTTATGCAGTTGACACAGCTGTGTATTTACTCAACAGATGTCCAACAAATAGTTTGAACAACAAAACACCAGAAGAAGCATGGAGAGGAGTAAGACCAAGTGTAAGACATCTGAGAATTTTTGGGTGCATTGCATATGCACATGTGCCAAAAGAATTGAGAAAGAAGCTAGATGATAAGAGTGAAAAATGTATCCTTGTTGGTTACAGTTCAGTGACAAAAGGATACAAGTTATATAACCCAGAAACCAGAAAGATAGTTATAAGTAGAGATGTGATATTTGATGAAGATTCACAATGGAATTGGAGTAATGGATCAACAATGATTGTTGATCCAAGTTCTGGATCAACTAACGATGTTGATCCACATAATATTGGATCAACTAGAAATGTTGATCCACCTGCTACTGTGAGAACAGTTCCAGTTATAGTTGAAGAAGAAGTGCAAGATCAAGACAATGTGGAAGAACATCATGAAGAAGCGCAAGAACTGAAGCAGTAACACAACAAGAAAATACAAGACCAAGAAGAAAATATATCATACCTGCTAGGTTGAATGATTATGTTTTAACAAGAGATGATGAAGATGATGATGATGTGGTGAACTTTGCATTGTTTAGAGATTGTGATCCTGTAGCTTATGAAGAAGCTTCCAAAGAAGAAGGTTGGATTCAAGCCATGAATGAAGAACTGAAGTCAATTGAGAAGAATGACACATGGGAATTAACAGAACTTCCACCAGGAAAGAAACCCATTGGTGTTAAGTGGGTTTATAAGACAAAGTATAAGGCAAATGGAGAAATAGAGAGAAAGAAAGCAAGGTTAGTTGCTAAGGGATATAGAAAAAGAAGAGGAGTAGATTATTCAGAAGTCTTTGCACCAGTTGCAAGACTTGATACAATAAGAATGATAATAGATTTAGCTGCACAAAAGAAATGGAAGATATTTCAGATGGATGTGAAGTCAGCATTCTTGAATGGAGTATTGGAAGAAGAAGTTTATGTAGAGCAACCGGATGGCTACATTATGGAGGGGAAGGAGAATGAAGTATACAAGCTAAACAAAGCTTTGTATGGTTTGAAACAAGCTCCAAGAGCTTGGTATACAAGAATAATAGATTCATATTTTCTAAAGAAGGGTTTTACAAGATGTCCACATGAGCATACTTTGTATCTGAAAGATGATGGTATGGATCATATTATTGTATATTTGTATGTGGATGATCTCATATTTACTGGAAACAGTAATGAGATGATTAATGAATTCAGGGAGGATATGGTGAAGGAGTTTGAAATGACAGATATTGGTTTGATGTCATATTTTCTTGGTATTGAAGTACAACAGACTGAAAGAGGAATTTTTATTAATCAACAAAGCTATGCTGAAGGAATTTTGAAGCGTTTCAAGATGGATAATTGTAATCCAATCTTAACACCAGTATAAGAAAGAATGAAGTTGACAAAATATGGTTCAGGAGAACTTGTGAATTCAACAGATTTTAAAGGTCTTGTTGGATGCTTGAGGTATCTGACTGCTACAAGACATGACATCATGTATGCAGTTGGTATGGTTAGTAGGTTCATGGAAGCTCCTAGACAATCATATTTACAGGCTGCAAAACGTATTCTGAGGTATGTAAAAGGAACAATAAATATGGGAATATTTTATACTATCTCAGAAGATCCAAAGTTGGTTGGTTTCACAGATAGTGATTGGGTTGGAGATACAGAAGGAAGAAAAAGTACATCAGGTTATGGATTTCAGTTGGGAACTGGTTTTTTCTCTTGGTCATATAAGAAGCAACAAGTTGTTGCATTGTCTACAACAGAAGCTGAGTATATAGCTGCTAGCAACTGTGCTACACAAGTCAGACGATTTTAAGAATGATGTCAAGTCTTTGTTTGAAGAACAAAAGACACCAACAACAATAGTTTGTGATAATAAGTCGACAATATCACTAACTAAGAACCCTGTGTTTCATGGGAGAAGCAAACACATTGATATTAAGTATCATTACATTAGAGAGCTAGTCAAGAACAAAGAGGTTGTTTGGAGTTTGTTGAAAGCAAAGAACAGGTTGCAGATATTTTCACCAAGTCCTTGAAGTCTAACACTTTCATTTACTTGCGTGGAAAGCTTGGTATGATTAGCAAAGAGTATCTTGGTTTAAGGAGGATGTTGAAGAATAAACCAAGATACTATAAAGACAAACGAAGGGATCAACATTAGTTGTTGATCCATTGTGAAGAAGTCAATATGGATCAACTATGAGAGTTGATCCAGTATGGCCGAGTCAACTGAGATAGTTGACATGAAGTGAATGGATCAACAAGAGTTGTTGATCCATAGTAAGGTTTATGGAAGTTTGCTTGAGTTACAAGTATTTCGTATTTCAAGAGTTTCTTTACGTAAAAATTGTCTAGAACTTTCTTGTTAGAGTTTGATTAAGTTAGGAAAATGTTTATTACTTGAGAGTCAAGTTTGTAAACATATAAATAGGCTGCTAAGCCGTGAGTTTTATATACATCAATTTAGAGAAGCTTGTTGAAGCTTGTTTGAGTTTTTAGTTATGTGTTCTTTTCATAAGTCTTTGATATCAGATTTTATACAGAAAGTCTTTTATTTTCAAGTTCTCTATGGTTGCTCCTACTGCCTCCAGGGTGGGTAAGCATTCAAAGAATGGTGGTTAATCTAGTGATGAACTTGTAACTTTTGTTTATCTTATTGGCGGTAGAGGACATAGATATATTAGTCTAGAGGGTTATGTTTGAATTGTTAGAAATAGTAGGAATAGACTTTTTAGGACCCTTAAAAATACTTACTACAGGTTAGATTTGATGATAATGCTTGTTGGTTGAAAATATAAAATGCTGGTGAAATTTAGGAATGAGTTTTCCACTACTGTTATTGATTAGAGGTTTGCATTTTACCACAGTTTCCTCACCTTCCCCCTGTATCTCCCTATGAACTACGGAGGTGAATTATAGAAGGATTCACACATTTTCTATGGCAGCTTAGTTAGGTTTCCATTGTCCGCGGGATTTACCAGAGCGTCCGAGTCAGATATCAACTCCTTTTGTTTTATTTATTTTTCATAAAACAGATATATGATTCCAGGTTTGAACTGGCTTGTGTCTCTGATTCGGAGATATTTGAGTCTGCAGAACTTTGTACTTAACTCATTTGCACTTATCAGTCTCCTCACTGAATTGAAAATCAAAAGAAAATTTGTAACTAAATTTAACAATTTCAATCGAAGTATTTAACATAAAAATTTCAATAAGTATTTAACAATTTCTAACATGAAAGTATTTTCAGTTAGATTCCTGTAAGTGTTGACCGTCAAAGACATGTTTGACTCTGAATAAGTTGGGCTAAGCCTTGGCACACGTTAGGGTTTTGGATGTATTTATAAACTACTACTTTATAGAGAAAGTTTTCAATGATCTAAACTAAAAGACGTCTTTTTCGTATCTCTATTTTCTGAATCTATGTATTCCAAAACCTCTCATCATCTTGATTTTCAATCTCTTTTTCATGCAATGGATGATTGGGATGATCCTCACATGATATATATATATACACAATAAAGTATCAATACACACCATGATTTTTCCTCTCAATAATGAAGTTTTGCATTTCAGCCTCAAATCCTAAGCAAGGTGTATATGAAATTTGTAGTTTGAATCCTTGGTAGTTGGTGTTCAAAGAGTCTCAGCTCAGATATCTTGAACATCCTTTCAACTCTGTGTAGCTTGAGATGAAGAGCAATAGATGAATAGTGATCCTAATTTTCAGGTGGAGAGGGCTAAGCCAGCCGGCGCCTGAAACTAGTCACTTTTCATAGTGTAGTCAGTCTGAGATTAAATGTAAATTTTAATAGATTTTTTGATTTCAAATGTTTAATCAGTTATCAAAGATTCAATTGCAGGTCAATGCGTAACTTATATTTCAGTAATTTTTTAATATGTAAGACTTGTGTTTCTAAATAATAATGTATGTTTGGTCGGAAGTGATATCCCAATCAGGAGAGAGAAAGTCTGATGACGTTGCAGGCGATTTTTCAGGCAGTTTCTCTAGGTTTCAATTCTCTCGATCTTTGAAATGGAAGTAGGATCTCAATTTGCTCCGAATGACATTGAAAACCAATAAATTTACTTGCAAAGAAGTCACCGTGGAACTCTAAAAAATAAAGTGTATTATTTAATTTAATTTCTTCTAACCTCACTCTTTATACTTATCAAATAGGCTGAATCATGAAAATTTCATAATTCAATTTGCTCCGCAGTGAAAAATATGAATTGAAATTACTATAACTAGTATTGTGTACCATATTAAAAAAAGCTCCATCCTATTCTTGATAGCATTCATTGTTTTGGTTATGAAGTCGCAATAATAGGTTGGATATCAAACCCCCAAGACGACATCCTCTGTAGGATCGAGCAACCGAAAGGAGAACACAACACGGAATAATAAACGACTGCATTGATAATCAAATTCGTTGTACAATTCTCATGGCTCAATAGCCTACTTATAGTATGACAAACTTGACGATCACACAAAGCAAACTTTCCTAACAAAGATAAAACTCTAAACAAAGACAACTTTCCTAACATAAAGAAAACTCTAAATAGAACTCTTCTAGAACTCAAACACCTTGATTCTCAAGTAAACTCCAACTTCCAAATATCACACAGTGTGTCAACAACGTATGTTGATCCACCCTGACTATGTCAACTATAATTTTTGATCCACACTGATTTCTTCATAATGTGTCAACAATGTAGGTTGATCCACGAAACAAATCACCATATCTTGGTTTAACTTCCAACATCCTCCCTTAAACCTGTTAGAAACCCATGGGCCTAAATAACCTCGAAAACCGGCTTGCAAGGTTAGGATTTCCAAAGGCTTATTAAGCATGGGACCTAGGTTGTCCTAGGCGATGTGGTACTATTTAACACCCCCCCTCAACGACTAGGGATACACTGACTAAGTGACACAGAAGCCACGGACGCACACTGGCGTGGTATGGAAACCACGGACACACGGGTAGCGTTGAGAGGGGCCTGGCTCTGATACCATGTTAGAAAGCCATGCGCCTAACTAACCTCGAAAACCAGCTTGCAAGGTTAGGATTTCCCAAGTCTTATTAAGCATGGGACCTAGGTTGCCCAAGGCGATGTGGTACTATTTAACAAAACCAAGATATCATTTATCGAGAATTCTGTAACCCTCTTCTACTCCTCAGCTTCTTCCATTAATTGACGTTAGCATGTCCTTAGCTTTTATCATCTTATATTCCTCTTCTTCCATTGATAAACGTCAACATACAACTATTAGAAACACTAACAATAGTAGTAGCAAGTTCTTGTCTTTTCTCATTCTTCAAAGATACCACCAACAAACCCTTACTCCTTAGTACTCGATAATATTTTATCTCAATTTCATTGTCTTACCGGAATTCCGTCATCATTAACCAATCAGCAAGCTCAATTCAAAAACCACAGCACCAACTGCAACTCAGCTAATAAACCAATCTTCTTCTTTCTTCAATGAGCGTTGTAGCTCATCCTTATCTCTTCTTTACCTACTTCACTCGCAAGATTTCCACTCATCTCTTGTTTACCTACTTCACTCGCAGGATTTCCACTTAACTCTTGTTTACCTACTTTACAAACAAGATTTCAACTCTCTTGAAATTCCACACTGGACTTGCTTCACTTCTCTTCTCAAATCCCCACAGTGGGATTACTTCACCTTTCACGATCACAACTCATGGGGTTTTAACCCACTATTATTGTTCTCTACAATGGGATTTTCACCCACTATTGTTGTCTTCACTTCTCAAATCACATCCTTGTATTTTCACCCACTATGGGATTTTCAACTCAGCAGTGCCTCCTTTGATCAAACTTCATAAACCCTTCTCCTTGTTATAGCGTTTCTGTGCTTCTTGTTGTTGTAGATGGAAGGAGATGGGATATGTGGTAGCGAATTCTCATTTAGCATACCTATGTGTTTCTCAAAGCAGGTTCATTTTGATTAATTTTTATATCTTTTTTATACTATACATTTCATGGTATTTTTCAAATTGTTAGTTTCTGAAAATTGTATCTCTAATATGATTTGATTCTTTTTACTATGTGCAGGAACCATCAATCTTTGATAATGACTTTTCCTCTCAAATTGGGTTGACCGCTGTGCCAATATCCTTTGTTAGTCATCTTCTCTGTGTGAAATGAAAACAGATTTACTGCAACGAGACAATAATACAATAATTATGATATAAGGCGAGATCAGCAGATGATGTGATTTAAGTCTAATGCGGCAAATTCAGATTTTGTCCAGTATGATGTAACACCAAATTCTGATGCATCAACACCAAATGGAATTCTAATCAAATTCAATCAACATGACTCCAGTTTCCCCCTACTGAATATACAATTTGCTTAGAAATGGCAATACCTTTGAATAACATATAAACTTAGAAAATTAGATAATTCCACCACATATTAAGGATTAACATGAAACAATGGAGGAGGCATTCTCTTACAACTATGAGAAAATATCATGCCATCAATTTTGGGTGTTCATGGTATTCTAAAATTCTAAAATTCAATCAACATGACTCCAATATGGCTCATCCGGAACAAAATTTAAGACTACATTTGTCTTGTATGATATTACACCAAATTCTATAATGCATCACCAGATGGCATTCTAATCAAATTCAATCAACATCACTCCAACTCCCCCCTACTGAACGTACAAGCTGCTCATCCGGTGGAACAACGTTGTAAACTTGGAAAATTAGCTTATCCGATCCACCACATACTAAGAATTGACATGAAACAACGACTATAAAGTTGCAGCAACAAAGACTAAATACTAACACCACTTTAAAAAAAAAAGTCCTCACACTCTAAAGTTTTTCCATGTACGTGTATCAAGCTAGCACATTTTCCGGTCCGAAATTACGGTCAGTACAGGAATGCTTTACAGCCGTTAAATCAAATGATAAACGGTTATAAGCAAACCCTAAGATTGATCGGGCAGATGTATAAACCTTTATATAGTGATGTTTTCTTCTACTAGTGCAGCCTCCATCCAAACCATGCCTCCTCCTCCGCCGTTTGTTAACATAAGAATCCACCGATGGTGGTGGTTCAATAGTTGCATCAACAACAAGGAGCATACTGATATCTCGTTTCAAGATGTTATTTTTTACCTTTATTTGCCAAGGAATCTTTATCTAGTGTACCTTTAATTTATATGTGTTTCACTTTATTTCGTTTTCAGTCTTCTCTTTTTTTCAGCCATCATCGTATTTTGGGTTCTCGAAGATCCAAAAGAGTTACACCTCCTCACAAGCACAAGAACTGGATCTAATATCCACAATTAGTTTATGATACATATGTTTTTTACCAATAAATAAATAAACAATGATTTATTTATTTTTTTCATTCATGAAATGTGTTAGATGTAATCTCTAGATGTATAAGTTAAATACCGTAAAATAAAATTTGGGATATTTAATGTTTGGTACCCAGTAAAATGTTCAACATATTGTTTTGGTACCCAATATTTCATATATTAAGGGCTGGTAGCTAAATCCAAGTTTGACCGATTTTTAATTTATTTATTTTAAGTTTTATTAAAATGATATTTTAAGTTAACACTTTACCCCTAACGAAAACAGTAGTTTTCGTTCTTGCTTACACAACCCATGATAGTGATTCAGTCTCATTCATTCTCATTCTTGATTCCAGCCTCCATTCACTGCTGCTTCACACCATCAATCCATACCAATAATCATAACAATCATCCACCAGAGCCCATCAATTTTACCCATTTTACCAATTCCTTCAAATTCTTCAAGGCATCTCCCCACTTCAAACAAAAAGCAAACAACAACACCATCCTCTTCAACGATAACAAATCTGTCACTAACTCACCAAACCTATTTCACTGGATTTCCATTAAAACTTCTTGTTATTAACCATGGAAAACATCCACAAATTCATTCATGCTTCAAAACAAAAAAAAATCACATTCACGGAATCAATAGACCCCAGCTCGTTCCCTTCTCACCCTTCATAGATTCGAACCAATTCACAACCAACTTCCAATTTGAGTCAAACCCAAATTTCCTTGTTTATCACCATATCTAAATCGAGCCCTCTTTCTTCAAAACCCCACCATCTTCACTTTCCCTGTAAGTATTGAAACACTAACACCAACACCAGAATCCATTTCTGATCTCAAATATTTGTCTCAAATTCACACTGGAAACTCAAATCCCGTCCAGCGACAAACTACCAGAGATCTAATATTCACTTACTCCTAATAAATTAAATCGGTTACGTTCCACAGAGAAATAAATCTTCAAAATTAAAAAGCAAAAATTAGGGATTACTTTAAATTGATTTCAGGAAACCCCAAATTGTCATCAGCTAGCAGGATTTGATTAAATGGTGGAAAAAAATTTCTGTCATTAGGGAAAGTATCGAATTTAATGAATGGATAATTGAAAGAGAGGTTAGGGATTTGGTTTTAGATTCAGACCCATTTGCAAAAAATGAGTCAAAGTAAATGAGCTTCACCTAATAAGGTTTGATTTTGTGGAAGGACTGTACTAGAAATATAAGCAACAAATTTCGTATTAGTCGTCGTCTCTCCTCTCCAATGGCTGTTGCAGAATGAGGAAGATGCAGAGGAAGAAGATAAAAAAAAACACAAAATTGGTTTAAAAGACCAAAATCAAAAAAAAATTGGGTGAAAAAGACAGTTAGATTTTGATACTGTTTAAATGGAAAAAAATGTAAAAATAGTCAGGATGTAACCAGTTTCATCCTGCCCATTTTCAAATATTTTTTCTTATTTTTAATTTACACAGAATGTATCCAGTTTCATCCTCGCTATTTTTTAAGTTTAAGCCAGGATGAATCCAGTTTCATCCTTGATATATTTTTTTTGTTCATTTCACACATAAAAATTGTTACTCGTCCATTGGAACCGTGTTTTAAAAATATTTGGATAAATTTCCCATTTTCCGAAAAAGAAAGTTCAAAAAAATTTGGACAAATTACCCATTTTCTGATAAAAAAATTTCTTTCAAGGTTAAAACCGTGAAACTGAATAATAATTTAATAAAAACTAGAAAAAGTAAAAAAAAAAAGGGGTCAAACTTTGAATTCTACGGTCAACGTTGGATTCAGGTAACCCTTAATATTTGAAATATTGGGTACCAAAGCAATGTGTTGGCCATTTGCTGGGTACCCAACATTAAATAGCCCATAAAATTTTCGTTGTGAAAGAGGATTTTCATGATTTCTTTCTTGTGCGTTTGTTGCAAAATACTGTAAAATAAAACGTTTGTATCATGAACACTTTGCATCGTATATTCAAGACATGGCGTTGCCAGATCAGTTTACATTAGCAAAGGACCTGATTCAAGGTTGATGCCATGAACTAAAACAAGAATAGGAAGTTGAATCACAAAGGAGATCCAAATGAATGGCCAATTAACTTTCAAGAGATTTTTTAAGTTCGATTTCGTGAACATACGATAATATGCTTGTAATCAGTTGCCTCTTTTTTTGCCATCTTATTGCGTCAGTCAGCTAGAAAAATGAATGGTCAATTTACATGGTAGAACAGCCGTTAGATCAATACCTCAACCCTAAATTAAACGGTCAGATGTACAACCCTAAATTATAAATATTAATAGTTCCAGCCCACTTCCAGGTCGTGTTATTTGTGCGCCTCCTTGCAGAGAGAATGAGAGGAAGAAACCAAAAGCCGAGCCTCCTTGAGAACAAAAGATCTGTTAATGATTATACAGACATCAACAACAAAATACTTCAGCATGATGATCTTTCCTCTCAAAGTTATGAAATTCTCTGTGATTTTTATACAATTTCGTAGAACAAACTCATCTGTTTCGATTTTCACTTTCACTTGGAATATGAATCTTAGTGATGAAATTTGTAATATGAATAAATACTAATCTTATTCAGATTATGTTTTCATGTATGTAATGCATTCCATTTATCATTTTGCGCCTCCGTTGTCTGAGCAGAGAATGAGAAGCAAACACAAGATCTGTAAACCAACAACATCAGTAGCTCTTTTATTTCATCTATGATGATTGTCACTAAACAGAAAAACCATGGAAGCTAATTATCTTAAGCATTATGATTTCTCCTTTCAAAACTCTTGAACGCCATTTTGCTCACAGCAAGATAGGGTGGAACCGATTCAGCAAGGAAATGATGATATCTATTTTTCGTGACAGAAATGAAGAAAATTAACTAGCTGAAAAAGAAGATCTAACTCTAATAGCGTTTCTTAAATCTAGTGATATATTTCCTCCCACCATCTGGTGAGAGATTAAAATGCTTGTCACCAATTTTTCCTTAGAAATGGATGATTTCCTTAAAATATATGCATCACCTGAAAACTGAATACCGCAACAACCCCAAGAATTAAAAAGTTCCCGTGGAGACAAATGGTCAGCTTCGATTATCGGTCTAAGCATTCTTTCAGGCTTCTACTAGTTGAGAATCCAGCTGGGAGAGATCTAACTCTACTAGAGTTTCTTGGTGATTTCTTGTGATTGAGGAGAATTTTTTTTGTTATTTTTTCCTTTTTGTTCGGATCTGTGAATTGTTGTAGTTGTGTTTTTGTCCTTTTTGGTAACATCCCATGTATTATGTAATTCCAGATTTACCAAAACTTATTTCAGTGTGTTGGTTACCTACAGAAAAAAATGAAGTCTGATTCACATGTACAATGTTGTCACCAATTTTGCCTTCCTTAGAAAAATGGATGATTTCTATGTGAAATATGCATCACATGAAAAATTGTATGAGACAGTATAATGGCAGAGGAAATGGTGAAAAACAAACTTTTTTTTCTTCCTGAAATCTTTGCCAATACCACATGATGCGTAATGAGATCTACTTTTGTTATTGATTTGTATTCTTTTTCAATTTTGTTGTCACTGAGAAAATCGTATGTAGATCAAATGATTGTGAGATTCAGGGGATGACCAGCTTCTTTTGCCATGATAATCTTGCAAAGTTGCAGCTAGCAACAGACTTTTTTGCGTTTGCACGTCTCTAAGCCACTTTTTCCTAGTGGGTCAGTGGATCGATCCTATATGCCAGTTATTTATTTATTTCGTCCCCTCACCTGTCTCCTAAGGATTAGGGTCCGTAAGTACAACACAAAACTCAAATAGAAGATTTGACAAGAAACCACAAACTGGTGAAGGTTGATCCTGTAAGAAGTAGTAATACCGTAGTTGGGGAATTTACTACCACCTTAACATGTGGCAAAATTCAACTATGGTCAGAACAACAACAAAGAAAAACAAAACTCCAACTATCACCAGAACCGGACCTATTATTTTTAGTTTCCGTGACACCCATAATTATATAAAATTTTGAACAATGACTGCATAATGGGTTACGCATCCCAACTTTTCAGGGGTATAATTGACAAGACAACTTGGATATAACATAGCTAAAAACCCGTTCCTTGGAATTTTACAAATTTTATATCGTTGAAAATCTTTTAAATAGAGCTTCAGAACGAGTACAAAAAACAATATCTATCCTTTCTTTGAAAATGATTTTCAATCTGTTGCAGTTGCTGGTTGGATAACTGACGAATCTATGGTAGTGACAAAATCTGGGATTTGCTATCTCCTCTTTAGTAGGTGAATGCCGAGGAGCCGGTAGCCTGATGATATCATCCTGGACCCATATTTCCAGAAGTTCGATTACTTCCTCGATCGGAAAGGGGAAGTCCGAGTCCAGGCCCGGTTCTGAGGTGGTGCGACGTGGGCAACCGCACAGGGCGGGATTTTTTGGAGGGCGGGATTTTTTTGGATTAGTGGATCCGAGTCCAGAAATTTGGTGGCCTGGGACTGGGAAGCCTGCTACATTTTAGTCACACATTATCACATATCATACATGTTCCATCCGACGATCCCAAATTCCCAATAACCCTTGACGATAAACCCTAACCAAGATTCCAGAAGAACGTCGTGAAGGAGAAAGACAGAAAGTTCATTCCAAATTTCCAATTCCATATTTGATATTTCCATTCATATGTATTCATATTTCAATTCATAGGTAATCTCTAATTCTCTATCTCTGATCTTATTCACTTGAAGGCTAGTGCGTTTTTGGATGTTCTTCCTTACGGCCGTGCTAGTAAACTAGTTGATGAAATTGATTTCTATTTGTTGCTTTCACTTTAAATGTTTATGATATCTTATTGGATGGCTGCTTTAGTGCTTTTGATATTTCAATTTGACTAACTAATCTAATGATCTTAGTGGATGCTTTTTTTTTTTTTTGAGTTTGATTAACTGATTTCTCTCTTTTTTTTTTTTTTTGATTTCTTACTCCTGGAAGCTTTGGATTTCATGATTCATATCTTAGTTTGTAGTCTTATGGTTGCTTTTGTGTTAATTATAAAATTTCTTCTTTGAAGTTGATTGATTTCAATTAGTTTGTGTTCTCAAAATCTACTGTTTTCTTCAATCTGCAGAACCGGGCCTGCTGCAGACTTGGTTTACTTATAAAAATGCGTATTAAGACGGTAGTACCTGGTGAAAGTGGACATGCTAGACGTAAACGCAAGGAAAAAAGTGATGCATTCGTACAATCTCAAGCGGGAGCTATTGATAAGTTTGTCGTTAAAAAGACACGTAATATAGTTGGAACCTCATCAGCTGGAAACGAAGGCGTTCGTGATGATGTAGGAAATGAGAATGTTATAGATGAAAGTGTCAATGTCCATGACCGTGATAATACAATCCACATGGAAAATGAAGGTGTGGATAATTTTGGAGATGGACAGGGACAAGAAGAGCTAGTAAGTCGATCAATTCCTTCCACTGTGAATATTTATGATCCAAGAAATTGGGATAACCTTGACATAAAATCAAGGGATATTCTAGTAGAAAAAGGGCCACGTAGAAACCATTTATTGAAGAAGGGTCCTAAAGGCAAGAAGGGGAGACGTTTTTGTTCAACATTTTACGATCGTTATTTAACGAATGTTGAAAAAAGAAGATAGGAAATGGTTGGTGTATTCAAAGGATTTGAACAAAATCTTTTGTTTTTGTTGCAAGTTGTTTAAGAAAGGTTATCATTCAAGTGAGTTGGTAAATGAAGGATATGATGATTTTGGACATGCTCATAATGCACTTAGTAAACATGAAGTTACCGGAGATCATATGAATAACATGGAAGCTTGGTGCGAGTTACGTACAAGATTGGGATCGAAAAAAACAATTGATAAACATGTTCAAGAACGAATCAAACTTGAGAAGGAACATTGGAAGAATGTACTTCAACGAATAATTTCTGTTGTGAAATATCTTGCTAAGCACACTCTGGCTTTTCGTGGAACGAATGAAAGGATCTATCAAAGTAATAATGGTAATTTCTTGGGGTTAATTGAGATGATTGCGGAATGGGATAGAGTGATGATGGAACATGTTCGACGTATAGATAGCAGTGAAATTCATTATCATTATCTTGGTCATAGTGTTCAAAACGAACTGATTGGCATGTTATCCAAGGAAATCAAACAAACAATCATTCAAAAAATTAAAACAGCGAAATATTTTTCAGTGTTACTTGATTGCACTCCGGATACGAGCCACCAAGAACAAATGTCTTTGATATTACGGTGCGTGGATGTTTCTACAAGTCCCGTAAAAGTGGAAGAGTACTTCATAGAATTCTTGCAAGTGAATGGTAGTACCGGAAAAGGACTTTTTGAAGAACTAGAAAAAATATTAGAAACTCTTAATCTCAATATCGATGATGTACGCGGGCAAGGATATGATAATGGGGCAAACATAAAAGGAAAGCATCAAGGTGTGCAGACAAGATTACTGAAGATAAATCCTAGAGCATTCTATACTCCTTGTGGTTGCCATAGTTTGAATTTGGCACTTGCGACATGGTAAAGTGTACTTCTAGGGAAGAGACTTTTTGCTGTTCTAAACATGGTTTACAAAATGTTTTCTAAATCTGTATTACGATGGAAAATATTTAAAGACCATGTACCAGGCTTAACGGTAAAGTCTTTCAAAGTGATACACGATGGGAGAGTCATATTGAGGCAGTTAAAGCATTTAGATATCAAACTGTGGATATTCGAAACGCTTTACTCAAATTAGCTGAAACTGACAACGAAGACACGGTTCGGATTCAAGCAAAAACTTTTGCTACAGGTTCAGTTGGCGGAATAGGTAACTTTGAGTTTTTATTAAGCATGGTTATTTGGTATGATATATTACATCGCATTAACATAGTTAGCAAGACTTTGCAATCCAAAACCATGCTCATTGATGTCGCTATTGAACAAATCCAAGGACTAATCACATATTTCGATAAGTATAGAGACACTGGGTTTGAGAATGCCATGATTGTAGCTAAAGAAATTGCTATTGAAATGGGCATTGATCCTGAGTTTTATGTGCCACGTCGAAAAATTCGTAGAACAAGACACTTTGATGATAGTGATGACGATGAAGATGACCTTGTACAATCAGCTAAAGAAAAATTTAGAACTGAATATTTTGTTCCTATTATTGATCAAGCTCGCAGCTCCTTAAGAACAAGATTTGAGCAATACAAGGCATATGAAGATAATTTTGGTTTTTTGTTCAGTTGGAAAAACTTGAATTCCTTGAATGAAGACCGTTTGAAAGCATGTTGCACTCATCTTGAAACCGTTCTTAAACATGGAACATCTTCTGATCTCAAAGCCACTGATTTATTTGCTGAACTAAAAATCGTCAGAGAGATTCTGCCAAAAGACACTGGGAATGCTATTGATATCTTGAACTTCTTGAAGAGGCATGATTGTTTTCCGGTTACTTGTATTGCCTACAAGATATTACTGACTATTCCTGTTACTGTGGCATCGGCGGAAAGAAGTTTTTCAAAACTAAAATTGTTGAAGTCGTATCTGAGATCAACCATGTCACAAGAAAGGCTAAACGGATTAGCTTTGATATCCATTGAGAGTAGGTTCTTAGATACAATAGATCTTCAAAAACTGATCAATAAGTTTGCTAGCAAAAATGCAAGGAGATCGAAGTTCAAATGACGATAGACACAATATAATAAGAGGTCAGTATATTATACTACGTGCTGTTTCTTATTGGCAGTATTTTTCACTTATGTCGGGTTAATTTTCACTGCATAATAATTACTTACAGTTGTATGATGTCAATTGTCAAACTGCATAGGTTTGTTCAAACTGTAATAGATTTTATTTGGAAAATATATAACATTAATTGCGGAAAAATTTTTTTTTTGCGCAAAAGGGCGTTCCGTACTCTTTGGCACAAGGTCATTGAAATGTCAGAGACGGCCCTGTCCGAATCGTCTCCTCTGGCTTCAGGGAGACATTCAGAGGGCTTGATTAGGGACTTTGGAGGGGCTTACCTTCGTGATGGGGCCGTGATCCCAGGGTGTTGATCAGTTGGAGGTGTTTTCCTCTTTCCCCTTTCGTCTACCATGCTCACGGAGGAGGGGCCGGTGTTGTATGGCTTCATTTCTCGGAGGCCTAGTTATTTCCAACAGGGCTGGCGCTGTCGTGGCTGATTGTTTAACAGCTTCGTGGAGTTCGGAGAAGGTCTGGAATCGTAAGTTTTCCAATAAAGCACGATAGATAGGAGTCATGCCATTGATGCACGAATATACTAGTTGCTGCTCAGTCATACCCGGGTCGTGGCAGTCCAATGCTTGAATTCTGAATATCTTGACAAAATCGTTTGGATGTTCGTCATTATGTTGGAACATTCTTCACAGATCTGAGAGAGTGACTTGCTCGGACACAAACAAATTATTTTTGTAAAAGGACGTAACCATTTCACCACAATTGCGGATGCTGCTTGGGGCGATGCAGTTTTACCACATGTACGCTCTTCCAGTGAGTGACTTTGAAAATTCTCGCAGGAGAAGAACATGGTTGTATTCGTGCTCACCTAGAGCCTCTAAAAATCGTGAGACATGTTCGCTTGCGTTGCCGGTTTCGTCGTATAAGGCAAACTGATGGGATGAGTATCCTCTTGGGAGGGGAATTCTATGGATTTCAATTGGATAAGGAGGTTGGTGTTGATGCACATCCGTGTCGTTCTTGATTCGGTTTTGTAGGAGTCGTTCCAGGTCTTTACGTTTTATGAAATCCTGTGGGCGATTTCCTGCCACTGGGTTCCTAATATGGATTTCCTAATTTGCATTGGTGTGCTCAATTGCGGTGCTAATTTCAAGATCATTGGGAGCACTTGACCTTGGCGCTATCTGGCGTATCCTTCCTGGGGGTGTGACATTAGCATCAAGGTTGTCGGGAGCATCTGCTCTTGATTCAGGATGCCATGGCTCCTGTGGAATTTGCTCTGTCAAGGCTTTGAGGAAGACGAGCACCTCCTTCTGGGTTGAAACCATATATGTTTGAGCCCTGGATAGAGCCTCCTGCCTTTCGATTAAATATGTGATTGTGAAATAAAGTTTGCCTCCTCTGTTATCTCACCCCGGCGATTGAGTGGATGTTGTGGATCAAGTGGTGATTGGAGGCGCCATGCCTGATGAAACACTAGTGGTGGCAGAGGCGGCACGAGCCATGGTGACTGGCGGCATGACACTTGAAGGGCTTCCCTCAGTGCCATTTGAGTTGGCAAATGGTGCAGAGACATTTGGAACGGAAGTAACCCTGACCCTGGTAACATTAGGTGTAATACTTAGAAGGGTACTTTCCATGATGCCAAGATCGGCAGGTAATGCAGAGGCATTGGTAGAAGGAGCATTTTTGCTAGGGCGGCTTCTATGTTGGCGCCTTCAGAGTTTGTCGCGGACCCATTCTACCATGTTGAGCGAATGATAAAGAAGATTTTGAACTAAAGATCAGTTTTTGTAACCGAGAGATTGAAACTCCCGTTGTGGCCGCCAATTATTTATGGGAGAAAATCTCCTCTGCCGAATTTGGTAAATTCAATGGTGGAGAGACTGGTTTAAACCCTTAAAAAAATGTGCTGCACATGAGCACTTTTGATTCGAGATATCAATCTGTGCAATTCTGGCCTAAACCCAGAAAATGGCCGTTCCAGATTTTCTTCGGTCACAAAGTGGAGGAGAAGGGTTGATTTGGGGAGGATAGCGAAGAAGGGTGATGAGACTAGAGAGTTCTGGTTAGGTAGTATTTCGACTTGTATCAGAATGATGGAAGCTTTGATAGAGAGAGCTTGCAAAGTTGCTATCTGATAGTATATTGTATTTAGCATGACCAAGACTTGTCTGTTTTGGCAGAATAGGTGAAACCTATTTATACAAGTGAGATTGAACACCCTGGCCTTATTAAGGAATAAGGTAAATGTGTCAATTAAAACAAAGGAGGTGGAAACCATTGGCTTTATGATGAAAAACGTTTTCACCATAAATTTCCTTATTTAATTGACCGTATTCATTCTTTGCACGCCTTGCAAACTCTACTTAATGACCCAGATAAAGAACTGGCATGGGAAGCTTTTTTCATCATCAAAAACAACACTTTTGTTGGCTGAGAAGATACAAGTAAAAGATTGTTGTAAGGGATGGTTGGAGGAGATGATTGTAAGTGATGGGTGTAGGAGATTTATGAGATGAGGGTATAAGGAAGTGTTTTAGGAGATGAATGTAAGTGATGGTTGACTAATGCCCCCATCAAGATAACCATAAAATTAAAAGTTAATTAAATCTAATTGATATAGAAATCTCATTGGTTCTTAATTTAAAAACAAGAACATCAAAATTGAGGAATCAGCTAGGGGAAAAGCAAAAAATTTGTAGATGAGGAATTGAATCACTACTGATCAAAAACAAGAACATCAAAATTGCATTAAAACCATAAATGTAAAGTTACAAGACTAGTCAAGCCTCTCTTAAATAAACTCTTATCATATTTTTTCTTTTTTCTTTTTTTGCTCGATTACCGTGTTAATTTAGCTAAAATAGCAGCTAAATACCTATTCAAACGGGAACGGCAGTCGCATCACCCGTGCATATTTGCTAGTATAGATTATGAGTTTGCTAATTAGTCTTTACTTGGTTTTATTTGTTTGGAATTCAGATCTTTAGTTATACATTTTGCTGTAATGAAGTAGGATTCCGAGCCATGAGAGCTTGGGGAATTGGGGGCGTATTCAAATGATTTCTTTATATTATGGAATATCTCACTTCTGTTTTCATAGGTTTGTTCCTTCTTTTTTAACATTACCTAAACTACCATTTATCGCATTTACTATATTAAGATAACCACCGTCCATATGCACTTTATCAACTCCAACTGCCTTATCCCATTTAATCGCCTTCAATGCAGCATTACCAGCGTCAGCTTACTTCTCGTTTGTGCTATTGATGGAATGCATTTTACTTGACAACCTGTACCTCATCTAAGAAAAACCAACAAACTTGCATGATTGGTAAACGTGGTTACGGATTTAGCAGGGATTACTATTTCATACGAGACAAAAGAGTTACATCCGATCCTGATCTAAAGAAATTAGAAGACAGTGTATTTGTTTTCACAACTGTGAAGTGTTTATTTCATTCAATGCTATATATAGTTACAAATTTCAGTAGGGTTTACAAGAAATCCTGATAATGAAAGACTGAGTAATCTAACTAAGTAAACTACAAATCTGGAAAACCGAGACTTATTGTTGCAATGCTACAAAATAGTAAGACTAGAAGATGTTGTTACATAATTGATGATACGTACATGTTACATAGTTGCTGGTACGAATATGTGTCACATATATCGTTAATACTCCCCCTCAAGTTGGAGCTGGAGAGATAGAAAGAATGCCCAACTTGCTAACCAGATGCTGGAATTGTTGCACTCCTAAGGGCTTGGTAAATATGTCTGCAAGCTGATCTGCTGATGGAAGATGTTTGGGCAGAATCAAACCACTGAGCAATTTCTCACGGAAAAAATAGCAGTCTATTTCGATATGTTTAGTTCTTTCATGAAATACATGATTTTGAGCAATATGAATTGCCACCTGACTGTCACAAGAGACAATGATAGGGAGTGTACATGGAATGTGTAAATCCCTGAAAATATATTAGAGCTATTATAGTTCAGCTGTTAAATTCGCAAGAGCACGATACTCGGCTTCAGCTGAAGACCGAGCAACTGTTGGATGCTTCTTGGATTTCCATGAAATGGGACTATCCCCCATTGTAACAAAATATCCAGTAGTGGAACGTTGAGTCATAGGACACCATAGATACTTATGAAAACCTTCAGATAATAAGACAGAAAAAAGTTTTGCAAATCATTGTCTTGAGGCTTGATTAAGGCCATACAAAGATTTGTTAAGTTTAAGAATTTTAGACTCACCTTTTTGTCCTAGACCCGGAGGAAGCTTCATGTAGATTTCTTCTTGAAGGTCACCCTGAAGAAATGCATTATTGACATCAAGTTGATGTAAGGCCCAACCTTTGATAGCTGCAATAGATAACAATACTCACATGGTTACTAATTTCTCAACAGGCACAAAAGTATCATAAAAATCAATTCCTTCTTGCTGAGTATAACCCTTAGCAACAAGACGAGCTTTTTATCGCTCTACAGTGCCATCTGCATTGAATTCGATTTTAAAAACCAACTTACAACCGATAGCTGTCTTTCCTGGTGGTAAATTAACTAAAATCCAAGTATTATTGGCTTCAAGAGCGAGAATTTATTTGGCAATAGTTGCTCTCCATTTGGGACATAGTTTAGCTTGAGAGTACGATTTTGGTTCTTCATAAAAAACAATTGCAGCTAAAAATACTTCATGAGTTGTTGTAAATTTGTCAAAGGACAAATAATCAGTCATATGATAGGCTGAAGTTGTGTTACACTTGGGAAGCGTACATTGATAATCTTTCAGATATGATGGTTGAGTTCTAGTTCTAGTAGGCCTTGAACTACAGTAGAGGGACATTGATAATCCTTACTTTCACCCATTTTATTTCTAGAACTACAGTAGAGGGACAATGACGATAATTAAAGGCTTATCTGTTCTAGTAGTGTAATTTTGAATTCGAAAATTAATGGAGCATCATCATTAATCTGTTTAGCTACTATTACTAATTGGTAACCAGATAGATCTATTTTTAGCTCAACATTTTTTATTTCATAATAATCACCAGCTAGCTATATTTGGTTTTGAAGAAGGATTGGGTGAGCAATGAACTCTATTGGTGGTGCCACTCGTAAGTGTGTTCATAGTCATAGACACACGGAACAGCTCATACATGAGTTATAAACAACTCCTAACGGAGACTATAAAGAGATCTGAAAAACATGCCAGAGATGCAAATATAACAGTTATTTAGAATTAATTATGTGATTTGCAGTAGTTAGGCCTTGAATGAGATACCAGTAATACATTAATTTATGGTGCTTACAGAAAACAAGGAAATCAGAAATGGTGATATCAAAATTAACTAGTAAAGAGCAACAGCCTCGATCGACTTAAATCTTCTTAATGTCATCTTTGGATCTCGACTCTAGCTTTACTTTCAGCTTCTTCTCAGGACCCAGGTTAAGAATCAAACTTCAATTTGGAGAGGAGATATCATTGTGTTGGTAGTCATCAAATAGATTAAATCTTTCTTTTTCTGGCAGTTTTAGTGGAATGAGGAGGAGACTAATCCGAATAAGTATGGTGGTGTTCGGGTCGTGTTTGGTTCTAGGTTTTCTGAAAACTTGCTAACGCGTTACTGGTAATCTGGTATCGACTTTAGTTTAGACCAATGTAGTTAATTTCTGTCGAGATGGCCGAAATACCGCCTATAATATCGGTTTCGGTGTTTATCCGAGATGCCGATATTGCCAGTATCTCACCGATATTTGACGATATTCTCCCATATTCACCCATATTCACCGAAATACGATATTGACTACATTGGTTAAGACATGAAGCTGAGATTTTACTGTCAGAAGTGTTTGATTTTTAATTCGATTTAGGATGTTGTTTGTTGAGATTTGCTTTGGATTTTTAAGTTTGTATTTTCTTTAAACATAGCTGACTAAACAATAGTGGAACACAACTTGGTTAATTTCCATTAGTGCTTAACACTTTTTCACATTTTCATATTTTTCATTTGTTTGTCACAACATAAGTTCTAGTGATGCTTAATTTCAGTATGAGAACACCATGGGCTAGAAAAGAACAACAAATTTTACTTGAAAGTGATGCAGAAGGAATAATCAAGAAGATAAACCAGGAGGATTTTAATGGAGACTAGAGAACTCATTTTTTGTCTGTAGACATCGAAAACCTAATCTCAAAATTTAGGAAAATAGTGTTTGTTTTTGTTAACTGCCCTGGAAATGGGGCTGCCCATGATGTAGCCAATGGGAAAAAACAAGTAGATCTGGTATGGCATGGTCCTGCCCCCAGTATGGCTTCTACCAACTTTGAGTGGTGACCATAGGACCATGAACCATCACTTGGACGTGTAATTGTTTATCTCAATTTGCTTAAAAAAAAAACATATTCCATCCCTGACTGTTTTGGCTCAAAATTCAGTATCAAAAACATTCTCATCTTGATCCGACGGAGGTAGCCGTGGATGAGCTACCACTTTGACTCCTATATGGTTGCGCATATCCTTTGTCAGCCATGTTCCTTTAGCGATTTTTTTTTTTTTTTTTGGTTCTCTAAATTTGCTTTTCGATCTTGATAATGATTATGATGCTTTTCCAAGGACAAGTTTTTGTTTATGCTATGTTCTCAAATAAATGACGTACACAATAGAGAAAAATTGGGATCCAGCTCATACTCGTGCTTAACACTATAATTAAGTGACATTCATCAATTCACAGTGTTGAAGGGAAGTTGGACTATAATCATTAGAGAAGCTGCTGTCAATCTTAGATTCATGTGTGCCCAGAATGGTTGGCACCATGAAGTGAAATGAAAATAACAACATAAAGTTTAACGACACACTAAATTCCACAATTTTATTGAGCCATGGGTACTTAAAGAAGAGCTGCAACAACATATACAATCTATCCCTTATACAGATGCAGCTAAGAATCAACACAATAGAGCAAGCTAGTTATCTAATCTAATCTAATCTATCTAACTAATATAAAGAAAAGAGGGGTTTTTGGACCGTGTCCACCATCTTTTACATAATTATCCTCGCTGATTCCTACTATCCAAACTGTGCAACTCAGGTCAAAATCGTAACCTTACTACACAATAGAAACCCAGTTTCGTCTGTCCGTCTTCTTTCTCGAACTCTCCTCTTTTCTTCCGAAACACCTCCTCCACCATGAAAGAAAATTCTGAAACACCTCCTCCACCATGAAACAAGAACAAAGGCTATGAAAATTCTGATTTCTATCATCCAAACTATAAACCAAAGGTTACCACTGTAACTTGACTGCACAAGAGAAAACCAGACTGCATTTTCTCTTTCGTTTTTTCTCTAACTCTTCTCTTTTCGTCCGCAACATCTCCACCATGAAACTTAACAAAGGCTACGGAAATCTGATGCTTAACGTGAGTTTTAATCCAGGTTAGTCGATTTTTAGTCTTATTCTTCTCTAATTTAACAATTTCAATCACCGAAACAATTTCAAATTTTGCTTTCCCAATTTCCGCAACCATTGCAATTGCGGTCCATTTCTTACGTTGCGGAACATGTGAGACCTTGGCATCACATTCAAACCCAGGTTAGTCAAATTCCTAACTATAACCTAATTCATTTAAATTTGAGAATTCCAGTCACCGATTTTCAAATCATATAAATTTCAACATCCAAATTTATTGTGTCCATTTGATTGAGTGATGGGATTGATCGAATTGTGTATAATACGTTTTTATCATGTAAAAAAATGCATACAAATGATTCTTTTGGTGGAAATGGATATTTTTAATAGAAAAGCTTTTGAATATAAAGTTTGATTTTATTTAGAATGCAATGGCAGGCGCATCGCGCATGCGTGCTATACTAGTAAACAAAAAGAAAAGCACTACCAAATTTCACTCACCATTTTTAGTAGTTCAACCAACAAACAATCACTAACACGTGAAAATGTAAAGTCCAAATACTATTTGCAGCATTAATTAGGTCGACCGAGCGAAGCGAGAAAGGACGAGCGAAGCGAGGGAGGACTCTATATATGGTGACTTTGTGTTAATGTGAAGCGTGATAATTTTTTCCAATTAGACAAAAAAGATTGGATTTGGTTCAACGATGAAAAGACCTCACTGCCCCTCTAAATAAAAAAAAAAATCATTTAGATATTTTCGTAAATAAACCCAAGAGGAAGGATAATAAGGTATTAGACATTTTTGTAAATAAATCAAAGAGGAAGGGCAGTAAGGTATTAGACATTTTAGTAAATAAACCAAAGAAAGAGGGTAACTAGATATAAGAACCAAATTTTATTAAAATTCCTTATATATCATATTTCTTTAGGGGTATAATTGACAACCAAACTTTAAAATAACATATCTAAAAATCCGTGCCTTGGAATTTTACCAATTTTATATCGTTGGAAAGCTAATAAAAAAACCTATCCAATGAGTACAAAGAACAATATCAAATTTTGAGTTTTTACGAAAAATTCGGAGGTATTTATCATTTTAGGCACAATTTTGAAAATAATTGTAAATCTATTATGCACAAAGGATACATAATACCTTATGTAACCATATTTTGGTTTATTCATCAATAAATTTCCTTTGCAACTAATAAAACTATGTACTATTCCTGTTTCAAGAAAAGTAATACTTTTACTTTATGCACAAATTTTCTTTTACAGTCCAATTGCAGCAATGTTTCCTTTTTCTTCTGGCCCTCCCCCACCGTGTGGCGTGGTCATCTAGTATATGGTGACTTTGTGTCAATGTGAAGCGTGATATTTTTTCCAATTTCCACAAAAAGATTGGATTTGGTTCAACGATGAAAGGACGACACTGCCCCTCTAAATAAAATTTTACTTTTTTTCCTTTAGACATTTTAGTAAATAAACCAAAGAGGAGGGGAATAAGGTATTAGATATTTTCGTAAATAAACCAAAAAGGAAGGGCATAAGAGTAAATGTATTTTTTATATATTTAAAAACCTCGTATATTTTAAACTAAAATTCGTATTTTTATAAAATTTATATATTTGGAAAGCCCTTTAAATTAGCTACGCAATGAACACAAACAATGATATGAAATTTTTGTTTTTTAATTTTTTTTATTATTCTCCAAATTTTGTATCTTTCTCCTTAAAAATTAGGCATAGCTTAAAATTAGACATATCTTGAATTTTTTTTGAAAAACTACAAGAAAGATAAAATGATTGACTAAGTATAAAAAACAACTAATTTTAAAATGAAAAGCACAACATATGGTGTTGAATCACCACCAAATTATTTGCAAAGTAAAAATATACCATGACCTACGTGTCTGGAAAAATGATATTTTTGTGTCATGTTTGGAAAAATTATACCTTCGTGCCGGGTCAGGAAAAATAATATTTTCACTTTACGGCGGAACTAAATTCTGAGCACAAAATTTAGTTTTGCGTCAATTTTTTCGGTCGGCCATCTCACCGTGGTAGCAATCATCTAGTACAAAATATACAACATCCGTACTGATTGGCACCAAGTGACAAATTATCATCACTTGGCTTGATTTATTTTGATCAGAAATTTCTATAGACAACACTACAACATGTATGTAACGTAACTAATCAACAAACACTAACAACATTTATAAATCAAGTAAATCTAAATCAAATTTGCGTAATACAGGAAGTTTTCTTCACCAATTGAAATCTAAGCTCCCAATTGATCTTTCAATGTTCAGGTAAGAAAGATTACAAGCACAACCCTATAATTACATAGTCGACAAACAAACAAACTAAACATTTGAAATAATAACTTTTAAGAACTTTGAAAGATCAGTTCATAGAATACATGTCATGATGAACCAATAAATTTCAAAATTACAGGTACAAATAGTAGCGGAATCAGATAATAAATACACCGTCAAAATCCTTCAACCTAAAGCCAATAACGTACTTGATGATCCCAATCCTATTGCTTAATGAGTTTTTGAGTTAGTGATCGAGTTTGAAGCTAGATGACTAAATTATTTAGTCTTCGATCCTAAATTAGGCAATCAAGATCTTAAAATTTACAGCGCTATATATTTCAAGTGATACCCAATTTTGGTTGGCAGGTAACATCATAATCCATGATCTCAATTTCTCCAGCCAAAGAGTCGGTCATATACTGGGGACCAAAGATCTCAGTAGTAAATTCGAGACCATCCCTGCTTAGGAAAACACGAATTAATGTTAATATAATGGACAAATACTATGAAATTATTATCAAACAACACCCTTATTTTACAGATCTTACCGGAAGAATATGCTTGATTGGGTGCCAGTGTCCGGTGTCGACAATTGAAGGAACAACATAACTTAATTTTGAGAGGAGAAATCATTATGACAATTTCGAAAGATCACTTTTCTCTTTGATCTCCAACATAACTCCCCATCTGATTTCGAAAACTGCAATAAGAACTCTCCGGTTCACTGCTTTTCCCCTCAACACAGCCTCCTCCCTCACACGACTATAGTTAGTCTTACCCTTTGTGAAATACTCCTACTTCTAACGAAATATTAGGGTTAGATTGGTTTATAAGGGACCTTTGATGATATACTAAAATTGTATATATAATTTGAGACCGAAATACTGGCTCCAGAATCAAAGTTAGGCCAAAAGCTTGAATTATAGAAATCCTGCCCCCTACCAATAGGAATCAAGAGTTTCCATAATTTTCGATATTATTTTTAGCACCATGCCGGGTGGGTGGTTTTTTACCTGATCATCTTTTTTCGTTTTTCCATTCCAAAGAAATTCCTAAAACCCTAACAGGCTAAAACGCATTACATCTTCCTCCATTCTTTTTCTTTCGGATTTTTGATCTTTTCAATGCTCTTGATCCTAAATCGTGTCTATCGGTAAGTTCCTACACTGAAACGATGTTGTTCTTCATCTATAATAGGTTGTAGTCTCCTTTTTTGATTACAGAGTTAAGTTTCTAACCTAATTTCTATATCTGAACGGCTGAAACCTATTATGAGGAATATAATTTTTGTATAGACCCAATTCTCTATTTTTTTTTCAGAGTTGCCTCTGTGATATGTCCTACAAAACATCAAGAGGTAACTTAAGAAACCCGATTCTCTATTTTTGTTACATTACTGATTTACTTTTTTTTAAAGGCAAAACTAAGCCCACTCTAAAAGTGACATATGAGGTTTGGAGTTTTGTTACATTTGTCTCAATTCTCAGAAATTAAAGGAAATTTGTGACCCAGAAATACTACGCTGAATGTTGTAGTACGCGTTTCCACCACCCTCTCCTAATTAGCTATTTTTGTTACATTACTGATTTACTTTTTTTTAAAGGCAAAACTAAGCCCACTCTAAAAGTGACATACGAGGTTTGGAGTTTTGTTACATTTGTCACAATTCTCAGAAATTAAAGGAAATTTGTGACCCAGAAATACTACGCTGAATGTTGTAGTACGCTTTTCCACCACCCTCTCCTAATTCGCTTTATCTCCTCAAAACCGTTGCATCGATATTCATAAACTCAGCATCCCAATTCCTGTACTAGCTTCTGTTGGAGCATGCCGTCTGCTCAATCACCTAGGATATGATCGCCACATTCTCACAAATTGGTGTTCTGGTCGGGTTGATCCATGATTATCTTCAGTGGGACCACTCATTCACTTTACAGTGGTCACTGCTTTGTGCCTGTGAGGCTTGATAAGAACAAACAATAACGTATGAAATAGAGCAAGACATGCCATATATACCCTGTAACTAGGCCTCATATACCTTGCCACTAGGCCTCTTAATGAGCTACAAAATAAATAAATAAAAAAAAAATGACGACGTGCTCATATACATTTTAGCAATTACATTGATGCTATTAGTAGAATCTAATTTTCCTAGTGTAAGAATAATAGTGGTGATGTCTCACGTTGGTGCATTCTACTAAGAAATGGTGAAGTATTCCCTCTCAAGAAAACTTTGATTTCGTTTAAAGAACCAGGAGAAAAAAAGAATATACATATAATGGTGTCAGTCAAATTAAAAAGCCAAAGGGCCGTGAGTGGCCAAACAAGGTCTGTACTGCAGTTGAAATTGGATAACAAAAAACCATTTCGCATTTCTAATGCTGTCGACATTATCCGTCTAATGAAATGTCTCATCTACATTGTCTAATTTAGTGTTGTCAGTATGTTTGTATCTAATCAATTTCGACTTTTATGAGAGTAACATTATTCTTTATGGTTATGCTACCTCGGATCGTTTCTCGGTGTGATATTGTACATTGGTAACAAACTGGGTGCATTGGCTTTGGGAGCAGTGAAGGTTCATGATCTGATTTACATGGTGGAGCCTCGGATTAAGACTCTCGTACTACAGTGAGTTCAAGAAGTTCAAGACTACTACAATTTTTCTTTCAGAAACTTAGATTACAGGCTCTTTGATATGACCTAGTTGCTCGGCCGCAAACTATGAGCATGTCAATGTTTGAGTGGTTTGATAGATAAGACTTAGGAGCGAGTTGGGAAACGGAACTAATGCAAGGGAGATATCAATTCAAGCGTAATAAATATATTTAGAGAGGAATTATTATTTTACACAATTGATTTGGTGGAATCCGAAACCCTAAGTTTTTCTCCCATTGATCATTTTAGCAATTTCTTATTTAGTATTTTTCTTAATTAATCTTAAAACCATATCTTCAGAAAATAGTCCGAGAATCGAATCCATTTTACCACTTGTAAAAACTGCATCACCAAGCCTTAGATTCCTGCAATTTTTGGGTGTAGTTGAAACTTGAAAAATTAAGTTTAAGTGGCAAGCACATCTGATCCATAACTAAAGTTTACCTTGCATGTATTTAGACTGACATAGAACATTTAAAGGGTTAATTGTGTTATTCTTTAGCCGGCACCTCATAATGTTCACTATCTATGTTGTAAAAGGCGCTGGGCAAGGCGAGGCGCCAAACCCAGCGCCTAGCGCCTAGAGCGCCTAAGGCGCCCCAGGCGAGCGCCCGAGAATTAGAGAAAACCAATAACAGGCATAATTTGGCGCCTAGGCGCCTTTTTTGCCTAGGCGTTTGTCCAGCGCTTAAAGCGCCTTTCACAACATAGTTTACTATCACAAACCACTAGATGACTGAATCCACAAACTTAAAGACAGTTATGACCTATTCTTTTTTAAATGATCAACAACATAAGTACATTTTCCCTCAGCTATCGTATGACTGCAGAAGCCAAATCAGTTGTTAACCCAAATCAAACAGATGATGTGCAGTAGTGGTGTGTGTGATGGTACATCTTTCACTGAATGTTAATAATGCACATCAAATGTGGCAATATCAAAACATTAATTTGACGAAACTAATCCTAGCATGTATTGAATCAATTCAGAGTTCAAGATCTACAAATTTAGATTCTTTGTTAAAGGTATACTCAGAACTCAATCTCGCAGTTGAAACTGATACATCTGATAAAGAGTTGCAGTATTATCTCTGTATACGTCATCAAACTGCAGGTACTCTGGTTTTCGATTAATCAATTGAACTACTTTGACCTACACCAGAGAACACCCTCCCTTTGAAACCGAAACTTGATACATCCTCCCTCTGAAACTGAAACTTGATTCACCTACCTTTTACTTTTCTGCCAATCTAGCAGCTCCATCTAGCCCTTAGGACTTAGCCTAAGTGCCTAGCAGTCTAGCACATCTACTCATTTAAACAATTTAGACTTTTGTGGGCAATTCATTATCTCCGACCACTAGATAACTTAATCCACACACTTAAAGAAAGTTATGACCCAGCTTTGGATGATCAACAACATATTTACATAAGTGATTTTCCCTCAGCTGTCTTGTGCAAAAGCCAACTAGACTTGTAATAGTGGTGTGTGTGTTGGGACATCTTTAAGGGAATATCAATTAATGCAAATCAAATGTCTGAATATCCAAACATTTGACAAATTAAAGAAATCCTATCATGTATTGAATCAAAACGTACTAATATTCTTTGAGGCCCAGATAAATAAAACCAAGACTGGATTCTCCTCTTTCTCCCCATTATCTTCCACAGCATGAGCATCAACAAAATCCTGAATTAGTTTTGATTGGAATTACCATTTTTAGTTAGAAGC
The DNA here is from genome assembly GCA_023529315.1 of Papaver bracteatum. NCBI lineage: Eukaryota > Viridiplantae > Streptophyta > Magnoliopsida > Ranunculales > Papaveraceae > Papaver > Papaver bracteatum. Next base: position 248,710 of record JAJJWX010004858.1, on the reverse strand, counting down.
AGCTTTTGAAAAACATATCAATCCAAAGGAAATACAAATAGAAAAAATGAAGCAATCAGTTTTGGTTCCTACCTCTCTTCTCAGTGAACTTGAACGCTGGAAACTTAAACTTATATTTAATTGTTCAAAATAACCAGAGAAAACTAGCAATCGGAAACTCAAACTTGAATCTCCTGCCTCTTACTTTAAATTTGTTGTCCGAGAAGGTTTCGCATCTTCCTAAATTACAAATGCAATTCTTAACTAACATCCTTTATTTTTTCATAGATCTACTAGCTTGTGTAAAGAAAATAGGAGAAAAATTTACACAGTAAGCAGATTCAAATCCAGTGTTTAATTAAACTTAATTATTAAAACCATAGTTCCGCACAATTCCTTGTGGTTCGCTGCAGATATTTCTTTCTCAACTAGATCAGGGTTGTATCCAAAGAACCAGATCTCACAGAAACCCTGCGCACCAAAAGAAAACATCAAACAAAAGACAACTAATGAAAAGTAAAAGCCAAAATAAAGTATACAAAATAAAATAAAAATGAAGAGCTTACCAAAATCAACAGAATTTGGAACAACAAAACAAAGTTGAATCATGAGAGGAAAAGTCATAGTGTGAGTTAATTATAAAGGGGTTTATCTTCATAATGATGTTGTTGAAGATTGCATCATCCACAAAGAATTTTGAGATCTGAAAAATCTGAACAATGAAAGGTATACTTTGAAGGCGGCTGAAGATTTTTTTTAGGGCATCCCATATATTTCTAAGGTACATATACATGAGAGAGATCTATAAAATGATCCAATAGCTGAGATATGTTTGAGATATCCATTGGGGTATTAATTATTATTTGTTGTACTAGATTTGTGTCATATTTTTTTCTTAAACGAAAGATGCCACCGGAGGCTTATATTAATCATATAAAATTGTACTTTAATGCGTAAAAATAGCCTCTTCTGGAATGGGGCTACCAAAAATGCCACTCTTAGATGATTTACACAGAAAATGCCACTTTGGGGATTTTCTGGACGTTTATGCCCTTCTAGAAAAGGTCTACACCTTGTTGACAGGATCAGCTACCACCTCAGCAAAAATTTCGAGTGAGTCAGCTACCACCTCACCATAGATTTGACCGAGACAAATCTCGTTATTTCCGTCATTTTTCAATTTTGTCTCTCGTTATTTCCGCCATTTTTCAGTTCTATCCTTTCATCTCCTTCCCTCTCCCACTCTTCCCTCAGTTTTGTTCTTCAGTCTCTCTCAGTTTTCAGATGATTAAATCCGCTGTAACATTGAATTTCATTGATTTCATCCCTAACCCTCTCAAACCCTTCCCTCATTCTATCTTACTTTTCTCTCAGTTTCTTCTCAGATTCAATCCGCTGCAAGATTGAATGTTTCGTTGATTAACAGGAAAACAAAGGGACGATTCACAAAAAACACCAATACCCCATAACATAAAAACCATAAAACCCTATATTTTTACATACCCAAATCGCCATCTATGAAGAACTAATAAATACGGATAGAAATTAGGTATTTCAAAGAAGAGATTGGGGAAGAAGATTTGGATAAATGGAGAGCCAAGAGATTGCAGGATAGAAAGATATAAACCCACCTTCAAAACCAGCCGAAGAAAAAAAAAGGGTATGATTTAGGGTTTAATTTTACCTGTCATCAATCTGAAATTAGGATTCAATTTTGTTGGATATGAAATGAAAGTCGTCAATTTGTGGTTAGTTTAAGATTTTGAATGATAAGTGGTTTTCTGAAACTTTATTTGGTTAATTGAAGATGAGATTTTGTCTTTAGATTTTTGGGGTTTCTGAAACTGAATCTTAGTTTATTTATCACGTTTATGTTAGTTTCTGGTATTACCATAGATTATCATTTGTTATTCTGGTGCTACAACATTCTTAATAGAAAACTTGTTATGTTAGTTTCTGATATTATCATATCATTTCCTGGTTTTGTAATGACAAACTTGTGGTTTAATCTTTACAAATCAATGGTTCTGGGGGGTTAAATTTTAGAATTTATAATATACTCTGGGAAATGAGGGATCATATCATGATTTATATTGAAGAATCAGGGCACTACAGTGACTGATTTAGTGTATGCTGCTTATGACATTACAAATTTTAGAATTTTTCTTCTTCTGATGTATGGCCATCGACTATGATTCTTCCACTTGATGCATAAGTGGTTACTACTGCTGTAATTTAAGATTGCATTTATTTGGCTTGTTGAGTGTGAAGGCTCTATCCTTTCACTTGTGTATACCAAAGATGGTCACAGTAAAAAATAGTTGATTTTTCAATTGGTAGCGTTTAATTCAGTCATGTTTTTTCTACTAACTCCATCTCACATGTATAATGCATTTCATCAACTTTTAGTCTTGTTTCTTTGTTAGCCTGTTTTGGTCAATAGACCTTTCGGATTATTTATGCTGGTGCTGGTATGTGTGTGTTCCACATAGTTTTAGGTAGATAGGGACTTAGTTTTACTTAATCACTATAGCTTTGTGTCGGGAGTGTACTTCGAGTAACTAAAGAATCTGAATTACCACTATGTTATTACTAATCTGGACTATATTATGTTTGTAGGTTCCAAGTTATGGGTGCAGGAGCGAAGAAGAAGAAGTGTGTTCAAAAAGTGAAATTTGGTGATCATGTGGATAAAGGAGTGTCGGCTGCCACTGTGGAGGACAAAAGAGTGGTATCTAAGGATGGTGTTGAAAGGTAGATATGTGACAGTTATCCTATTAAGGCTAACCATTCATTTTACGTGTTTGTATTGGTAGTATTGTTTTTAAGCCTTCTTCTGGCATATGCTCATTATCATATCTAGTTAAATACTGGACACATCTAGGTTAGTTGTTGTTATGAGTTCTGATCGATAGTCGACTTTCTTAAGACTGAAACATGCAAATTAGATGCCTCTATGCAAATCCTCTTTTTTCCATGTTTCTGCATTATTCTTTCTAGGTGTATTTGGTATAAGCTGCTTGTAAACGGAAACTAGACCGGCTGTTTGTTGGCCGTAGTTATTGGATTAGTTGGAATCTATCTTTTTAATGTGTGTGCTTGCCCGTCTTAAATACTTAATTCTAAGAACTTGCATGGTGTTATTGGTGTAACTAATTATTTTTGTATTGTAGGATGTATCTTTACCCTGCCAGGTACAGGGACAGTACATGCAAAGTAACAACTTACTCAAGCCCAAGGGTTTTATTGAGGGTGCTTGAGCTGCTGTCTCCTGCTGAACAAGAGAAATTTAGGTCAACTGCAATTGGTCCCTTACTGGACATGCCCGTACAAAGGTTTGCTGGGACCTTATTTCATTTCTTATTGGCTAGGCAGATCTGCATGGGTGATGAAGGTGGTGAGACTAATCGCGAAGAAATGCACGTAATGGTTTGCGGAAAAGAACTCTCCTTTGGAAAGAAAGAGTTCGCACTGATTTCTGGGCTTAGTTTTAGGAAGTCGGCCCATAATTTTGCTCGTCCCGCCACGAAGCCTGTACTTAAGATGAAGCATTTCCCTGATGACGAAAAACCAGTAATTGGATCACATTTGTCGGAATTACTTTTTGGCAAAGAGGGACCGGAATCTGATGAGAAGGTGAAATTATCATTATTATATGTTGTCCACAGGTATGTCCTGGGAAAGGCAGATGACAAAGTAGTTGAGGATGATCACTGGTACCTGGTGGATAACCTCGTCGACTTCAACTCTTATCCTTGGGCTGAAATATCGTTCCGCAGAACTATTGATAAAAGTAATGCTTCCTTAGTTAAACAGATTAAGAATGACAAGCCTGTTGGCAGCGAGGTGACGTACAAGTGCCAAGGAATGGCCCATGTCCTGGTGGTAAGAATCAGTTGGGTTTATTTTTTCTAGTTGTCTAATTGTTTGCGATTGTTGTTTTAAATGTTTTCCTTATTGACCAAGGTTTGGGGTCTGGAAGTGTTGCCGGGAGTGCTTAGTAAGTTTGGAAAAAAGACTAAGACTGCAAATTGGTGCCCCCATATGCATAGTGTAACATGCAATTCAGTAATAAACCATAAAAAACTAATTAAGTTTTTGGAGCAGTCAAAGGTAATGAAGTAATAACTATCTTACTTGCTTTATTTTTTTGTTCGTTGTATTGTTAATTTGGTTGAGTGACTTCATAAAATTTCAGGAGCAGGTGTGTGATAACATTATGTGGCATAGAGAGGATGCAAAGAAGTTGGTAATGTTTGGGTTATGTGAAGGTGCCTTGGTAGATGAGGGTGAGGATGAAGAAGAAGATCCGTTAGAGAATGAAAACGTGATGGAGAAAGAAGATCTGTTTGAGAAGGATGAGGATGAAGAAGAAGATCCGTTAGAGAATGAAAATGTGGTGGAGAAAGAAGATCTGTTTGAGAAGGGTGAGGAAGAAGATCTGGTACAGTCTGAAACTATTTTTGAACCCAAGATTGTTGTTGGTGATAAGGTTCCAGAGGAGGGAAGCATGGATGAAGAAGCACGTGTGGCACCTCCTAGATCCCAATCTGATGTTCTTTGTTCTAGGACATTAACTTCAGTTATTGCTTCTTTTGAGTCTTTTGTGAAAAATGCAATGATTGGTCATACAGAGGATTTGAAAAAGACAGTGTTTGGTGAAACAGAGGTCTTTAAAAGTTCAGTGAAGCGTCAGTTTGAGGAGTTAAGCATCCAGGTAAATGATAACCATAAAACAATGTTGGATAATGTGGACTGCTTAACTGCGGAGATCAAATCAGTGAAGGATAAGATTGTTGAAATCCAGACATGCATTGCATTGTCAAAGACAAAAACGGTGAGTTAGTTGGAAATTTTTGTTACGTTAGTTTTTTAGATGGTTACAAATAGAATAAATATGTTTAGATAGAAGGTTATATCTATTCCTATATTAAAGTTTTATTGAACTGATATTATGTTGTTCTAACATATGTATGTTTTAACAGGGGACTCCACCTGAAGGACATTACGAAGAAGGAGATTTGAATGGTGAGGCAATGCAGAACCTAGATGTGAGTGCTGGCAATGGATCCAACAAAGGTGGATCAAGTCCACCACATCTGTACAATCCTCCGAATAAGGATGTTGTTGTGAGCCAACCTGTTGTAAGTATTTTGTACTTTTTTCAGAAAACTGTCATGGTATGATATTTATGTTGTTCTAAATTCTGTATGTTTAATAGGGGATTGCACCTAAAGTACATTACGAAGAAGGAGATTTCAATGGCCAGGCAATGCAGAACCTAGATGTGAGTCCTGGCGATGGATCCAACAATAATGGCGAGGCAATGCAGAACCTAGATGCGAGTCCTGGCGATGGATCCAACAATAATGAATTAAGTCCACTATATCCGTACAATCCTACAAATAAGGAAGTTGATGTGAGCCGACCTGTTATAAGTATTCATTGCAACTCTTTTCAGCCAAGTCACAAAAATGAACTAGTTTTGTTGCTACATTAGCACAAAAATGATGCATCAAAATGTTATACTGAAACTATTTTTGTCTGTGTCGGATATGTAGGCAGAAAACATTTGTAACAGCTCAACAGGGAAAAAAAGAAAGCGTCGGGAAAAGAAACCCTGCAGTGTCCCTGTTGCACCCATTATCGATGTTTCTGATGATGTTACTAAAGGTCAGGGAAGGGCTAAGAGGAAAATAAACCTTGCATCTCCCCTGTTGTCCCCGTATACTCCTACAGGGAAAGTTGCGAAAAAGAACATAAAAAAGGTTCCGCTTGTGTCACAGCCGACAAGCGAAGAGCCTGTTATCATCAATTATTTTGAAGCAGACATATTGGATCAGCGAATAACTAAGAAGGATATAGATGATGTGAATAGATTCATAAACCTAGGGTTTGTCTCCTCCCTAGTATACCCTTTTGTTTCAGTCTTGTTGTATATGTGAAAACTAACAATCATGGTGTTTCCTTGTAATGGATCTTAATTTAACACAGTATCAAGATACATGGCGATAACTATAATGATGATGGTGCATCACTATTGTCTTGCTATGAGTATAAACTTTTACTACGTTCAACTGGTTGGTTAAGCGGCAATGTGAGTTATTGACTATAAAATCTAATAATGACTATAAAATCTAATAATGAGAACATTATCTGGGTTTGAGAAGTTATATGTTTATGGTATGCCTGCAGATTATTGACATTGCATTGGAGCTTTTGCACAAGTCTTATCCTTCTAACAAATCAACTAGTACCTGGTCATTCTTTGAAACTCACGTAGCGGTAAGTTTTTGTGCAAAATAGATTGGATATTCTCTACTTTTTTTATATTATTGCATGAATACATTGTGACTGAGCTTCCTTGCTGGTGAAACAGAAACTTTGTGCTGATGGTGAATTTACAAAAGTTGACAAAATGAGACTTGGGTTAGTTGGACCCCGTAGTGATCGTTTACCCTCTTGGGATAAGGTTGATGTCGTATATGGTGTAGTCTGTCTCAAGAAGAATCACTGGGTCGCAGTAACTATTCAAGTAAAGGAAAAGGTAATTAAAATTTATGATTCTATGAAACCGAATCGTACTAATATCTCTGCCAGAGTTCGCACGGAAGTCGGTAAAATTCGTGACTATTTGGAGAAAGCGTGCAACCGCGGAACATGGACGTGTACATATGACATCAGTACGCCTAGGCAAAATGATACGTGAGTCTTCACTTGGAATTGATTTTTACTTTAATTTTTAACCTTATACTTGGAGAATTGATCCATATACAATATATGCAGTAACTCTTGTGGTGTGCTTGCCTTCAAGTTTATCGAGCATATGGTTAGGAAGATTCCTGTTTGTCAAGTCAATCCTTCTTTCGCTACTCGTTATCGATGTGAACTTGCGGTGCAGCTATTCAAGAAACAATTCATAGAGGTGAATGGCATTAGTGGTGACGAGTAACCTGGACAGTGTGTTGGTCCCTGTTTTTTGGATGTTTATAGTTTAAAAATGCCAGCTGTAGTTGGAATCCGTCTTATACCCTGCATATTTGTTTATATTTTGTTGATCATGTTATGATCCTTCAGTTATGTATAATCACTGGTTTGTTCAATGTTTCTCTAAATTCTAGTTTGTTTGCTAAGGTTTAATGAATCCCCTAAATATATAAGTTTTTCTACCAAGGAATTGTAGCCTTCCTTGTTGTTGGTTTTCTGATTTGGTTTAAGTCTTTTTGGAAAGTAAATTTCAATTGGGTTCATCTTTTTTAGTCTCTGGGATAACAATGTTGAGAGCTTTAAAATATGCAATCAATGAAAATAACATCATGGATTTTTATAAGAAGCCAAGATCAGTGACTCCTCACCTTGGTCCTCTGTTGGGCTTTTGATCTTCTATGAATTTTGACCAAGGTGGATTTTGTCACTCTAGCATAATATTCAGTTCATCGAAATGAGAACCTCGGGTCTAAATCTAGTAATATACGAACCCTGGATGTCAAAAACATATATATTTCATATTCAGTTCATCCGAAATGACAACCTCGGGTCTAAATCTAGTAATATACGAACTCGGGATGTCGAAAACCGATATATTTCATATTCAGTTCATCCGAAATGAGAACCTCGGGTCTAAATCTAGTAATATACGAACCCGGGATGTCGAAAACCGATATATTTCATATTCAGTTCATCCGAAATGAGAACCTCGGGTCTAACTCTAGTAATATACTCTATAATATATTTCATATTCAGTTCGGGTCTAACTCTAGTAATATACGAACCCGGGATATATTTCATATGATCAGAAATGAGAACATCGAAATGACAACCTCGGGTCTAAATCTAGTAATATACGAACCCGGGATGTCGAAAACCGATATATTTCATATTCAGTTCATCCGAAATGACAACCTCGGGTCTAAATCTAGTAATATACGAACCCGGGATGTCGAAAACCGATATATTTCATATTCAGTTCATCCGAAATGAGAACCTCGGGGTAACTATAATTCATATGTCGAAAACCGATATATTTCATCCATCCTAAATGACAACCTCGGGTCTAAATCTAGTAATATACGAACCGGGATGTCGAAAACCGATATATTTCATATTCAGTTCATCCGAAATGAGACCCTCGGGTCTAACTCTAGTAATGAGAACCTCGGGTCTAACTCTAGTAATATACGAACCCGGGATGTCGAAACCGATATATTTCATATTCATTCATTCATCCGAAATGAGAACCTCGGGTCTAAATCTAGTAATATACGAACCCGGATGTCAAAAACCGATATATTTCATATTCAGTTCATCCAAAATGAGGATGTCGAAAACCGATATATTTCATATTTTCATATTCGTTCATCCGAAATGAGAACCTCGGGTCTAACTCTAGTAATATACGAACCCGGGATGTCGAAAACCGATATATTTCATATTCAATTCATCCGAAATGAGAACCTCGGGTCTAACTCTAGTAATATACGAACCCGGGATGTCGAAAACCGATATATTTCATATTCGATATATTTCATATTCAGTTCATCCATATTCAGTTCAAAATGAGAACCTCGGGTCTAACTCTAGTAATATACGAACCCGGATGTCGAAAACCGATATATTTCATATTCAGTTCATCCGAAATGACAACCTCGGGTCTAAATCTAGTAATATACGAACCGGGATGTCGAAAATCCGATATATTTCATATTCAGTTCATCCGAAATGAGAACCTCGGGTCTAAATCTAGTAATATACGAACCCTCGGGTCGGATGTCGAAAACCGATATATTTCATATTCAACCCGGATCATCCGAAATGAGAACCTCGGGTCTAAATCTAGTAATATACGAACCCGGATGTCGAAAACCGATATATTTCATATTCAGTTCATCCGAAATGAGAACCTCGGGTCTAACTCTAGTAATATACGAACCCGGGATGTCGAAAACCGATATATTTCATATTCAGTTCATCCGAAATGAGAACCTCGGGTCTAACTCTAGTAATATACGAACCCGGGATGTCGAAAACCGATATATTTCATATTCAGTTCATCCGAAATGAGAACCTCATCCGAAATGAGAACCTCGGGTCTAACTCTAAATCTAGTAATATACGAACCCTGATGTCGAAAACCGATATATTTCATATTCAATTCATCCGAAATGAGAACCTCGGGTCTAACTCTAGTAATATACGAACTCTAGGGATGTCGAAAACCGATATATTTCATATTCAAACCGATCATCCGAAATGAGAACCTCGGGTCTAACTCTAGTAATATACTGAACCCGGGATGTCGAAAACCGATATATTTCATATTCAGTTCATCCAAAATGAGAACCTCGGGTCTAAAATCTAGTAATATACGAACCCGGGATGTCGAAAATATTTCATATTCAATTCATCCTATGATTTCATAATTTTGTTCATCCGAAATGAGAACCTCTAACTCTAGTAATATACGAACCCGGACAACCTCGGGTCTAAATCTAGTAATATACGAACCCGATGTCGAAACCCATATTTATATTCAAAACCGTTTTCATATTCAATTCATCCTAAATGAGAACCTCGGGTCTAAATCTAGTAATATACGAACCGGGATGTCGAAAACGATATATTTCATATTCAGTTCATCCTAAATGAGAAACCTCGGGTCTAACTCTAGTAATATACGAACCCTGGATGTCGAAACCGATGTCATCCGAAAACCGATATATTTCATATTCAGTTCATCCTTGAAATGATGAACCTCGAGAACCTCGTCTAACTCTAGTAATATACGAACCCGGGATGTCGAAAACCGATATATTTCATATTCAGTTCATCCTAAATGAGAACCTCGGGTCTAACTCTAGTAATATACGAACCCGGGATGTCGAAAACCGATATATTTCATATTCAGTTCATCCGAAATGAGAACCTCATCCGAAATGAGAACCTCGGGTCTAACTCTAGTAATATACGAACCCGGGATGTCGAAAACATATATATTTCATATTCAGTTCATCCGAAATGAGAACCTCGGGTCTAACTCTAGTAATATACGAACCCGGGATGTCGAAAACCGATATATTTCATATTCAGTTCATCCGAAATGAGAACCTCGGGTCTAAATCTAGTAATATACGAACCCGGGATGTCGAAAAATATTTCATATTCAGTTCATCCTCTTGCCCAACTCTAGAAATGACAACCTATATTTCGGTGAGAACCTAAATCTAGTAATATACGAACCCGGATGTCGAAAACCGATATATATTTCATATTCAAATGAGAACTCTCTAGTTCATCCGAAATGAAACCTCGGAAATCTAAATCTAGTAATATACGAACCCGGATGTCGAAAACCGATATATTTCATATTCAGTTCATCCGAAATGAGAACCTCGGGTCTAAATCTAGTAATATACGAACCCGGATGTCGAAAACCGATATATTTCATATTCAAATGATTCATCCGAAATGACAACCTGGTCTAAATCTAGTAATATACGAACTCGGGATGTCGAAACCGATATATTTCATATTCAGTTCATCCGAAATGACAACCTCGGGTCTAAATCTAGTAATATACAAACCCGGGATGTCGAAATTCTCCATCACCTATATGGCTTGAAATCTTCTATAATGGATATCCATATCTAGACGTGAACTAAAATATACACGACATTTATTAATATACTCGGTCACAATGAAGGTTGTTAATACCACGAAAACACGAATTGAGTTTAGCAAAGAAACACAAAGAAACACAATTTAGCAAAGAATTTCATGATCCGCATGAATAAAAATAGGTTTATGTGAACCGTTTGATTCTTAATCCGTATGATACACAATAGATGGTTATTGGCCATTGATTGAGGGAGAAACCCTAAATGTCGCGAATTTACCCTAAAGATTCATAGTAATTACGACCGCTGCCACCAATATATGCAAACCATAACCCTGCGTATCAGTTTTCTTTTCTTTTCACCTGCTCCCCTCTCTCTTCAGCGGTTCATTTGCAAACGAGAACCAGACCAGCCAAAAAATCTCCTCCTCTTTTTGAACTCCACCATTACCAACCATTTAAGCCCTATATGACAAAACCTCATTATGATTATTAACCTTCAACATCTCTCAATTTTGCAGCAGTTATGTTTGATTTTACAAAATCAGCAGGTACAGTTAGGGTTTTTATTAAAATTTCATTTTTCTTTTCTTTTCTTGATTTCTTACTTGTCGATTTTTCTTCATGGGGGTTTAATAATTATTGTTTTACTGGTTGTTTTCCGATAGATATAATAGCAGTTCAGATCTTTTACGGGTAGATCTCAATATCTTTAGTTGCAGTTCATATCGGGTACACTTGATTTTATGCGATTTAGGAGATGTTTATCGTTTTTATTCGATTTAGGTGATGTTTATCGTTTTTATAATACTGATGTAAGGTTTGGCTTGTTGATTTAACTTTTTTTTTTGGTATTCTTATGCAGATGCTTGGAGTTAGGGTTTAATATGGGATTTACCGGTTTAACTTTTGCTGTCAAAGAAATGTACATTTCAATCGACACTTTTTATTCAAAATTTCTCATTCAATTGTTGTAACAGCCAGGGGTTTTATTTCATTTTTATGAAATTCAATTTTATTTTTGTTTATGTAGATTTGATGTGGAAGGATATGGATAAGAACTCATTCAGTTGCTACATCAACAGCTCCGGCGGTTTTGAGTCTGTTGTTTTGAATCTGTTGTCAGGTGGTTCTACATGTGTTGGTACAACAGTCATGGATGATATGGCTTACAGGTATACAAATGAACTCAACTTGTTTGATATTATGTCTGTGGAACAATGAATTGTGTGATAATTTAGTAACTTCAATATGGAAGTTGTGTATTGGTGTTGGTGTGATTTTTTTTTTTTTTTTTGTGTTGCTGTTTTTGCAGGATGAGAAACTAAAGAAAGAAATTGAATCTCAAGGTGCAAATAGAACTATGTTGGAACTTGGAAACACGCCCAACTGAAGATGAGAACAAATTGAAGCACTTCAATTTGAAGCTAGTGAATGTAAAGATTTCAACTAAAGCTAAGAAATTGATATGGAAGTTGTGGATTGGTGATAATGAATTATTGTTGTTTTTGTTGTTGTTGTTATTTTTGCAGGTTGAGAAATTTCAAAGTGCCTGCAAGTACTTGTTCCTGCTCACATTTAGATTGTCTGTATTTTAGGTGATCAGTGCCCTTAAAGTTTTACAAACAAAGATAATCTATTGTTGCTAGTATTCTCATCATATATTCACTAACTTCTTTGTGATTCAAAATGTTATGTAAAATGGTGATTTTTGTTAGTTTTTGATGATTTACAGGAATATGATCTTTCAATCTTAGTGCGTATCTATTTCGTCTTTGCAGCTGATTTAATTTTCAATCCTTAGCATCAAATTTCAGTTTTGTTGACATGTGTACTTTCATAGAACTGAAAATTCTGTGTCAATGTTCGCCCTTTTTAGAAGATTCAATTTTATTTCATGTTTATAGATTGGTTTGGTTGATGATGGAGGTAAAGACTAATAAGAATATCTAATTTTAATCTGTGTATGCAGGTGTTATGTAAAGTTGTAACAGCGATTTAATGCCTGGTGATCCTAAACTCCATTTAGGGGGTAAATGACCCCATCAGTGTTGCAGAAAAACTTCAGTTACTACCAAGTAAAATGAATAGAAGATAAAAGGTATACTACATTACTACTCATACATAACATAGCTTTAATTAAAAAAATTTTTACCATAATACTGCAAGAGAAAATGATTGATTTTACTACCTATAAGTTACATATTAGTCCCCTGTAGAGAAGAATACTTCTTCCGATTAATCAATCTCCTGTTAAGTGCGTTATTCTCAGCTCTTATAGAATTAACACATTTGACCAGATCATCGTATGTATGGTGTAATAGGTCTCCAAGAGGTGGCAACGACGTAACTGGAAAACCCAACTCAACTGTTTCCTTTCTTAACTTGCGTCCTTCTTCAATCGCATCATACCATTCCTCGCAGCACATAACTCCATTGGTAGAAGTTGCCAGATTTGTTAAAGACATACTTGAAGAAACCTCATTGGCTGGTTTTGGTAGGTTGTTAGTTTGTTTGTTGCGAGGAATGGCTTGAACCTCATTGACTTGAAGAAACCTCATTGGCTTCTTTTAGAAGGAATTTTAGAAAAACATTTTTCCAAGCATGATTTTCTCGCATCATACCAATCCTCACATGACATAACTCCATTGCTAGAAGTAGCCAGATCTGTTAAAGACATACTTGAAGAACCCCTGTCCGCTGGTTTGGTTGCTTTGACGGCTTCTTTTGAAGGAATTTTAGAAGAACATTTTTCCAAACATGATTTTCTCACTGATCTTGAACTCATGTGATCAAAGTGGGTAGTTTAAATTGTAAGGAGTCACTCCTGAATGTGGGATGTCATATATTTATATATATATATATATAATGGTAAACTGAGAAAGCATCTTCCTGCCGCACTCATACCTGAGTTTGATTTTTTTATTTTATTTTTGTAATTTCTTTATTCAAGAGGCAATGGTTTGTCCTTTATGGAATCTTTTTTATAATATTGAAGGAAGTAGTCAAGAGGGAATGGTTTGTCCTTTATGGAATCTTTTTTGCACACTCTTTGGTACGGTATGGGGAGTAGTCAGAGAGGCAATGTTTGTTCTTAATGGGACAAGCTTTACATCTTGGAGTAGTCATAGAGGCAATGGTTTGTCCTTAATGGGACAAGTTTTACAACTGGGGAGTAGTTAGAGAGGCAATGTTTGTCCTTAATGGGACAAGCTTTAATTTGGGGGAGTAGTCAGAGAGGCAATGGTTTGTCCTTAATGGGACAAGTTTTACAACTGGGGAGTAGTCAGAGAGTCGATGTTTGTCCTTAATGGGACAAGCTTTAATTTGGGGAGTAGTCAGAGAGGAAATGGTTTGTCCTTAATGGGACAACCTTTACAACTAGGGAGTAGTCAGAGAGGCAATGGTTTGCCCTTCCTTTCCAGTAAAGCATCTCTTTTTGGACTATAACCCATAAGTGCCAAAGAAGACTAATTGGAAAACATGAAAATGAATTATTTTTTTTCAGTTACACATGAGAGGTGAACATGAGAGGCTCCCAGCTATATGTGGTTGGCATTAAATTCTCCATATCTAAAAACATAAGTATAAATAGACAACATTCATATTCGTTTGTGCTTAATCAACAATAGGCTAAAGAAAATCATAGTTATCAGGTATATTTGTTTAACAATGGCAGGGTCCTCTCAACAATCCAGCTTAACCTCGTTAGTTTCAACTGCCCGAACAAGAAATGTTAACCCCACTTATACTACCATATATGGGAGGAATGATGACTCGAAAGATGATGCCTTGAAAAAACCTATTGCTGAGCGTGTAGTAACTAATTTCTACACAACATCAAATGGAAGTCAATTCTATAAGGAGTGGTTTGAGTTAGCAGAGGAGGATCGCCAGTTACGTAAGGAATGCAACAAGTTAGGGATCCCAGTCCCGGTATCATGTATCATTCCTTATCATGGCAGCGTCGTATGGATCAAGGAGGAGAATTTTGGACAGTGTTTGTTTGAAGATCTCGCCTTTGTTGAGTTGATGAATGGTGCAATGAGGGGCGATATCCGAAGGCACAAGGACGCAACACTTGAAAAGAAAAGTGATGAAGAATGGTTTAAGCAAATGTCCGACTAGTTTATTTTATATTTAAAAGTGCTTTTTATTAGGTATGCTGGAACTTTTTTTACTTCGTTGTCCTAGTTATGGCTATATAATTTTCGTTGTTTCAATAAGAAAAGTAAATGAAAATTAGCACTTTTACAAGAGTGCATAACCTAGCTAGCAATTACCAAAACAACATGGTGTTCCAAGAAGATAAAAAAAAGAAACACGTAAGAAAAAAACTGGCACCTGGTGGGGTTTTGTGTTCCATCATTATGTTTTAATAACTTGTTCTTACATGGTATAGTCAGTTCACATCTCACTCAATAGTCAATATTCTAGAATAATTACTATTTGAGAATTGTCTTTTATCTTTCTCGAGAAAGATAAAACGCATATGAGGTTAGTAGTCTGCATTTTCGATTAACATGAATCATGCATTAACGTACATCAATAAAGCTACTAACACTTTTAATCAATAAAAATTAGAAATTAAGGATTCTCAATATCTAATACAGAAGAACTACTTTTCGAAATTTAAAGTTCATAAAATGTGAGAAAAACTTATTTTCCCCAAGGATGAAAACATAACTAGCACCAAAATACTAATGATGCCGCCTAGACTATTTCAAACAAATATAACAAGGTAAGCAATGTCTGTAATAAAAATCACTCTAATACTAAGCCTTGGGACAATGTCTGCTGTTAGCGTAATGCCCAATCTGGTGACACCTTGAACAAGATCTTTTCTTTCTAGGTTTTTCAATGGAAGAACTTTTCCTCTTGATGCTCCGACGACCAACTTCTGGTGTAGTTTTTGGAGGCAGCACCACCCGCTCGGCCACCTCGGTTGGGACATCCCAAGTTTCTGGGCTCAACACACCATATATTTTAGGTTCATATATAGATCTCCAAACAGAAGTTTTATAGTATTCCCCACAAAGGTCTGTTTCTTTTTTCTTATACGTCTCACACACTGCTAGTACGTGGGGACACGACAAATGCTGATAGTCAAACACTTTGCATGTGCAAGACCTTCGATCAAGATAGACGGTGTGCTGCTCTAAATAGTCACCCTCATCCACTTCATATTCGTCCCCATCGACATGGCAAGCCACAAACCTATTTTCCACAACCCACCGTTCTTTGATTATATCATCTTCATGTTTACTCAAAGGATGTGTCCAATCACAAGATACTTGTCTACGCTTGCAGAACCATTCCATCAGGAACCTGCGAATGTAATCGACTAAATGGCATATTGGAAGACCTTTAACATCAGCTATTTTTGAATTGAAAGTTTCGCAGATGTTTGAAGTCATGAGAGTAAAACGACCTGTTTTAGCCTTCACCCTGGCCCACATTTCCGGTCCAAGATTCACTACAAATGTGTAAGCAGCGGGGCTCACTGAACGTAGGTCTCTCATAGCAAGTTCATATTCATCATCGCTAAACGCTTTAGCAGCTCTTATAAATGCCACCGAATCCGCGACACTGTGGTAAGTCTGTTTGATATTTTCTACAATGTCAAACATTAAAGGACAGACCTGTAAGTACAACATAAAGCATGCATATGTTTTACTGAAATGTACAATAAAGGTATAAGATTAATCAAAGAATTTTCCTATATATTGGAGTTATGTACATAATGCAGCAATAAAGGCTGAAGTCCATATAGTGGCTCGCAACTACATTAAAAACAAAATCCAACCAAAAGGGTAAAGAGGAAGAAGAACACCTCCAAGATATAGTATAATCAAGCTATCAAGGTGAATAAGAACATGATACTGGAATTAAGGCTCCACACTATTGTCACCTACTGTCATGGAGCTAAATGCCGAACCTAGTACATTATATGTAATATAATGCTATTGTCATCGAGATTATCCATTACTCTGTCTAGATACAAACATAAAAAGAGCTACATTCTGATAACTAACACTAACATTGCATGCGTTCAGATTACTAAAACCAAATCTATTTAAACACAGAACTTGAGAGTTTATAATATATAAAGTCTTGTTAAATACCTGAAAGATGGTGGATGCATAATACTTTATTAGCACAAGGAAATGCCAACCTTATGGCTCTAGCGATCGATGGGTGCCTGTCTGTTGCAATAACAACATCTTCAATCATAGCATACTCATTACCAAGTACTCCGACTAACTTTCTCATAAACCATTCCCAAGATTCATTATTCTCTGAATCAACAACATCAAATGCAAAAGGATAGATCGACTCGTCGGGGTCCATTCCAACGGCTGACAGTAGAACTCCTTGGCGTGGCCCTGTAAGATGTGTACCATCAACCGCAAATGCGGGTCTGAAATAGTTTTTGAATCCTTCAATAGTTACTCCAAAAGCAAAAAAATAATATAGAAAAGAATCCTCTGAATCAGTTACAATCTCGGTAACAGTACCCTTGTTACGAACACCAAGCATGTGACTGTAACCAACAAGGTGTTGGAACGATTCATCGGGGCTACCTTTGATCAGTTCCATACCACGCTTGCAAGCGCTGTATCCCTGCCGATGATTGATAACCACATGATAGTCCCTTTTTATGTCCTTAACCAATTGTTTGGGAGTAAATGCCGTATCCAATTCTTTGAATTTGTGCTTGAAAAGCTCAGCAATTCCAGCAGAAACCGCTTGGGTTCTTAATTCAGGGTCAGACATTTTGTTACTACCACAAGTGTGCACATCATTTGCGACTGTGAGTCTCCACCACCCACAAGAATGTAAGGGAACTGCTCGCAGACGCCACTTGCATGTCTTGTCTTTGCATTTGGCAATAAACCTCTGACTGTCGGATTTATAAGATGTGTACTCAAAATTTCTTTCTACTTTGGCTATTGCAAGTATAAGTTTCAGCTCCCCCTTGCTTTTGAAAATGTTTCCCTCATACATATCATTGTACTTCATTTCCTTCGGGGGTCTAGGAATATCGAGAACCGGCGCTGGAGTTGATGGCGCATCATGAAGACAACGGAGTTTCTTGGCTGATGGAGTCATTACTGGTTCAAGACATCTCCTAGCCTTTGGACCACTAGTACTCCCTGAAAAAATAAAAAAAATTCAACATTACTGTGACTTATTCAGGACAAACATAATACAGAAGTACAATAATAAAAGGGAGAAATTAACGTACCTTTAACACCACCATCAACCTTGGCGGTCTCATTATTGGAATGATAATCCTCACTGGAACCCAATTCCAGATTGTTAAGAGGGGTCAACGGAGTGTGGAGAAGCATCTTGGATATGCTGTCATCTCCGGTTGCTGTTTTGGGAGTTAGGGGAGGAATATGTACTTTTACTTCTTTTCCATATTTGATTGTGAAAAAGCTTGGGACTCCACATGCCTGGCCGACATAAAATTTCAACATCTCTTCACTGCCAATCTTAATCCTTTGCTTAAATGCGGTTCTCGGGACATCTATGATTCCATACACATCAAAACAAGGTTCATGCAAGAAACCTAAAACATCCATTGCTCTCTTCTTCACATCCTCCAAAGTGTATTTATCAGGTACCCCCGCATGATGTATCATACCTTTGTAGTCATCGCTACCTTCTTTCTGAACCCACTCACCATTGTAATGGATGAGAACAGCTTTACTTATCATTATGTCGACGAAAAATTAGGGTTTTAAAAGCAACTGCATTTCACCAAACATACTATCAGTGATATAAAATTCTTAAGCAAAAAGTGAACTAAAGCATCATAACATTGAAATCACCCAACTTAACCCTTCATTACAAATACTAAATGAACAACAATGAAAAGAGACTAATACTGAAAGAAGAAAGAAGTGCATTTTATCTAGTATTTAAGTTGCAACCTGATTGAATTCCTGCATTCAACTTCAGGTGGAAAACTTTCTAGAATTCTAATTCATCAACTAGGACCTCAGATATGAATCATATGATACTTTTTTTTTGATCAGTAAAAATAAATATATTAATCAAGATAGTTGTTACAAACAAGGAGGGAACAAAGTTCCAACCTTCCCCAGTAGCTCACGGACGAGCGCAACAAATGCTACTTCCATAGAGCAAGCAACCCTTAACCATGCTACTTACAAAAAGGGCATGCCTAACAGCCCAAAAACAGGTCATGCTACTTACAAACAAATATGTAAGATCCCAACAACAAACCCAAGTAGTTATACCCCAAATAAGCCCACCCAAGCCAAGAAACCTAAAAATTTCAAGTCCAGTATCACATTTTTCCGGCAACCACCACTGTTGCCCCTCGCCCTGCTCCACTACCTGCCACCGCCACACCACCTCCACTTTCATCATTGCACCAAAGAGAAACACCAGTACCAATCAAAATCACCACCACTTCCTAACTAAAATCAGCACCCATTGCTGTGACAAGGACAAGCATCCTTTGCTGTTTTAGATCTAGGATTAGGTTCCATGATTTTTAATTTGCTGGGTTTAAAATAGGTATTTTGGTTTGATTCAGCACCCACTTTCATCATTGCACTGAAGAGAAACACCAGTACCCTTTGCTGTTTTAGAATAGATTCAGGACAAGGATGGAAACAATAAGGGGACAACTACTAACCCAAGCCAAATAATGACAAACCCATTAACAGAAACAAGACTAAGACAACAAACGGAAGGAAATCCCGCTCGGATTTGGTGTTTTTGAGAAGAAAAAGGAAGCTGTTAGGTTTATTTTGACGAAGAAAAAGAGAAGAGAGGAAAGAGATTTTTTTTTGATCTTGGTAGAGTTAGTTTTTAGAAGAAGAAGAATAAATGAAAGAAACAAAAAAATATGAATCATATGATACTGTAATACACTTAACGCCTGTAGTTCTCACACATTCTGCATAGTTACCAAACAACAAAATTAAAGATAGCCCATACCTTATTTCAGTGTAAACTATATCAATAAAGATCATATTGGACAAATCCCCAATACATATTTAAAAACCCTAAAATTAATTTGAAAGAGCAAAAATTAATCTCACCTATTGAACACTATATATAGCTCCTTCCTTCTTTATCTCAGTCGGATGATTAGTGAAATTTAAAACCCTAGCTTTCATAGTGTAGTAGCTGCCATGGTGAAAGAAGAATAAAAAAAGAATGAGAAGGTTTCCTTGATAGAGCAGTAGAACCTCAAGAAGGAGCAAGAAGAAGAAGACTTGAAATTAAAGATGCCCAAATTAGCCAATAGAAAATTAAAGGTGCCTCCCAAATTAACCAATAGAAGATTAAAGGTACCGCCCAAATTAACCAATACCAGGAGAGCTTTTAATATTATATATAAATAAAACAACGGTTGTGCTGTGTGACGGAGGGGTAAGGGGTGGAGTAATGTTAAGGTCCTCACCCGGGTTTATAAAGGTCCCGACCTCGACATCTTACTTGTAACCTACCTGGCGCCTAGGTGGAGGAAAAGTCCTTACCCTGGATGATAAGGCCGGACCCAGGTCATCCTACTTGTCACCTACCTGGCGCCTAGGTGGCATTGTGGAGAAAAAGTCCTTACCTTGGATGATAAGGTCCAGACCCATGGAACTTTGATTAATTCCGTTATGAGGATTATTTTAATAGTATCTAAAAAGTTCAGTAAAAGGTGCGGACCTTTTCAATGGACCCTGATAATAAGATACCTATAAAACCTATCTTACTTCAATATTTTTTATCTCCATCCAAGATCCATTAAGGTCCTGTAAAAGGGTCCTCACATTTCTACGGGACCCAGTTATTAAAATATAAATTAAAAATAAGATATTTTTAATTGTTAATTCGTATTCTAAGATTTTTTAATAAAAATTTAAGGTCCGGTGAAAAGTCCCCACTCTACGTTCAGGACCCCTACACTAAAACCCACACAGGGAAATCTTTATTTTAATTTTTGAAAGTTGAAAATAATAATAAACAACTTAGGGTCCTCTACTGTTAGGGGCTTAAATGTCATATAGTGGCATTTTTGGTAGGTTTGGAGTTGGGGTGGCACTCTTTGAGAACCCATTTCCAAGAGTGGCATTTTTAGGAATTGAGCCATCAGATACACTGTTAGTTTTTTTTTTTTTTTATCAGAAAGGTAAGAATTATTAATAAAAAGGCTCACATAATAATGTAAGTAGGAGAAACAAGGAAACAAACAAGCCCAAGGCTAAGCAATACAAAAAACAAACTTAGCAAACCCCAAGCCAGAAGGCTCCCAGGACTTACACCACAAAGAAAATGCCTGTGCTATAGTGAGTTTATTACTTATCAAAGTGAAGATTAAATTGCGAAAGTGGTCATAGTGAGTTTATTGCTGATCAAAGTGAAGATTAAATTGCCTAAATGGCTGGCACTATAAGCTACTACTAGATGACCGCTGTCACGGTGAAACGGCCTACCGAAAAAGAAAAAAAACACCGCTATAATGAGATTGTAGAATAATTTGATCCCAAAGATAGATGCGACCGATTTGCTTTTTTTTTTTTTTTTTTTCCCTGCAACAATGTTTGAAGGGAAAATATTCTTAACATTTGTTTAGTGGATAACCGGCATGGTGTTGACATAAAAGCAAAACATCTATCTATCTAGACTCTTACATGTTTTCAAACTCTGATCTCTACAGTCGACACCAAATTAAGTTTTCAGTGGCGATATAAGTGACAAAACTCTCTATACTGTACAACATTTGAACGCGAAAATCATTTAATCCGACACCCGTTTTAGCATAACGATGGTCATTAATCCAAATAAGACTACTTAGAGCGGTTAACGGTTAGTATTTTAAGTACACGTGTTTAATATGAAGTCTTTGACAGCTAATGAGAAACGTGTCTTCTCCCCTTTCATGCAAAGACAAAGACATACTTTTTGTTGTTAGAATTACCTCTAAACATGTTCTAAACATGTAGATTATTCTAGAAACAAAGAATATAAGGTAAGCCTCCATAGGCATAGTTGTTAGCCTCCAAAGGCATAGTTGTTAGCCTCCATAGGCATAGTTCTCTTCTTCTCTTTGTAAGCCTATAAATAGGCATTTGTAGTATCATTTGTAATCATCCAAAAATATCAAAAACATTGTATTCTTGTTATCTAAACACTCAATCAATGAATCTCTCTATTTTGGTTCAATCTTGATATGGTATCAGAGCAAGGTTCAGGATCCTTGTATCTAGTATTGAACCATGGGAGATTCAGATACAGAAAATTCTAAAACCACAAAACCTTCCGACACAATTATTTTTCAATCCGATGGGTCATCGTTCAAGGCATGAATTACTTTGGATGAATCAAATTATGATCTGTGGTCTCAAATCATTGAGATGCATATTGCTGAGAAGGAGAAGATCTCCTTTATTCGCGGTACGTCTCCAGTTCCATCTAAAAATGATGACAAGTATGATAAATGGTACACAGAAAATCAAAAGGTCAAGAGATGGCTATTAATGTCTATGTCACCAGAAATAATGAAACGATATATTCGTTTACCTACTGCTCGTGAGATCTGGGATGCTGTTTCTAAGGCTTTCTATGATGGAGCAGATGAACTACAAATTTATATCTTAAATCAAAGGGCTTTCTCTGCCAGGAAAAATGGTAGACCACTCCCGGTCTATTATGGGGAATTAGCAGAAATCTTCAGTGAGCTAGATCACCGTGATAAGGTGATTATGGAAAATGAAAAAGATGTTGAACTATATCGAAAATCAGTTCAACGTATGAGGGTGCATATTTTTCTTGTTGGTTTAGACAGTGAATTTGAACAAATACGTGGGGAAATTCTAAGGAAGGATCCCATACTTGAATTAGAACCTTGTTATTCTTTGGTACGAAGTGAATCTGTCCGGCATACTACAATGAACAAAGGAACTGAAGTTGATACTTCTGCAATGGCAACCCGTCGTCAATACAACATTAAAGATAAGTCCGCCACCTGCACTCATTGTAATAAACGTGGTCATACCAAAGACAACTGCTTTGAGATTGTCGGGTATCCAGATTGGTGGGATAAGCGTGATCCCAAGAAAAAGAACTCCGTTGCAGCAGCAAATGTGGTTAGCAATCTAACATCCTCTATGGAAACAACCAATGGTAAGGTTTTTAATGTTTCGCAAGTTGTTCCTAATAACTCATGGATAATTGATTCGGGTTGCACAGACCATATGACTTTTGATTCCAGACAGGTTTCTCCTCTTAAAACATCCATACACAACTCCGTTTGCACAACAAATGGATCTTTGGCTCCAGTAATTGGAGAACAATCATTAAATCTTACTGATACATTGAGTCTAGATTCGGTTTTAGTCGTTCCCTCTCTAAGTTATAATCTATTATCAGTTTCCCAAATTACTAAAGTCTTACAATGAAATTTCAGAAATTTCAGAAAGATTATCTAATGCTTTAGCTGTGAATGGTACTCAGGGGGAGAAGGAGAAATCGCAAATTTGGTTATGGCATAGACGGTTAGGGCATGCTTCTTTTGGCTACTTAAAAAGGCTATTTCCTAGTCTATTTTCAAAGGTTGATGTTTCTAGTTTTCAATGTGAAGAATGTGAACTAGCTAAAAGCCATCGTACTTTGTTTCCATCAATTTTAAATAAAAGTCCTATTCCATTCATGATTATTCATTCTGATGTTTGGGGGCCGTCTAAAGTTAACACTCTTGGAAGCGCACGATGGTTCGTCACCTTTATTGATGATTGCACTAGGATGACATGGGTTTGCTTGATGAAATCAAAAGATGAAGTGAATAATTTATTTCAGAGGTTTCACAAATTAGTCAACACACAGTACAATAAAAAGATTCAAGTTCTTCGAAGTGACAACGGAGGCGAATATTTAAGTACTGATTTTCAACATTATTTAAGATAATGTGGTATTGTTCATCAGACAACTTGTCCTAATACTCCTCAACAGAATGGGGTAGCTGAAAGAAAAAACCGTCACTTGCTTGAAGTTGTGCGTGCTTCATTAATATCACCTCATATGCCGTTAACTTATTGGGGTGAAGCTCTTACCTCTGCAGCATATGTGATCAACCGCACACCTTCCAGCATTATCATTTTTCAGACACCATTTCAAGCTCTCACTGAGGCAACATTTTCACCAACAGTTCCAAACTTGCCACCACGCATATTTGGTTGTGTAGCATTTGTGCACTTACACAAGAACCAACGGATCAAGTTATCTCCCCGAGCTTTAAAATGTGTCTTCGTGGGATATGCTACAAGTCAGAAAGGGTATAGGTGCTACCATCCTCCAACTAAACGAATGTACATCACATTGGATGTTAAGTTTCACGAACACGTGATGTATTACTCGAAGTCTGAACTTCAGGGGGAGTATGAAAAAGAAATTCAGACTCTTGACTATGAAGAAGACATAATCGAAGAAGATGTTGTTCTTCATATTCCAAAAGAACAGAAAGTTAGTGGGGAAGAAATTAACACAGATGGTGAAATTGAAGCTATAAATGAAGTTGAAGAAGATAATGCAGATGGATCAGAAGATAATGCAGATGAAGTTGAAGAAGATAATGATACATCACCAACCCCAATCCAACTGTTCGCTGAAGATGTTCTTGAACCTGCAAAGAAACAATTGCCAGAACGTCGGAAAAGAGGTATCCCTAAAACTATGTATGAACCTGATATTTCATCAAAAGCTAAATATCCCATGAGTAATTATGTCTCTAATCACCGTCTGACAGAATCAAATAAGTCATTTGTGAATCAATTATCTACTGTAGTTATTCCTAACAGCGTGCAGGAAGCATTATCTGATCCGAAATGGAGGGAAGCTATGATCGATGAGATGAAATCCTTACAAGAAAATAATACTTGGGACATGGTTGAATTTCCAGAAGGAAAGAAAGTCGTGGGATGTCGTTGGGTTTTTACAGTCAAATACAAGGCAAATGGTGAAATTGAACGCTTTAAGGCAAGATTGGTTGCTAAAGGGTATAGCTAGACTTATGGTGTAGATTATAATGAGACATTCGCACCTGTAGCTAAAATGAATACAGTGCGAGTCTTGTTGTCTCTTGCTGCAAATTTGGGTTGGCCATTGCAACAGTTTGATGTCAAGAACGCCTTTTTACATGGAGATTTGTCCGAAGAAGTGTATATGAAGCTTCCACCAGGAATGATGGAGTCAGAGTTGCATAACGGAAAAGTTTGTAGGTTAAACAAGTCATTGTATGGTCTGAAACAATCTCCGAGAGCGTGGTTTGGAAGATTTACCAAGTCTATGAGAGCATTTGGTTATCGCCAGGCAAATTCAGATCATACTTTATTCATAAAAAGAAATCGAGGTAAGATTACAGCTTTAATCATATATGTAGATGACATGATAGTTACAGGAGATGATCCAGAAGAAAGAAAGGCTCTCCAAAATTATCTATCAAGTGAATTTCAGATGAAGGATCTTGCTTCTTTAAAATACTTCCTTGAAATTGAAGTATCTCGATCAACAGAAGGAATATTCTTGTCACAAAGAAAATATTCCCTTGATTTGTTGGAGGAAACAGGTATGACATCATGTCAACCTGTAGATACACCAGTAGAGCCAGGTTTGAAATTATGTTCGGATGGCAACCAAGTACCTGTTGATAAAGGAAGATACCAAAGGCTCGTGGGTAGACTAATGTACTTGGCACATACAAGACCCGATCTTGCATATGCATTGAGTATTGTTAGTCAATTCATGCATAATCCTGGAGAACCACATATGAATGCGGTAATGCGAATCCTAAGATACCTGAAGTCTGCTCCAGGAAAAGGGATCTTGTTTAAGAAAGGTCAAGACTTCAAAAGTATGGAGGCATATACTGATTCTGACTATGGTGGGTCATGTGATGATATGAGGTCTACTTCAGGATATTTTACCTTCGTTGGGGGTAATCTTGTTACATGGAGAAGCAAAAAACAAGGAGTTGTTTCATGATCAAGTGCAGAGGCTGAATGGCGAGGTATGGCGCTGGGTATCTGCGAAGTTATGTGGTTAAAACGTCTGCTAACTGAATTGGGGTATCCTCCTAGGAAACCAATTCGTTTGTACTGCGATAACAAATCGGCGTGTGATATTGCACACAATCCAGTTCATCATGATCGCACAAAACATGTGGATATAGATAGGTTCTTCATTAAAGAGAAGTTGGATAATGGGATCGTGGAGTTACCTAGAATTAGATCGGAAGAACAGGTAGCTGATATTCTAACTAAAGCAGTTCCAAGTAAAATATTTCTGAAGTTTGTTGGCAAGCTAGGCATGAGCGACATATATGCACCAGCTTGAGGGGGAGTGTTAGAATTACCTCTAAACATGTAGATTATTCTAGAAACAAAGAATATAAGGTAAGCCTCCATAGGCATAGTTGTTAGCCTCCAAAGGCATAGTTGTTAGCCTCCAAAGGCATAGTTGTTAGCCTCCATAGGCATAGTTCTCTTCTTCTATTTGTAAGCCTATAAATAGGCATTTGTAGTATCATTTGTAATCATCCAAAAATATCAAAAACATTGTATTCTTGTTATCTAAACACTCAATCAATGAATCTCTATATTTTGGTTCAATCTTGATATTTGTCGCCTCTTTTTATCTGCTCATCAGGTGTACGCCTCTCTCTATGTATACACTCTGCTAAATAGAAATTATTGATCCGATCTCAACTCCATGAAGCCTCCATTAGTGGAATTTTAAACCCAAACGAAAATTTAATCTACTTTGAAATACCCAGGCACCAATTTTATCAAATGTCTTCTTTTATTTATGATTTGACTACTTAAAAATATCATCGGAGATTACTAATGTAAAAGGTTGGAAACTAAACAAGGATTTACAGTAGGAGGAGTAAGAAATAATGGAATTGAGAGCTCTGTTAAGGTGAAGAAGCTAATTTCGTCCGAGGAGCAGAATCACAAAAGGTCATTTTTTCTTAACCCCAAAAATTGAATTCCAATTGTCTTCTTAACCCCAAAAATTGGAGTTGCTCTGTAAATGTGAATTCCAATTCAGTTCATCGAATCGTGATTAATTCTTGTTATTTACGTGAATATGAATGTCATTTTTTCTTTTACTGTTATGGAATGGTTAAGGAAAGGCTTCTCTTAAATATAGTCCACGATTTTACTAACCAAAGACCCTTTTAACTATAGCCCACAATATTTTTCAAATTATTAACCATAGGCCATATCATAGCCCACACAGAGTTGGCATAAATCAGTTTCTAGTATAAGCGAGTTAAGTTCAAATGATCCAACTCAGTTTCAGTTATTAAAACTAGATTCTAAAACAATATTCACAAACCCTTTTTTTCTAAAATCGGCCAACCACACCCTATAAACCCTAAAATTTCTTCTTAAAATTGGTTGAAAAATCAATCAATCAAATCATCATGGGACGAACTAAAGAAGAAAGAATCAAATCAACTTTACAAGATATTTCAAGGTTAGTAAATTTTTTAGATTTTAAATTGAAACCCAAAGGAGAAGAATCCGTTTTTATGCGGTTTTGCTGAACAGGATGAACTAATTCACAAAACAAAAAATGGAAGAAGTTTTCCTAGAACACGCGGTTAACAAAAGGTATCCCTTGTTTGTCAAATTTAAGCTTTCATCATTCAGTAAGACAACGAGTACTCATTATATTGATTTAATAAAGATTAAGAACGAATTTTTGTCACCATATACAGTTGTAACATTTTCCATGAACATAATGAGTTAAGAAAAAATGGATTTGGAAATCAAGAATTTGAGATTGTATAAATGGAAGACGCTCAAGGTCAAAAAGAGACGGCACTGGATGAGGGTGGCAAAGAAGTATCATGTTGTTGTGGTTGATTCTCTTGGTCCTGAAGATAAAGATTTTGTTCAAAAATTTGATATCTAGCGCTATTCAATCGGAGGTTGCGATATTTTCCATTAATTCTAATGACAGGCAAACAAGTTAGAGAGCTTGCACGCTTCATTAGAAGTTTTGGGGTCGATCAAATATTGATCGAACATCTATCGAGAACATGGATGTCAAATATTTTATACTTATTCGGTGGCTCTGTTGTACATATTCTTTTAGTGGTAACTGAGTCACCGATTTATCGACTCACTATCTCATTAACCTAGTTTATGGGCTATAAATAAATAATAATGAAAAAGGTCAAATTTAAAGTTGTAATCAAACGTGTGTTATATTTAAGAAACAAAACTAGTGACAAAACCCCTAGGTGAACAAACTAGTGATAAGAAAACACCGGTCATATTATTTTTAACAAAAAAAAACCTTTTCAAAACAAAGTGGTACAAAAACCCCAGGTCAAATAATAATAAGTAAATTTAGTTTTTATCATTTTTAAAAAACCCAAAAATACCCTTTTTATCTTCATTTCGGCTTATCTCTTTTCTTTTTTCTTTCTTCTTTGTTCCGCCTCCTTCTCCCCACCACCATCACCACTAGTAGCAACAAATATCTCCGTGAAAACCAGCGACAACACCTCTGTTACCACCATCAGAAACACCTTTGTCTCCTCCGTCTCCTCTGCAAACAGATCCGATCGAGGGTTTTGGTTTGGTTTGATTGATTGATTGAAAAAGAAAAATCCCAATTAGTGAAACGAAATGGATACGAAGAAAAAGTAGAAAAGAAGATGGGAGAAGGAGAAGGAGGATGTACTCCGTCAATGGATCTGTTTCGGTCGGACGCGATGCAATTGGTACATCTTATCAATGGATCTGTTTCAACCAGAAAGAGATAACATCTTCTAGTAAAATGTTACTCCAAATTCTTTTCCTGATGCTACCACAAATTCAATTTTAGACTCTGATTCAAATTATGGATCTCAAACTGATTCAGCTAAGGATTTACATGTGTTTTTCAAATTAACATCAAACATTGAAGACTCTCTTGTTTCAATTGGTGATTTCACGGTCTATCCATTTGAGGAAATCAACCCCATCCCTACTGGTGTTGTTGACGAAGATGATTTTTACGATTTGCTGCCGATTCGTCCATTCGTTGAAAACGAAGCTGTTGTTTCAATTGATGTTGTGAGTTGTCAGTTAACAAAAATTGATAAAACTAAAGTGAATAATTTTGAAAGAAAGGATCAGATCAGATGGGGTAAGTGTTTTTCCACTATTCTCAATATATCTCACCACATATTTGCTACAGGGAAACATTTTCAACTCATAAAGAGGTTTTTTTATTTAGCCGGTGTTTATGAATTTGGTTTCGATTCAATTAATTCATGTTCTTTTGCACTATTTGATTGCTCAAATTTAATGGATGAAATTGATAGAAATCATGTATAGGAGATGAATTCTAAGAATGGGTACTGGTCAGATTCACGATTTAGAGATAAAATTGCTCGTATGTTGGATGATGGTAGTAATTTTAGTGTCACCTGGCAGCTATTCGTTAAAATACTTCTAATGGATACTGTATGTTATAGGATATTACTTCTTCAATTGCATCTTAGCCTGGAGCATGAATCAAATTTGCAGTTTATAAATTTGTTTCCTCGATTCTGTGTTACTTGTTGTGCAATTATGGATGCGAAGAAGATGTATGTTCCAGTGATTGAGAGACGTAGTTTTTCAGTAATATTGTTGGCTAGAGTAGTAACTTTTGAGATGGCTTTTCAGTTAATGTTTCAAATGGTTGAGATGTGGGGAGAAATAAACTTTGTTTTGCAAAAGCTTCACGAATGTCATTTCGCTTCAACTATCTTCTGTCACAGTTTCAACCCAGTACATCTTCGTTATCCTCTCGCAAAACAACTTGGAAGCTCTAAGATGTTTTTCAATAGCAAGTTTCTCGGTAAGGACTGTTTATATCTTTATTTTGACCATACTCGTGCATTATTCGATCGTGGAAAAGGAATTGAGCTTATTCAGGAGTCTACTCATTCTGTGAGTGATTATGCATTCTGTTTTCTGAATTCGTTGAGTCTTAGACTTGTCTAGGTTGTTGATTTCGGCGGTGCCTGGAAATTGGTTGTTGAATTCTCAGAGGAGAATAGATTTTTGTTTTCTTTATTAGCTAGGGTGGTGAGGTTTAACAGGACACATACTTGGTATGCTCAAGTGCTTGAAATGAAGGGAGCAAAAATATTTTTCTTACAACTCAAATGTGAGTTGCTTGAGTCTGATAACTTGTTGAATCCATATAAGCCTCACTGGTCGAGGATAATAGTTGGGTGTGTAAGGTGGAGATGGAATTGTGGTAATGGTTCTACTCTCTTGCAGTTTTAGCTGGGTTTACATGGTCCTTCACCAGACTCTTATTAAACTTTTCAAGCTATTGATAGACAGCCAGTTTCCATAGCTGTTCGAATTCAGCAACATTTTTGGCAACTCAGTCCTTTTCAGCGTCCTCAATTACTTACATCTGTAGTATTTTGGACAATTATGCTACCAGTAAGAGTTAAGTGTAAAGTTGGGCACTCAGGTTGGAGTTATATGCACTTATATTTTTGTGTATGGAGTTTCCCTTCAGGATGTAACCAAGTGAAGGCTCCTAAGTACTCAAACTGGAAGCATCAGGTCTCGGCAGAATCTCCTATTCAGGTGATAAAAATCTCGTTCTTGCTCACTGTGATTCTACATGGGTGGACTGTAGAAAATATAGTTGGAATTCAAGTCTTGCTCGTGGGGATTATGATTCTACACAAGTTGGTAAGAGTAGAGTACTTGAGATGGAAGTTCAGATTTCAGTACCAACCCACAATTGGTTGTCTCAAGATAGAGTTCTACTAAATGACATGGGAAGTCCAATTATTATACACTGACATACATACTCCAGTTGTGTCACACTAAGGGGTCTATTTGCAGTGGGAATTATGTTTTTTCTCTATGGATTTCTGGAGTGCAGAAAAGGTTATAGATGACATTCTGTCGTAGTCTCAACTTAGTTCACCTACTGCTACTAAGATCCGTCATGGTGAATTATGGAAGATTAGTGAATTATTGCAGGTTATGAGAAGATTTATGAATAGAATAGCTTAGTTTAGCATCTTACTCTTGATGAAACCAAAATAGGTTCCATCGTATTTATGATGAAACGGAAATCGGTTTCATCGTATTTCAACGATGTTTTTCAATTCATGAACATGTATAATACCATGAAACCAAAATCGGTTTCATCGTATTTCAACGTTGTTTTTCTATTCATGAACATGTATAATATTATGAAACCAAATCGGTCCCATCGTATTTATGATGAAACCAAAATGGGTTTCATCGTATTTCAACGATGTTTCTCTATTCATGAACATGTATAATACCTCTTATAATTTTTCTTCGGGTGAATTCTCACGAAACCAATTATGGTTTCATCGTATTTATCATTTTTTTCTGTTTGGTTTTATCATTTTTTTTCTGTTTGGTTTCATCATTTTTTTATGTTTGGTTTCATCATTTCTTTAGTTTGGTTGAATATTGATCAATGAAATTCATTTTTTTTGGCAGTGGCGGCTGGTTGGTGGTGGTGGTCGGTGATAAAGGTGGTGATGCTCGGCGACGGTAGTTGGTGGTGGTACTGTGGTGGTTGGCTGCTCGGCGGGTGTTGGCGGTGGTGCTGACTGGTAGCGGTGGCTGGCAGTGGTGATGCAATTGCTCAATATTGGTGGTGGTGGTGGTGCTAGTGGTGTGGCAGGATTTGAGCCAAGGAGTAGTTGAAGTTGCAGGAAAGAACTGAGCCAAGGAGCAATTGCACTCGACGAAACCAATTATGGTTTCATCGTATTTATGATGAAACCAATTTCGGTTTCATGTATTTTTTGGTGAAACCAATTTTGGTTCCATCATTTTTTTCAGTTTGGTTTCATCATTTTTTTCTCATTTTCAGTTTGGTTGCATCATTTTTTCTCATTTTGCAGAACATTGATCAATCAAATAAATTGTTTGTGGTGGCGCCGGTTGTTTGGTGGGGGTGGTCGGTGATAATGATGGTGTTTCTCGGTGACGGTGGTGGTCGAATGTGGTTGTGGTCGTTGGCTGCGGTGGTGGTGGCGGTTGGAAGTGGTGGTGGTGGTGGTTGGCGGCGGTGACGGTGGTGGTGGGCGGAGGCGGCGTTGGTGATGTGGAGGCGGTGGGGGGGTACAGTGGTGGTGGTGGTGGTACAATGGTGGTGGTAGTGGTGGGAGGCGACTGTGGTGCAGTGGTGGCGGCGGTGGTGGTGGTGCAGGGGTGGCGGTGGTGATGTGGCGGCGGTGGTGGTGGTACGGTGGTGGTGGGAGGTGGCGGTGGTGCAGTGGTGGCGGTGGTTGTGGCGGCGGTGGTGCTATGGTGGTGGTGGTGGGAGGCGGCGGTGGTGCACTGGTGGCGGTGGTGGTGGTGGTGTCGCGGTGGTGGTGCTGTGGCGGTGGTGGTGGTGGTACAGTGGTGGTGGTGGTGGTGGGAGGTGGCGGTGGAGCTGTGGTGGCGGTGGTGGTGGCTGCGGTGGTGCTGTGGTGGCGGTGGTGCTGGCTGCGGTGGTGATGTGGCGGCAGTGGTGGTGGCGGCGGCGGTGGTGGTGCAGGGTTGGCGGTGGTGCAGGGGTGACGGTGGTGCAGTGGCGGTGGCGGTGCAGTGGCGGTGGCGGTGCAGTGGCGGTGGCGGTGCAGTGACGGCGGCGGTGCAGTGGCGGCGGCGCTGATGTGTTGCTGTTGGTTGTGATAATTTAATAAAATTTAAATGTGGGGTTGATTTTTATTTTTGTTGGGGTGATTTAAATAGTAGAAGGGTAATATAGACAGTTTATGATATTTGGGGTTTTTGTGTCATATTTATTTGGATGAGTTTTTTGTGGATGGGTTATAACCCCTTTGGGGTTATAACCCGCGCGCCGTAAAAGCCTAAGAAATCTATTTTAGAAAATTAAGTAAAAATTTGTTGCAGTTGTACGTTATTATACTTTATTTGTTGTAACTTTACAGTAATAGACTAAGCAAGCTGATTTACACGCTTGCGTCATTTATGAATTATGATGTAATACCTGGGTATAAATGTGGGTGGACTATGATTTTTAACCGGGTCCCATATGTAACAGCATGAGTTATTCAGAAAAATAATGTTGGAAAAAATACGTTTTTATGTGAATAAAAAATTAATAATAAAACCGTTTTTCCAAAAATAAAAATACCTTCCAAAATTATCTCTTATTTTTATGGGATATAAGTTTGACCATATATATTTTGGATTTGGGTTAGGGTTTTAAAAAAAGATGAACCTCTCTTCTCTTGCCGTTAGGGTAGAAAACTTCTTCTTCGTTTTCTATGTTTGATACGATGGTTTAAGTTCTAACGTTTCTTGAGTTTTCCGCTGCCAAGTTCTAGAAGGACAAGTTTGAATGTGATATTCAAATTTGTTAAGATTGTTTTGTTAAATTTGTAGCCGGGCATTCTTGTCTTAAGGACAACATGTTGAACATGTGACTCAATCTACCATTACCAGTTTCTTCTGTCTATGGTGTTTAACAGGGATGTTCAAGTCATCAACAATTGAATTGGAGACGACACAAAACCAGATAAGTGCCTCTTATATTAGTTAGTTGTTTGATATATTATTAATTTTAATTGTTATTCCCAACAATCTTAAGAAAAGAATATCTTACTTAACGATGACAATTAAGAAAATCAAACTTAGACTAATAACATAGTTTTTCTGGTTAGAATCTAAAAGAGTAAACACCGTTAAACTGTGTGACAAAAAGATACACCACGTAATTATATACATGGGTGTTTGTACCCTCAGATCTTGAAGAATCCATAACTGATTGGTTTGTGCACAATTTGTAGATTATTTAAATATATGAGGGAAACATAGAATCAAGCTGTTTTTGAAGTTTTAGTACCTACGGACTAGTCTACTGGGTGGGAAAGTTTAATTCGTAAAGATTAATTCGTAATCACAACTGATATCTCCAAGCATGTGATGCAAAGTTTGTTTAGAGATTGTTTCTCTCAATTCCTTTTTTTTTAAAGACCCAATCTATCAAACGTGTTAGTAGGTGATAAGATGGAACCAAAATTTTATGTCAAGTTGTTAGCTGATACCTTTCCCGTGATAACTTGTTTTCATACCAATTGTAATTTTATATCGCTTAATTAATTGGTATAAGTATGTCATAAGGTTTCTGACCGGCATGATATTATTTGATAGGCGGGTCAATCTAATAATGTATTTGCGTCTGTCAGTTAATCAAGTGCTCGATTCATCGGTCAGCAGAAAGCTACCGAAATGTATAGTGAAGAGTGCATCGACACCGACTTGATACTTGGGAGAAAAAGATGACGGCAACAAGCTATCATCTGGTCAAGATACTACACAAATGTATCAGTGTTTGGACTTAATACGCATCCCAAAGACCTGACAAGTGAATAACGGAATCAGCTGGCGCTTGCACAAGTAAGAGTCCTTCTTGATTTCTTTCACTTCTTTGGACTCCACCTCAGGTACAAAACCAAGAGTCGTTCAGTTGCCATAACTGAATAGGTGGAGTAATTCGTACTCCACTTAGGTACGTGCATTTCTTCCGATATCAATAATGTGTATTCAGTTCAATGCTACGGAGAATGGTTTAAATGAGACTACTGAATCAGTTGATACCAGAGCCAGAGGTGATTATTTCTCTGAAATTTGTTTGAATTATGAGAATTGACATGCCGGTATAACGCTTAACCAGACACCATTATGAAGAAATTCATAGATGCTGATGGGGCTAACTGAATTCATGTATTTTTTACTTGAAAAATAAAATAAATTAAAATAAATAAATAAAATTAAAGCAGTGCATGATGTAGTCTGTTTATAGATGAAGACAATGAGTGGAAAATGTTCTTGGAACTAGTACTGTCAGTTAGGCAAGGGGTTTTAGGAGGAGAGATAATTTCTCTTACCCAAGTTAAGAGATGTGCATAAAAGGTCCTACCAATTTGTTGGTTGATTCCAACTTTAAATCCCTGACTTAGAGCTTAAAGAGTTGTGCTAGGTGGCACGCAGGAATCTTCCCCTTTAAAAGGCCTTGACAAAATATGTTTTCACGGTGATAAAACCCTCGCTTCTTATTAGTCTTTTCTAATGCAGAAGATATGGTGAGGACACTTGGCATAACTCTATTGGTTGCAATAATTAAAATTTTGTTACAATGTAAATACATTAAATACTTAATTGTCCGTTAGTAACGATGTTCGAAAAAAAATGGGTGGATAATACTTATTTTAGAATTTAAACTTGAATTATTTAGTTATACCGTGTTTACACCTATACTTAACTGTACTTTAATAAGGGTGTAAAAAACTCATATCCAAACCGTCAAATAAATAAAAATAAAAAAACCAAAAAAACGTGAAAAAAAAGTCAAACTTTTGAATAGGAAATCCTATAAAAAAAGGAATTTTTTTTAAGCATAAAAAGAAAGGAAATTATTAACACACTAAAAAAAGGAAACCGTTTTTTTTTTTTTTTTTTTAAAAGGTGAAAACTTAATTAGTGGAATTCCCGTAAAAAAAAAGGAATTGGTTGAAATCAGGAGATGGTTCCCAAAAAGGAATTGGCCTCTCTTTATATATATATATATATATATATATATATATGTAGTTTATTTCTCCCCAGTCAGTTCACGACCAGTCTCTTTCTCACTGATCAAGAGCTGCAGCGCACAGAAGATTGGATCGGTACCAATCGGTTGAGTTCAATTTCAACAGATTTTGGGTATCAATACTTTCAGTACCCTGCTGCTACCACTATAATTTTGGTTGATATCTCTTGGAGCTACAAAAGATGATCCGAAGACATGGTGTTGCAAGTACCCACGCTATCCTTTCTATAAGCAAACTTAGAATTTAGATTGAGGTACCGGTTGATTTTAACTTTCGGTAAGATTTTAATTTTCGTAACATGATAGTTTTTGTTTACTAGAGTTTCGTCTAAGAACGATATTTGGGCATGGTGGAAATTTGATGTAACATCCTACAATAGGAACACCAAATTTAGGAAAAATGCCAAATTTTTATGGTAAAATACCAAGATAATCTCTGTAAACTGGAACCAGATCATTGTAATCCTGAGTATACTCTTGATGTGTAGAAAATTCATAAGAGTTGCAAACCAGGATTAGTGCTTCATAGGCATAGGCTTTAAGTAGTTCACTTGAAAATGCCAAACTAAAAGAAAAAGTTGTGGAGTTTTCAACAGGTTACCGGTGATCTTTTGTTTGCCTCACTTTTTTGTTTCTTCCAGAAAAATGTTGATATTGTCTTTGGATCTGTTTTGGTATCAGTTTGATAGGCATATTATGGCTGAGTACAATGCTAAAACTATGTGCTGAAACTGCTAGGAACACGGTCATATTGCAAACGAGTGCAACAATGATCCCATCTGCCATTTGTGCAACAAGGTGGGGGCACTTAGCACTCTGATCACCTTCACTACAAGAAAAAATAGTTTTAGCAACATAGCAGTTTTGGTTGCAAAAGCTCATATTAAGTCGCTCTAACCATTATAGCTACTTAATTTGGCTCTCGCTCGTTAGTTGCAAAAGGGCCGATTTGAACAAGTCTAGAGCAGCTAGGCAATCGCTTTAGTAATCAACCAACTATCATGTAGCGTCTAATTTCTTAATTGCTTCATAGCTAGACCGACTTTCTTAGAGCAAGCAAAATAATGATCGCTTTAGAGATAGACCGACCTCACTGGAGCAAGCAAAATAACCATCGCTTCATAGATAGACCAACCATAATAGAGCGAGTGAAACGCTGATCGCTTGATAGATAGACCAACCATAATAGAGCAAGTGAAATGCCGAACGCTTCATAGATAGAGCAACCATACTAGAGCAAGTGAAATACCAATCGCTTCATACCTAGACCAAGTACCCTATGAGAAAGTGAAACGTCGATCGCTTCATAGCTAGACCAAGTACCCTATGAGCAAGTGAAACGTCGATCGCTTCATAGTTATACCAAGTACCTTATGAGCAAGTGAAACGCCAATCGCTTCATAGCTAGACCAATTACCCTATGAGCAAGTGAAACGTCGATCGCTTCATAGCTAGACCAAATACTCTATGAGCAAGTTAAATACCTAGTTAATAGATACATGAAACGACTTGGCCTGGAACGGATCGCTTTAAGCTACCAAATTTATTGTCATTGCTTAATACCTAGACCAAGCCTAGGAGCAAATGAAATACGGCCTGAATTTGGTTGCTTATTCTTTTTAAGCATCCAATTTTTTGTGCTCCCGGTTTTTTAAGCAACCAATTTTTTTTACTCCTGGTTTAAAAAATCCGAAAATTAATTACAATTTTAAAATCAATACTGAATAAGCAACCAAATTCAGTATTATAAAATAAATAAATATCATACTGAATTTAATTAATAATTATAAAATCCACTCCTTCATTAAACATTATAAAATCCACTCCATTGTAATCCCCACACAAGCAAATTAACTTAAAAAAAAAGACAAAACCATCAAGCCATACCCAAAAACCAAAAAAAAAACAAAACAAAACAAAAAAGAAAACAAACAAAAAACAAACGTACAAGTCCAAACAGAAAGCTTAAAACCAGGACATTAACATTCAGACTATTCATCCTCACCAGACAATTCTTTCTCTGGATTGTCATCATTGCTATCAGCACATCCATCTACCTGCAAATCATCATCATCCCCAGCATAGTCATTCTCATCTTCAAGCACATCATCCCAAGTAAATCCATCATCAACTTCATGTTCACCTTCGTCTGAAGACTCATCTTCTATATCTGGCACAGGGTCCCAACCATTCGTCTTGAAAACCTCATTCAAGTACTCTCTGAGATTACGCTCCCTACTTTGAAGCTTTGAGATTTCTTTATCTTGCTTCGCAACTTTCTTCTTTTCAGAGTCCAGCTGTTCTTGGAGAGCAGCCATCTGTGCTTCATTTTTCTCATATAAACTGAAGCGGGTGGCAACTTTTGACTTGCGAGCACGCTTAGCCCCAATACGACGTGGATCAACAACCATTGAATATATTTCCTCCGGTGTGTAGTTGACTTCCCCTCGACGAACCTGCTCACTGAGCTGGTTCATTTCTGCCTGCATACATGTTGTAAAAGCAAGCAACTAATTCAAAATTCAAGCTTATGTAGCTGCTATGAAGAATAGACAAAACAAAACAACAGTCATAGAATTGCCAGAATGTTCATTCAAAATGCAGTAACTGCGGAAAAAAAGCAAAAGATGAATGGATCAAATACTATCATAAATAAAGTTTTATGTATCATCAAAGAACCCAAAGTCGGCAAAAGAAAAATAGTGCATTCCTGCCATTTTATTCGAGGAGGATACGTAAAAATGCAACAATAAACTTGAACTGAATTGGTTCATGTCTGAGTCTTTTACAAAGATGAAAAGAACTTGCACAAGTGGAAAGGTTGAGACCATATCCAAACATATTCAAATTAAACGTTGCAACATCTGCTAATGAAAATGCCAAACTTATTACTAGTGAGTGTAGGAGATTTGTACCTGCCAATCTTCACATAGTTTACCAAGCTTCCTAGCCTTATGGGTCACCATGAACATGTTGAGTGGATCAATTGGGAGATTTTTGCGCGCCTAATAAAATAGAACTTGTGAGTTATCCACCGTCAAATGTAATTAACACATGAACAAGGAAAAGACATCAATAAACAATTTAAGACTTGCCCTATCATACGCTTTTCTGACAAAACTCTCTGTACCATTTGTATGGTTCAGAGCCTGTGCCTTCCGCGCATCCCTTGATTTCTCGGACGCAGACTACAATTAAATGTGAAGAATGAAAACTAGGAAACACTCCATACTTCACCAAAAATATATATTTTTTCTGTTTCTTATGATACAAAAACCATAATCAGATTTTTGAGCAACTAGCTGGACACCGCAGCTCCATCTTAAAGTATACACATAAATTTATTATCTAAAATGTCAAATCATCAAAATGCATTGTGAAGGGTAAGACCAGCAAATTTATATACCTTAAACTTTAAATCAGTGTTAAAGAAGTCACATATAATAGCCCAATCATCAACATTGCGGATTCTAGGGGATGGATGTCGCAAAGCTTCCTCATGACTATCAAATGATCTGTAGTGCACCGCCAACTCAGATCGGTATCTAACATAAGCCATCCTCATCTGTGTTCTAATTGCCTCTTCAGCGTTTTCATCATCAGGTACTAAGATATAATAATCCTAAAACAAAAAATAATTAGTGAAACAATGAGCAACGATTAAAAAAATCCAGGGAACTAGAAAAAAATAGAACATGTGAATTAAGTATTACCCTGACAAGTTTAGATAATCTTGCTATCTTTTCTTCAGGCATGTTTCTAAATAGTCGCACAGTCAAAGGGAAGTTGTCACTTTGGCGCACCCACATTCCTATCGCGAGAATACATTCCAGGCTGAATGTACCCACCAAGCTCTTTTCGAAAACCTCCACTTTCAGTTTATCAGTATCAGTATCTCTAATTGCAACCTTAGGAAGGGTGGTAATACCCCTAGTAATCTCTGTGTAAGAAACAGACAACAACCAACAAAATCAGTTTTTAGGATAATCAATTAACTATCAACTGTGACAGAATAGATAAAAGGTAAGAGATTTTACTTTTAGCTGGTGGATGGGCAGAATCAGTTTCTATTGGAGAATTTGAAGCTTCCTGCGAAAAACCCCGCCGGCTTAACTTTGGTGATATATCTTCATTATCAGCCAACCCAGTTTGTTGTCGACGAGACAATCGAGGACTCCTGCGAAGTGTTGACTCAAGTTCACGAGCCAACAGAGTATGTCGTCGAGGACTCCTACGAGGTGTTGATTCACATGCATCATGAGCCATAGTATGTCGTAGAGGACTCCTACGAGGTGTTGACTCAAGTTCATGAGCCAACAGCGTATGTCGTCGAGGACTCCTACGAGGTGTTGACTCAAGTTAATTACGAGCCACCTGAGTATGTGGTCGAGGAGACACCCGTGGACTGCTGCGGTGCACAAATTTCGGATGAGAGGCTGAAGCAGAATGCTCCCTGCTGCGATTTTCAAACTCAACACATTGTGGACGAGATAACTGTCTAGAAGCAGAAAGTTGACTGGAGTTGCCTTCAACATCAGTATGTGGTGGAACAGATGAATGATGCTTTTCTGCATCACTCAACAACAGTGATTATTTTGCTTGAATTGAAATTTGGGGCCTTTGAGGACAGGCTGCTTGTAATGAGGTATCTACCACAGATTGTCTCCTCTTCAAGGGCCTTGGAGGAGTATTTACTGCTGCATCAGGTCGCTTCCTGGGCTTTGGTACATTTAAAGATGTACCACCAATTGCTGCAGTAACCCGTAAACAAAATGATTAGATATGAAAAACAAATGAAATGAAACGATGAACAAAATAAGGGAGAAACAACGAGAAAGGGGAAGTAATATTGTTACAGTTAACATATCTCATATTAGCCGGCGCCCTTTCTTGTGTTGGGGGAGAAGAAGAGTACTGTGGAATGGTCATGGGATCACCACGAGAAACTTGTTTCACGAGACCCCCTCTACTTCTAGCCATTTCTGAAAACAGAAATCAGGGAAATCAACAAGAGAACTATACAAAAATAAGGGAAATCACTGAACATATAGCATATTAGCTGCAGTAATCCATATATAAATGTTCTTTGTTTTTTAAAGAGAACTATACAATGCTTAAAGCAGCAAAAAAAAAATACATCAAAAGAAAATAATAACCCCAAAACTTACAGCAAGGGTATATGAACTTCAAAAATAATATCCATGGAACATAAAGTAAAATAAAGGATTAGAGTTCTTCTTTTCTTTTGTAAGATACAGGACAAAGTAAATCAAAAGATTTATCCCTAAATATTATCCGAACAGCGAACTCACAGGATTCTAAAAATTCA
Organism: Papaver bracteatum; assembly: GCA_023529315.1. Lineage (NCBI taxonomy): Eukaryota > Viridiplantae > Streptophyta > Magnoliopsida > Ranunculales > Papaveraceae > Papaver > Papaver bracteatum. Next base: position 208,151 of record JAJJWX010004858.1, on the reverse strand, counting down.
CTCAAACTGAACAGAGAATACGCACACAATAAAATTCACAGGGGTTTTAATTTGGGTAGCTAATTCAATCAATATTCCAGTAAGTAGAACACCCAAAGCCTCAATGTACCAAAGGAAAATTGCAACTGAAAATGATTGTTTTTTGTTTTTTTTGGCAAAATCAGTAAACCACCACATATCTAAAAGAAATGGGTGAATCCCCAAATTGAACCCCAAAAATCAAAATTAAAATTAATACTATGAATCCCCAAAATAAACCATATATAGTGAATCTAATAGCTCAAAATAAAAAGTATGTATGCTCACAAAGAAAACATGAACTTAAAATCGAAGTAAAGGACAATGATTTACCCAAGAATCTAGTGTTCGATGCAGAGAAATCCTAGACTGTCCTGCAGCCGCTGTTTGTGAACCTTGAAGAGAGAGAGATCGAACTTGAAAATGTGAAGAAGAAACCTAGCTTCTCAATTATACTACTCCTACGGGTGAGAATATAGTTTATAACTTTTGTTCCAATTTCACAGGGGCGGAAACAAATTTACTCGGAGAGATTTATTTATTTTATAACAGCTATCAAACAAAAGGCGTTTTAAACAGTATCTTCCATTTCTTGTAAAGAATCATTTTCTTTTTTAACATAGGATGCCGGTGATGGTAATAAAAAGAGAAGTAAAGCATCATTTTATTTTAACAACTGCCATAATTTTTTTCTTAATCTTCAAACACCTCATTTAATTGACCAAGTGGAGTGAAAAGTGGGACCTACCATTATTATTTGTCTCACAACAAAGTTAGCCATCACTGCAACAGTCATCATCAATACTAGTAACCTGCATCAAACAATGACAAGTAAATTTTATTCAGTTATCTATCTATACAATACAATTATATAAAGGGAACTACTCAAGTTGCTTACCAAACTCAACTTGCCAATTTTGAACTTCCCAATTTGTAACAGTGTACCAAACTGCTCAAGTTGCTTACCAAACTCAACTTTCTCAAGTCCCTTAGCAACAGTGTATGAAGCTAATAGAAACTCAAGTTGCTTACCAAACTGCTCAAGCCAACTTGCTCAAGTCCCTTAGAAAACGCAAAAATGTTCTCCACAATCAAATCAAAGTAGTAAAGAAATTTGAGATGCACCATTGAAATATTAACGTCTGTATAAGATAATAGATTCCAAAATTAACAATAATAATCCAATCAAATAAGCACTTTTAATCATCTATAGAACACAAAAGAAATTTAAGCTAATTCCAAAAATTAGGTTAATCAATTAGTTTGGTGATGATCTGAGCATGTGCGTATGCACGTGCAGGACACTTGTGAAGTATAAAACTATCCAGGAATCGAGTAATATTAGTTCCCAGTTAAATATCTATTGTTTTACATGATGAAAGCCAAACTCACAATTCAACTAAGCAAGGGAAATTACCACAACTTTATACAAGGTAAATGGTGTCATTCATCGCTCTTGCGAACTTTCATACTTATAGTAGTCCGCTCATGGACAAGTTTCGATCTCCGAGAAAGTTTATTTCTCGAAGATGACGAATTTGTGCGTGTATAAGGTTTCCGAGAATATTCCCATGGAATCTTACCAGTAAATGGTATCATTCATCGCTCTTGCGAACTTTCAGACTTATAGTAGTCCGCTCATGGACAGGTTTCGATCTCTGAGCAAGTTTATTTCTCGAAGATGACGAATTTGTGCGTGTATAAGGTTTCCGAGAATATTCCCATGGAATCTTACCAGTAAATGGTGTCATTCATCGCTCTTGCGAACTTTCAGACTTATAGTAGTCCGCTCATGGACATGTTTCGATCTCTCGAGCAAGTTTATTTCTCGAAGATGACGAATTTGTGCGTGTATAAGGTTTCCGAGAATATTCCCATGGAATCTTACCAGTAAATGGTGTCATTCATCGCTCTTGCGAACTTTCAGACTTATAGTAGTCCGCTCATGGACAGGTTTCGATCTCCGAGCAAGTTTATTTCTCGAAGATGACGAATTTGTGCGTGTATAAGGTTTCCGAGAATATTCCCATGGAATCTTACCAGTAAATGGTGTCATTCATCGCTCTTGCGAACTTTCAGACTTATAGTAGTCCGGTCATGGACAGGTTTCGATCTCCGAGCAAGTTTATTTCTCGAAGATGACGAATTTGTGCGTGTATAAGGTTTCCGAGAATATTCCCATGGAATCTTACCAAGAAATGGTGTCATTCATCGCTCTTGCGAACTTTCAGACTTATAGTAGTCCTCTCGTGGACAGGTTTCGATCTCCGAGCAAGTTTATTTCTCGAAGATGACGAATTTGTGCGTGTATAAGGTTTCCGAGAATATTCCCATGGAATCTTACCAGTAAATGGTGTCATTCATCGCTCTTGCGAAATTTCATACTTATAGTAGTCCGGTCATGGACATGTTTCGATCTCCGAGCAAGTTTATTTCTCGAAGATGACGAATTTGTGCGTGTATAAGGTTTCTGAGAATATTCCCATGGAATCTTACCAGTAAATGGTGTCATTCATCGCTCTTGCGAAATTTCAGACTAATAGTAGTCCGCTCGTGGACATGTTTCGATCTCCGAGAAAGTTTATTTCTCGAAGATGACGAATTTGTGCGTGTATAAGGTTTCCGAGAATATTCCCATGGAATCTTACCAGTAAATGGTGTCATTCATCGCTCTTGCGAACTTTCAGACTTATAGTAGTCCGCTCATGGACATGTTTCGATCTCCGAGCAAGTTTATTTCTCGAAGATGACGAATTTGTGCGTGTATAAGGTTTCCGAGGATATTCCCATGGAATCTTACCAGTAAATGGTGTCATTCATCGCTCATGCGAACTTTCAGACTTATAGTAGTCCGGTCATGGACAAGTTTCGATCTCCGAGCAAGTTTATTTCTCGAAGATGACAAATTTTTGCGTGTATAAGGTTTCCGAGAATATTCCCATGGAATCTTACCAGTAAATGGTGTCATTCATCGCTCTTACGAACTTTCAGACTTATAGTAGTCCGCTCATGGACAGGTTTCGATCTCCGATCAAGTTTATTTCTCGAAGATGACGAATTTGTGCGTGTATAAGGTTTCCGAGAATATTCCCATGGAATCTTACCAGTAAATGGTGTCATTCATCGCTCTTACGAACTTTCAGACTTATAGTAGTCCGCTCATAGACAGGTTTCGAACCATATTTTGCACTTCACTTATAATTTTTTGCATTTCATTTGCATGTTTTTTTATTTCAAACTTACCTTAATCCGTATGAAAACCTGAAACTAAATATCCACCGTCCAAAAAATTGCACAATCCGTATGAATCGATGACTTTTCATCATTCACCGTCCAAATAGAATCCTAAGGTGCTTCAAAAAAAAAGGTGCTTCAAAAAAAGAAAAAAATAGAATCCTAACGATTTGACTCGCTTCCATCCTCCTCTATTCACTTCGCTTCCATCTTCCAATCTTCACTCTTCTGATTTTTTCTTTTCTTTTACCAGTCGAAACTCCAGAGGAAAAAAAAAACCCTTTGATCTCCTCTTCTGTTCTCTCCTTGACTGGTTCTCCAGCACTAATACTTTTAATCTTAAAATCCCTTTTCTCATCTTCACTATCTGAAGACCTGGGTGTGGTCTTAGAATCCCAATTTTTGTTGCAACAAGAACCCTCATTTCCTTTGATTTACCTTATGTTTTTCTCTAATCGGAAGAATTAGCAAAACAAGGTACTGAAATTTAACCTTAATTTTGCACTTGATACTATTAATTATAATATTAGCTTGGATTTTCTGTAAAAAATAACCCTAGACTTTGTTTTTCGCCTCTAATATTTACGGGTTTTGGTGTTTGCAGATTTCGTTGGTGATTGAAGGTGTTTTTAACACGGGATGAATCCTTTCGGAAATATGACGAATCCTCATAGCACATGGCCAGTTATTCTAATCAACAACAACTTACCACCATGGATGTGTACAAAAGATTCCAATTTCATTTTGTCTATGATAATTTCAGGACCCAAATCACCAGGAAATGATATTGATGTGTATCTGCAATTATTAATAGAGGAATTGAAGGATTTATGGGAGCATGGTATTCGAATTTTTGATGCTTCAAAGAAAGAGTTCTTTCTATGTCGTGCAGCACTATTAGGTACTATTAGCGATTTCCCTACCCTAGCCATGCTTTCTGGATGGAGTACCAAGGGAAAATATGCATGTCCGTGCTGCAATAATGACCCATGTTCACTTAGATTAAGCAATGGAGGTAACAACTGAACTACTACTTATTTTGGATTACTTTCCTTTTGTGCCCAACTCTTATCATTCTGTCCAAATGTTATTTGTAGGTAAGTGGTGTTACATGTTCCACCACCGCTTCTTGCCAATGGATCATAAATGGCGCGATCACAAGGCAGCCTTCAATGGGAATAAGGAGAAACGACCACCACCAAAGCTATTAAATGGGGCCGAAATACTTGAGCAGTTGGATCAGCTAGAGCAAGTTGAGTTTGGTAAGAACTCCAATCAACAAAGTCTAGTAGAAAAGATACCCTTTGATCAAAATTGGAAGAAAATTAGCATTTTCCAGCTGGAATTACCCTACGTGAGCACGATTTTATTGTTCCACAGTCTAGATGTGATGCATATCGAGAAGAATGTTTGTGATATTGTGATGGGGACCATATTGAAGGTCAATGGGAAGACAAAAGACAATATAAAAGCTCGGTTAGACCTACAAAGGATGGGTATACGGAAGGACTTATGGGAGACGAGAACATGGGATAAGTATAGGGTGCCAAACGCTTCATATGTGATGTCAAACAAGGAGAAGGATTCATTTTGTAAAATTTTGAAGGAAATTAAGGTTCCTGACGGGTACGAATCAAACATTTCTCGATGTGTGAATCTTAAAGAGCGGCGGCTTATTGTTCTAAAGAGTCACGATTTCCATGTTATATTGGAACATTTGTTACCGATAGCAATTCATGGAAATTTGCCAGATGATGTGTGTGAAGCAGTGGATCGAGTTATGTATGTTTTTCAAAGTTACGTGTGCTACTTGTCCTTAATATGGCTTACTTAGACAAACTGCACGACAGTATTGCAATCACATTGTGCAAGTTAGAAAGGATATTCCCCCCATATTTTTTTGTTGTGATGATGCACTTGCCCATTCATCTAGTAGAACAAGCAAAGGTTGGTGGTCCGGTGCAGTATCGTTGGATGTATCCAATGGAGAGGTACGAATATATCAATGTCATTTTCCTTGGAAATTTTACCTTTTCTGTGATCTGATGGTATTTGTATAGATTTACCCTGTGAATGGTTGTGAATGGTATTTGTGATCTGGTACTTGCGGAAATTTTACCTCTTCTGTGACACATGAACTTTGTTTATCGAGTACATTATAGTTTTTCTATCCTATGCATCAGGTACTTGCGGAAGTTAAAGTGTTATGTGCGGAATAAAGATCATCCCGAAGGCTCGATGGCGAAAGGGCAAATAATAGAAGAATCTCTCGTATTAATTGAGCGCCATATGAATAGTGTAGTTACGAAGTTTAATCAACTTGGTAGAAACGAGGATAACACTCGATTTTAATCAGCAGTTACTAAGTTGTCTGTTTTCAGACAATCCGGTGAATTTCAAGGTAAGAAACGTTTGGCCTCGTTTTCAGAGGAAGAGTTCCAGCAAATGAAATTGGCTGTTCTCAAGAATTGTGATGAAGTCCACCAATATGAGGTGTTCTATACTTGTTCTTTCTCCTTATGTTCATTGAATAATGCTAGAGTGTCGGATTGTTTTCGGTAATTTGAATGATTTTCTTATGTCAATATACAGTGAACACAAAGCTATGCTTGAAGGAACTAGCCACGCACATAGAAAACACACCCAAGAATTTCCTACATGGTTAGAACATAAAGTGAGTCTCAGTTCAATAAAATTATTAACATGCATGTTTTGTTTGCCACACAGGCTTCTTATGATTTCTGACTTTGGTGGGATTTCTTCTATAAAAAACAGATTTACCAACTCCACAAAGAGACCAGTCAGGTGATTGAAGAACTATTATCATTGGCTGGAGGTCCTTGCCGAGAAGCTCTGTCTTTCAACATTTATACGGTCAATGGGTACCGCTTTCAGACAAAATGTTGGGAGAAGGGAAGAACGACACAAAACGCGGGAGTATGTGTAACCATCGAGATGGATTATTTTGGAGTGCTAACTGATATTATAGAGCTGAGGTATGTGGGTGGATTTCGTGTTGTTCTTTTCAAATGTGATTGGCGGGATGTAGATAGTGATAGGGGATGAAGGAAAGATAGACATGGAGTTGTTACTGCTGTTAATAGGACCGTTAGTTGTTGGCAAGATGAACCTTATGTGTTCCCTTCTCAAGTATCACAAGTTATGTATGTGAATGAAGGAGAGGGGTCCCAATGGCAAACAGTGATAAAACTAAAACCTCGGAATTATTATGATATGCCGGTGCGTGATATTACTACAGATTCGAGTCCTAGTGAAGCGGCACAAGATTTGTACTCGGCTTATTCTATGGAAGATGTACAACTTGAACCACAGCAGGATGATGATGACAACTTTGTTTGGGATAGGTGTGATGTTCCGGAAGAAACCGTCACTTATGTTGCTCCAGAACAAGGACGAGGGAATGCAGTCGATGAAGATGATGCTGATATTGAAAGTGTTTATACTACTAGCGATGATGATGATTTGCTCGAATTTGAGGAGTCTGACAACGAGATGGACTGTGATTAATTTTAGTTTGTTTTTTTTCATGCTGCCATGAAACTGTATAACCATCACCTATGTTGTATTCCTAGTACTGTATTAGTAAAATGGGCTTATGGAGAAGCTTTCTATAAGATGATATAGCATGCCCAGGCTTCAGAAATTTGGTTTTCATATAAAATGGGCTTTACAAAGACTATGACAGAATATGACCATTGACCAACACAGAATATGACACGTCTATTGAGAATATTAAGAAAAATTTAAAACGACAGACCGGATTCGAACCAGTGACGTTTATCACACATCAAAGCACCCTCTACCACTGGGACACCTTGGTTGTTGTTGTTAGTTTTCAACGTATTTTGTATATAATGATATATCAAAGATTTAGATAGTTGCAACCTTTTGGTTAAGCAATATTTCATATACTTATGCCTATTATACATCAAAAATCAAACATTAGGAATATTTTGGTTAAGGCTTCATATTTTGCATATTTTGTATATAGTGATATATCAAAGATAAAATATTAGCAACCCTTTTGATCAACATCGCTTACTACTGCTAATCGTGGACAACTCCTTTTCATCAACTCGGGTTTGTGATTTTGACGTAACCCTTCTGATCGATGTTGGAGCTTCCATTGACAAAGAGAAAGTTTTAATTTTGAATTTGGCCATTCATGTTTTACATCAATTGCTCCAGGCTTGAAGAAAAATATAAATTATTCGGAGAATTTGTTTGAACAGATAATTAGGTACAATGAAATGGGGAAACCAATACATATCGGAAAATCTCATATAATCTCTCTAATGAACGGGTGGTCGCTAAATTTAGTCGCTCAGATAGGTTTGACCAACCAAATACTTGTTGAATCGCTGGTCATCCTAGCTCGAAGTAGGTAGCTACCAAACCTAAATGGCGGTCGCTAAATTAAGTCTCTCGGATAGGTTTGACCAACCAAATACTTATAGAATCGCTGATCATCCTAGATCGAAGTAGGTAGATACCATACCTAAATGGTGGTCGCTAAATTTAGTCGCTCAGATAGGTTTGACCAACCAAATATTAATTGAATCGTTGGTCATCCTAGCTCGAAGTAGGTAGCTAACAAACCAAAACGGCGGTTGCTATATTCTTACCGGGAAAAGCATTTTACCGACTAAACTACTCTATGTGGTCGCTCAAGTTAGTGGATATATATGAATACCGAGACGCTAGTTTGATGGTCGCAACTTGAGTAGCTTGATTCTTAAAGAGACCAAAATTTTGGGTGCTTGCTAAAATTTTAGTTGCTTAAGCCATGTTTTCTTGTAGTGCTTCTTTCCCCTTTTTCTTTCGGAAACCCCAACAGTTTATCAATCATGGTGTTCATATCTTTACTCAATCTTTCTCTTTGTTTCAATCTACTTGCATGCTAGGTTTTGAGATTTTTGACCTTTCACCTATCATAATTAAGGTTACTTCTCATGTGAAATGGGAATCTGCCTGATGATTTTCGGTAGTTGCCGTGTTAATGTTCACATCACACATGGAGCTTGCAACTTACTACATGTAATAAGGTATATTTTTAGATCAAGCCATTTGATCGACCGCAACTTGGTGTCCAGCAAATGGGTCTTATTAATGGTGTTTTGTCTTCACTGCTATCTTCGTCTCTAACCACTGTACACCATATCAAGGTGAAAGAAAATGATATCTCAAATTTATCACAATTCATTTAAAGTCACCTGTTATATTTTCTTACCAATAGCTCACTGTGAATAGGTGAAGTGACGTTGTTGTCCTATAAGGACTCTCACTCCATAGACAGGGTACGCATGTAATCACTGCATTAAACCATTATGGAAAAGATCTCATTGCAAAGGATGTGAAGGTAAAAGGTAAAGACTTGACATAAAAATTAAAATTACAAGTAAAAGAACAATGTGTCTTCCTACTAATTAAACAATGGTTTTTGATTAATTTGGTTCATGAATTTATACGTGCAGGTGTATAGATAATTTCTCTCATGTAGTGAACAACTACTACACTCACTGAAAAATGTATGACATTGGTGGACGTGCTAGGTTCATCAACAGCCAAGCAAAGTTGCCAAGGTAACCACCTCTATGTTGTGAAAGGCGAGCTAGGCGCACAAGTTGCCCAAAGGGCGCCTAGAAAATAAAACGCACTTGGCGCAGAACTGTGAACAAATTTTATTTTTATTCCTGGATGCTCAGGGAGCTTTAGGCGCTAGGCAAGGCGAGGCGAAGCGAAGGGTTTTGCGCCTAGCGCCTCACACAAAATAGAACCATCTTGCCCTAATCTGTCCTTTTTTCTTAAAGTTATGAAAAATCTCTTTCTTTTTCTAACTTACTATACGTATTTAATGGATGGGTGTTTCATTTGACAAAGAAAGTTGAAACAACTCCAAGTAGATAGATACACTGGAACAAGGTGTCTAAATTAAAATGATGCCCTTTAAAGACCGAACTCAGATAGCTATGCAGCAGGCCAGCAATGTCAACCTTGGGATTAAACCTTCATTCGTGGCTTGCATCATTACTTCAGGTGCTCCAAATTACGAAATCAAAAAACAAAAACAAAAACAAAAAAAATACTTGAACAGAATAATGATATTTCTATCCATCTTCATGGTCCTGATCATGATATATCTATCAAAAGGGGAGAGAACAATAAACACACCTTATTGGTGCCGATTGAAGTAAAACTAACCCGTATAACAAAATGGTGATACAAAAAGACTGGCACCGGAGATCGTAAAAATGGTGAAATTATTCTTGAAAAAGCTTGGTTTTTCACTATGAAAGTCCAAATTAAATTTGGACGTCGAGTACCTATCATATTTGGACTCTTTTTTCCCAATTGATTCATAAAGTGGAAAAAATTCATATATTTTATGCGAAAATAAAAGGAAATAATGAATAACATTTGCATATATTTCTTATATCTTTTCACCTATTTAATATACTCACCCCACCACACTAAAATAAATATGCATTGCCACAAGACCGGTCAATCAAAAATTCATCCCCTAAGCATAGATTATCTAAACAAAGCATAACATATCTAATTGAATCACAACTAATTTTATCGAATCATAAATCAATTGAAAATAGTGCAAAAGTCATAAAAAGAATTAAATAATTTTACCCATGTATGGAATTCGTCTCCCTCCGTCAACCCAGTGTAGGGGTTTAGCTTCTCATGATAAATACACACTCAAAAATATAATTTATGGCTCAAATGGTGTTTTTATTAAAGAAAACTAATAATACAATGAGTTTGCAACGCTTTCTCGGTGTTACCAATCCCACCATTACAATGAAATTCCAAAACTGTTGCTAGTGTTGCTGTTACAGAAAACAAATGTTTTATTCTGTCGCAGAAAACTATCGTTCATGGGATGAACTATGACAGTTCTAAACGACAGACTACAAGTGTAGTCTGTTCTTCTTCTTCTTCTTCTTCTTCTCTGCAACCTCTGTTCTTGTCCCCCTACTCTCGATATCCCTTCTAGGACCCCTTAACACTCTTTAAATAGTCCACAGGATTGATATAACTCCCGTACCATTCTCGTATCTTCTTCATTAATTATATTTATCTTCCACGGACTGCCACGAGAATAACCTTCCTTCTTTAACTCAACATCGCATCTGTACGGTGCTGATACACTCCAACATGCAGATTTATCGTAATGGATCGATTCTAACTCGTGCCAGGAAGATTTCTACACGCTCCAAACACGTAATCTCCACAAACTCATCCAACAGAATCTAGAGTATCTCGTTCTCTGTTTTGATGCGAGAATCTCTTCTTGTTTATCTTCACACGCCTCTGAGTTGTCCCAAACTTTCCCATAGATATATTGAAATCAATTAGGGAATATATTCTCCCTTATCATTAACGTACCTCCCATATTTAGGATAACTACCCGTAATACTGTCTCTTCCCTGTTTTTGAGAATTAAAGGAAATCTTTCGAATCCAAAAGTGTTACCATAACTGTTTTAGTGAAACAAGATATGTCCGATAAAATTCCACGAGCAAATCTCATAAAATCAACACCAAATCAACTCCAGAAATATACGCAGTTGTAACAACTATTTTCCCGCCAAAATATTTTGCTTCAAACCGATCATTCTAGCCAAATTGGAACGAAATGGAGATCCATACCAGAACTGTTTAGGTCCTAGAAACAAACCCATTTAATCTCAGCCATTGAATCTCTTTATAATTCACCCAAATAGCAAACCCTAATTCTGTTCCATTTTTCCCGCCAAAATCCAGTTTTGAAATGTTGAAGATGAAGTGACCGTAATCCAAAACACGGACGCCTTTAACAACTATATGCCTGGGGGTGCCCTTATCCAAAATGAGGGTGCCTTTAACGCCTTTTGTGGTGTGCCTTTAACACTTTTTCTGCGGTGTTTCCAACACATTTCTGGGACGCCTTTAACACTCCTTCGGGGTACCTTAAGTACTTTTTCGAGAAACTTTCTCCATAAGAGCTTATTTGACAAAAACACCTACAAACAAGATTATTAGTGATAAAATTGAGACCTAGCTAATATAAATATGGGTATAAAATGGTGCACATACGTGCTTATCATAGCCGGGCATAAGGACAACATGTTGAACATGTAACTCAATATACCATTACCAGTTTCTTCTGTCTATGGTGTTTAATAGGGATGTTCAAGTCATCAACAATTGAATTGGAGACGACATAAAAACAGATAAGTGCCTCTTATATTAGTTAGTTGTTTGATATATTATTAATTTTAATTGTTATTCCCCAACAAGAAATAGTCTGACAAGTCATGATCATAACTCCGACTAGGTCGTAAAAGGGCTACAGAGGTTATATACACATGCTCCAACATTTGTTCTCATGCTCCTTGGTTTTGCGCTGTCAAAAAGTTCCTTTGGTATAACGTCCTTACTTAAGGTCCTGAAAACAACATACTATTGGAAAATTATTTTAAACAAATCATTACATATATAAACTGAAAGAAATGAGCACCATCATTAGTCTCTACAGTATACATGACTGAATTAGGAGACATGAATGCTAAATGAAAGAAATGATTGACATTATGTTTCGAGAGCTGAAAAAGAACACGCAAAAATGTTTTGCCTAGGGGTTTCCACAATGATAAACTAGGAAGAGGTAAAAGAACCCCATGTACTGTTTATGTTTTCTGCTGTTTTATCTCTTGTTTATCTAGGTTTTAACCTAGTCGTGTTCTTGTTTGTTTGGGGGTTTGCATGCCCATTTGTATATATGCGCCTAGGCGCACCCTCTCTCCTATTTCTTTTTTTTCTTTTCAATATATAAAACGCGAGTCTTTTTTATCACAAAAGAAATAGATATTGTTTCTTAGTCCAAAGTAGTGTGAAGTTAATTTGTCGATAATCAATAATATTTCCTTGGTATCCAAAGGAACAATACATAACGGAGTAATTCTTGGCAACCAAGTAACCGACACTTAGGAAACCAGTAATTTAGGAAACTAGTGGAACTTGGTCAGGAAGTATTATGCTTGAACCTAAGTATTCATTAAGTATAAATAAGGTGAGCGGATTCTTGAGAATGTGATGGAATCGACAATGGAGTTGTGAGGAGATTCCATCCCACCTCTTGGGGTGGGTATCTTGTGAATAGTTTTCATGGTGAGTCTAAGGTTTATCCTTGAGCGATTAAGATACATCATCGGTGAAGGTCAAGAGAGAAAGTTGAGGCTATCATGATGAGTGATTCTTGTATCTAGCATAAGGTTACAACAAGACGAGTGTTCTTCAAGTGTTGTATGTGATCGCATCAATGGGTTGCGATGATATATAACAAGATAGGGGTTGGGTCAAGGTTGTATTTGTTAGATAATTATCGGTGTTTTTTGCAAGGTTCCGGAAAATTCTGGAACATACTAGAAATCCTTAGTGTAGAGAAACAAAAGGTTTCCTACTTTAGGTTGATTTCCATATTTTGATAGGTTACCTAAATAACAATAGGTTTCCTAGTTGGTTAGAGTTTCCTTTTCCAAGGAGACTAATACTTGGGAATCAAGTTTGTGACTCCTATATAAGGAGGTCTAGGCTATGTGTTTAGAGATGGAATTCAATGGTTTTCTAGGGAGTTAGAGAATACACAATGTAGTTCTCTAATGTCTTTAGGGATTCCATCCCACCTCTTGGGGTGGAATTTTAGTGAAGAGAAGATTGCCTTGTTCGTTGATGGTGGAAGATCATCGTTGGTGTTGGAAGATACATCGTTTAGAAGAAGATCATCTCGGCTATGTGAGATAAGTATTATCTTGTTTGGTTAGACATTATTCGGCAATATTGGAGCGTTTTGTTCATGAGAATTATTTTAGGGTTTATGATCAACACAATGTTGGATCATAGTTTGTTGATTGATTCATCAATCGTTAAGTGTGTAATTCTCTATTTAGTGGTTCCATAATAATGAAGAAGTCGTAACCGTTTTGGTGGATGTAGGCATATTTCCGAACCACGTTAAGTCTTGTGTGTTTTACATATTGTTTCTAATATGTGTTTGCATCACCTATCTTTCATTCTACGTCGATCCAAAGATTTAGTGTCTTGTGGGTTAATTCTATTTGGATTTCCCTACAAGTGGTGCGGTTAGTTTGGCTATCTACCACAACAAGTGGTGCGGTGAGCGTGGAGAGGATCGAAGTTAGAAGTGGGGATCTGCGGGTAGCGGAATTTGTGGTTTCAAAGGATTTGATGTTTTCAAGTATTCAAGTACGAAGGATTTGAAGTTTTCAAATATTTGAAGATGCATAGGTTGATGTTATCAAGCATTCGGATTTTAAGGGTTTGATGTTATCGATTTTGGGTATGAAGCAAGTTAAAGTGTTTCGGAAGAATGGGATACTTTGATATTCCACATTCGTTTTTCTGGTAGTGCTCTACATTTGAAGAATTTTATATTATACTTCCTGAAGCCTATAACCCTATGCATTCCGCATAGCTCCAAGTAAGTATTTATGTAACCATATTTGGTTAGTTGACTATGTTTTTTACTTCGTTTCGTACGAGGCTCTTGTGGACTATTTTGGAAGACCAATTTTGTTTTCGTTTGTGTATTTGCTTCGCAAATCACGTTTTGAGAAAGCAAGAGCATTGTGGTTGAGATACAAGTTTTGGCTTGTATGTTTGTTGAAGTAAAAACGACAATTTTTAGTGTGTCAAATTCTTATCATTGTTTCGGTACGAAGGGTACAAGTTTAATATCAGTCGTCATCGGTTAGATCATGTTGTTGTCAATCTTTTGACCTAAAAAGTCGAAGGATGTTAAGAAGAAGTTGAACTCAAAGATTATTTTGGCTTCAATTGCATAAGGCAGTGAATATTTCGTGATATTTTGTTTTTTGAAGATTTCGTTTTGGGATTTGTTGGTCGTTATCAAGGATTAACATGTTTCAGTTTCGAAGAGTTTAATTTCGTTTGGAGTACTTGTTGCGCGTTGGTTACAAGTAAGTTGAAGTGTGATGATCGTTTGATGAGACGTGGTATGTTTTGGACTTCGTATACGTGGATTTCAGTTGTGGTGGAGCTATGGTTTCTTATTATTTAATGAGAAACAATTTTGTTAACACAAGTTATGGAATATGCATCTTAAGCATATGATTGAAGAAAGGGTTATTTAGTTGTATTTTTGTGAACATTGTAGCTTCGAAGGGCATGTACCTTTGGAGAGCGATGTGGCTGCAGGTTTGGGTATCATTATGTTTCGTACACATGATACGTTTAGTGACATCCATTTGGGTGTTTAGGGCATCTTTCTTGCTGTTTCCGAGAGATGATAAGTAGATTGTGACCTTTGTTTCGATGATATTTTGGAGGAGGATTATGGAAGTGTATCACGGATTATCGAAGTGCAAGACCGTTTTGAGAAACAAGTTGGTCTTTTAGTGTTGATACGTTCCAATTTGGAGGTGAAGACCCGTTTGAGAGGAACAAGGTATCGTTTGGGCACTTTATAAATTTAGGTACAATTCTACTATTTGGTGTAGAAAGCGATTTTATCGCATACTACTTGGAGAAAGCATAGTGCATGTTGTTCAAGTTTCTTGGACAAGTTTGGGGCTAATTTTTCGGTGTGCTATCTCGTGAAACTTTTATCATCTACTGTTATTTGGCTACGTACTTCTGGAAAGTGATTAAGTTTTGGTTGCCAAGTTTATTTCTTTAAGAGGAAATAGTTTTGGTGTTAGAGTTGAAGAAGGTGTTCTTTCTTTGGTATTCCAGAAGTTTTGTTTGTAATTCTTGATCATTTTTAAACTCATGGTGGAGAGATTTATGTTATAGCAGTGATGATGATTTGAGAGGTTTTGGTTTGGGTGGAGCACTGTGTTCCCATGCTCATATACTACAAATATTGATATTTCGGTTTCAATAGTGACAGGCGGTGGTAAATGAGATCAGAGATTTCTCTTGAGAAGTCTATTCAGCAACAATTTAGTTTTATCATCCTTTGATTCTTAGCTTAGCATGAGAAGTTAACACTATTGCCTTGGATAGTCACTTAAGAAGTTATTACGGTTGCTTAAGAGTAAGAAGACAATGGTTGATCACAACAACGTTTTGGATAGTTGCTTGGGAGCTGGTGGAGTTTCCTAAGGTTAAGAAGACGGTTGGGTGTGTTTGTGTCTTTACATTTTTGGAAGGATGATTGCCAGATCTTGTTTGGAACAGTTATATACTGGTACACGTTTTAGGGTAAGGTTGACTAAAGGATATGCACAAGACAGAGTGTGATAGTTATGAAGTTTTTCCTCCGTGATTGATCACATTTCTATCCGAGTTCTGTTAGTTTTAGTATGGCGTTTTGACTTAGTCGACGAAGTCGAAACTGCATTCTTGCCTAAAGATTTGGTGGAGGACATTAATTTGTCATAGCCCGTTTGGTTTGAGGTTACTGGTTTAGTTCGGAAGTTTGGTATGTCAGCTTTTGGAGCCTCTGTTTTGTTTGTTCACTAATGTAGTGATTTTGTGAAGCTTGACATGTTTAGTTTCTTTGTATCTATTTACTCGTTTTCGGGGATATTCTCATGGCAAATAAAAGGTTCAGTTTTATTTCTTTAAAAAGCAATTGAGTTTGGAGTTTCGAGATGAAGGAGTTTTGTTCTGCTAAGAAGATGCTTATGCAGAAGTTTGGACAAGATTTATTGACTTCGGTCATTTGGGGGTTAAGTTGGTACTTGATCCAGTTTGCTCGTCGTTGAGATCCTTTTGGATGCTGAGGCGATTGTCATGGTTTGAAGGTCGGATCAGATTAGTGGAATCTTTACCGAGGTGGATATTTGTTGAAACATCGACAAGGTGGAGATTGTTAGATAATTGTCGGTGTTTTTTGGAAGGTTCCGGAAAATTCTGGAACATACTAGAAATCATTAATGTAGAGAAACACAAGGTTTCCTACTTTAGGTTGATTTCCATATTTTGATAGGTTACCTAAATAACAATAGGTTTCCTAGTTGGTTAGAGTTTCCTTTTCCAAGGAGACTAATACTTGGGAATCAAGTTTGTGACTCCTATATAAGGAGGTCTAGGCTATGTGTTTAGACATGGAATTCAATGGTTTTCTGGGGAGTTAGAGAATACACAATGTAGTTCTCTAAAGTCTTTAGGGATTCCATCCCACCTCTTGGGGTGTAATTTTAGTGAAGAGAAGATCGCCTTGTTCGTTGATGGTGGAAGATCATCGTTGGTGTTGGAAGATACATCGTTTAGAAGAAGATCATCTCGGCTATGTGAGATAAGTATTATCTTGTTTGGTTAGACATTATTCAGCAATATTGGAGCGTTATGTTCATGAGAATTATTTTAGGGTTTATGATCAACACAATGTTGGATCATAGTTTTTTGATTGATTCATCAATCGTTAAGTGTGTAATTCTCTATTTAGTGGTTCCATAATAATGAAGAAGTCGTAACCGTTTTGGTGGATGTAGGCATATTGCCGAACCACATTAAGTCTTGTGTGCTTTACATATTGTTTCTAATATGTGTTTGTATCACCTATATTTCATTCTACGTCGATCCAAAGATTTAGTGTCTTGTGGGTTAATTCTATTTGGATTTCCCTACAAGTGGTGCGGTTAGTTTGGCTATCTCCCACAACAGTATTCTATACATGGGTTTTAATGCTAGAGATACATAGGTGGCTGGCATACACAGTGTTCTTGTGCTTTGTTCTTTGGAGATTTTCATTATAGTGAAAAGGATCATCATCGTAAGTGGACGTAGGCACATTGCCGAACCACTATAAATCTCGTGTCGTGGTATGCTTTTATTGTTTACTCGTTAATCGTTTTATGCTTGTTTTCTTTGCCATATCTATTGTTGGGTTGTTCGTGTGTACATTTGATAGGGCACCAGATGTAAGTAGTCGACCGTTACCAGGAGGAAACCCCAAAAAGTGGTATCAGAGCCATGGTTGTCTCGGTACGGTCGACTTGAAAGGATATTCGATGGCGTATATGTTCAGGAAGTTAGGGCTGGCATCCGAACAAGGAGATTAACGGAAATAAGATTCTTTGGACTCTTAAGTTCATGTGAAATATGGTGATTCAGTGCGGTCCTTCGACAAGGCATTGAAAGGGGAGTACCGTAGATATTATGGAACGATGTTGATTGGAAGAATGTGATTTGCAAGCAACAGAGTTACCGTAGATAGGGCTGGTAGTATGTTAACATGCTTCTTAAAATTTCACTAAGTTAATATGTTAAATCATCATTGAAATTAAACACAGGATATTTGAATGGGGATTACTTCAAAATTGGTTTAAATTTTACTCTTTTAGGGACTTAATTAGGTTATTTTGTTTTTGGTACTCAAGTTTTGACCAACTTTACTGTTTGGTCTAACATTTGTCCATCTTGGCGTTTGGTACTTGTAAAAAATGTTGACCCGCGTTGACTTGGGTAAAGTTTGACTTCCATTTGATAATTGTTATAAAACTTAAATAAAATCTAATTAGTATTGTAGTTTACTTTTTTAGCCTTTTACTTTACCAAAAATATCTTCCCAACTCCCAGAATCATTACCTTTTTCTACTTCGCTTCTTCCGCCTCCAGGCCCTCCACAAACACAGACATGAATTATTCTCGTCTGTCAAATCTAGCTTTCTTCTTCTGCCATCTCGATTCTTCAGAATCTACTCTATTTTTTTAAGACACGAATTGGATTTAGTTATGGTACAGTTTGTGTTTAGTTAGGGTTTTGATGTTTAGAAAAATTGAGGTTTTAAATGAAAAATTATATTAGGGTTTCGATTCATGTTCGGGTTTCAGTTTTGGTTAATGACATAATCAATCGAATAGGGGTGTCAGTAAGCGTTTCAATAAAGAAGTTAGAAATGATGTTGCAGTTCCTAAAGATGGGTCAGATTAATCTAAATTTGGTGAAATTGATTCAACAAATCAATTGGGAGAAGGTTAGGGTTTGAAGAATCTGAAGAAGATATCAGAGAAGAGGGTTGTGATGCTGTTATTTGCTGTTAAATCTAAATTGACTCAACAATATCAGGGAAGAGGGTTGTTAAACAAATCAATTGAGATGCTTTGATTTTCTGTTGAGGGATATTGTTGTTGATAAGGGTTTTTGTGCAATGGAATTTCTGCTCGCAATTCGTCTGAGATGAGATGAGAAAGAGGGTTGCAGCAGTGTGATGAATCAGAAAAGATATATTTGAAGAGATGTGATAGTGGATAGAAGATTCAGATGGTGTTGGTGGTTGTAGATCATATCTGATCTCACAGAGTAGATGGCAGTGATAATGGTTTCAGCTGGAATTGTAAAAGAAACTACAGAGAGTAGGAGTTGTGGTTCTGCAATAGAGAAGGAATGAAGATGGTGAAGTTATTTATGAGTTGAGCAACTAGAGTTATAGATTTCTGATTGATTGAACTACAGGAGTGTCGGAAGTACTTCATAGATGAATGATATGACTTGTATATGAATGAATGACTGTTCAGGAAAGGATTCAGAACAAGTGGCTTGGAGTTATTGCCGGAATTGATCAAATTTCAGGTGTAACTCTATCGGATTTATGTATCAGCGAGTAGAGTCAGCTGATTTAGCAAACTAAGTTAAGGGTACAAGAGTAAATTTGTTTAGATATTAGATTTTATTTAATTCTTTTTGCAATTACTAAACAGTAGTAAATATTTAACATAGTCAACTCGAGTCAACGTCTTTTCCAAGTATCAAACACCAACTTGGACAAATGTTAGACCAAACAGCAAAGTTGGTCAAAACTTGACTACCAAAAACAAAATAACCCGACTTAATTACACATTGGGAAACTGTCATGAATTGCAATATATAAGTTAGTTTATAGTAGGCTTGATCTATAGTCTCAAGTTGTAATTTTCATCTTTTTTCTTATTATAGAATTGGCTTATAATACTTCCTTCTCTCTAATCTTAATTAGTTTTACAAGCAATATATATACTTTTTTTTTTGAAATAGTTGACTGTAGTATATATTTGGCTAGGGATATTTTGACTTTGGTACCTATAAAATGGTATACATTTGCGTTTGGTGCCTAACTTTGTCCAAATTTGAGTTTGGTGCCCAGTCAATCACCTTAACTTTATTTGATCGTTTGACCATCTAAATGTAGAGTTATAAAATGTGAAATGACTAATTAAAAACTAATTTTTAATATATTTATCAACTCTACCCACTTCAATACCATCCACCCTTCCATGAAAAGTTTGTTTTTAATTAGTCATTTCACATTTTTAACTCTAAATTTGGATGATTAAATGGTTAAACAAAGTCAAGTGTTTAACTGGGCACCAAACTCAAAGTTGGACAAAAGGCATACCATTTTATAGGCACTGAAGTCAAAATATCACATTTGGCTATTCCGTGAGAGTGTTTTGTGGTTTGTGAAGAACCCAGTGACTATGTTAAGTGGGTTATTATTGTTTTCATTTTTGTAATTTTTGAGCAATAACGAGTGAAATAAATCGTTTTTTTTCCTTTTTAAAGTAAAGGTATTCCCGTTTTTCCTACAGGGATGAGCAAGGAACCGAGCTGAAACTACCACTAACATTTGGAAATTGCACTTTTGTCTATTAAAGAAGAGACTAAATGGTAAAAGAGACATTGACATTGCTAAAATAACAATTAATTATTGCATGCGACAGTGAGTATTTCTTAACAGGAATAATCCAATAGCCCATAGTTACAAAATAGACTCCATGATGCTCATCATCTATGATTATAATAAGTAGCAGGGTTTCTTGATGATAATCATAAGAGTTATTATAACCTACTAATGAGATAATAAGCTACTATTAATCACCAATTAAAAATTGACGTTTGACCGATATGTAACACCAGGTCGCCACCCTGCTGGAATAACGTTTTGGGCAACAATCGTCTTCCCATTAGCTGCCTCGAGACGAAGAGAAAATGGACCTCTCAGTGGAGTTGGTGAGTTCAACTTCCACTTGGCACTCATTAATCGCTGCATCGGTTTCAAATTACAAGGGACCGATATATCTTGAAAATCAATGGAAACGATATCGCTATCTGTGTTTTCATATTCAACCAGAGTAGAGAAATACTCGGTGTTCGAACCAGCATCCACCCTAAACACTATATTGGTTCCGTAGTTGCATTTCACTCTGCACGCGGGTCACATAAAAAAACATAGTCAATACCTTAATCTGGAGACATTTGAAATAACAAGTAGTGCGGATGCAGGCATGTATAAAAGAAAAGAAATACCGACCGTCGATATTGTACCGGTACATAGCCAGCATTCCTCAATTTATCTTCTTGGCCGCGAATAGCCATGGCTCCAAAAGCAGGACCGCTCAAATCAAAATGGACTGATTCTTGAAGACAAGGTCCACCTGGGCAAGAGTCTGTAATCACCACACGTACTGGTTTTCCTGAGCAAGATGGATGCGTCGTGCATTTCACTTCATAATAGTTACCGCACCCGTTTCCGTTCTTAAAAACAGAAGGGCCACCAGCTGATATCATCCAAGCGAAAGGTGGTCGCCCTACATCCTTCTCATAACCGCAAGCGCCACCTGCATATACGATTACATAAAATATACTATCATTTTAGATGTTTATGGATGATCTGCAAGACAATTCCGCGGTGCAAAAAAAAAAAAAAAAAAGACTAGCATAATAAAAGATCAAAATAAATAATTCTAATTTGGCAAAAAATGTCGAAAATCCAAAACATTGGACCTGCACCATGCACGTGCACGGGTGTACACAATCGCACTGATCTCTCATGACTTACCTTCACTACCATCGGAAAATGGTCCTCCGTACCATGTAGCTCCAGCAGACACAGCAGCCAGCGATGAAGCATCTGAGAGTTTAATATTGAAACATGAACAATGGCGAATGACAAACAAGATGGTAAGGAAATACCAATACGTTTGGAGAAACATCTTAAGAGAAGCCATGAATAGGAACTTGCTAATGAAAGAAACAGAAAAGTTTAACAAGCTTTTTTTTTTTTGAGAAAGGAAGGATATATTGAAACGGAAAAATTTACAGAATAATTACAAGAACCGTATAGCCACTAAAACATAAAGGATTAAAATTTGTTATAACTTGATTCGCAGTATAGTCCATAAAAGTATCAGTCGAAGAACTCCAGAGGAAAATCCATTGTTTAATGGCAACTTCCACCTCATACATCCTCTTAGATCTAGCTCCATGCACCCTCTTGTTCCGCTCGTTCCATACCTCCCAACAAATTGTGAAAGGAATTAGACGCCAAACCATCTTCACTCTTTGCTGAAATTGTTTCCCATCTCCAGCTTCGAAAAGTTTAACAAGCTTTTATTCTTTTTGGTGTGGAAGTGAACGAGAAACCACAAGTATTTATAAACAAATCAAGAGAGACGTTGATCATAAGTATTTGCATGGAAAATATTTTTCACAGTCTCCATAATATTTATTGCACTTATTTTCAGTAAGGGTAATATGGTCATTTTCACGATCTTCTGAATTTTTATTGCACATATTCCGATAAGGGTAGTATGGTCATTTTCAAGCGTTCGAAAGAAGCAGAAATTTTTGTTGTGGTTTTGTCGAGAAAATCGAGAGAAAAGGTTGGTATTTGTCAAAGTCAAATGTCCTAAAAAGTCATGACATGTTGACTTGGTCTTGATTGTTTTTTTTTAATGTTAAGAAAATTAAAAAATAAATATTGATATAAATAAAATTATTATTTTGTATAACTGTTGCGAAAGTAGTGACAACCAAAATTGTAAGAGTGATTATTATTTAAGAGCTACCTGGAGAAAGACCCGATGGAAACTCTTCAACATCTTCCCAATCTTAAGTTATTAGAGTTGTTTTTGGCGTTCCAAGGGGAGGAAATGGTGTGCTCTACAAAAGGATTTCCTCGACTCCAAGTTTTAAACATACATTTCATGGGACTACTAAAGAAGTGGACAATTGACCAAGGTGGGATGCCATGTCTTAAGGAGTTGATCTTAGGGAACTTACCGGAATTAAATATGCTTCCCGAAGGTTTGAGGTTCATCACTACACTAAAGAAATTGACAATTTTTGGTATGCCAACGATCAAAGAGTGGGTTGTAAGAGATGTTGGAGAAGATTGGTAGAAAGTCCAACGTGTACCCTTACTTCTTCTATTGTAAAAGTATATGTAAATACTATGTATTGTAAATTTTGTTGATATTCAGTTTTGACTTCTGAATTCTTACTTCTTTTTTGGCCGACCTTTAGGGAGGCCTTCTATGTGATGAGAAATCTGCACTTTGTTAAATGTCCCAAGCTTTTAAAATTGAAATTTCAAATTTCACAAAATTGAGGTTAAATATAAGGTAATCAATCGAATTGAAGACAAATTTCTGTCGAGTTTTATTAAACAGTTCAAATACTAGATAACTGCTACAGCAGTGGGAGACCGACCAGGAAAGACTGCCTCACCAGTGGGAAATGAAATTTTTTTGTTATACCCTAGACTACATCCAAACTCCTTAAATTGGAACGGATTTTGGCAATTACAAGGTTCGAACCCCTACCTCCACGGGGGGGGGGGAGCATATCAACCACCAGACCACTTCGTGATTGGAAAGAAATGAAAGTGGTTATGCACGGCAATCTGGGTTGCATAGACACGGATGCGTAGACGCTAACACGACGCGGACACTACATAATTATCAAAAAACTCTGACACTAACATGTATATACATATTATTTAAATACAATCATGTATTTATACAGCAAAGTCAAGTGTTTCGATCCTAAAAATTAGAAAATGATGCTACATGTGTATAAATTTCAAAAAAAATGAAGATATGGTATGTATATACACGCCAAATCTCAAGCATTCAATCACTATTAAACACATGACACAATCAAAATGCATTACTAAAACAACACATGGTCAATCAAGTATATACGTGATGTCATATCCGGTTACAAAACCCTTATAAAGGACTAAATATTTGACCTCGATGTTTGTCTTTATTTATTTAATTAATAATAGTAAAAATAAAGGAAGAAATTTAAATGAAAATGAAAAAAAAAAAGTTTCAAACCCAAGTCACCAGTGCATCTAAACCTGACGCACATAGGATGTAAACATTGGTGCATCGGACACGCATCATATCAGCATTCCACGCGTAGATAGCTTGGGCTAGGTGTGGTTGGCATGATTTTCCATTGGCATAGAGGTGCGTCTAGCATGGTTTGCATGCTTTGGAGTCTTTGGTGTGTATGGCATGATTTTCCATTGGCACAAAGGTGCGGCTAGCATGGTTGGCATGCTTTGGCACGTTTGGTGTGGCTGGAATGATTTTCCATTGGCACAAAGGTGCGGATAGCATGGTTGGCATGCTTTTGCGTGGTTGGTGTGACTATCATATATAGCTAGGGCCAAGTCAAAGTGTGTTTGTCAGGGCGCGGCTAACTTGGGCTAGGTGTGGCTGGCATGATTTGTCATTGGCAAGGAGGGGAATTAGGGTTTTTCTCATTGTAACCCTAATTTAAAAAATACCCCCTATTAATTATTGACTACATGCATTAAATGTTCTAATAAATGTGTCACCGGTGACATTAGGTTATTCGTGGTTTTTCGATTTTTCCCTTTGTCTAAAAACCACCATCAACATTAAGTCCCCCTGCTTAGCTCGGAACAGGAGCTTTGCTGCGAGGTAAGCATAAGATGGTGACAAACTATCAATAGTAAATCTTAAAGAGAATTGAGGAGGTTGGTCTGACCTTTTTTTTTAATAGTTAGGATTTGGAATCCTGTCCTCTGGTAGTTTTGCACAAATCGGAGGCTGGCATAATTGGGAAGTCGGCATCATTGAGAGACAGGAAGCTGGCCGGCATTGAGAAGTTGACGCAAGTTGGGAAACTGAGCGTTCTAGATGGTGGAACCGGCGCAAGGTGTGGAAGCTGATCGTGCTTGCTGGCGCGACTTGGGAGGTCATTGGGTAGTTGACGTAATTGGTGGGACCGGTGCAATTGGGAGAATGAGAAACTGGCGCGAGCTTAGGGTTACGCAGATGGAGGGTTAAGATTAAACTACCTAAAAAATCAATGGGTAGAATTTGGCCGATTTAGATCAGTTCAGGTTAGCCGCTTTTGAACCTCAAACCGTGCACCGATCCCGATTCACATTTCATAAGTCGTCAATGACCATTGGGTGAATGCTTAGTCTCGGTTTGGCTCAAAATTTCCCAGTTCTCGGCTGGCCCGGTTGTTGTAAAGCCCTACCTATTTTATGGATTGACATTTATTTTTACAACCATATCAACCACCAGACCACTTCGTGATTGGAAAGAAATGAAAGTGGATATGCACGGAAATCTGGGTTGCATAGACACGGATGCGTAGACGCTAACACGACGCGGACACTACATAATTATCAAAAAACTCTGACACTAACATGTATATACATATTATTTAAATACAATCATGTATTTATACAGCAAAGTCAAGTGTTTCGATCCTAAAAATTAGAAAATGATGCTACATGTGTATAAATTTCAAAAAAAATGAAGATATGGTATGTATATACACGCCAAATCTCAAGCATTCAATCACTATTAAACACATGACACAATCAAAATGCATTACTAAAACAACACATGGTCAATCAAGTATATACGTGATGTCATATCCGGTTACAAAACCCTTATAAAGGACTAAATATTTGACCTCGATGTTTGTCTTTATTTATTTAATTAATAATAGTAAAAATAAAGGAAGAAATTTAAATGAAAATGAAAAAAAAAAAGTTTCAAACCCAAGTCACCAGTGCATCTAAACCTGACGCACATAGGATGTAAACATTGGTGCATCGGACACGCATCATATCAGCATTCCACACGTAGATAGCTTGGGCTAGGTGTGGTTGGCATGATTTTCCATTGGCATAGAGGTGCGGCTAGCATGGTTTGCATGCTTTGGAGTCTTTGGTGTGTATGGCATGATTTTCCATTGGCACAAAGGTGCGGCTAGCATGGTTGGCATGCTTTGGCACGTTTGGTGTGGCTGGCATGATTTTCCATTGGCACAAAGGTGCGGATAGCATGGTTGGCATGCTTTTGCGTGGTTGGTGTGACTATCATAGCTAGGGCCAAGTCAAAGTGCGTTTGTCAGGGCGCGGCTAACTTGGGCTAGGTGTGGCTAGCATGATTTGTCATTGGCAAGGAGGGGAATTAGGGTTTTTGTCATTGTAACCCTAATTTAAAAAATACCCCCTATTAATTACTGACTACATGCATTAAATGTTCTAATAAATGTGTCACCGGTGACATTAGGTTATTCGTGGTTTTTCGATTTTTCCCTTTGTCTAAAAACCACCATCAACATTAAGTCCCCCTGCTTAGCTCGGAACAGGAGCTTTGCTGCGAGGTAAGCATAAGATGGTGACAAAGTATCAACAGTAAATCTTAAAGAGAATTGAGGAGGTTGGTCTGACCTTTTTTTTTAATAGTTAGGATTTGGAATCCTGTCCTCTGGTAGTTTTGCACAAATCGGAGGCTGGCATAATTGGGAAGTCGGCATCATTGAGAGACAGGAAGCTGGCCGGCATTGAGAAGTTGACGCAAGTTGGGAAACTGAGCGTTCTAGATGGTGGAACCGGTGCAAGGTGTGGAAGGTGATCGTGCTAGCTGGCGCGACTTGGGAGGTCATTGGGTAGTTGACGTAATTGGTGGGACCGGTGCAATTGGGAGAATGAGAAACTGGCGCGAGCTTAGGGTTACGCAGATGGAGGGTTAAGATTAAACTACCTAAAAAATCAATGGGTAGAATTTGGCCGATTTAGATCAGTTCAGGTTAGCCGCTTTTGAACCTCAAACCGTGCACCGATCCCGATTCTCATTTCATAAGTCGTCAATGACCATTGGGTGAATGCTTAGTCTCGGTTTGGCTCAAAATTTCCCAGTTCTCGGCTGGCCCGGTTGTTGTAAAGCCCTACCTATTTTATGGATTGACATTTATTTTTACATGTGACACACCAAATTTAATCATAAGTTCAGAAGAAGAAAAAAAAAATATAAGAATATAATCGAATATCGTTATCAATTTCAACTAGACATAGACATAATATAAATAATGAGAGTGAATCTAAAAAATGAATAATAAAACCAGGTTAATCAAATGTTAACCTTCTCCGAAACACAAATCCTAAAATATGTATAAGAACGAGAATGAACCCCGACAATGAGTAATCATGGAACTAAGCATACTTTGGAGTTCTGCTATATATATTTCGATTAATCGGAGACGGAATGAGGAATATTTTGATTCACATTGGTATATATTAACCTCCGGATACATTTTGCTCGGCCGGATATAGAACAAAAACATGTTCGGTGGTTTATTCCTAGATTTAGAGTTTATGTGTAGATATTTCAACTAATCGGAGACAGGACAAGGCATATTTTGTTTACACTGCTAGATATTGATCTTTAGTATACATTTTGATCAACCAGATATGCATCAACCATATAAGGTGGTGCATTAGTATCATATAGATGCTCTATCGATAAACCCGCCAAGACAAATTTTAATTGTTTCAAAAGAAAAAACTTTCCAAACTCTAATATATTTGCGTACTTAATTAATAAACCATGAAACTTGGTAGTTATCATATCCTGGTGGTTGAAATATACTAACCACACCAACAAATTAATGTTTTGGTACAAGTGTCTACCAAAAGATTGACTTGGTGGCTACACATGGTGTCTTGAAGTATTTACCTTCTAGTGTACTTTGTAGTTGTCAGACTCTCATGGCTGAAATCTATTAACAACGCCAATAATTTGATGGTTGGATGAAGTGTCTACCAACAGGTTGTTTCGTGGGTAAGATGAGTGGAAAAATATATGTACCTTTTAGGGTACGTTTTGGTTGCCCAAACATGATGGCTGGAGGCTAATAACAACAAATATGATATTTTGGTTGTTAGGTTCTTCATGTTATATCCTTCCACCCACTATCATTGCTGGAAAACTGGATATGCACGGCAATCTGGGTTGCATAGACACGGATGCGTAGACGCTAACACGACGCGGACACTACATAATTATCAAAAAACTCTGACACGAACATGTATATACATATTATTTAAATACAATCATGTATTTATACAGCAAAGTCAAGTGTTTCGATCCTAAAAATTAGAAAATGATGCTACATGTGTATAAATTAAAAAAAAAAAGAGATGGTATGTATATACACGCCAAATCTCAAGCATTCAATCACTATTAAACACATGACACAATCAAAATGCATTACTAAAACAACACATGGTCAATCAAGTATATACGTGATGTCATATCCGGTTACAAAACCCTTATAAAGGACTAAATATTTGACCTCGATGTTTGTCTTTATTTATTTAATTAATAATAGTAAAAATAAAGGAAGAAATTTAAATGAAAATGAAAGAAAAAAAAGTTTCAAACCCAAGTCACCAGTGCATCTAAACCTGACGCACATAGGATGTAAACATTGGTGCATCGGACACGCATCATATCAGCATTCCACGCGTAGATATCTTGGGCTAGGTGTGGTTGGCATGATTTTCCATTGGCATAGAGGTGTGGCTAGCATGGTTTGCATGCTTTGGAGTATTTGGTGTGTCTGGCATGATTTGCCATTGGCAAAAAGGTGCGGCTAGCATGGTTGGCATGATGTGGCACGTTTGGTGTGGATGGCATGATTTTCCATTGGCACAAAGGTGCGGATAGCATGGTTGGCATGCTTTTGCGTGGTTGGTGTGACTATCATAGCTAGGGCCAAGTCAAAGTGCGTTTGGCAGGGCGTGGCTAACTTGGGCTAGGTGTGGCTGGCATGATTTTCCATTGGCAAGGAGGGGAATTAGGGTTTTGCTCATTGTAACCCTAATTTAAAAAATACCCCCTATTAATTACTGACTACATGCATTAAATGTTCTAATAAATGTGTCACCAGTGACATTAGGTTATTCGTGGTTTTTCGATTTTTCCATTTGTCTAAAAACCACCATCAACATTAAGTCCCCTTCTTAGCTCGGACCGGGAGCTTTGTGTCTACACCATAATATAATTTTTGGACGAGACGCTTTTGAATTTTTAAATACTTATGGTCGTCTCCGGTGATGGTCAAACAAGATCTAATTTTTTGACAAGATATTTTTGAATTTTCCAGAATTTAAGCATTCCCGTGAGCATGTCCTGAAAATAAACTAATTTTTGGACAAGATGCTTTCGAATTTGTCGGTACTTATGGACGTCTAGGGTGATGGTCAAGTAAGATATATTTTTCTGAAAAGACACTATTGAATTTTTAAATACTTATGGTCGTCTCCGGTGATGGACAAACAAGATCTAATTTTTGGACAAGATACTATTGAATTTTCCCGCATTTATGCATGGCCGAGAGCATGTCTAGACCATAAACTAATTTTTGGACAAGATGCTTCCGAATTTTTAAATACTTATGGTCATCTCCGGTGCTGGTCGAACAAGGTCTGAATTTTGGACAAGATACTATTGAATTTTCCTGCATTTAAGCATTCCCGTGACCATGTCTTGACCATAAACTAATTTTTGGACGATGCTTTAGAATTTTTCAATACTTATGGACGTCTAGGGTGATGGTCAAACAAGATCTAATTATAACAAGTCGCTTTTGAATTTTTAAATACTTATGGTCGTCTCCGATGATGGTCAAACAAGATCTAATTTTTGGACAAGATACTATTGAATTTTCCTGCACTAAAGCATTTACGTGAGCATGCCTTGACCATAAACTAATTTTTGGACAAGATGCTTTCTCATTTTTCGGTACTTATGGACGTCGAGGATAATGGTCTGGCAAGATCTAATATTTGAAGAAGACGCTTTTGAATTTATAAATACTTATGGTCATCTCCTGTGATGGTCGAACAAGGTCTAATTTTTGGACAAGATACTATTGAATTTTCCTACATTTAAGCATTCCCGTGAGCATGTCTTGACCATAAACTGATTTTTGGACAAGATGCTTTAGAAATTTTTAATACTTATGGACGTCTAGCGTGATGGTCAAACAAGATCTAATTTCCTGACAAAACGCGTTTGAATTTTTAAATATTTATGGTCGTCTCTGGTGATGGTCAAACAAGATCTAATTTTTGGACAAGATGCTTTCGAATTTTTCGGTATTTATGGACGTCTCGGAAGATGGTCAGACAAGATCTAATTTTTGGACAAGATACTATTGAATTTTCCTGCATTAATGCATGCCCATGAGCATGTCTACAACATAATCTAATTTTTGGACAAGACACTTTTGAATTTTTAAATACTTATGGTCGTCTCCGGTGATGGTCAAACAAGATCTAATTTTTTGACAAGATACTATTGAATTTTCCAGAATTTAGGCATTCCCGTGAGCATGTCTTGAAAATAAACTAATTTTTGGACAAGATGCTTTCGAATTTCTCGGTACTTAAGGACGTCTAGGGTGATGGTCAAATAAGTTATATTTTTCTGAAAAGATACTATTGAATTTTTAAATACTTATGGTCATCTCCGATGATGGACAAACAAGATCTAATTTTTGGACAGATACTATTGAATTTTCCTGCATTTAAGCATTCCCGTGAGCATGTCTTGACCATAAACTAATTTTTGGACAAGATGCTTTAGAATTTTTCAATACTTATGGACGTCTAGGCTGATGGTCAAACAAGATCTAATTTTCTGACAAGACACTTTTGAATTTTTAAATACTTATGGTCGTCTCCGGTGATGGTCAAACAAGATCTAATTTTTGGACAAGATACTATTGAATTTTCTTACACTTAAGCATTCCCGTGAGCATGCTTTGACCATAAACTAATTTTTGGACAAGATGCTTTCTAATTTTTCAGTACTTATGAACGTCGAGGATAATGGTCTGGAAAGATCTAATTTTTGAACAAAACACTTTTGAATTTATAAATACTTATGGTCATCTCCGGTGAAGGTCGAACAAGGTCTAATTTTTGGACAAGATACTATTGAATTTTCCTACATTTAAGCATTCCCGTGAGCATGTCTTGACCATAAACTAATTTTTGTACAAGATGCTTTAGAATTTTTTCAATACTTATCGACGTCTAGGGTGATGGTCAAACAAGATCTAATTTTCTGAAAAGACGTTTTTGAATTTTTAAATATTTATGGTCGCCTCTGGTGATGGTCAAATAAGATCTAATTTTTGGACAAGATGCTTTCGAATTTTTCGGTATTTATGGACGTCTCGGGTGATGGTATGACAAGATCTAATTTTTGGACAAGATACTATTGAATTTTCCTGCATTAATGCATGCCAATGAGCATATTTACACCATAATCTAATTTTTGGACAAGACGCTTTTGAATTTTTAAATACTTATGGACTTCACCGGTGATGGTCAAAAAAGATCTAATTTTTGGACAAGATACTATTGAATTTTCCCGCATTTATGCATGGCCGAGAGCATGTCTAGACCATAAACTAATTTTTGGAAAAGATGCTTCCGAATTTTTAAATACTTATGGTCATCTCCGGTGCTGGTCGAACAAGGTCTAATTTTTGGACAAGATACTATTTAATTTTCCTGCATTTAAGCATTCCCGTGACCATGTCTTGACCATAAACTAATTTTTGGACGATGCTTTAGAATTTTTCAATACTTATGGACGTCTAGGGTGATGGTCAAACAAGATCTAATTATAACAAGCCGCTTTTGAATTTTTAACTACTTATGGTCGTCTCCGATGATGGTCAAACAAGATATAATTTTTGGACAAGATACTATTGAATTTTCCTGCACTTAAGCATTCACGTGAGCATGCCTTGACCATAAACTAATTTTTGGACAAGATGCTTTCTAATTTTTCGGTACTTATGGACGTCGAGGATAATGGTCTGGCAAGATCTAATTTTTGAACAAGACGCTTTTGAATTTATAAATACTTATGGTCATCTCCGGTGAAGGTCGAACAAGGTCTAATTTTTGGACAAGATACTATTGAATTTTCCTACATTTAAGCATTCCCGTGAGCATGTCTTGACCATAAACTAATTTTTGTACAAGATGCTTTAGAATTTTTTCAATACTTATGGACGTCTAGGGTGATGGTCAAACAAGATCTAATTTTCTGAAAAGACGTTTTTGAATTTTTAAATATTTATGGTCGCCTCTGGTGATGGTCAAATAAGATCTAATTTTTGGACAAGATGCTTTCGAATTTTTCGGTATTTATGGACATCTCGGGTGATGGTCAGACAAGATCTAATTTTTGGAAAAGATACTATTGAATTTTCCTACATTAATGCATGCCCATGAGCATGTCTACACCATAATATAATTTTTGGACAAGTGGATTTTGAATTCTTAAATACTTTTGGTCGTCTCCGGTGATGGTCAAACAAGATCTAATTTTTGTACAAGATACTATTGAATTTTCCCGCATTTATGCATGGCCGAGAGCATGTCTAGACCATAAACTAATTTTGGACAAGATGCTTCCGAATTTTTAAATACTTATGGTCATCTCCGGTGCTGGTCGAACAAGGTCTAATTTTTGGACAAGATACTATTGAATTTTCCTGCATTTAAGCATTCCCGTGACCATGTCTTGACCATAAACTAATTTTTGGACGATGCTTTAGAATTTTTCAATACTTATGGACGTCTAGGGTGATGGTCAAACAAGATCTAATGATAACAAGTCGCTTTTGAATTTTTAAATACTTATGGTCGTCTCCGGTAATGGTCAAACAAGATATAATTTTTGGACAAGATACTATTGAATTTTCCTGCACTTAAGCATTCACGTGAGCATCCTATGACCATAAACTACTTTTTGGACAAGATGCTTTCTAATTTTTCGGTACTTATGGACGTCGAGGATAATGGTCTGGCAAGATCTAATTTTTGAACAAGACGCTTTTGAATTTATAAATACTTATGGTCATATCCGTTGAAGGTCGAACAAGTGCTAATTTTTGGACAAGATAATATTGAATTTTCCTGCATTTAAGCATTCCAGAGCATGTCTTGACCATAAACTAATTTTTTTACAAGATGCTTTAGAATTTTTTCAATACTTATGGACGTCCAGGGTGATGGTCAAACAAGATCTAATTTTCTGACAAGACGTTTTTGAATTTTTAAATATTTATGGTCATCTCTGGTGATGGTCAAATAAGATCTAATTTTGGGATGCTTTCGAATTTTTCTGTATTTATGGACGTCTCGGGTGATGGTCTGACAAGATCTAATTTTTGGACAAGATACTATTGAATTTTCCTGCATTAATGCATGCCCATGAGCATATCTACACAATAATCTAATTTTTGGACAAGACGCTTTTGAATTTTTAAATATTTATGGACTTCACCGTGATGGTCAAACAAGATCTAGTTTTTGGACAAGATACTATTGAATTTTCCTACACTTAAGCATTCCCGTGAGCATGCTTTGACCATAAACTAATTTTTGGACAAGATGCTTTCTAATTTTTCGGTACTTATGGACGTCGAGGATAATGGTCTGGCAAGATCTAATTTTTGAACAAGACGCTTTTGAATTTATAAATACTTATGGTCATATCCGTTGAAGGTCGAACAAGTGCTAATTTTTGGACAAGATAATATTGAATTTTCCTGCATTTAAGCATTCCCGTGAGCATGTCTTGACCATAAACTAATTTTTTTACAAGATGCTTTAGAATTTTTTCAATACTTATGGACGTCCAGGGTGATGGTCAAACAAGATCTAATTTTCTGACAAGACGTTTTTGAATTTTTAAATATTTATGGTCATCTCTGGTGATGGTCAAATAAGATCTAATTTTGGGATGCTTTCGAATTTTTTCTGTATTTATGGACGTCTCGGGTGATGGTCTGACAAGATCTAATTTTTGGACAAGATACTATTGAATTTTCCTGCATTAATGCATGCCCATGAGCATATCTACACAATAATCTAATTTTTGGACAAGACGCTTTTGAATTTTTAAATATTTATGGACTTCACCGGTGATGGTCAAACAAGATCTAGTTTTTGGACAAGATACTATTGAATTTTCCTACACTTAAGCATTCCCGTGAGCATGCTTTGACCATAAACTAATTTTTGGACAAGATGCTTTCTAATTTTTCGGTACTTATGGACGTCGAGGATAATGGTCTGGCAAGATCTAATTTTTGAACAAGACGCTTTTGAATTTATTAATACTTATGGTCATCTCCGGTGAAGGTCGAACAAGGTCTAATTTTTGGACAGATACTATTGAATTTTCCTGCATTTAAGCATTCCCGTGAGCATGTCTTGACCATAAACTAATTTTTGGACAAGATGCTTTAGAATTTTTTCAATACTTATGGACGTCTAGGGTGATGGTCAAACAAGATCTAATTTTCTGACAAGACGTTTTTGAATTTTTAAATATTTATGGTCATCTCTGGTGATGGTCAAATAAGATCTAATTTTGGGATGCTTTGAATTTTCTCATATTTATGGACGTCTCGGGTGATGGTCTGACAAGATCTAATTTTTGGACAAGATACTATTGAATTTTCCTGCATTAATGCATGCCCATGAGCATATCTACACAATAATCTAATTTTTGGACAAGACGCTTTTGAATTTTTAAATATTTATGGACTTCACCGGTGATGGTCAAACAAGATCTAGTTTTTGGACAAGATACTATTGAATTTTCCTACATTTAAGCATTCCCGTGAGCATGTCTTGACCATAAACTAATTTTTGTACAAGATGCTTTAGAATTTTTTCAATACTTATGGACGTCTAGGGTGATGGTCAAACAAGATCTAATTTTCTGAAAAGACGTTTTTGAATTTTTAAATATTTATGGTCATCTCCGGTGATGGTCAAATAAGATCTAATTTTTGGACAAGATGCTTTCGAATTTTTCGGTATTTATGGACATCTCGGGTGATGGTCAGACAAGATCTAATTTTTGGAAAAGATACTATTGAATTTTCCTACATTAATGCATGCCCATGAGCATGTCTACACCATAATATAATTTTTGGACAAGTGGATTTTGAATTCTTAAATACTTTTGGTCGTCTCCGGTGATGGTCAAACAAGATCTAATTTTTGTACAAGATACTATTGAATTTTCCCGCATTTATGCATGGCCGAGAGCATGTCTAGACCATAAACTAATTTTGGACAAGATGCTTCCGAATTTTTAAATACTTATGGTCATCTCCGGTGATGGTCAAACAAGGTCTAATTTTTGGACAAGATACTATTGAATTTTCCTGCATTTAAGCATTCCCGTGACCATGTCTTGACCATAAACTAATTTTTGGACGATGCTTTAGAATTTTTCAATACTTATGGACGTCTAGGGTGATGGTCAAACAAGATCTAATGATAACAAGTCGCTTTTGAATTTTTAAATACTTATGGTCGTCTCCGGTAATGGTCAAACAAGATATAATTTTTGGACAAGATACTATTGAATTTTCCTGCACTTAAGCATTCACGTGAGCATCCTATGACCATAAACTACTTTTTGGACAAGATGCTTTCTAATTTTTCGGTACTTATGGACGTCGAGGATAATGGTCTGGCAAGATCTAATTTTTGAACAAGACGCTTTTGAATTTATAAATACTTATGGTCATATCCGTTGAAGGTCGAACAAGTGCTAATTTTTGGACAAGATAATATTGAATTTTCCTGCATTTAAGCATTCCCGTGAGCATGTCTTGACCATAAACTAATTTTTTTACAAGATGCTTTAGAATTTTTTCAATACTTATGGACGTCCAGGGTGATGGTCAAACAAGATCTAATTTTCTGACAAGACGTTTTTGAATTTTTAAATATTTATGGTCATCTCTGGTGATGGTCAAATAAGATCTAATTTTGGGATGCTTTCAATTTTTCTGTATTTATGGACGTCTCGGGTGATGGTCGACAAGATCTAATTTTTGGACAAGATACTATTGAATTTTCCGCATTAATGCATGCCCATGAGCATATCTACACAATAATCTAATTTTTGGACAAGACGCTTTTGAATTTTTAAATATTTATGGACTTCACCGGTGATGGTCAAACAAGATCTAGTTTTTGGACAAGATACTATTGAATTTTCCTACACTTAAGCATTCCCGTGAGCATGCTTTGACCATAAACTAATTTTTGGACAAGATGCTTTCTAATTTTTCGGTACTTATGGACGTCGAGGATAATGGTCTGGCAAGATCTAATTTTTGAACAAGGCGCTTTTGAATTTATAAATACTTATGGTCATATCCGTTGAAGGTCGAACAAGTGCTAATTTTTGGACAAGATAATATTGAATTTTCCTGCATTTAAGCATTCCCGTGAGCATGTCTTGACCATAAACTAATTTTTTTACAAGATGCTTTAGAATTTTTTCAATACTTATGGACGTCCAGGGTGATGGTCAAACAAGATCTAATTTTCTGACAAGACGTTTTTGAATTTTTAAATATTTATGGTCATCTCTGGTGATGGTCAAATAAGATCTAATTTTGGGATGCTTTCGAATTTTTCTGTATTTATGGACGTCTCGGGTGATGGTCTGACAAGATCTAATTTTTGGACAAGATACTATTGAATTTTCCTGCATTAATGCATGCCCATGAGCATATCTACACAATAATCTAATTTTTGGACAAGACGCTTTTGAATTTTTAAATATTTATGGACTTCACCGGTGATGGTCAAACAAGATCTAGTTTTTGGACAAGATACTATTGAATTTTCCTACACTTAAGCATTCCCGTGAGCATGCTTTGACCATAAACTAATTTTTGGACAAGATGCTTTCTAATTTTTCGGTACTTATGGACGTCGAGGATAATGGTCTGGCAAGATCTAATTTTTGAACAAGACGCTTTTGAATTTATTAATACTTATGGTCATCTCCGGTGAAGGTCGAACAAGGTCTAATTTTTGGACAGATACTATTGAATTTTCCTGCATTTAAGCATTCCCGTGAACATGTCTTGACCATAAACTAATTTTTGGACAAGATGCTTTAGAATTTTTCAATACTTATGGACGTCTAGGGTGATGGTCAAACAAGATCTAATTTTCTGACAAGACGTTTTTGAATTTTTAAATATTTATGGTCATCTCTGGTGATGGTCAAATAAGATCTAATTTTGGGATGCTTTCGAATTTTTCTATATTTATGGACGTCTCGGGTGATGGTCTGACAAGATCTAATTTTTGGACAAGATACTATTGAATTTTCCTGCATTAATGCATGCCCATGAGCATATCTACACAATAATCTAATTTTTGGACAAGACGCTTTTGAATTTTTAAATATTTATGGACTTCACCTAAGATGGTCAAACAAGATCTAGTTTTTGGACAAGATACTATTGAATTTTCCTACACTTAAGCATTCCCGTGAGCATGCTTTGACCATAAACTAATTTTTGGACAAGATTCTTTCTAATTTTTCGGTACTTATGGACGTCGAGGATAATGGTCTGGCAAGATCTAATTTTTGAACAAGACGCTTTTGAATTTATTAATACCTATGGTCATCTCCGGTGAAGGTCGAACAAGGTCTAATTTTTGGACAGATACTATTGAATTTTCCTGCATTTAAGCATTCCCGTGAGCATGTCTTGACAATAAACTAATTTTTGGACAAGATGCTTTAGAATTTTTTCAACACTTATGGACGTCTAGGGTGATGGTCAAACAAGATCTAATTTTCTGACAAGACGTTTTTGAATTTTTAAATATTTATGGTCGTCTCTGGTGATGGTCAAATAAGATCTAATTTTTGGACAAGATGCTTCGGTATTTAAGGACGTCTCGGGTGATGGTCTGACAAGATCTAATTTTTGGACAAGATACTATTGAATTTTCCTGCATTAATGCATGTACATGAGCATATTTACACCATAATATAATTTTTGGACAAGGCGCTTTTGAATTTTTAAATACTTATGGACTTCACCGGTGATGGTCAAACAAGATCTAATTTTTGGACAAGATACTATTGAATTTTCCCGCATTTATGCATGGCCAAGAGAATGTCTAGACCATAAACTAATTTTTGGACAAGATGCTTCCGAATTTTTAAATACTTATAGTCATCTCCGGTGCTGGTCGAATAAGGTTTAATTTTTGGACAAGATACTATTGAATTTTCCTGCATTTTAAACATTCATGTGACCATGTCTTGACCATAAACTAATTTTTGGACGATGCTTTAGAATTTTTCAATACTTATGGACGTCTAGGGTGATGGACAAACAAGATATAATTATAACAAGTCGCTTTTGAATTTTTAAATACTTATGGTCGTCTCCGGTGAAGGTCGAACAAGGTCTAATTTTTGGACAGATACTATTGAATTTTCTTGCATTTAAGCATTCCCGTGAGCATGTCTTGACCATAAACTAATTTTTGGACAAGATGCTTTAGAATTTTTTCAATACTTATGGACGTCTAGGGTGATGGTCAAACAAGATCTAATTTTCTGACAAGACGTTTTTGAATTTTTAAATATTTATGGTCATCTCTGGTGATGGTCAAATAAGATCTAATTTTGGGATGCTTTCGAATTTTTCTGTATTTATGGACATCTCGGGTGATGGTCTGACAAGATCTAATTTTTGGACAAGATACTATTGAATTTTCCTGCATTAATGCATGCCCATGAGCATATCTACACAATAATCTAATTTTTGGACAAGACGCTTTTGAATTTTTAAATATTTATGGACTTCACCGGTGATGGTCAAACAAGATCTAGTTTTTGGACAAGATACTATTGAATTTTCCTACAATTAAGCATTCCCGTGAGCATGCTTTGACCATAAACTAATTTTTGGACAAGATGCTTTCTAATTTTTCGGTACTTATGGACGTCGAGGATAATGGTCTGGAAAGATCTAATTTTTGAACAAGACGCTTTTGAATTTATTAATACTTATGGTCATCTCCGGTGAAGGTCGAACAAGGTCTAATTTTTGGACAGATACTATTGAATTTTCCTGCATTTAAGCATTCCCGTGAGCATGTCTTGACCATAAACTAATTTTTGGACAAGATGCTTTAGAATTTTTTCAACACTTATGGACGTCTAGGGTGATGGTCAAACAAGATCTAATTTTCTGACAAGACGTTTTTGAATTTTTAAATATTTATGGTCGTCTCTGGTGATGGTCAAATAAGATCTAATTTTTGGACAAGATGCTTTCGAATTTTTCGGTATTTAAGGACGTCTCGGGTGATGGTCTGACAAGATCTAATTTTTGGACAAGATACTATTGAATTTTCCTGCATTAATGCATGCACATGAGCATATTTACACCATAATATAATTTTTGGACAAGACGCTTTTGAATTTTTAAATACTTATGGACTTCACCGGTGATGGTCAAACAAGATCTAATTTTTGGACAAGATACTATTGAATTTTCCCGCATTTATGCATGGCCGAGAGAATGTCTAGACCATAAACTAATTTTTGGACAAGATGCTTCCGAATTTTTAAATACTTATAGTCATCTCCGGTGCTGGTCGAACAAGGTTTAATTTTTGGACAAGATACTATTGAATTTTCCTGCATTTTAAACATTCCTGTGACCATGTCTTGACCATAAACTAATTTTTGGACGATGCTTTAGAATTTTTCAATACTTATGGACGTCTAGGGTGATGGACAAACAAGATCTAATTATAACAAGTCGCTTTTGAATTTTTAAATACTTATGGTCGTCTCCGGTGATGGTCAAACAAGATCTAATTTTTGGACAAGATACTATTGAATTTTCCTGCACTTAAGCATTCACGTGAGCATGCCTTGACCATAAACTAATATTTGGACAAGATGCTATCTAATTTTTCGGTACTTATGGACGTCGAGGATAATGGTCTGACAAGATCTAATTTTTGAACAAGACTCTTTTGAATTTATAAATACTTATGGTCATCTCCGGTGATGGTCGAACAAGGTCTAATTTTTAGACAAGATACTATCGAATTTTCCTGCATTTAAGTATTCCCGTGAGCATGTCTTGACTATAAACTAATTTTTGGACAAGATGCTTTAGAATTTTTCAATACTTATGGACGTCTAGGGTGATGTTCAAACAAAATCTAATTTCCTGACAAGACGTATATGAATTTTTAAATATATATGGTCGTCTCCGGTGATGGTCAAACAAGATCTAATTTTTGGATAAGATGCTTTCGAATTATTTGGTATTTATGGACGTCTCGGAAGATGGTCAGACAAGATCTAATTTTTGGACAAGATATTATTGAATTTTCCTGCATTAATGCATGCCCATGAGCATGTCTACACCATAATCTAAATTTTGGACAAGACGCTTTTGAATTTTTAAATACTTATGGTCGTCTCCGGTGATGGTCAAACAAGATCTAATTTTTTGACAAGATACTTTTGAATTTTCCAGAATTTAAGCATTCCCGTGAGCATGTCTTTAAAATAAACTAATTTCTGGACAAGATGCTTTCGAATTTGTCGGTACTTATGGACGTCTAGGGTGATGGACAAATAAGATATATTTTTCTGAAAAGACACTATTGAATTTTTAAATACTTATGGTCGTCTCCGGTGATGGACAAACAAGATCTAATTTTTGGAAAAGATACTATTGAACTTTCCCGCATTTATGCATGGCCGAGAGCATGTCTAGACCATAAACTAATTTTTGGACAAGATGCTTCCGAATTTTTAAATACTTATGGTCATCTCCGGTGCTGGTCGAACAAGGTCTGATTTTTGGACAAGATACCAATGAATTTTCCTGCATTTAAGCATTCCCGTGACCATGTCTTGACCATAAACTAATTTTTGGACGATGCTTTAGAATTTTTCAATACTTATGGACGTCTAGGGTGATGGTCAAACAAGATCTAATTTTTGGACAAGATACTATTGAATTTTCCTGCACTAAAGCATTCACGTGAGCATGCCTTGACAATAAACTAATTTTTGGACAAGATGCTTTCTCATTTTTCGGTACTTATGGACGTCGAGGATAATGGTCTGGCAAGATCTAATATTTGAAGAAGACGTTTTTGAATTTATAAATACTTATGGTCATCTCCGGTGATGGTCGAACAAGGTCTAATTTTTGGACAAGATACTATTGAATTTTCCTGCATTTAAGCATTCCCGTGAGCATGTCTTGACCATAAACTGATTTTTGGATAAGATGCTTTAGAAATTTTCAATACTTATGGACGTCTAGGGTGATGGTCAAACAAGATCTAATTTCCTGACAAGACGCGTTTGAATTTTTAAATATTTATGGTCGTCTCTGGTGATGGTCAAACAAGATCTAATTTTTGGACAAGATACTTTCGAATTTTTCGGTATTTATGGACGTCTCGGAAGATGGTCAGACAAGATCTAATTTTTGGACAAGATACTATTGAATTTTCCTGCATTAATGCATTCCCATGAGCATGTCTACAACATAATCTAATTTTTGGACAAGAAACTTTTGAATTTTTAAATACTTATGGTCGTCTCCGGTGATGGTCAAACAAGATCTAATTTTTAGACAAGATACTATTGAATTTTCCAGAATTTAGGCATTCCCGTGAGCATTTCTTGAAAATAAACTAATTTTTGGACAAGATGCTTTCAAAGTTTTCGGTACTTATGGACGTCTAGGGTGATGGTCAAATAAGATATATTTTTCTGAAAAGATACTATTGAATTTTTAAATACTTATGGTCGTCTCCGATGATGGACAAACAAGATCTAATTTTTGGACAAGATACTATTGAATTTTCCTGCATTTAAGCATTCCCGTGAGCATGTCTGGACCATAAACTATTTTTTGGACAAGATGCTTTAGAAATTTTCAATACTTATGGACGTCTAGGCTGATGGTCAAACAAGATCTAATTTTCTGACAAGACGCTTTTGAATTTTTAAATACTTATGATCGTCTCCGGTGATGGTCAAACAAGATCCAATTTTTGGACAAGATACTATTGAATTTTCCTACACTTAAGCATTCCCGTGAGCATGCTTTGACCATAAACTAATTTTTGGACAAGATGCTTTCTAAAAAAAAAATCCGGACACTCAATGTTCGGATGATATATCCAGTCATCTAGTGACCAGATGGACTACTCTATAACCAACTCCTCAAATCAGTGGAGTACCATCAGGAGTATGGAATCTGAGTTTGTGTTAGATTATGAATACATGTTTTATGTTTAGGTTTTGATCATAATATTGGCTATGATTACAAAATGCCTGCGCTTCTGATATGTAGTTAAAAAGGTAATAATGGATGAATTTCTTGGTATGAGCCGTTATTTATAGACGAAAGAACTTGGGTTATATATTTTATTAGGCCATGTTATTGAATTAATTGTGAAATTCGGCAGTGATGCTACCCATTACACAGCTTTATGTTCTGCTACAGAAAATTCTTGATAGAGAGAGTTTTGTTTATTCTTAGATGTGTATGAAATTTTTATTAGGTCTTATATAGTTTACCAGACGTTTTCTTAGGAAACCAATTCTTTGGGATGGATAATTCTAGCAATTTCAACATGTCATATTATTATTTCCAGATTATAATAAATATATGTCTTGCACGACAAATTCATTTATAAAATAATTACCATCTGTGGTTATTAACATGATGTCATGAAGCTTGGCCTTCTTGTGTCCATTTAATTGATAGCAGTTGATGTATGTTTCTTATTTTTGCAGGTTATAGCAGGTTATAGTTTACATATCCCTAATGGCCGGCCGTCCGAGAATTCAAAATCCTCATCCTATTTTAGAGTTCAGATCCAACGATAATTGTTGGTATACTGTTGATAGCTTGGGATTTAGTAAGGATAAGCAAAAATTATCTGTAAGACTTCTGAATTTAGGTAAGAATTTTGATGAAGAATTTGGATGTTTTGATTCAACCGGAGAACTGAAGGAATTTTTGAAGAGATTTCGTGATATTTCTGTCCCTATGAAAGTAGAAGATTGTAAAGATTTAGAAACTGGGTCTATCATTCGTGCCTCTCTGAAGAAAGATTGCAGAATGTTCTACGATGGATCAATCGTATCAGTAAGTTCATCTATGATTGCTTAATTGTTACTTCATCTTAAAGGTTAACATATGATTGTTCACGATGATGCCATTGTGCTGTACACTGATGTTTACGGATTATAATGCGAATAATTTTTACAATCGTGAAAGTTCTAGTCATGGTTAGTATTGTCTTTTACGACTACGCACTAGAGTTTCAAGCTAACATAGTGGTTGTTATACTGACAGAATTGAACCATTGATTGATGTCTCAGTTCTGATTCACCGCCAAAATAGGATTATCTTTATCCCGAGTCATCTTTGTATGGTAATTTTGATTCCACGTAGAGTAAAAGAATGGATTGCTTACTCGGTAAGAAATCACATTTCCCGTACATGATGCTGGCTGGACTCATGAAGAGGTTTGACAAGCTTTATCGCCTTGGATTGAGAAATGATATGAAAATATTGATGGCTATTATCATAATCAATTTCTTGTGGTGAATGTTTGCGTACATGGTTATCGGTTTATGTCCAAGTGGATGTTCTTTTTGATGTTGATGAATATATTTATGTACCTCCTAAGAATACTGTTGGTTATGTTCTTCAAAGTTACCGAGATTATTCGCAGTTTACTATCAAACAGATGCTCATTGAACTTAATCTGTTTCCTAGTTTTAGTTTTTTTTTTATCTTGTAGTGTTATGTATCATGTTCTTGACGCCATATCATGTTTTTGTGAGGTTTTCTTTCTTCTAGATTGTGAAATTGGATTTTACATGGTGTTATGAACAGATAAACCACAAATTTCACAATCGCAAAGG
Source organism: Papaver bracteatum (assembly GCA_023529315.1). Taxonomy (NCBI): domain Eukaryota; kingdom Viridiplantae; phylum Streptophyta; class Magnoliopsida; order Ranunculales; family Papaveraceae; genus Papaver; species Papaver bracteatum. The sequence continues at coordinate 164,985 of JAJJWX010004858.1, read as the reverse complement.
GGGCGAACCTAATTGTGCATGTGAATTTAGCGTTCGCTGGACGGCAGGACCCAAGCATGGGAATATTGAGCGGATGCGTCTTCGACGTATTTCGAAAATTCAACAAGGATCCAAACTTGATGGTGTTGATAAGCTGGCGGCTTTTTATAAAGACCACGTCGACGTCGAATCTGGGAATGCTAAAAGCAGAGGTCGAGGTCGTCCCCCCAAACAGAAACCAGCGGTTGGTTCACCATCCGTTGCAAAGAAATTGTTTGCGGAGGTTTGTCATACTTGGTAGTCATCTTGATATTCTGGTTTTTTGCTTTATATAGTCTGATCTGTCGGTGACTCTTTGTGCAGTTCTGTGTCCCTTACTCACCATCCATCCAACAAACAATAAATATGGTTGGTGCAGCGTCTGTTTCAATGAAGAAGTGTGACGAGGTTTGTCAGATTCGCTAGTCATCTTGATATTCTAGTTTATTTCTTTATGTAGTCTGATTTTTCGACGACTCTTTGTGCAGTTCCAGAATGAGAATTGTGTTACTGAATCATCTGGGATGGCTGAAAGCAGAAATCGAGGTCGTCTACTCAAAAGAAAAAATATGGTTTGTGCAAAGGAGAAGTGTGCCGAGGTTTGTCAGATTTGCTAGTCATCTTGATATTCTAGTTTGTCAGGTTTCATGATCTTACTTCCATCTACTGAACTTGTGTTATTTGTAGTTTGAATGTTAACAAAATCATTAATACATTCCATGATCAGTGTTTTGAGTTCATTTTGTATGCATATTTATTGTTCATGTTAGTCAATTTCACTTGAAGTTTGAATGTATTACATGATCAGTAACACTCTTGAGTCCGTTTTGCGTGCATATTTGTTTTCTCTGTTAGTCAACACTCCATTGACTGGTTTCTTATGATTTTTAATCCAATTCAAAATGATACCACCTCTGTTTCCGGAAAAGTGATACTTTTGCTAATAAATTTTTGCCTGAAAATATGTGAAATTCAAAAATTGAAAGTATCATTTTTCCTGAAACACATGGAGTACCTTTTTGTCACAGCTGAACCATGGCTATAATGGTTTGTGTGAAACCCCAAAGATATTTGATTCATCTCATTCTTCTTATTACCTTTGGATTCAAGTAATACCCAAGGGAATGCAGAAGTGATCTAGATATAACCCTCAACATCCTACAATAATGGACCTTAATGACCAATTTATTATGATCTGGTCCAAAATGCAATAACTTGATCCTGTTCTGCTTTTTCCATTGGTATGCATGACCCATTTCCATTACTAATTTATTAATTTGACGGTGAGCATTTCAGGTGCACACAGGTAACTCGATGGAAATTGACCTGTACAGTAACAATATGGAAGTAGACAAGAATGTAGGGGTGCTTGGTGAAGTTGTCACGCCTAGAGATGGTATCTACCCAGTTCCTACGCCAACAAGTGAACTTACAAGGGGAGTGGAAGCTGTACCTGAGGTCAAAGTTTCTAGTGAAACAAAGCAAGATAAGTTTCCAGTTTCTGGCGGACTATATGCAGAAGGCAGGCACTGCGAAAAAGTTCAGGATGAGGAATTTGAAGACGTTGGAGGCTTCAGTATACAGAAAACACATGCGCCGTTGTATAAACAGATCAGGTTGAAATATGGGCACATTTCTTCCAACCAAGTTCTTCCAGATTCATATTATTATTCCCAAGTAGTCATTGTCTCTGAATTGATGAGTTTTATTGTGGATATGAATCGCTACCCTCTAGAGGAGGTTTCTTCATATGTGATTGACTCTTGGGAGAAGAATGTAAAAGTAGCAGAGAAACTTGAATTCAACATCGGCTGGCTTCGTGAGCGCTTGGAAGATATTAAGGTAGCTTTTGCTGAGGAGAAGAAGCTTAAGGAAATGTTAGCGGAGCAGGATCAGGCAAAGGCACGAGCCATTGAGGCTGAGCAGCAGTTGGTCTTGGCAAAAGAGCGACTTTCCTCATTGGAAGCTAAGATTCCTCTTCTACACACTGCGAAGCAAAATTTTCGAAACAAATGCGGTAGTTCTTTGCTGCTTTTTAATTCACCTGTCACGGCTCCAGTGCAAGAGGATGCAATTCCGATTGAAGAACCTACTGATAACAACTCAAAGAGAGTGCCTTCTACAAGAGCTGTAAGAAACTTGTCACCTGTCAAGGCTCCAGTGAAAGAGGATGCAATTCCGATTGAAGAACCTACTGATAACAACAACTCAAAGACAGTGCCTTCTAAAAGAGCTGTAGGTCCATGATGAAGGGGACATCTTCACCCACGAAAAAGCCTACTAAAGAATTCTCCCATTCATCGCATACGGCTCTGAACTCTTCATCAGCAAATTCAATCCGGAGTTTTCATTCTTCAAAGGAGGGTTCAAAAAATGAAGAAGGTTGCAGCTTAATATTCAATCCCAGTGGTTCTGCTGATGTAGCAGTCATTTGGTTTAATGGCATATCCCTCTTCCCGACTTCACCAACGGAAACGTTTTCATAGGAAATGAAATCACGATGGAACTTGAACAATTGAATAAACTCTCTTAACCCTAATAGGGTGGTCGAGACAAGTATTTATATTAAGCATATGAGACTTTGGCTTACAGGACACGTTTACATAAGACCGACTATACATATGGACCTTACTATATGAACTATATATGGATCTCCATTTACACCCCCCCTCAAGCTGTACACGGTGGTAAACAACGTGAAAGCTTGCTACATAGAAAATCAAACCTCTTCGTAGAGAGACCCTTGGTAAACAAATCCGCTAGTTGATGTTCTGTGGCAATATAGCGAAGAAGCAAGTAGCCGGATGAGATACGTTCACGTACAAAATGGTAATGAATCTGGATATGCTTTGACCGCGCATGCTGAATAGGATTGATAGCAAGATACGTAGCACCGATATTATCACAATATAGAGTTGGAGGCTTTGCTAAAGATAAACCAAGATCTGTCAATAAATACTTGAATCCATGTGAGCTCAAATGAAGTAGATGATAGTGCACGATATTCAGCTTCGCTGCTACTAGTAGAACCGTAGGTTGTTTCTTAGAACCCCATGAAATAAGATTTTTGCCCAAGAAGATGCAAATGGCTGAAGTAGAGCGAGAGGTATCAGGATCACCACCCCAATCAGCGTCGAGAAAAGTCAGAAGCTCCATAGAATTGTTGCGCCAAAAAGAAATTCCATGACCAAGTGTCCCTTTAAGATATCGTAGAATGCGCTTGACATCCCATAAAGTGAGCTTGAGTTGGACGATGCATATATTGACTAACCTGATTAACCGCATAAGTGATATCAGGACGCGTCAGATTGAGATATTGTAAGCCACCCACCAAACTTCGATATAGGGTAATATCGTAAAAACAATGGAGCATCATTGGATGATAACTTAGAACGCGGCGCCACCGGAGTAAAACCGGTTTAGAGTCAAAAGATCAACTCGTTTTAAAAGATCTAGTGTGTATCGATTCTGAGTTAACACAAGACCATCCTTTGTGCGCGTAGCCTCCAAACCAAGAAAGTAATGCAAGTCACCCAAGTCAGTCATAGAAAATTTCGATCAAGTTTTGGTAAAAGAGAATTAATACCTGCAGTGTCATTGCCAGTGATAATGATATCATCAACATAAAGTAAGAGAACTATAATCCCTGCACCAGAGTATTTAATAAACATGGAATGATCAGACCGAGAAGACCGAAATCCGATGGCAAGAAGAAAGGCAAAAAACGATTGAACCACGCACGAGGAGCCTGTTTTAAACCATATAACGCCTTGTGTAGTAAACAAACATGATTAGGATACCTAGGATCAATGAACCCCGAGGTTGTTCCATGTATACCTCCTGGTCAAGAGAACCATGTAGAAAGGCATTCTTAACGTCAAGTTGCTTAATTGGCCATGAATAACGATGGCAAGACTAAGAACTAGACGAATAGTAACCGGTTTCACGACGGATCAAGGTCTCATCATAATCAATACCATATTGTTGAGAATAACCCTTAGCAACCAAACGCGCTTTACGGCGATCAAGAGAACCATCCGGTTTTTGCTTCACGCGATAAACCCATTTAGAGCCAATAATATTCATACCAGGTCGTCGAGGAACAAGAGACCAAGTAACATTTCGTAAGAGAGCATTGAATTCGTCAATCATTGCTATCCACCACTCTTTAAACTTTGATGCAGCAGAAAAACTGGTTGGCTCAAAGGAAGAGACGCAAACGAGTCAAAAACATTGTAAGATGGGATAACGTGTAGTAAAACAACCTTTAAAGCTTCTAGGCTGAATAGTATTATCCTTGAGGCGCGTCACCATCGGATGAGCATTAGTGGTCAACGGTGGAGGCTCTTATACAAAGGGCAAGTCTGCGGTAGGTGTATGCGAGAGAAGAACCATCGGGAGATGATATAGGGGAAGATGACAACGTGGAGGGAGACACAGGTGACAAGGAAGAAGAAGTGTCGAAAAGGATAAAGACGAGGAGATAACGGTAGTGTAGCAGAAGGCATTGAGGAAGAAAGTAACGGAGAGCTAGAGGAAGTAGATGATGAAATAGTAGATGGAGAATGAGCAAGAGGTGGTGATATGAAAGTTGATGGGGAAACAAGAATAGAATCAATAGAGTGGAGAAGAAGCAATTGGTGATGAGGACTCGAGACGAAAAAAAAAGCGTGGCTGAAATAGAATTTGGCCAAGTGAGAAGAGTTGATGTAGCTGGATTAGAGGAAAGAGGAGAAGATGTAGCACCAATATCAGTTGGGTAAGGAAAGATGGATTCATCAAATATAACATGACGAGAGATATAAATCTTGTTGCTCTTAACTTCTAGGCATTTGTATCCCTTATGCCGATCACTATACCCAAGGAAGACACATGGTAGAGTTTTTGGCTGTAATTTATTACTTCGAAAATGATTCAAGAGTGGATAACAACGACATCCAAAACAGGGAGACGATTATGAACAACCGAATATGGCGAATTATTAGACAAGATGGAAGTTGGAAGACGATTTATCAAATAAACAGCAGTGGCATAAAATTCAGCCCAAAAACTCTCAGGAAAACCACTTTGAAGCATCAAAGCCCGACCTGTTTCAAGCAATATGACGAATCTTTCGTTCAAAGAAGGCCATTTTGTTGAGGCGTGCTAAGACAAGAAGATTGACTTAGAATACCATGTTCAAATAGATAAGATTTCAATGGATCAGCATATTCAGTACCACCATCAGTTTGTAGTACTTGGATTGTTGTAGAAAATTGTTTTTCGATCATGGCTTGGAAGTTGAGAAAGCAACGAAAGACTTGTGTTTTATCAGAGAGAAAGTAGACCCAAGTAAAACGAGAGCATTCATCAACAAAAAGAAGAAAATAACGAAAACCACAACTAGAGAGAAAAGGCGCAGGACCCCATAAATCTGAAGTGTATAACAGCTCCAATTTTATTAGAATAAATATTTCTAGAGGAGAACGGAATACTTGATGTTTAGCACCGACGCAACTAGAACAAATAGACCTAGAAGTAGAAAGACTAGAATTAAATAATAAACGAGACTTTAGAGAATTGAAGACAAGAAGATTGGGATGTCCTGTGCGCATATGCCACACAAATGGAGTTGTGCGAACACCAATAGTGGTAGCGATAGGGCTTGAACAAAGACAAGCGGAATCAAAAGGAGCACTAGGGAAAATAGCATACAAGCCAGCCTCATTCTTGCCCTTGTACGTAAGAGCTCCCGCTTTGTTGATCCCGAATGCAAAAACCATCACGATCAAACAAAAAAACACAGTTAGAGTCACGAGTAAGTTGGCCAACAGAGATAAGATTCTTGGCAAGTGACGGAACATGTAAAGTGTTTTTCAAAGAGAGCAATTTGGATGAAGGAGAGTGAAGGGTAATGTCACCAATGCCAGTGATAGGTAATAGTTTACCATCACCAACTAGAACTTTATCATTACCATTGTAATCATAACGATTTGTCATCCGAGATGAATCCGATGTCATGTGCGCAGATGTACAATCAGATCAAGAAACCAAAGGTTTTCATACGGCATTGGTTGAACTTGTAGAGCTGAGAATGCCCGTGGAAGATCAAGGTTCGGAGCTTGAGTAAGGCGATGACATGCTTGAGTCAGTATGACCCTTCACACCACACCATTGGCAGCTTACAACCGAGTTCCTGGAGGGGAGGACCAAGCACAGATCCCATATTGATGTTGCGACCGCGACCATAAGACCTGATATCCACCATTGTTGCTAGCACGGCCACCATTGTGCCAACCATTGGTATTAACATTGTTATTCCAATTATGGCGACCACCAGTTGTTGTAGCCACCTCGGGGAGTATTGTTGTAGTTTCCACGACCAAAACCGCCGCCACGACCACGACCAGAATTGCGGAGAGACCACGTCCATAGTTATGTCTGTTGAGGTGAATTTTGTTGTTGAGAACCACCACGACCCGCAGGAGCACCCGCAAAGAAGGAGACCGGGTTTTGTACATCAGCGGAAATTGAGTTTGCAGATTTTGCAAATATTGAAGATGAGACTCATGATGAAGTAACAAGGCATGAAGTTCAAGAAAGGTTGGAAGAGAGTGCGGGCTATAACGGCGGTGTAGATATTAGACCAATCAAAGACCAATCCACCTGAGAGTTGTGGAGACGAGTTCAAGGTCGAAACTGGTTGAGAATGTACTGCCAAGGAATCAGAGATTTCCTTAATCTTTAGAATATATTCAGAGATTGAAGAGTTACCCTTTTGAATTGTTGATAAATTCGCTTTTAGTTGTAGAATACGGGCTGGGTTGATTGTTGCATAAGTAGAAACGAAGATAGTTCCATACTTGACGAGAGTTTCCACGTCTGGCACATTCATTCAGACTTCATGGTTTCAGTGAGGGAGCAGCTTAATCCATGATATAATAGTTTGATCAATAACTTCCCAATCCTCATAGGTCAAGTTAGAGTTCGAGCTTCGCTTCGGCATCAACAAGTTCAAAGAAACTGGTATCTCATAAGATGCATGAAGGTATTTGAAGAGTCGTTGAGATTTGAGAATGGGAGTTATCTGAGACTCCCAAAGAAGATAATTAGTTCTATCCAAGAGAACTATTTTTGTCGAAGAAGGCATGAAAGGGGATTTGTCAAACAGAGAAGACGAAGTAGTAGACATGAGAGAGCCTACAGGTTGAGAGGTAGAAGCGGGGATGGTTGGAGAACCATGACTAAAATCAGAGGCCATAGAACTGGAGGTAGAAGAAGTCAAGAAGACATGATGAAGAGCAAAGGTAGGGTTGTGGAAAAAAAAAAATTGAGGCTAGGGTTTTGGAGAGATCGTTCTGGCTCTTGGTACCATGAACAATTGAATAAACTCTCTTAACCCTAATAGGGTGGTCGAGACAAGTATTTATATTAAGCATATGAGACTTTGGCTTACAGGACACGTTTACATAAGACCGACTATACATATGGACCTTACTATATGAACTATATATGGATCTCCATTTACAGAACTCGACATCTTTATTGATTTCATCCACTTCTGGTACACTATTAGAGGAAGAACATGTAGCAACCATCATTATAGTCACGCACATCATTCGAGGAAACAGCATTGCCATAGTGCATCGTAGTACTGCTTAAGTTGTGACTTGATATGCGGGCAATGTTTGTGGTAGAGTGAATTCTTGCTGTGCAATTTGAGTTAGAACATAATTAAGGTTGCCAAAATGTCCACTACTTCTGACACAGTAGGTATTAACTTCGGATCATAATTAGTACAAAAGATTGCCAAATACCATTTCCACTTCTTTCACTGGAATTTTCATCCTCACATCTTGATCAAATAGTCCAAGAAGATATCCCCTTTGATGAGAGTCACAGGCCTGTAATCCCATTCCAAGTGGTTAACGTTATATTGCAAATGGACATCTGTATAATAATATTATTTGTATTTGTAATTCTCTTTCTTTTCAAAAGAGATGAAAAAAGGAACCAACTTACCAAATCTAGAAGGGAAATGCTTTCATGCTTTGTCTTCCATTGAATTTTATTTTTCCAAGTCATGAGTTCAAGGGTTACTACTCCAAAGCAGTGGTAAGATCATCTTCTCTCTCACAAATCATCTCATCATCATCATCGTCATCTACTATTAAACCCATTCTTCTTCTTAATAACATCATTACTAGGAGGATTCACTCTTCTTCATCATCTGGGAATCCAATGCATATTCAATAGAAACCCAGTATCCAAATTGCCTTCAACTAAAACAATCTTGTCTGAAATGTTCCTTAAAAAACACTCTACTCAACAATTAGGGTTTCATCACAGAAAGCTGGTTAATAATAATGCGATTGGGGTTCCATTAAGTTTTGGGAAGAACATTAGGCGGTTCATGTCTATCAAATCTGGTGGTGGCAATAGTGTTAATAATGTCAATCTCACCAAGTCATTAGCTGGTAAGCCAATGAATTTGTTAAGGTCTACGATTGTGAGTTCTCGAGAAGCAAGCAGTTGGTCTTCATGTTGAGGCATTCTGGAGAAGGAATTATCTCTCTATACTTGGTTCTGGTGCTTTTGGACTTTGCCTTATTCTATGGAGAGTTATGTTTGGGATTGCAGATACTTTTATTGGTTTCTCTGAAGGAATGGCTAAGTATGGATTTCTTGCTCTTTCGTCTGCCATGGTTGCTTTCCTTGTGAGTAATTCTTCCTCCATTACTCTTGTTAATATTAATTCATGCTTGCTGTTGTTGCCTTTATTTGTGGAGAATGCTTATAATTTCCTTCAGTTGTGGAAAATGCTTATAATTTGCTTGAATTTAGAGTGCAAGATGCTTGTAGCTTTAAGGGTGAATTGCAAAATGGAAAACCTGTAGAGTTAGGAAGATATAAATGTTGTGGAAGTGAGACAAATACATGAATAACATTTGGTAAATAGGTTCACAACATCATATGATCAATCTGCATTCTTAATTCACCGGCATTGTTATATCTGGTATACGTTCACTTGATGATAATGCTTGGTATTTTCCCATCTGAAGTCAAAAGAGGTGACCCAAAATATTGCGGTGGACAATTAGCTCATAGTATCCCTCTTTGTTGCAACGGCCTTATTGAGCTGCTGCGTAGATTTTAATGTTGTTCTGCTTGCTAGTTCTGTTGTTTGCACCATAAGAAGATGATCCCATTGTTTAAAATGCTTTTTGATGCGTGCCTTTTTGCTCCCAGGAAGGTCAATTTCTGCCTTAGTAACTTACACCTCTTGGGCTTGGTTTGTTACTTTTTGGGCTATGATTGTGTGAGGGGAATAAATCCTATTGAAAAAGTGGAGGATCGGATCCGGAGGTTACTACAGTTTTAAGAGAAGTCAAGATACTGAAACTAGTTGGTTTGATTTAGGGAAGTAGATTAGTATGTTTAAGTGAGGCTAATTGATAACTTGTAAATTTCATATACTTTGTAGAGTTGGCTTAGTTTGTCTAGCATTTTGTGTAAGCAATATGAGGCAATGCCTTGAGGCCATATTGAGGCAATGCTTTGCCTTTCCCACGAAAAACTCCTCGCCTGGGACGTTTTTTAAGACCTTGGATGATCCAATGGTTAGAACTTCGAATATATAATTCACCTTTTTATAGTTGATGCAAAAGGAAGACTAAATGTTATGAATTTGAGTCCTCTGGTATCTGTATCCTTGATCGATATAGAGTATCATTTACCCAATTTACCGTAAGTAATTTTTCGGCTGATTCAGTTACTTCCTCCTTCCTGGGTGTTGCTTTATCCCAGTCTTGCTTGTAGACCTTGTGCTGGTAGGTTGAATCTGGTGTTGTGATTCATACTGTAGTGTCAACTAATATACAAAAATCTAGAGAGTTGGAACCTAACAGTCTGAACAAAATCACTGGCACCATCCTGAGTTGTTACTCAGATTTCTGATGAATGGATAATGTTGTAGAATAAGAGACTGTTGACTCAACAGGAGAGTAGAATTATGATGACTGGCCTGAACTGGAGTACATGTTAACGTGCTAACCATAGCATATATATCCGAACCCAAAGGCATAGGTAACGAGGTACACTCAGTTGGATTCAAAGACATAAAATGATGATTAATTGAAGCTGAACACAGTTTCTCATTTTATTTTGACGTAATTCCAAGTATGCTTCTTTCCTTGTAAGCAATTGTTGTGATATCTTTGTAGAATGATTTATTCTTTTCTGTTGATTATAGGGTCTGTATGTGCGTTCAAGATTCACCATAAATCCTGATGCGGTATTTAGGATAGCAATGAGGAAGCTGAACACATCTGCAGGAATCCTTGAGGTCATGGGTGCCCCACTGATGTGAGAGCGTATGTGATGTCATCAAGTGGGCTTAGGTTGAAGAGCTTCAAGCCTAAGATTGGCGGCAAGAGGTGTTTCCTCATTTTCCCTATACGAGGCTCGGAAAGAAAGGGTCTTGTAAGTGTTGAAGTCAAGAAGAAAAATGGCCAGGTTTGTGACGTTCCATTTCTCTACATAGTTATTGACAAACCAATCTCTTTATATAGCATTTTCGATTTTATATACACCACATAACAGGCTCAGAAACAAACCTTCCCACAGTTTGTTAAGTAAGGTACTATGGAGTAGTAAATTCGACGGACCCCTCTCTCTCTTCTTTGCTCTGGAAATCTTTGTATGCACAAGTAGAGGACCAGATTTTCAAAATGTGACAAATACAGAGAGGACCTGGTCAGCTAAAAGAATGATTAAGGATCTGTGTCAGAATGTATTAATGCTTGTTTATTAAGTAATAGTGTTACAGTCACAAGGGGGTGGTGAAATCATGATGAAATGAATGTTCGACAACAACACATAGCCAGAGAGATGGATAGTAGTATAGTAACGGAAAAAGTAGTATTATAAAGAGTAGTATCTATCTTTTCGGCTACCATACTACTACTGCTATCTATCTATTTAGAAGTTATCTATGTTGTCTTCCTCGTCCTGTGTTGACTATGTCAGTCCTGTCAATTAAATCCCTGTGCTGTAAGTGCTGACATTGATGAGGATGGCCCATACCTCATAACAGGGGAAGAGGGTCAGGATTATCTTTGGTTCCAATGTTAGTGAGCTGAAAGGGTGTTGTTTTCACTGTGAAATGTGCAGTATGACATGAAGCTGCTAGCAGTTGATGTACCGATGAGCACAGGACCTGATTAGCGTTTTTCCCTGATTGGTGACGAAGAAGAGTACAAGGTAGGGGTGGTTTAATATATGAACTTAGAGATCCCATAGTGAAAGCTATGGCGGCTACCAAAGAGTTTGAGGAACTTGATGAGAAGGAAGAGGAGCGAGAACTGGAGGAGGCAGAGAGAAAAAACCGGGAGGAGATTGTGCAATTGGAGAAAAGGTAGAGTAAGTAGAGTTTATACATACTGTTTTGTTGTGTCCTGTTACTTGTTTGTGTAGGTTCCCCATCTGTTCCTTCCTGGGGTTCTTTTTTCATCTGACACTTACAGCAAAAATACACCCAAGGCTATTTCTGTTTTTTTTTTGAAAGTGGTAGTGATGGAGGATACCAAACAACACCCGTCGCTTCTGCTTATTGGCGAGATAGTAGACAGGTTTTGGCAATTGAATAAAACAGGCTACGTGCTCCTAGAAAATCTTTCTAGACACCCGGAAAATCTAATAGCTCTATGATTGTGTTTGTTATGTTATTCCTTGTTCATATTTTGTTTTTATTCCCTTCTTATACTCTACTAGTCCACTTGTGTTGTGTGAGAAGTAAGAAAGGGCTAGGACTGATAGTATTTTGTTATTAAGCTGCTTTGCTTATTTGAAAAACAAAGCTTCCCAGAGTTAGTGTGTGAAGTAGGGAGGGGTAGGGAGTAGTAATTGTGATGGATCCTTTGTGCTCTGGAAATCTTTGTAGTATTGTATAATAAATACAGAGGACCAGATCCTCAAAAAGTGACAGACAGTAGTACTCTTTAGCTTTAGGCATGTGTGATGAAATAGAATAATTACGGGGGATCTGTGTTAGACTTAGAATGTGTAAATGTTTGTTTAGTGTTTTAGTTAATAGCAAGTGGGGAAGTGGTGGGTAAAACTGAAATGAATGTTCCACAGCAATTCCTAGATATTCCTAGTCTAGTCCTAGCTAGAGGGAGCTGGATTGATGGATGGATGGATGGGGTGCTAATCCTCTGACAGATTTATTACTAAACTGTACACTACACCAGCCAAGAGAGTCAAAGTTTGGACTGGATCGGCAATGGTAGAGGTTGGAGTAGTAATGAAGGGAAGTTATCTTCTTCTTTCCTTCCTCGTAGGGCTCCTGTGTTGACCATGTCAATCGGGTCAATACGATTCCTGTGAAGTGTAAATGTTGATGGCGATGAAAAATGGTCCATGCTTTGAGTCCTACCCACGTCAATCCATACCATACCATGAAGACTTGTTAGTATCCTTATTTTATTATTATTGTTGGTGTGAACACGAAGACCGCGTAATTCTGCCAACATGTCCACAACCAATCTACGCATGTACGGGGTGCATGCATTAAGGTATGAATATAGTGCAAGATGCCTAGATAGACGTTGATTCATTGATTTCAAACCCCGCGGGTTTGTCATGATCTTGTCAACATCTACCATTATAGATCTATGAAACACATGGATATGAGAATATACTAATACAAAAATGTAAATGAGACAACTATTTATGTGGTTCAGCTCTAAGGCCTACATCCACAGGTCTGGGGGAGATTTCACTATGTGGTAAACGATTATAAGAACAGTCGAAAGACTTTCGGTCTCTCTCTGGAACCCGAAGGCTCATGCTCATACTTACTTCTCACTGATCTCTCCTTCTCTCTTTCTTCCTAAATTGCTCGACCTCCTCACATGTAACAAGAAGGGTCATATATATAGCTAATCTACGTGGGTCCCTTAAAAAAGAGTTGTTGTAATCTTATCTTCTTGTGTTTTATGCAAAGTCTGCGGCCCTCTTGGTCATCCCGTGGCTTCTATGCATTCTAAGATCATCACGCTGACCAATCTCCGTCTCCTTCGTAAGTTAGCTATTGCGTGCCCTCTGAGCAGTACTAAATGCGAGTGGTTGGGGCGGTCCAGTCCGCTCCATGTGGTGTCAGTTTCCCTGTCATGCCTGTGTCAGTTGGGCCTTCCCCAGCCGCTGATTACATCTTATCTCGAGATACGATAAAGTGCTGCCGAGTAGTTCCTTGGTGTTAAGTGGGTATACCTTTCGTTGATATTCCTTCATCTTAGACTATTGATCTCGACATGTGGTGTATCACCTAGATCCTTGGATCCCCCTGTGTACCATTCATCTTCATGACGTGGCCTCCACGTGGGCTTTCTAGTGCACGTGGCGAGGGAGATACATAAGTGTACTTACAATTTGCCCCTCTTCTTATGACTGGGTGTCAGCTATAGTCGGAAGAAGAATCAGGTAGTGCGCTTTCTCTCCCTAATAACTTCTTCTAAAAAGGCGTTATTTGCATTTATTGTGCACGTTTCCCATGTCCGGCCGTAATTGTGTCTCGGGTGGTGGACAGTTTCTTTTGATACTTTAAGAGAGAAGAGAATGAGGGAATGTGAATTAAATTCACATTCTCTGTTTTATTCCCTGCCCCATTTCCTTCTTCATCTTCTTGACCTTTTCTGAAATCGCTTTTGTCGTTGTCAAGCTTCGCCGCACCCTTTCGTCAAGAACCCTAATTTTCTTATCACTACCGTCAGTCATTGTCGACTTCTTTTAATCATCGAAGTTATTGTGGTTTAGGTAGGCTTTTTCACCTATTCTTCTCGCCATTTTTGTTTCTGTGGAGTTCTAGATTTTTAGTGATGGATCATGATGGGGTTAAATCCCATGCATGTCATGGATTCGAAGGCTGCCATTGCTGGGCCGTGCATTTTATCGGCTTTGTTTTCGATTCCTTTTAAGTTGATTAATGATTTGAAAGCTCATGTGGTGGTAGATGAAATCTAGGGTTTTCTTCATGTTCTTCGTTGTTCTTGAGATTTCCTTGTTTTTGATCTTCCTTGACTGACTAGTCCTCCTATTTGTGTTTGTGTTCGCAGATATGTCCGAGCGTCCGCGGGTACCTTATCAAACTCCTCCGCCGAGTCCCCATAGATCTCCTCGGGGAGACTCTCATATCAGGGATGGGGCATCTCCTCCCTCTGCTCAGGGCAACCCTCGGGATAGGCATCCATCCTCGTCCTCTATCCAGAAGCCTCCGTTCTAGAGAGGTGATCCGCCCCGGGGGTCGAAATACGCCTCGAGTCGTCCTAGAGATGAGTCTTCTAAGAAGCAGCAGAATCCGCGCATTGAAATTTTAAATGTGCAGCCTCTCCGTACCATGCCTCCTCCGCGGGCTAATCTGCCTCCGTCTTCGTCTGTGCCTGGCTCAGGCAAAACAACTAAGAGCCAGCCTGCGAAGTGGAAGGCCTCAGAGATGGAATCTGTGGGATACGTGGTTCATCCTAAGAAGAAGGTAGCAGATTCTGCGGAAGATGTTGCGGGGGATGCTTATGAAGATGACTCTGATGTCACTTTTCGTCCTCTACCCATGGGTAACAAGAAGTTCACTTTCAGGAACATAGATCTTGAAGCCTTCAAAGTGAAACACGGTCTTCAGCACTTCCAGGTGAGTTTCTATGCCCCTGATAAAGATATAACCTACGAGATGGTTATTAATTATCAGTACGATGCTTTTCATCTGTTGACAACCGTGGCCGCTTTTGAGGCTGGTTTGATGTTGCCTCTGTATAAAGCTGGTGATGATTTCTACTACCGGGTCCTATCTAGACGCGGTACTGCTAAGAAGAGTCATAACCGTGGGGTGCAGCAATTGACGGGAAATTACCTTCGTCATCTCCGAGAGTGCTATCTTCGTATCAAGGGGCAGACGATGATGACCTGCTATGCTCCTAACTTAGAAGAGGAGAAAGGATGGTATACTCCTGAAAACTTTAACAAGTCCTTTGGAGATTACGTCAATATGAAGACGCGTAAGCCGTGGTCTGTGAATCTGCGGAATATTGCTCCGGTTAAGGGGGAAATTCGCCTTTTGAGCGAAGTAAGTGACTCCAAGATGGCAAGGATTCCTGGTACTGAACGTCTTCATATTCCTGCTGATGAGAGGATCAAGCGTGATCATGATTATGAATGGTATTCCACCGTTCTTGAGGTTGTTGGTCCGTGGGCCTATGGCTGGGTTCCTGTGCCCCATGGTTGGCAACCTAGTGCTGACAGCTCCTACCGCGAAGCCTCTCCTTCTCGTTACGCCCATTATTGCCCTTGGCAGATGAGTTTCGAAGGTATGGATTTTGATTATAGCCGTGATGTTGATGACGCGGATGACGAGGATAATTCCGACGCTAACCTTCTTCCGCGGAATGCTAATGTTGCTAAGGTATGTTTTCATTCTTCGTATATATGCCCCTTCCTTTTGTTAAGTAATATGGATTATGCCAAGGAAAGGAGATACTCAAGGCTATTTATTATTATGTCTTGCAAGTTGTTAGAAAGAAAAAGATCAACCCCAAGCAATCGTCAAATTATCCTACTGGAGACTCTACGCACTTCGAAGATGTGAGCAGTCCAGTGAACACTGAAGAGGATGTGTCCGACGAAGAGGAGCGGATTGAGACTTCTCCACCTTTGCAAGAAGGAAATATTGCTGTTGGCGGTGATGGTGGCGTTGGTGATCAAGCCACAGGTGGTGATGGTGGTATTGTTGATGAGGCCGCTGGTGGCGGAGTTGGAGGTGGCGATGGTAATCAAGTCCTCGGTGGTGATGGTGATCAGACCACTGATGGAGCAAAATCTACTGGGGATGTGGACATGGAGGTCGGTCGACAGTCGACAGTCACGGACAAGGGCAAGGGAGTTGCTTTTGTGGCTAGCATTGATAAGGACGTGGGTGCTTGTGGTGAGTTTTCCTTTGGTAATGCTCTGTCCGGGGATCAGTCTTTCGATATGGCCGCGGCTATGGGACTCGTCTTGGATTTTAGTCTTCTTTCTCCTTGTGATGACTGGGATGTTCTTAAAGGTAGTGGTGGTGGTGGCGCGACACCTGTGTCTGGTGCTGAGGTTCCTTTGGTTCATCCGGAGGGTTATGGTGGCACCTCCTCCGGTGTTGGGGGTATTTTGACGCAAGGCCAAACTAGTGCCGCACTTGGTGTGAATTCCTTGGGTTCTCCTTCTGATGATTTCCCGCAATCCTTAATCGCGGATGGTGATGATGATGTTTTAGGTTGGCTTAGAAAGAAGGGTTTGCTCGTCGTGCCGCATCCTGCCCCTGTGATTGAAGGGGAAAAGAGTTCGGACTCTTTTACTCGCCATCATATGGAGTCGACCTCTGCGGAGATTGTAGATGTAGAGTGGGATAAGGATCTTGTGTCCAATGGGATTGATCTGGTGGTGAATCCTCCTTCTACTGTCGCTGGTATGATGGATGTTGCTCATGGATACCAGTATAGTTATCCTCAGCAGCGACTATTGGAGGTATGTCCCATTCTTTGTAACCCTGATCTTACTTGGATATGTTATTCGAACTAATTTCTTTTTGATCCGTAGGTGATGAGGAGTGAGTATTGTAACCATACTCTTTACCGGCTCTTCAAGGCCAAGTCTCTTAAGCTAGAGGCGAAACTCCGCCACCGTGAAGGAGTGCTTTCGAGCGTCGAAGCAGAGGCCTTTGCTAAAGATAGGGAGATAACTGAACTGAGGGATCTTCTTAAGCGCAAGGAACAACAAGGCGTGGATGAGGCTATGCTTCATTCCGAGCTAGCTTTAGTCAAGGAAAAGTTAGAGGTTGCTGAGCAGAATTCTTCGTCCCTTTCAGGTTTGAACCTCCCCTACTTTGCTTTTCCGATATTCCCTACATGTTCTGAGTCGTCTCCTTCTTCTCTCCTCCCGCGGTATCGTCTTCAGTGGGCGGAGCCCCCGAATTGATGTGGCTTCGTGGTGAGAGAGTTCGCCAAAAGGGGCGTATTGCTGAGTTAGTTGAGAAACTTAAGAGCGAAGCAGTGAAATGGAATGCTCGCGCGGATGTTCATAACGCTATGGCCGAGGAATGGCGTCAGACAAAATTTAGTTGGGTAGATTTGAAAAATCGAAACGATCACGACCGTGAGTTGCTCAACGGGACTCTCTTATGGACGCGGGATAGGCTCGAGGAGGCCCGCGGCCAGATTTCCGCCCTAGAGGTTAAGCTTAATGATATGGAAGAAAAATTGCGGCAAGCACGTTCTTCTCTTCCCTCTGATGTGCGGGTTTACATGCGACGTCTTGCCAAGGAACGAGACGATGCTAGGGAGGAATCTGGCGCTCTTAGTAGTGCCTTATCCGCGTCTCAAACTGATGTGGCTCGTCAGGCCGAGTATGAGAGGAACTTAGAGGTGACTATGTATCGTCTTAACAAGGGGTTGGAATCGAAGAATGATGAGTTTAACCGATATCATCACTCGAACTCAATGCTTAGATATGATCTTAGTGCGAGTCAATATGCTCATAATCTCCTGCAGGTAGACTATGATAGGCTTTCGAATGAATATGATTATGCCGCAGAAGCACGAGATTCCGCGGTTAACCAATGTGAAGGTATATGTCTTCGTTATCGAGTGTGCTTTGTGTTGTATTTGTCATTACTCACCTTCTTCTAATATCCACAGAGCTCCAAGGACAGCTTCAAGCTGCAAATGACAAATTTTCCGAAGCTCGGGCTAAAATAGTTCAATTGGAAGGACAGGTCAGCTACCATCGGGGTCTGGCTTCGTCTCGAGAGGAAGCGATGAAGCATGCTACTGAGAAGGCGGAGCAACTTTCTATTTCCCTAAATCAAGCTGAGATGAGGAGCGTAGATATAGGCTTTGTGGCTCGTAAGCAATTGGCGGAGGAGATCAACAAAACTCTTGGGGAGATCGAGTTGGATCTCAAGAAGACCCACGGAATAAGCAAGAATTATACTTGGCGTCCCGTGCCCATTCTCCCTTTTGGTTCCTCCGGCCCCTCATCCGGAGGTAGTGTTCCTTCGTCGTTACAGGAGAAACCCGCGGATGGTGCCCCTTCTCAATAGATCATAACTAGTATGTTGGGGGTTGATCTCAGTTGCTTAATTTTCTTGGCGTTTTTGCTACTTTTATTGCTAGGTTCGTAATCAACTGCCGTGTAATAGATCAACTTTAACTTCCCAGTCTGAACTTGTATTTTGTTAAATCGCGTCCATGTGTTTCATAGATGAAATTAATGAAATTAATTAATTCCGTAGATTTTGTAATTAAGTAATTCCTTAGATTTTGTATTCCAGGGAATCGGGATTTGAGAAATTGTAGTGTTTATGCAATCCCGTAGGTTGATATCCTCGGAATTGTCTTGCGACCTGTCACCCCGTTCAGCTAATTCCTGGGCCAGAGGATTACTGAGCGGTGGGGTTCTAGCCGGCGTTTTAAGGATATCCCGGCTTATAACATTGCTTGGGTATCTCGTTCCATGGGAAGTCACCCCCGGTCATACACTTATAGACACTTATGGGGGAGTTCGAGAGATGGCATGTGTATGCGTTGTTCGGGTTGTTACCGGTGTATCGTAGTGAGTATGTTCCACGCTTTGTGCGGGACATTCACCTTATTGAAGTAAAATGATAGTAACTGCACACAAGTTTACGTTGTTCAGCCCTAAGGCTTACGTCCACGGGGTAACAATAGTATTGACACTTTATTAATATATGGAATGATTTTCAATGTACATTCATATTCGGTTGTTTTGTTGATATCTTTGTGTACGGATAGGTATTGAGTAGTTTGAGTAAATTGAAATGCGTATGGGTATATACATTTGTCTCATACGGTGTTGGTTATGGGTATTGAGCGCATCGAGATGCGTACAGGTAACGAGTAGAGTTGTGTCAATTGAAGATAAAAATTTGTATTGATTGAAAAGTTGAGGCGTGCTATTCCTCCATCAGAGATAGAGACATGCGGACTTGTAAGTCAACTTTCTTCTTCTGAAATGCATACGAAGGTGATAGATTATGGATAGTATGGTTTGAGGTATTTGGCGTTCCACGGATTCCTGAGTATTTCCCCTTTCAGATTACGCAGATAGTAGGAGCCATTTCCGGCGACGTCGTGTATCACGTAGGGTCCGCCCCAAGTTGGTGCTAATTTTCCCCACTTCTTTTCTCGCTGGTATTGGGGAATGGTTCTTAACACATACTGGCCTTCTACAAAGTTCCTAAGTTTTACTTTCTTGTTATACTCTCTGGCCAGCCTGCGCTGGTAGTTTTCCATTTTCTATAGTGCGGTCTCTCTTCTTTCTTCGAGGTCATCAAGCTTTTCTAACATCATGTCCGTGGTGAGGTTCTTCTCCCACGCTTCTGTCTTTGTTGTGGGTAGTAGAACTTCCGTGGGGATTACTGCTTCCGCTCCGTACGTGAGTAGAAATGGAGATTCCCCAGTAGCCGATCTTCGAGTTGTCCTATATGCCCACAGAACGTTATGTAACTGTTCACACCATCTCCCTTTGTACTCGTCTAACTGTTTTTTGAGGATGAGCGCTAGGGTTTTGTTTGTGGCTTCCGCTTGTCCGTTGCTCTGCGGGTATATAGGGGTGGACTTGTTTTTCCGAATTTTGAAGGTGTCGAACAGCAAGTCGATATTTTTTCCTTGTAGTTGTTGACCATTGTCGGAAACTATCTCCGCGGGGATGCCGAACCTGCAAATGATGTTTTGAAATATGAAAGTGAAGACGTCTGAATCACGAATCCTCGCTAGTGCCTTGGCTTCTACCCACTTGCTGAAGTAATCCGTAGCCACTATTAAGAATTTTCTTCTCCCAGTTCCTGATACAAGCGGGCCCACAATGTCGATTCCCCACTTTGCGAAGGGCCACGGACTGTCCACCGAATTCAACTTTGTGGTTGGGGCGTGGATTCGCCTGCCAAATATTTGACATTCCTCACACCTTTTCGCCATTCTAGCCGCGTCTTGGATCATTGTTGGCCAATAGTAACCATGCGTCTTTGCCTTATCTGCAAGTGATCTCATTCCGCTGTGATTTCCTGCATCTCCTCTATGGATATCTTTCAAGATGACGTGTCCTTCGGATCGGGACAAACAGAGACGAAGTGGCCCTAGGAATGATATTCTGTATAAGGTTCTGTCTCTTAGCTCGTACATCCCTGCTCTGGATTGTATTTTCCTAGCTTGTCTGGTGTCCTGGGGTAGCTTTCCTTCTTGGAGGAAAGAATGGACTCCGAGTCTCCAATCTTCTTCCCGACTGTAATCGTCGTTCACATCTGCTTGTTGCATTATATCGTCGTCTTGGAAGTCGTCGAATATGAGCTCTCCGATATCATCATCAGACACATCCTCCATTGCGGACCTGCGTTGGTTACTCGCGCATATCTCCTGGAGCTTGATGGATGGCTCGTACACTCTTGTCACCTTGATTTCTTTGACATCTTTGTTCTTGAGCATGGCCGAAACATAAGCCAAGGCATCTGCGTGCCTGAGTTCCTTCCTGCGCAGATGTCGGAACTTGATTTTTGGTATTTGGGAAACCAACGTTTGTACCAAAGCCATGTATGCCATTAGTGTTTCGTCGTACACGTTGTATTCGTAGCCTATCTGCCGTATGATTAGATGGGAGTCACTGGTCAACCGTACTTCTTATATCCCCATCTCGATTATCAAGCGGAGGGCGTGGACCACTCCTTCGTATTCTACGATGTTATTTGTATGACCTCTGAATTCCAACCTGAATGCGTGTACGACTCTATCCCCTGTGGGTGTGGTGATAACGATGCCTAATCCAGCGCCTTCTCTATTTTTGGAGCCGTCTACGAAGACCTCCCATTTCCGTGGGTTCACTGGCTCAAGGATATCATTTGGCTCCTTTTGATCTTCAATTTTTGGGGCGCCCGCGGCTCTCCATCCCTGTATGCGCACTTCTTCTTCGTTGTCCAGAGGTAGGTCTTCTAGGAAGTCCGCAAGTACTTGGGATTTCTGAGAGTGTTGAAGCTCATAGTGGATGCTGAATTGGTCGAGGTATGTGCTCCATTTTGTTATGCGTCCTACCTTTCCTGCCCCTTTGAGGATGGATTCTAAGGGTGCTCGACACGGGATACGTATGTCATGCGTCAAGAAGTACATTCTCAGCTTCACGGTGGACCATACGATGGTTAAAATCAGTTGTTCGATTCTTGTGTAGTTTCTTTCCGCGGAGTTCAGGGTTTTGCTGACATAGTATATTGGTTGTTCCTCCTTTGTGTGGGTCCTGACAAGTACTGCGCTTACTGCGTCATCGGTTTCTGCGATGTACAACGCCAGAACTTCGTTAGGATCTGGTTTCTGAAGGATAGGGATCTCCGCTAGGTATTGCTTGATGCCTAGGAAGGCTTATTCGCATTCCGCGGTCCATTCAAATTTTGTTCCCTTCTTCAATATGTTGAAAAATAACTTGCACTTATCCGAGGATCTCGAGATGAATCTTCCCAAAGCGGCTATGGATCCATTGAGCTTTTGTACTTCTTTTAGGTTCTTTGGGGATGGCATGTCTACTATGGCTCGGATTCTTGCGGGATCTACCTCAATGCCCCTTTTTGTCACCAGGTATCCGAGGAATTTTCCAGATGTTACTCCGAAGGTGCATTTCTCCGGGTTTACCTTCATGTTGTGCCCCCTCATAGCTTCGAAGATGTCCCTCAAGTCTTGGTGATGGTTCTTCTTGAATCTGCTTTTCACGAGCATATCATCAACGTAGACTTCTAAGGTAGTACCAATCCATGGCTTGAAAATAGCATCGACAATCCTTTGGTATGTTTTTCCTGCGTTCCGGAGTCCGAAGGGCATCCTTACGTAGCAATAGAGGCCGTGGGGTGTGTAAAATGATGTATGTTGTTGGTCTTCTTCTGCTAAAAATAGTTGATTGTACCCGGCGTATCCGTACATGAATGATAGCTCTTCTTATCCTTCTACCACGCCGACTAGTTGATCGATACTGGGTAGCGGGTAGCTGTCCTTGGGGCATGCTTTGTTCAAGTTGGTGAAGTCGATGCAGATTCTGACCCCGCCATTCTTCTTTGGTACAATCACCATGTTAGAGATCCAGGTGGGATATTTGACTTCTCTTATGAAACCAGCCTCCAACAGCTTTCGCAATTCCGTTTCCACTGCTTTGTGATACTCCGTGGATACCTTTCGCACCTTCTGTCTTACCGGGGGTGTGCCAGGCTTAATGCGCAGCTCATGTTGTACGATCTTTGGGTCTATTCCTGGCATGTCAGATAGTTTCCACGCGAAGACGTCCGCGTATTCCTTGAGCAGTTTCACCAGAGAGGCTTCGCGTTCTTCATCCATCAGAGTTCCTATTTTGATCTTCTTTGGGCTCCCCTCTGTCCCGATGTTAACTTCCTTCACCGCCTCCAAGGATGTGAATGTGGGTTTTGGTTCCCCAAGGTGAGGAAATTTCTTTAATTGCTATTTGGCAGGCTCGGGTTGTTTGTTCGTAGGAGCGTCCTGGTCAGAAATTGATGTTGATACTTCCGTGTTTCCTACGGAGTGCCCCTTGGATAAGCTTTTCCCTGAGATTTCTTCCAAGTATTCATCGATGGCTTTGTCCTTTGATATTGCTTTGTTTCGAGCCCTACGGGTTCTCCTTTTCTCGTCTTCCTCATTGTTGAGTTGCATTTGCATTGCCTGGCATTCCTTTGAGGAATCTTGATCACCCTTAATCTCCATTACTCCTAGGGGGTAGGAAACCTAAGGTATTGATGGTAGGTAGCTGTGACCCCCTTAAGCTTGTGGATCCACCTCCGTCCAATAATGACATTGTAGGGTGAAGGTGTGTCTACCACACTGAAATGAGCGTCAACTTTCATGGGGACGGCGTCCACTTGCAGAACAATATCTCCGATAGGCTTCGTAGCCGTACCATTGAATCCGTGGATGGTGTGGTGTGAGGCCGAGAGTTGCTCGTCATTGAGCTCCATACGTTTGAAGGTATCGTAAAATAAGACGTTTACGGAACTCCCCCCATCGATGAGGATTTTCTTTATGTTGCATCCTGCAATTGGCAAGGTGAGGATCAGAGGATCGTTGTGGTCTTCCATGTCATCTTCAATGTCCTCGGCTTCAAAGGTTAGGGGTGCGTCCATCCATTCTTGATGATCTTCCACCTCTTTCCCCTCCAAATTGTAAAGCTCACAATAGTCCTGAAATTGTTTCCTCAGTCTTATTCCTATCTGTGCAGTTAGGGTTGGTTCCTTATTCTCTGAGCAGGATATAGTATTCACTTTGCGGTTGCCTTCTGGTAATTGGACTTGTTTGCTACGTTTGGATCTGTCTTCTGGTGCAGTATTTTCAACGTATTTATTGAGATCCCCCGCATCTATCAGCTTTTGTATCACTATCTTGAGGTTTTTGCACTTCTCTGTTGGGTTCCCGTTGAAGCAGTGGAAATCACAGTATTCTTTGGACTTCTCGGAGGCTGGTGGTTGTTTCCCCTTAGTCCAAGGCCAGTCTAAGTTTTCGCGATCCTTGATCTCCTTTAAGATGCGTGAGTAGATGGTATTGAGCTTCGTGTAGATTTGATCTTCGAACCTCCTACCATACCTTTTGTAGTCGTCTTTCGGATCCCTTTGGTAACTTTTAGATCCGCTTGCTTGTTCCGCGGAATTGGTCCGTGGAGGTCGTTGAGCCTGCGCTCTTGGGTTCTCCCGTTGAATTTCTTTGAACCTTGCATGTTTTTCGATGATTATCCTCAAATCTCCCTCTGTGGATGGGATGATACCGTGGATTTCGACAAACAATGGGCTCATCCTGTCCAGTCCCCATTTGTAACAATTAATACTTACTACGAGATCTACCTGTCCTATGGCTTGACATATCTTGTGCCACCTATCCGTGTATTCCCGAATGGATTCCCTGTACTTGATTGCAAGCGAGAAGAGTTTGTCCATTCCGGTGTTGACGACCTTGTTATACATGTAGGTGGCCAAGAACTTTTCGGTGAGCCGATCATACGAATCAATGGATCCTGGCTTGAGGTTATCAAACCAGGATAGCGCGGATCCTTTCAGGCTGGAAGGGAAATATATACATAGTATAGCTTCATCATAGTCCCACCTGGCCATTACCCTGTTGTAATATCGTAGATGGACCGCGGGATCCGCGGACCCGTCATAATATTCGAAGGATGGGACTGGACATTTCTGCGGAATAGTAGCCATAGCTAACTGGTGCGCTAGGGGTGTAGTACTAGCTTCTTTCATAACCTGTTCTAGCCTTCCGCCTCCTTTCCTGGTCTTGATTTGGTTGATTTCTGCTAGCATTTATGCACGAAGACTCTCCATCGCCAAATAGTGCTCGTCTTGCATGGATGATTGTGCCCTCTTCGTAGGCTACAGCAACGTGTCCTCATCTTCGTCGTAGTAGTCCGAAGTCTCCGGGTGATAGTCTGGGTCAGACCTCATGTTGCTACACGCACCTCTTCGGGGTATTCTTCTTTGGTTACCTGCCGCGGGGGTGCTTTCGAGGATCACTCTCCGGTCTGCATTCTGCATCGCAGAGTTAGCCTCGTCTTGTTGATTCCCTAGCTCCGCGCTTTGGAGGATCTTTTCTCTCAATTGCTGATTTTCTTGGGCTAGTAAGGCCACCGCGTCTGCGTATGTCTTTTGATTCCTTTTTAGCTCTTCTAGCTCCGCCCATATATGCGCAGACTGGTTTGATTCTTGACTTAGCGTTCCTTCCTGAAGTTGGGCTTGTCCGTCGGGAACTTCGGTATTAACTTCTTCCACCAGATGCACAATGGGTTCTACCACCCCGTTGTATCCGCTCGTAGTTGCGTATTTAGTCCATTAACCGGCGGCATCCCGTACGGAGGGTCTTGGATCACCGAGCCTACTGCTGCATGTTGGGGCTCATTAGGTCTGGCTGTAGCCATCGCTTTGGAGACGGCCACTTGAGAAGCTACCACTGTAGGTGACGCAGCCTTTGCCGCCGCAGCCTTCTGTGCTTCCATTGCAATGATGCCTGCTTCTGAAAGTAATGCTTCTTCCGCAGCCTTCTGTGCTTCCATTGCAATGATGCCTGCTTCTGAAAGTAATGCTTCTTCCTCTCCGTTCTGCATCTTGCCCCCGGCTATGAGTCTTTCACCTGTCTGTTTGCTCCTTGTTATTATTGGCATAGTCCTAGGCGTCTCTTTTGATGGTACCTTCGATTTCCCTAAGTCCTTGCTCTTTTCCATTGCAATACTCTGCAGATAGGGACGGAGATAAAACGAGACAAGATTCACGGGTTAGCTGTTAGTTCACGGTACCCACAAGTTGGATTTCTAGCGGCAAAGAATGCATTCAAACTACTGATCATGCGAATAATATGAAAAACGTGGGTAGATGTACCGAATCGATTGAGATAATGGGGTCCAAGGGTTGTTATGAGGCTACTGGTAGAAAATAAGTATAAAAAATAGTTAAAACGTAAGTCCGTCGGTCCAGAGGTTATAAAACGTCCAGATCTGTTGGTAGAAAATACATTGGTCACAAATATGTGCAAAAAGTAGCCCAAAACACAGATCTGCCGGTTAAAATTCGTAAGAGGCTCAGATCTGTGAGTATAAAATACAAAGAACATAGATATGATGCGAAAAATGAGTTTAAAACGCAGATTTGTCTATAAAATCACAGAGAAAGATAAATCTTTTGATCGGGACAAAAGTCCCTGTTTCTAGCGCCAAATTGTGAACACGAAGACCGCGTAATTCTGCCAACATGTCCACAACCAATCTACGCATGTACGGGGTGCATGCATTAAGGTATGAATATAGTGCAAGATGCCTAGATAGACGTTGATTCATTGATTCCAAACCCCGCGGGTTTGTCATGATCTTGTCAACATCTACCATTATAGATCTATGAAACACATGGATATGAGAATATACTAATACAAAAATGTAAATGAGACAACTATTTATGTGGTTCAGCTCTAAGGCCTATATCCACAGGTCTGGGGGAGATTTCACTATGTGGTAAACGATTACAAGAACAGTCGAAAGACTTTCGGTCTCTCTGGAACCCGAAGGCTCATGCTCATACTTACTTCTCACTGATCTCTCCTTCTCTCTTTCTTCCTAAATTGCTCGACCTCCTCACATGTAACAAGAAGGGTCATATATATAGCTAATCTACGTGGGTCCCTTAGAAAAGAGTTGTTGTAATCTTATCTTCTTGTGTTTTGTGCAAAGTCTGCGGCCCTCTTGGTCATCCCGTGGCTTTTATGCTTTATAAGATCATCACGCTGACCAATCTCCGTCTCCTTCGTTAGTTAGATGTTGCGTGCCCTCTGAGCAGTACTAAATGCGAGTGGTTGGGGTGGTCCAGTCCGCGCCATGTGGTGTCAGTTTCCCTGTCATGCCTGTGTCAGTTGGGCCTTCCCCAGCCGCTGATTACATCTTATCTCGAGATACGATAAAGTGATGCCGAGTAGTTCCTTGGTGTTAAGTGGGTATACCTTTCGTTGATGTTCCTTCATCTTATACTATTGATCTCGACATGTGGTGTATCACCTAGATCCTTGGATCCCCCTGTGTACCATTCATCTTCATGACGTGGCCTCCACGTGGGCTTGCTAGTGCACGTGGCGAGGGAGATACATAAGTGTACTTACATTTGGATGGATGGATGGATCTATCATGAGCTCAACATTGTGAAATCAAAAGAAATAGAAATGAAAAAGAAGATAAACAACGGCAAAAAGTTTTAGGAGGTTGGAACACTACACGGAAGGACCCTACACCCCCACCCAACATCATCTGCAATTTACAAACGTAAATGAAAAAGTTTTAGGAGTTGGACAGCATGTGCCCCTTTTGCAAGAGGGAAATGGACGTGTTTGGTGACCATGATGTGCACTGTGCGAATGAAGTTGGTTTAAAATTTCGACATGACTTTGGTTTGTGATACGATTGCAAACATGTGTTATCGGGCTGGGGCACGTAAGGAGGTGGACCTAGGGCTCCTGGCTAATAATGGCACTTCTCTGAGACCTGCAGACATTCTGATACACAACTGGGATAATGGACGTGACGTTTGTATGGATGTGACCCATTGTTTCACCCTTTGCAGGAGGTAGTAGCCGTACTTTGGAGTTAGGACAAGCTCTCAAGGATGCTATTATTCGTAAAAACACCAAGTATTTAGAAAAATGCACATCCCAGGGTTATGGGTTTGAGGCTTTGGCTTTTACTACTCTTGGTGAGATTGGGGTTGAAACGACGGATTTTATTAAACGTTTGCGCAATTTTATGGCTAGACACGATGCTAATGTTCGTGTAGGAGATTTCCTTTTTCATAGGTTAAGTGTTGTGGTGCAGAAAGGGGTTGGAGCCCAGCTTGTTGCTAGGCTCCCGTTGAGTTTCTTGCCCGATGAGGTTCCTTTTGTTTAGTTATTGTATTTTTATATTAGAAAATCCATAATCAAAAGAAGAAAAAAAAAAAGTTGACCGAAGAAGCTAACTAAGTACTAATAGCATGTTTGGATGCAGAAGTAGAAGTCAGAAGTACTTCTCCAGAAGTAGAAGTCAGAAGTCCATATTTTTTGCTTCACAAAAAGTCTACTTTTCTGCTTCTGGAAGTCATTCTGAAATTCTACACCCAAACTGACTTCTTCCTTTTTAACTTCTAGAAGTCAAAAAGTTACTTCTGGATATGTATCAAAACAGGTTATAAAGGATATATACCACCCAGAGGCAGCTAGCTAGCTCATCATGACAACCTTTCTAGATTCTAATGCTGCCTGCCTCTCCTCAAAAGCCTAACATTATTATTACCTATCTCTGACCATCTTTCCTAGATTCCTTCTTCTCTTTCACTGTAGTGTAGTGTATAGATCTCTCTCTCTTATTTTTCTTCTTGGGTAGTTGGTTAGTTGTCCATATGGCTCCAGTCTTGATTGATTATTGATTATTACTGGTGCTAGTATTCATTCATTTAATATTTGGTTTGGGTAATTAACCAAAAGTGAATTTAATAACATCCTCCATTTAATAATTAATTAACAACAACCAGAAAAAGAAAGAAAGAAGAAAAGCTGTTACAAAGCAAGTCTCTCTCTCTCTTCCTGGACCTGAATTCTTCTTCTACTACTATTGTGGAAGAAGAAGAAAGAAAATATCAAACAACCGTGCTATTTAGACATCCCTTTTAAACAGCTCTGGTAGCTAGCTCAATATGTGGCAGCCACCTGGACAGAAAAACAAAAAAGCAAACTACAAAACGTTGAATTGTTTTACTTTAAGAATTCCCACTAAATTGCTTGATAAAAAATTGTTTCTCTCTGTTATCAGAAACGTGTCTAAAATATCTCTCTCCCCTTTTTGGTTCTTCAATAGAAACGATCAATGATCTTTGTTTTTTTTTATCGGTATCGATCAATGATCTTTATAAATTGAATTTTGTTTGCAACATTTTCTATGGTAATCGTTTGATATGTACTTGTGCAGTTGATTGTTATGCATCCAAGTTTCTTTTTAACTTCCAGGTATACTCTTCCCAACGGGAAAACACAAAGCTCCTGCAATGGAGAAGATTTCAAGTTAAGTTTTGAGCTTAAATAAACAAAAGAATTTATGTAATTTTATGTTACTCATTCCGATAATCAGTACAATGTATTGAGACGAATTGAGTTGATATTTTGATTAAAAGTGATATTTTGGATTTCACTTTCCTCTATGGCCTGTAATTAAAGTTTAAGTATTTCAAGCACAAAGATATTTAAAAACAGAGATCATAACAAAACCATAAACCCCATTTATGATCTTGAAAAATTAATAGTATAGTCTCATATTAATAAGCAAATAGAATAAAATCTTGTAACCCAATTTCGTACAAACCGAACAAATAAGTAGAATAGAAGAAACTTAGATTCTGATTTTGAAATTTTGCATTACCTTCTTCAAATGTACTCCAACAAATGCAATGTTGCAAGCCACGATCAGATAAAACAACAACAACACCCAGAAACATTTTCTTTTCTTTTGAGCATTTTAACGAATAAGTCGCCGGTGCCTTGCTGATTGTATTTACACCGCCTCTGTGACACTAACAAAATCGAATTGAAAGGAAATCAACACAGCTAATCAATTAAAAAAACATACCCTCTCGATCATTCCCATTAAAATGGCAACAACTCCCTTCTTAATCTTTTTAAGGACTTAAAACTCTTTTCCGGTTGGTTTCCAAATACTCTAATTCTATCTAAAGCACATCACATCTTTTTCTCATACTCAGATCCGTTCCTGTCAGTTCCTGACGACATTCAACCCCCACCTTTTGCAGATCTTACTCCATTAGAGATATAAGAATTCAATTATTTTGAGTTGGAAATTTTTTGAAAAGACAAACACTATTTGGGAGAGGAGAGAGAGTCGAGTGTAATCAAAAGGCTGTCTAAAAGGAAGAGTCAACAAGTCCTTTTTGGTTTGTTATTTTGTCCAGCTAGGAGCCACATATGGAGCTGTCCGTTGAAGCTAGCTATAAAGGCTGTCTAAAAATCATTTTCAACTCAGTTCCTTTTTCAACTCTCTATCCCCGTGATTATACTACTACTACATTGTCTCTCTGTATGTCCAATTCGTCATCTCTATCCATGACTCAGTCTATGCTTATTCTTCATTAAGTCAAATGGTGGAGGATAAGGAAGATCAGAGGAGGGTAGGGATCTCCTCCTACCCTCTATAGACAAATTCACGAATTCAATCAATTTCGTGAATTTTGACTATCAGTTTATCATCATCATGAATCAGAGGAGGGTAGGGATCTCCTCTTTGATGTCTCCTCCTCCTTCTTATAATTCAAGAGGATCAGTAGGACAACACCGTACTACTACTACTACAGATGAGAATTTGGATCTCTTCTCTAGAAATCGACGGATCTTCAATTCTTATTTTTCTGATGAATCTGATTCCTCATCCTCTGCAGCAGCAGCTGGTACTACTCATTCTTTCTTCTTTTTAAATTATTATTATTCAATTTCAGCTAACCAACTAACTACCAGTACAGCAACCAAATTTTAATTGATTCTAGAGGGATCTCACTCACAGATTCAATCAATTCCTTTTTTTATAATTGTCTACATTCAACTCTTTAATTGAATCGCTAACTCATGATCATCCAACTCATTGCTTACTTTGAAGCAGCAGCAGCAGCAGCAGTTTCAATGAAATTGGGAAGACTTTCAGTTGCTTCGGTCAAATTATCTCGCTCTGGAATCGACGATCTTTTCAACAACAGCAACAACAACAACATCTATGATGATGGCCAAGTAGGAAAACACGATTATGATTGGTGATTCTTTATGAATCCTCCTCTTTTTCATTACATTTCTCTGTTCCGAACAATGATGATCTAGTACTTAACTTCATACCAAAATCTAATTATGAAATAAATCTATGGCATGTAATAGTCTTCCTTAACTTAGAGATCTGAGTCTAACTGGGGAAACCAAAAACAAACATCTAATTCCCAATTCCCCAATTTTAGCATCATGGAATTAGCTGCTCAACTACTACTAGTGAATTACAGACAAAAGTATCCCCAAATTTCATCATTTCCTTGTTAGATTCAATTCTGGAGTGGTCCTATCAAATTCTGTCAATTTTGATTCTAATGATTCTCCAATTCCAAATGTCCAGATACACAATTTCTGACTGGATAAATGCATATGTGGTTGGTAATCATTGCTAGTTAGTTGTGCGCCTTGCGTTGAGACCTGGAGTTGATGATGCTAAATGGATGCTTTTTTTTCTACTAATTTCTCAACAGGCTTCTCACTCCTCCAGGGACTCCTCTCGTTTCTTCTTCCGATGCCAATGAGCCTCGATCAGCTGCAGCTGGTCCCAGAAGAACTATGTCAGTTAGATCAGCCTCTACCACTAAGGCTTCAAGGGTACTTCTTTCCTTTTCTTCTCTCTCGCTCAATCTTTACCATTCATGTGTTAATGTTATTTATCTTCATCTAGTTACATGAGGGCTGGCTCCCAGTAGGAACACCTTTTCAAGTGTCTCTACAAAATATTATGTGAAACTTTGAAACCTCCAGTTTCTGGTTATGGCTTTATGTAAAGACATGCTTTCAGTGGCACAACCAGAGAACAACTATTCTTCACGACCAACTAGAAGTAGTTCGGTGACCCGCTCATCCATCTCCACAATAAATTACACTTCTTTTTCCGCCAATAAATCCCCCTCCACCATCCTAAACACCAGCTCCCAGTAGGTCACGTCTATCTCTAGACCGTCCACCCCAGATTCTCGTTCATCCTTGCCACCTTCTTCCGCAAGACCTTCCCCCCCCCAACATCTAGACCATCTACACCAGGTGATCGTACATCAAGACCATCAACCCCTTCCACATCCAGAACAATCACAACCACCAATACTGTTGCAAAACCCCTAACCCCACAAAATTCAAGACCCTCAACTCCAACTTCAAGGACGCAAACCTCTACAAATACAAATTCTTTAACAGCTCCGTCAAATTCTCGTCGGAATGCAGCACCAGGTCAGCCTCAAGTTAGACTGTTAGAGGTCGTTCAGCCTCTGTAGGACCACCACTAACTGATAGCCGGAGTTCGTCAGTGGCATCTCGTGGAAGCTCACCTGCACCACTTACCAGAACCACACATCAACCCATTTTACTACCCGATTTTCCTCTTGACACCCCACCAAACCTGCGGACTATAATGCCAGACCGTCCT
Source organism: Papaver bracteatum (assembly GCA_023529315.1). Classification (NCBI taxonomy): domain Eukaryota; kingdom Viridiplantae; phylum Streptophyta; class Magnoliopsida; order Ranunculales; family Papaveraceae; genus Papaver; species Papaver bracteatum. Next base: position 133,194 of record JAJJWX010004858.1, on the reverse strand, counting down.
GTTTCTGCTGGTAGGTCCAGACTAGGTGCTGGTCTCGCTGCTAGTAAAAAGGTGGAAGCATCAGGGCCAGTGAATCCGAATCCTCCATGGAGGCAATCGCCGTCACCCGTAACCACAAGAGGAAGAATTTCAGAACCTTCCCCAAGGGGATGACCCCAAGTGAATGTGCACCATAATGCGAATGCAGTGGATAGTCAGAAGGTGTCACCAAACTCAGAGGCAGATAATCGGAGGCCTTTGAAACCCGCAACATCTATGGATAGTACTGGATTTGGAAGGACAATCTCAAAGAAATCAATTGATATGGCACTCATACATGTGGTCTGTACAATTCCTTCAACAAATTGTCAATACCATTTTATATTTTTCTGCTTTCTTGCTGATTCTTTTTCCCTATTTTATCAATATTATGGGATATTCGCACGGGTTCTACAGGGGGATGGTCGCAGTCTCTCAGGCCTATCTGTTTTCCCTTAGAGTGTACGGCCTGGCATGGCTAAAGGTGGAGTCGGACTCCAGCGCGGTACTCGGTGTATTAGATTCTTATCCTCCGCGTTCCACTAGCAGCAACAATGGTCGAACACCTGGCCATTCTAACGCACCATCCATGTCAGACAATGGAAGTATATATGTCTCAGGATGGCGAAACAGAAGAAATTGACAGCTCTGGATAAGACATTCTTCTGCTGAAAGGAGACCTTAAGAACACAAATTGGCTTCAAACCATGGATGATAAATCTGAATTATTTGATCAACCTTTCGAACCTCTTTCTGAACCATTCGACCCTTTATAGATTTTATCTTCCTCCAGATACTTTTATAAATGTTTTCTTCTATATCCACTTTTTTCTGTGTTTTTATTATTCTCTGGGCCATTTTTCATTTTTTCAGAATATGAGTCTCAAAATTGTTCTGTTTCCTTGGGAGTGTAAGTACTAATTCTGTACTCCAACAGTAAAAAGTAAAAATAAACAAAATGATCCGATAATGAATTTCTGGCTTCTCTATATGAATGAATAATGTCTAGAATGCAGCTTAAAGGTGCTAAATTCACCCAATGTTCTGTTTCCATTTTGTTCCATCATTTACTAATTATAGACATGGCCCTCCTAAATATAATGTTAGCTGATGATGAGGATTATGGCTAATCTAAGTTTGATTCAAAACATGAGGATTTCCTCCAAATATTGCTCCATCTCCCGAGAAGAGGAAGAGGAGGAGATTTCTGCATTCTGGTTTGGGAGGTTGCTGCAGCCTGGAGGTTTGTTGAATGGGAGGCAGGGGATTCTGAGGGTTTCCTTCTTGTTTGTTGCATTGTAATTAGTTTTTGAAGAAGAAGAAGAATCTTGGTAATAAAAACATACCAGTGAATGGCGGATCCAACTACCTCCAAACCATCGTTGAATGACAGCAATATCACACCTCATTATCCCCCGGACCCTACGGAATGTCGTGACGGTGACAACAACCATGCAAACAAGAAACCTTCATGTTTGTCATCTGAATTATCTGTAAAGCCTTCACGTCGGGTTTCCTTCTCTTCTCTGAAACCGATAGATGCGATGAGTACTCTCCTCCACACAAAAGTGGCATGAGCCGGTGTTTCCACCGATCATCAGCGTCAAGTAGCAGCAATAGACATTGTGGTTGTCGTATACGTGAATGTGGTTGCTGTGGTTTACGTGGATGTAGTCGTTTTCTTTGGTGTTCCTCTCCATCATCTCGTTGCAGCATCTGTTGTTTGTGGACATGTTTGTTCTTCATCCTGGCTATAGCATTTGCTCTTTTCTTGATCTATTTCCAACCGCGTCTGCCCGTTTTCCGTATCGAGAGGCTTGATTTCTCAACATTCAATATCACCGCTGCATCATCTTCGTTATCCCAGCAGAAATACCTCCTCTCTACAGATATCGAATTATCCATTGTAGCTTCCAACGTAAACGAGAAGATAGATTTCTCATACAGTTCTCTTATGGTTTACGTCTCATCTGGAAATGTCACATTGGGCAGTGGGGGGTACCAGGATTATTTCAGCTAGCCACGGCATACAGCGGCAACAACAACCTGAAAACACCAACAAAGACGGTGTTGAACATTCCGCAGTAGATAGTAGATATTGAGGAGGGCGAAAAGTTAAGAACAAATTTATTAGAAAGCAGCGACGATAACAATAGAAACACCACAATAATGACAAATTTGAATGTGATCTTAAGCGGCACTATAAAATTCAACTTCAGGTCATCGTCGTCGTCAGGAAGCATTGTTAGTAGCAGTAGAGTCAGAGATTGAGTTTTGGTGAATATCTTCTACAAGAGTTTGTGGAGATTATGAACATCTATTTATATGAAAACAAAGTATATTATTCAAAACATAGAAATAGGAAATAAAGGTGTGATTGGGCCGGCCGAGCGAAGTGAGGGAGGATCTTTATATGGCCACTTTTTTGTAAAATGTAAGTGATCAATTGACACAAAAACATTGGAAATGGTTAGGGCCGAAAAACCAAAAATGTCCCTCCCTTTTAGTCCAATTACTATAACTCCTTGTATATCCTATCTTTTCAGGGGTATAATTGGACAACAAACTTTAATATAACATATCTAAAAATCCGCACCTTGGAATTTTACAAATTTTATCTCCTTGGAAAGCTAATAAAAAAACCTATCCAACGAGCACAAACAACAATATCAAATTTTGAGTGTTTACGAAAAATTCAGAGATATTTATCATTTTAGGCACAATTTTAGAAAATTAAGTGTATATCCTTTATGCAAACCACCATAAAGGATACATAATAGTTTATGTAGCAAAATTTTGGTTTATTCATCAACTAATTTTCCGTTGCAACTAATAAAACGATGGACTCCCTCCGTTTCAAGAAAAATGATACTTTCATTTTAGGCACAATTCTCGAAAATTGAATGTATAGCCATTATGCAAACCACCACAAAGGATGCATAACACATCATGCAACCATATTTTGATTTAAGAAAAATGATAATTTTCCGTTTAAGAAAAGGTGATACTTTCACATCCCGTTTCAGGAAAAGTGATACTTTCACTCTGTTTCGGGAAAGTGATACTTTCGCTCTGTTTCGGAAAAAATGATACTTTCGCTCTGTTTCATAAAAAAATAATATTTTTTCCGAAAAGGGGTGAAAGTATCACTTTTTCGGAAACGGGGTGAAAGTATCACCTTTTCTTAAACGAAAAATTAGTCGCAGACAAACCCTATCTTCAGATTCTTCTTCGGTCGGCCCTCCCACCGTGGAAACGGTCGTACTAGTCCTAGTTTATAGTCGGATCAATCTGTTGGAGAGTAGACTTGGTACTTTGTTGTTAAACAACCTCTTGTATTGGCGCATCTGATGGAGAGTCATTTGGGAGATGTTGAAGACTTGTGTTGACACCCTCCCTCAAGTTGAACCAGAGTTGGCGAATGTTCAACTTGTCTCTTATATGCTGAAATCGCAGTGAAGACAACCCTTTCGTAAAAATATCAGCAAGCTGGTCTCTGGTTTATAGTCGGATCAATTTGTTGGAGAGTAGACTTGGTACTTTGTTGTTAAACAACCTCCTGTGTTGGCGCATCTGATGGAGAGTCATTTGGGAGTTGTTGAAGACTTGTGTTGACACCCTCCCTCAAGTTGAACCGGAGTTGGCGAATGTTCAACTTCTCTCTTATATGCTGAAATCGCAGTGAAGACAACCCTTTCGTAAAAATATCATCAAGCTGGTCTCTGGTGCATATAAACTTCACATGGAGTTGCTTATTCACCACCCTCTCACAGACAAAATGGTAATCAATTTCTATATGTTTTGTGCGCGCATGAAAAATAAGATTGGCTGTGAGATAGGTGGCACCTAAATTATCACACCAAAGAGAAGGAGCAGTAACTTGGATGCCTAATTCTTTGAGTAGAGACTGTATCCAAATGAGCTCTGAAGTTGCAATTGAAACCCCACGATATTCCTCCTCCGTGCTGGATTTTGAAACAGTTTTCTGCTTTCGTGCACTCCAAGAGATCAGATTTCCACCAAAGTAAATACAATAGCCACTCATAGACCGGCGATCATCCAAACTGCCAGCCCAATCTGCATCCGAATAAGCATGAAGAGAGTAGTCTTTCTGAGGCTTGATGAACAATCCATAGTCAATTGTATGCTTCAGATATCTTAAAATTCGTTATACAAGCTCCCAATGTTCCACATAAGGTTCGTGCATGTACTGACATGCTTTGTTCACCACAACTGAGATATATGGCAGTGTTATGTGTAAGTACTACAGAGCATGTAAAGTGTAGAATCATCAAACTTCTCATTACCCAGCTTCTGTGGCCTTGAATTAGCAACAAGAGGAGTGTAGATAGGTTTTATGCCATCGAGTTTGGTTTTGCGCAGCAAGTCAGAGACGTATTTTCTTTGTGTCAACACCAAATTAGGACCTTGACGAAGCACCTCAATGCCAAGGAAGAATGACAGTTCACCCATATCTTTCACTGCAAAAACATCACCCAGATCAGAAACTAGTTTGTTAATAAGATTAGGGTCAGATCCAGTCACTATTATGTCATCGACATAAGCCAACACATAGAGGATGGACTTGCTAGTTATCTTCACAAACAAGGAGGAATCAGCAATTGAAGTCGTAAAGCCAAGTTGCAGAAGATGATTGCTCAGTCTAGAAAACCAAGCACGTGGTGCCTATTTGAGTCCATACAAGGACTTGTGTAATTTGCAAACATGATTGGCATAATTTGGATCTACGTAGCCGGATGGTTGCTTCATGTATACCTCCTCCTCCAAAACACCGTGTAAAAACGTATTTTCAACATCAAGCTGGCGTAATTGCCAGCCATTCATCACTGCAAATGAAAGTGCTGGCCTGATTGTGCGCGGTTTTAATACTGTAGAAACGTTTTATCATAATCTATGCCCTCTTGCTGGTTGAATCCCTTCACCACAAGACGAGCCTTGTACTTCTCAATGCTTCCATCTGGTCATCTCTTGATTCTGTAGACCCATTTTGATCCAACCACATTCATCCCTTCTTCATATTTCACCAAGGATTAAGTACCATTATGTATCAAAGCATTAATTTGAACATCCATAGCATCCCACCAATCTAGAATCTTACAATCCTTGGAATAACAAGTAGGTTCCATGAAATCTCCATCTTGTAATGGATGCTTACTTGTGGATAGACACGATTTTTGAATTGGCTTTGTAATGTCATCCCTTGCACGAGTTACCATAGTATGTTGCGGTACTGGATTAGACTGTTGTGGTTGATTGTGAAGATCAGTTGGTGGTGGAAAATTTATAGCAGGAACTGCAGATGATGAACTAGCATATTGTTGTGGCGATTCAGAGCGAGATGGAGCAAGCGATTTTGGCTGTTGAGTTGTAGGGAGAACTTGTTGTGGCTCCAAATTAACTGTTTATGACTGTCTGAAAACCGGAGATGCAAGAAGATCTTTACTTGTGCAATTAGTTTGTTGACAAAGTTCAGGTGCCGGCTGCTGAAGAGGAGAGAATGGAAATGAAGATTCTTCAAACCTGACATGACGCGAAATATACTCTATTTGATGGCTGATGGAAACACACATAGCCTTTGTGTGCTGAGCTATACCCTATAAAGATACATGGCAGGGACCTAGGTTCTAGCTTGTTGGCATTGTATGTACGCAAACATGGATATGCAAGACAGCCAAATACATGCAAAAATTTATAATCAGGCTTTTTATTGAATAGGAGTTCAAGAGGAGTTTTAGACTCATTGGATGATTTAGGAAGCCTGTTAATAACATATGCGGCAGTTTTAAAAGCTTCTGACCAAATATCTTTTGGCATATGCGACTGAAACAAGAGAGCTAGACCACTTTCAGTTACATGTCGAATTCTACGTTCTGCCAGACCATTCTGTGCAAACGTATGGGGACAGGAAAAGCGATGTTGAACACCACAGTTGTTGAGATGAGAAGTTATATTTTTATACTCAAGAGCATTATCATATTGGAAAACCTTGATTTTATGACCTGTTAAGTTCTCAATTTGTTTTTGAAACTGGATAAAAGTAGCAAAAGCATCAGAACGATTTACTAACGGAAACCCCCATGTATAATGACAAAATGAATCCATTAATAGCATATAATAACGAAAACCATGTCTAGACAGATGAGGAGAAACCCAAATATCACTAACAATCAAACTTAAAGGTTGGTCAATTACTTTTTCACTAAGAGAAAATGGAAGTTTTTTACTCTTGCTTATGTGACAAGAGTGACAGAAACTAAACTTCTTATTCAAGATAGGAATGGAAAAACTATTGATTATTTTGGAGACCATGGAAAGCATTGGATGCCCTAAGCACTGGTGCCACACAAGTAAACTGGTAGATAGAAAAGACTGTGGAGATTCGGTTCGATTAATACCACCAACCACATTAAAGAAATAAAGCCCATTCTCATTCCTCCCCTTTAGCAGTATGGCTCATGTGTACTTGTCCTTCACAACAAAAAGGTTTGCGTGAAACTCAAAGCAAACATTGTTATATTTGCAAAACTGATAAACTGAGAGTAGATTTGTTTTTATTTTTGGAACATGGTATATGTTATTCAAAAGAAAACACCGTGTATTATGAGTAAACGTAGCGTTACCAATATGAGCAATCTGCAAGCCATTACCATTACCAACCCTAACTTGATCTGTTCCTTCATACTCATGTGGAATGCAAAGATTGTTAACATCAGCAGTCAAATGGTGTGTAACTCCAGTGTCAGTGACCCACTGATTTTCTCCAGAGCCACCAGGAAGAGCAATGTATGCCTCGGGTGCTTTTGGCTGATTCTTATTGCTTTTGTCATAGCGAAACCAACAACGATCTGTATCATGATTACGCTTCTTGCAAATCTAGCATATAAGATCACCCTGAGCAGCACCCCTTTGCAGATGTTGTGGACGACAGTTTCTGTTGTTATTGGGGTGAGATGGACCTCTCGGTTGATTAGTAAATCTGCGAGAGTCATTCCTGCTCGATGTAGACGAACTGGAGTTGATATAATTTGCAACAAGTTGTTGAATCTGTGCTAGTTGTTGTTCAAGTCTCATCTCAAAAGTAAGTAGATGAGAATTAAAAGTTTGAATATCCATTCCTTCGACAGTACTTAAAGAAGTGATAATTGGGTCATAGGCTTGATTCAAGCCATTGCTAATGCACTGCTTATTTTCATTAGATGTTACAGTGTATCCTAATGTTGCAAGCTGATCAAAGAGACTTTTAGCATCATTTAAATAAGCTTTTAGAGACTTATTACCTTTAGTCATACAATGAAGCTGCTTCTTGAGACTAGTCTGGTGAGCAAAGGTTTTTGGAGTATATTCAGCGTCTAGTTTATCCCAGATTGCTTTTGCAGAATTAAGATCTGCTACAACGCTTAGTACTTCCGGTGCTAAAGTTGAATTAAGCCACCCAACAATCAGGGAGTCTTGAGATTCATATGCAGTGAATGCTGGATTGATTTCTTCACTGTCAAGAAGATTTCTTGCTGGTTTAACCTTTGTCCCATCTATGAACCCTGTTAGTTCATACCCTTTGAGAATGGGTTTGAGATGTGCTTTCCACAGTAGGTGATTTGTTTCAGTGTGTTTCAAGGTTACTAGGTGATGGATTTGAACTTGGCGAAGATTTTGTGTATCATCTGCCATTTTTGTTATATTTTTTTTTTGTTTTTGGGTGCGGAAACGAGCTTGGATCGAAGGATGATACCAAGTCAGAGATTGAGTTTTGGTGAATATCTTCCACAAGAGTTTTTGGAGATTATGAACGTCTATTCATATGAAAACAAAGTACATTATTCAAAACATAGAAATAGGAAATACAGGTGTGATCCTAGTTTATAGTCGGATCAATCTGTTGGAGAGTAGACTTGGTACTTTGTTGTTAAATAACCTCATGTGTTGGCGCATCTGATGGAGAGTGATTTGGGAGTTGTTGAAGACTTGTGTTGACAAGTAGTACAGCCAATGCGATGGTAGAATCTGAAGCCGTAGCAACATCTAAATTTCCAGTATCTGTGTTATGTTAGAATATTAATTGACATGTCGAGGATTGGTTTTGGTGACAAGCCCCATTGCAAAGTTGAGTTGTTTACTTTCCAGGTAACAAATACGCCCTAATGTATTTAATATATCAATTTTCAACAGCGGCAGCAAAGTTGTGTGCATATAACGACCAGAGCGTCCCATACTACGTACTCTGTCTATGAATGAGAGCACGTGCAACTTTGTGAGAATGGATGGATGATCCGGAAGAAACGGAGGATACATGACTAGCTAGCTCAGGCTAATGCGTTACTTTTTTCATTTTTTGTTATCCTGCAAATTACAGTCTTCATTTTTCGTTATCCTGCAAATTGAAATCTCCCAAAATTTTAATTAGTTGTATATAAACACTTTCCCTTCAATAAAACAGAAAAGTATAACTAGTACAACCGTTGCCACGGTGGGAAGGCCGACCGAAGAAGAATATAAAGATGGGGTTTTTCTGCGACTATTTTCGCTCTGTTTACAGAAAAGTGATATTTTCGCTCCGTTTCGGAAAAATTAATACTTTTACCTCGTTTCAGAAAAAGTGATACGTACGCCCCGTCTCCGAAAAAGTGATGCTTTCACCTCGTCTCCGAAAAGGTGATACTCTCGCTATGTTCCAGTAAAAGTGATACTTTTTCCCGAAACAGAGAGAAAGTATCAATTTTCCCGAACCGGAGAGAAAGTATCACTTTTCCCTAAACAGAGCGAAAATATCACTTTTCCCGGAACAGAGTGAAAGTATCACTTTTCCTGAAACGGAATGTGAAAGTATGACTTTTTCTAAAACGAAAAATTGGTCGATCCATAAACCAAAATATGGTTGCATGATGTGTTATGCGTCCTTTGTAGTGGTTTGCATAATAGCTATGCATTTAATTTTCAAGAATTATGCCTAAAACAAAAGTATCGCTTTTCTAGAAACGGAGGGAGTACATCATTTTATTAGTTGCAAAGGAAAATTAGTTGATGCATAAACCAAAGTATGGCTACATAAAGTATTATGTATCATTTGTGGTGGTTTGCATAATGGATATCCATTTAATTTTCTAAAATTGTGCCTAGAATGATAAACAACTCCAAATTTTCCGTAAAAACTCTAAATTTGATATTGTTGTTTATACTCGTTGCGGAGATTTTTTTATTACCTTTCCAACGAGATAAAAAATTTAAAATTCCAAGGAATAGATTTTTAGATATGTTATATTAAAGTTTGGTTGCCAATTATACCCTTAAAGAATAGGAGACATGAGAAATTATAGTAATTTGACTAAAATGAAGGGATATTTTGGTATTATCAAGTGCACATTACCAAAATCTTTTTATGAAATTGCAAATTATGTTAGGTTTCAATTTACAAAAAAGTGGCCATAAACTAAAAGTGACAAATCAATGACTTTGAAATTTTTTTAAAGGCATAAAACAAACTAAAACAAACTATACTAACATATAAATGCTCAAAATTTGATCGTTTTCGTATGCGTCAAAAATAATTACACTTTCTCACTACTCAAAATATAAATATAGCAAGGGCAAGACACATTGTCCTCAATGTTAAAACCGTTCCTTATATTCTGATTTTTATATACTAAAATAAAATAAAAGCAAACAAAGGGACTCTAATTCTCTTCTAAGATAGATTATGGACTTAATGAAATTAAACCTGGGGATACAAATATGATATGAAAACAATAAAAAATAAAAATAAAAGAAAAAAAATCCTTCGGGCCCTCCAAAAACAAAAACAAAACAAAAATAAGAAACCAAAACAAGTGACAACCAAGCCTCCACAAACGTTGTCATATGCGTCAAAAATAATTACACTTTCTCACTACTCAAAATATAAATATAGCAATGGCAAGAAAGGATCGATCCCATTCTCTAGGTTGTCAAAATATTATTGGTTCCTTATATAAAACACTCATATTTTCTGATTTTTATATACTAAAATAAAATAAAAGCAAACAAAGAAAAATAAACAAATCAAAGTATTGAGAATATTGGTTAAGGATTCATCTTCATTCACAAATATGTTTTCTTCAAAATAATTAGAATTGATATTTAATCTCAAATTTTATCAAAAGCCCTAGAATATCTTGATCGCAAGAATATCCCGCTTTCCCTTTTGTCATCAACAAACACATTAAAAGATGCGAATAGGCCCAATAAATACATGTTGGAAAATCGATTACAATTTGATATGATATGAAATGAAAATTTATGTAAGTGAAAACTACAGACATACCCAATTTTACACTATTTTATGTAAGGTAAGGAAGGACATCTTCTACTTGTTGAATCCTTCAATAGTTGGATGAAGGTACACAAGAAGCTCCCTGCAAATGCAGAAAGGAGAATTACTAGTAAAAGTTTCATAACAATTCTCACACAGAAGAACGAAGCTAAGATGAAGTCTCTTATTGATGAGGGTTCAACCTGGATGCTTATACATTCTGATACTCATGTTTATGAAGTGGAGGGTGGGAGAGTTCTCACAGTTTTAACCTTGAGGCAAAAACATGTACTTGTCAGAGGTGGCGCGTCTATGGGTTTCCATGTGTGCATGCCTTTGCTTCGATAACAACGTCTGGTTCTAATCCATATGATTTTTTTGAAAATTATTTCAGTACTTCATACTTAAATAATGCCTACATCCATACCATTCATCCTATTCTTAACTACAACATGCCCGAAGTTTATGAAGGTAATGATATTATCGATGTACCTGATGTTAAGCCGCACAAGAGATCTATGCGATGTGGTAATTGTTGTGAGATTGGACATCACAAAAAGTAAACTTGTATAAAGCCTACTTGTTACAAGAAGCCGCCGAAGCAGCTTAAGGGAAGATAAGGGAGAGAATTTAGTTTGTTGGTTTCTTCAGATTATTACTTTTACGTTTGAACCTAATTCATTTTTCTTTAGTGTGTTTCTGTATTTGTTTTTATGAACAAGTACTTTTTCTTTAATTGGTTTCTTTTTGTATTGGTTTTCATGATTTTTTTTCTTTCTTTTTTCACAGTGTGTTTTTCTTTAATTAGATAATATTATTCTTTTTTATTCTTAAATGCATATTTTTGTATGCATTCTTTTTGAAGATGCACAAACTATTATGCATTTATTATTTTAAAGATGGCTGCAGAACGAGTCATGCAACCTGTTGTTCCTTCATGCATCTACATAACAAGTCATGCACATTTATTTTATTCTGCATAACATGTTATCATTTTTTTTTTGTTACATAACATGATATTCAGATGTTTATATGTAACCTGTTGTTCCTTCATTTTCCTTGTAAAATTTATATCATGTTATTTTTATAATCGGGGGTCGGGGGGGGCAACAACCCCTCGTTATCATAGTACTGTTAAATGCCAGTCAGTTTTTTTACTTTTTATGTTATAAGATTGCACCAAATAGAAGCACTGAAAATATATATATATAAACATCGACAAGATAACAAGAGATAAGTTGTTCAGACAAGGTTCATACCAACACATTACACATAATTATTGACTGAATTTAAGCTTTACACCAACTACTTTCCCATTAGTTTTCACTCCAAAGTTAATTTTCTCAACCTATCAACACACAGGTTGTTAGAAAAAAGTTTCATTTGAATATTTTAATTATGCACAACATCAGGAACATTTACGCACAACTTCATCACATTTACGCGCAGCTTCATCCCAGACGTCTTCATTGGCATCTATCGTCCAACTGTTTTGAGGATCTGTCAGCATTTTCAATACCAAACTTAGTCTTTTCTTGTTGGATTTGGCTACTGCTTCTTCCTTTCCCAACATCAGCCATTTATATCTGACTCCACACTTCATCTCAACTTCATATGGTAGCATACAAAAATCAGGCAGTCGGGGTGATGACCTTGTTTACGAACAATCTTGGAAAAAATATCCTTGTACACAAGCGTTTCCATCTTTATATCCACGACTTCTGATGATAGTTTCAGTTTATCATATCTTTGGATCAAATAAGGCATACAAGCCTTTGCCATTATAAGAGCTTGATTCTTGCATTTAACTTTAAATGTTGGAAGACTATTATAAAAGTTCCACTCACCCTCTGAAAAGTCATACTCTAACAATGTCCAATGTGTACCAGCACGGTTTTCCTTTGTCATATAGTTCATTAGAATGAACATTTTCTCAACTTTAATATGGAGATTCAAGATGAATTTTTGAACATATTTGGCAATCCAATCTTTGTCTTTTGTTTTATCAAAAAATTGCAAAACAAATATTTTTTAGGAAAAAAATATTAGTGGATGCAAATGAATGGGTGCACAACAGGTGTAGGAAACAATGATGATTAAATTGTTTTGCAATTTAAATTTAGTTGCATAACTATGCAGTTCAAAACTAGATGCATAATATGGTATGCAGAAGTAATAATATGTTATGCAGAAGTAATAATATGGGCATAATAGGATATGCAGTGATTTATAAATTGTCATGCAGAAATCCTAGTAATGAAGACCAGCGGAATTTCTAACACATTAGATTCATATACAAGCATTCCTAAGAATGTAAGCATGATAACAATACTTACATCAGGAGGATATATAGAACTTAGGAATTTCAATTATAACTCCTCCTACTCCCAAAAAAATGGAAACAAATGATGACCTACATCTCAGGGTTGTTATAAAGGAACTTGAAGCCTATCTCAAGAGGAACTGTTCGTCTCAAAAAGAGAATGACCAACTAAAACAACCCGTCTATCCATTACCTCAAAGAATAGAACAAAGACACAAGTTCATCATTGTCGAATAACTTAAAAACCTCCACCGAAACTATGTCTCCAGATAAACAAACAACTCGCATTAAAAGTGAAAAATGTATCGAGGTGAAGAATGGTGAAACGAAAGACATGGAGAGACCAGATCAGCTGCCAAAGCCACCTCCTAAAGATACTTGTTTGGATTTTCCACATAAAGTAAATGAAAATAAATTACCTTTCAATACTGCAGCAGTACCTCCACCTACTGCTTGGATCACCCAATGCAGTCAGGCGTCTACCAGAAGTTATGAAGATCTACCGAACACTAACAAGTAGGGAGACAAAAAAAGACAACAAAATTACCAATTTGGGGACTCCTATTACAAATACTCAGGACATGATAGGTGAATCGCTCAATATATGTCTTAGTTGTAAGCATGACACACTACAAATTACACATTATAAAATACTAGATTTATGTTATTTACATCCATGTAAATACCAAACCTCCGGTTAACAGATAAAGTCAGACGTCAAAGAACAGGGGGGACTTCATAAGGTTCTAAACGAAGGAGGTGGGGAATGCATGCCTACAAAGATATTTGTCGAGGCATCTGTTAGATGATCAGATGGTGAACTGTCATATCTAGTAGATGTAAGGGATGTGCTGAAGCATTTTCCAAATGGCCTAAGCAGAAAGTAGATACATTGCATCAAGATGCTTTCTAAGACATGAAAACCTAGAATCTGAGATTTTATCATTCAAGAACTAGCCAATACTCAATTCTTTCCATAAAATGAAGGAGATTCAAGACAGGTAAGGAAGAAAGTTGATGCTAAAATGATATCTCCATATAAAATATGAACAAACGACATGACAATACTTACAAATTAGAAAATAATCTCCCACAACACTCAATAAGCGAGAGAAAGTACAAACACATGTTCAATAACAATGCTAAGAAATTGTTTGAATCTAATACAATCCTTGACAATAGGTTACATATAAACATCTGAATCGGAAGGGTACATTTGCTCACCCCAAGAAGATACAAAGCGTCTCAAGTAAAGAAGTTTTAGAGGAGGAATCTACTGCATCTGTTTGTGCGGTCAATATAGCCACCTCTATGGTCCTTGATCATATCGTTAAAAGTTTCTCAACAGAATAAGTCCTACAACAATATCCCAACATGTCAATAAAAGAAAGCAATAGTCAAATTAGCTCTATTCCTCATGATCCTAGCAAAGTTGATCTCCTCAAAAGTTTCACCAAAACCCTTGAAGAGGTAACTCCCAACGAACAGATTAGAGGAAGGTCGGACAGTTCGCTTGTTACAATAGCAGAAGAGATGAGAATTGTGGCCAGCAGTACTAAACCTAGTCCTGTAACAATATCTACTCTGCAGGATTTGGGTACTTCAACTCCAACCTTAGAATTATTTCTACACCTTTTCACAGATTTGCAACAAGTGCAATTGTGTGCTCAGATATTTATTTACTGTTCTTTAAGGTAAGTCCATAGGTATTCTCTTTAATGTCAGTCTATCGGTATTTTTTCAACATTTAAAATTCTCAGGGCTGCACTAAAACATTTAAGTAGTTTAATGTTACATATTGTCTATTGCAGTCAAGGAGTCACTCCAGAGGGGCAATATCCTAATTTTATTTTATTATTTTCTTTTCATTATTTCATCCATCTATATAAAATCGACAATTTTCTAAAATGTTAAATTTATAATTTTTACCAATATATTGTGTATCATAAATACTACACTAACTTAATATATTAGGACATTTGAAACTTCATTAGTTCAAAAACACATTAACAAATATCAATCTTACAACACTTTCATAATATTACAAATAATCCACGCATTTTGTGTATCATAACTACTGCACTATCTTAATATACTAGGACATTTGAAACTTCACCAGTTAAAACACATTAAAAATATCAATCTTATAACATTTTCTTAATGTATGAAGAATCCACGCAGTGAGAGAAATTGATTTAATATATTTCGATTTTGAAAATGAAAAACTGAGTTACAATTCACGATTTAAATTCTACATATGGGTCATACTCTATAAGCGGAAATTGAGTAAATCCACATTACAATAATCACTAAGTCTTTTGAGTTTTTCTTGCATTTTTGTTGTTCTTTTCGGTGAATATTAAACAAGAATTCCTTATTTAATCTTTGTTTACCGTTGCTTCAAGGTCATCAGGAAAAAAAAATTGACCCTAGAGGCCTTATGAACAAGTTCGCACAGGGCCCTTCTAAACTCAGGATCGACTCTGCTCAGATGAAATTGAGGTGCAAATGGGTTTGTTTGTTCAATACATATATGAATATTTTACTAGTTTAAAGTAGAGGATTTGGTTAGGTAAGAACTGATTTTGAGCTGCGTCCTTTGATTTTCTTACATGTTTTCTTTTTGGTTTCTCAAAGTTCTCCATCCTGAGTGTTTTGAACTTAACCAGAAAACAACTGTGTTTATGTTTAACACTGAGATTCACTTATCATCATCTCCATAAATCTTTGGTAGGTTTATGATTTGGGTTTCATTTCTAGCATACCCTTGGGACTAAAGGCTTAGTTGTTGTTGTTGTAAATAGATGACGGAAGGAGCATGTGGGGAACTGCATGGAGTATTGTTCAGAAAAAAATCAGGATCAGAAGTCTCCACTCACACCTAGTATTACAAGTAAGTAGTTACCATCAATTTGGGTTCGTACTTCTATTCAGATGTATTTTATACATTTTCGTGGGGTGGGGGGTGCGGGGGTGGGGGGGATGCTTAGAGAAAACTGGTGTTTGCAGTTGCCAAGGTTCCTATAGAAAAGTCAACACATGTCCGAGATGGTGGCGTACGTGATCCTCCCAGTCCCATGATGTTAATTCCTTTTCCTTGGGAGAGATAACAGAAACGGTATTGATTTTGTTCCTTGTACATTCTTTTCTTATTTTTTCCTCAGCAGCCCAGACGTATATTTGCAAACTGAAATCGTTAATCTGTCGTATTAATAAATTACAGGTGGAGTGATGCAAAGAAGGTCAAAGTTGATCCGAGGCTAACTTTATGGGTGCAGGGAAGAGATAATTCTTAGCTGCAGTTTCTGTGTAAAATTTGGCGGTGAAAATCAAAAGTTTTTGTTGATCAATGGAGGGATTTTGTAGATAAATTTGGGTAACTAATATCCCGATTAGGCCAACATATATCCTAGTTACCAGTAAAGACTCAAGTGAATCATGAAAATATAGGAATCAGACGTTGTTGCATGATTTTCCTTTTGTATCTCTGCTTCTGTGGCAAATGGATGGTTGTATGAACATACCTAATTTGGTTCAATGTATTGGTAATCACTATTTAAGATTAGAGGGAACTAGTTAAAAGTATGTATGAATGTTTACTTGGAAAAGTTCATTCGCAATAATAGTAGTGTTGACTTATGTGCTGAAAATGTGTTTGTGAACAAGTTTGTGCAGATAGCCAAACTGAGCTAGCAGAAGAAAATGTAGTCAGTTTTGTTCATGTGAACAATTCTGTTTACAAAGTCTAGTTTCTCTACATTTTAGTATGCGTCTGTTTTAGTCTAAAAGAATTATATAGACATAAATTTTCCATGTGTCATCTTATCCTTTGGGTCTTATATTGACCTTGTATTGGAAAGAGAAATGTAAGAGATAGATAATTAAGTTATTAAGAACAAAAGAGAGTGAGAAGTAACTATTAGTTTCCCACTTCATTATCAATCAAAATCCTTCTTAATCTTCATTATAAATTCAACCAAATATCCAACAATTGGTATCAGAGCATAAATCAAGTGAATCTGATCTTGGAGAGTGAAAAAAAAAATCAATTTCTACCCATTAAATAAAAAAATCAGCAACATTCAAAATTTTCAAAAACTAAATCTAGAAAAGAAAAAACTAAATTTCTTCAATCAATCAACAACCAAATCAATGGAAAGTAGTAGTAACTCAAGTCTATACATTCAACAACCTTCAATACCACTTTTTCATGGAGAAAATTATGATTTTTAGGCCATAAAATTGAAGACCTTGTTCATGTCACAAGATGTGTGGAAGATTGTACAAAAGGGGTATGATGAAATTGAAGATACATCAACTCTTGTACAACCCCAAAAAAGATTTAATTAAGGAGAGTAGGAAGAAGAATGTAAAAGCATCCATGTACATTCAAAAAGGAGTTGGAGACACTATTCTACCTAGGGTAATTCATTTTTCTAAATAAAAAGAAGCTTGTGATATTCATCAACAAGAGTATGGAGTTAATAAGAAGGTAAGAGAGTTGAAATTACATTCTTATAGAAGAGATTTTAAGAATCTTGAAATGAATGAGAATCAATGTTTGAATGAATTTTCTTCAAGAGTTGTTGAAGTTGTTAATAATATGATGATGTGTGGTAAGAATATGGAAGAAATAAGAATTTATGAGAAGATATTGATATGCTTGCCGGAAAAAATTCGAACCCATTGCGGCGGTTTTGGAAGAGACTTAAGATTTCTCAACATTAAAGTCACAAGATTTATGGGATTCCTTGAAGGTGTATGAGCAAAGGTTGTTAAGACACTCCGAAAAGTCAATTGAGAGTGCTTTTCAATCAAAATTGAACTTGAACTCAAAAAATTCAGCAACAAAGAAAAATGAGTACAAGGGTGAATCAACATCAAACTTCAAAGGAAAGGGAAAATGGAAGAGTGGAGGAGCAAACTCCAACAACTACACAAATAGTGATACTTTTCAAGTACCAAGGTGCAATTTTTGCAAGAAGAATGGTCATTTGGAGAAGAATTGTTGGAGCAAATGAAAACCCTAATGTCGCAATTGCAAGAAGTATGGACATTTTGAGAAAGATTGTATATACAAAAAAGATGATGAAAAAGAAGAAAAACAAAATTTGTTTTATGCTTGTCAAAGTTCCATGGTGACTTCCAAGAGTGAAGTTTGGTTTGTGGATAGTAGTTGCACAATTCATATGTCCGGTGAAAAAAGCATGTTTGTTGATATGGATACATCCATAAATTCTCTAGTGAAGATAAGGGATGGAAACATGGTTCAAGATAACGGAAGAGGTGCCATTTATCAATGTTGCAAAATACAGATTTGTTATGTAAAGACCCTCAAGCTCGTCAAAGCTATTTGACTGGTCTAGCAATGATCAAGAGACGAATTAGCCACTAATAACTCGATTAGTTTAATACGAACATTAATTAATAGAAATTAATCTAACAACGATTTAGATACGAAACTAGTATTATCAAATATGCCTCGAAAAGTTACGCAGAATGGACTACTCGAACGTGTCATTCGGATATCGGACGAAGAAGACATCATCAGTTTTGATCTTAGCCGCCTTGGGTGCCGTTATCAATTTCTCGGGTGCCTTTAGTATTTGGTCGGCCTTATTTCCTGCGGAATCGTTTGAGAATTCAGTTTCTCTTTTCTTCTTTTCTTTCTTCTTCTTTTTCCTTCTCTTTCCTTCTTCCCATGTTCTTCTTTCTCTGCATGTGATTGAGAGTTGATTTGAGAGAGAGAGAGAGGCAATCGATGAACTAAAGCAGATGAATTAGAAGATGATGATGAAGAGATAAGGGTGTTGTTGATGTTTATTATCTCTAAAAAATAAGAATATTAAGTTGCTGTTGTAAATCGGACGTTGGGTTTCTGAAGTTAGGATTTGTGTCGAATTGAAAGGTGAATCGGGTTGTTATTAGATGAAGAACAACAGGGTTGTAGCTGAATTGAAGTTCTAAAGTAGTTTGAAGATGAATCAAGAGTTAGGGTTTCTGTGAATTCAGTTGGAGTTCGATTAGGTGATGATTAAAAGTAATTAAAGTATGGGATTTGAAGAGTATGAAGTGAATACGAAGTTTTAGATTGTTGTTTAGAGTTCGAAATATAGAAGAAGAGATTTAAAAAGTTAGGGTTTCTTCCATGATTAAACCGGTCATAGTTCTTGATGAGAAAATTGATTGGAAAGATTCAGATCGAGTTAGAAATGGGTATTGGGTTGTTTGGGAGAAAGAATTTAGTAATTAGGGTTTGTAAGATGAACTCAGAGATTATTTAAGAACATGAAATCGATATTCTGGGATGTTGATATGAGACGGGTGTGAATTGAAGAAGGGTTAAGAATGAAGTATTACTTGAGAGTGATGGTTAAGGTTCTTAATTTTGTAAATTGAAGATGTTGCTGAAGTTAAGGTGTTGTTGAAGCTGATGAAGAACTAAGGTTTGGTTTTGCTATTAAAAAGGTAATTGTTCTTATTAGTAAATCTGTTCAAGTTCATTATTAAGTTTATAAGTTTCTTAATGAATTAAGAATTGAAATGGATTTGTTGAGTATGTGCTTGAGATGTATTTTGGTTTGAATTGTACTAAATCACATGGAGGAGAGTTAGATGAATGTTAAGTTGGTTACAGATGGTAGTTTTGGGATGAATGGTGTTAATAATAGATGAACTGAATTGTTGTAGTTGAATTAAACTGAGATGAAGATGTGATTGACATGGTGATGGTGATGTTGTGTTTTTTTAAATTTTGTTGATCTGAGAAGAATATATGCAGTGGTGAATGGTGTTAGAATTGAGATATTGTTGTTAAGCTGACAATTTGGTGTTGGTGTGGGATTATTGAGCTTGTATGTATGATTCAAGGATTAAGTTTTCATAACTGTTATTGCTAGTATTGAATTAAGCTGAGGTTGAGCTAATTATAGCATGGAAATGTG
Source organism: Papaver bracteatum (assembly GCA_023529315.1). Lineage (NCBI taxonomy): Eukaryota > Viridiplantae > Streptophyta > Magnoliopsida > Ranunculales > Papaveraceae > Papaver > Papaver bracteatum. The sequence continues at coordinate 113,606 of JAJJWX010004858.1, read as the reverse complement.
ATTGTGGTGTTGAGTTGAGGTTATGGTGTTTCTTTTGAAGTTCAGTTATGAGGAATTATGTTGTATGTATGTTGGAATTACATTACTAGTGAATTGAAGTGGTGCTATGGTTGTTGCTTAGAGCTATAATGCAAAGGAGTTAAAGTGTTGGATGTTTCCTAGGATTGGAATTGCAGGTGGTGATATGCTGAGAATATGTGTACTGGTGGTGGTAATAGAATTGGTTAAACTGAGTTGTTTGATCTGAGCACAGATTGGAGTTGAATTATGGCTAGTGGTTTTGAACTGAGATGGGTTATAATAGATGAGGTTTTCTATCTAAGTGGATTGCTAGAATCATATATGATTTTAGTTGAAGTTGGCGATTGATTCAGTGAGTGGTAGAGGTGAAGTTTGGATGTATGGGGAATTGGTGAATGTTGAATTATTATTGCAGAAAGATATAGGGAGTATGATTGTAGAACCTCAGTTGGTGATCTCATTGAAAGCTTGTAGCTACTGTAGGTAAACTTAGTTTACATTTGTAATTGAAATTTGAAGTATAATTTGAATGAATTAATTGATGTAATGTGTAGATTAAAGTTAAACTTGAGTAGAGTTGTAGAGTTAGAGCCTCAGCTGTGTGACAAGAACCCTTGGCATGTCTGACTGAGTTTATTTAGTCTGACTCGGGTTTGTTATTGTCTGACTCAGTTAATCTGACTAAGTCACATGTGTACCTGACTTACCTTAATCATTCTTAGTGACTGAGTTAACCCAGTCTTGAATCGGTTTGACCCAGTACTGACCCAGTGAAACTTTACTAAGTTAATTCCTTTGACCATTTGACCAAGACCTTTACTTGACTATGGACGTTGATTGTTACTTGACCTTTGACCGTCAGTTTGACCGTTAGAGACCTTCAGTTGACCAGATGGACCCGGCCTTAGGTTATTGAGTTGGCTTAGTGGACTTGGGCTTAAAACCATTAGATAAACTTGTATGATTCTTGTGTAAGCCATTTTGGCTAGATTCTTAGAATTCTTGTGTGATTAACAGTTAGTTTATTAACAACGATCGATTCAAAGGATGAACCAGTGGATCGCGTATCTCGAGGTAGGCGTGGCTTGTCATCAAAAGAGGTGGGAATTTATATTTAACTCTTTTGTGATTATTGTTGTTTTCTTTTACAAAGTTTATGTTTAACAAATTCATGCATTATATGATTGTGTTTTTCGTGCATTGTTTTATTTAAAATTCTGAAAATACTGTTGATTTCTTTTAATCTTTCCATTGTTTGGAAAGGAATCGTAATGCTTTGTTAGTCTTTATGAATTGTTCGGGAAATAAGAATTTCCATTTGATTATTTGGAAACAGAGAGTTTCCATCCGTGGTATATAGGATATTGCTCCTTCATTTATACCTACTTACTTTTATTGCAATAACTAGGTGCGGGACGAGTCACCATATAGCTATCTAGGTGCGGGATGAGTCACCAATATAGTACAATGTTTGGAAGGAGTTAGATCCATATACATGATTGTTTACCTATGTGAAATTGGTTGCGTTTTAATGTTAGGGAAAACGTGAATTGTTTTCAAATCATTTTCAATAATTACTTGAAAGTTAAATGTTATTCCTACTTGGCACCCCTTTTAGGGATGATGTGCTCACCCATTCCCACTTTCAGTTTCAGAGACAGATCATAGTTGCGCAGCGAAAGCTTCAAGGGTTTATTTCGTTAGTTGATTAACTTCTACTATGTTTATTATATTGCATATTGTATCTGCAAACCAAATGACTATTGTATATGTATCATTTGAGAGGACTTCTTATATATATATGTTTCAGAGCGGGTTAGTTTTGGGTTAAGTTTGTAGCACATTTCTTAATTGAATGCTTAAGTTTTTTATTTGGTTTCGTAGTGCCTCTTTATTTAGTTAATCTATTGAATTAGTCAGCTATTAGCCTAGGGGGCGCTACATGTTATATGTTCCGGACTTGGCACAAAATTTTCTTAGTTTTGGGAAACTTGTGGAGCTTGGGTATGTGGTTCATTTTGAAGATGGATGTTGCACCATTTATGAAAAGAAACACAACAACAAGAGACAAGTTATGAATAGTATCAAGAAGGAAAAAAATAGAAGCTTTCCAATTGTGTTTGAAAAGCAAAAAAATGTTGCATTGAGGATGGAAACCATTGATAAAACATGGTTATGGAATAAAAGACTTGGGCATTTGAATTTCAATAGTCTCAAGGTGCTTTCCAATAAGAACATGGTACAAGGACTTCTACAACATATCAACCACAAGGATGGAGTATGTGAAGGTTGTGTACTTGGGAAACAACATATCCAACCATTCCCAATAGGTGTAGCATGGAGAGAAAAAGAACTTCTTGGTTTGGTACATATTGATGTGTGTGGACCAATGAAGACACCAACTTATGGAGGTAATAGATACTCTATCTTATTCATTGATGATTTTAGTCGTATGACTTGGGTGTACTTCATGAGACAAAATTCCGAAGTTTTTTACGTCTTTAAGAAGTTCAAGAGCCTTGTTGAAAAGCAAAGTGGTAACTACATAAAAGTTTTGAGAAGTGATAGAGGCAAGGAGTACAACAACAAAGAGTTTGATAAAAATTTTGAAGATGAAGGCTTGGAAAGGCAACTAACCGTGGGTTATACTCCTTAACAAAATGTTGTTTCTGAGAAAAAGAACCAGACCGTGATGGACATGGCGAAGTCCATGCTTCATGAGAAGGGTACACCTAAAGTGTTTTGGTCCGAAACCGTTAACACCGTCGTCTACTTGATGAATAGGTATCCAACAAAAGCCGTATGGGACCAAACTCCTTTTGAAGCATGGAGTGGGAGAAAGCCAACAATAAGACATCTCAAAGTTTTTGGTAGTGTGTGCTATTCTCAAATTCCAAAGGTGAAGAGAACAAAGATTGATGAATCAAGTGAAAAATGTATATTTCTTGGATATAGCCTCCAATCAAAAGGTTATAGGTTATTTAGCTTGAAAAACAACACAATGATCACAAGCCGTGATTTCTTGTTCGATGAAGAAGCTTCATGGAATTAGGAAGAAGGTAAAAATGAGAAGAGAACCATTATTGTTGATGATGAACAAGAAAATTCAGCAACAAATGAAGTTGGAGAAAGTAAAGAAGAAGGTGAAGAACTACCTCAAACACCCCCAAATGCAAGGTTTAGAGCATCTCCAAGTATGTCTCCAAGTACTAGTGCATCAACGTCACCACCATCGGCACCAAAGTAGATGCATAGGTTGAGTGAAGTGTATGAAAGATGCAACTATTGTACGGTTGAAATGGAAAATTTTGAAGAAGCAACAAAAAAACCAGTATGGATAAAATCCATGGAAGAAGAAGTTGTTGTCATTAATGATAACGACAAATGGGAGAAACTAGCTAGGCCAAGTGACAAAGAAGTTATTGATGTGAATGGGATCTACAAGGTGAAGTAAAATGCGGATGGATCGGTTCAAAGGCATAAAGCAAGGTTGGTGGCAAAGGGACACTCACAACAACCCAGCATCGACTACAATAAGACTTTTGCACCGGTTGCTCGTCTTGACACCATTAGTGTCGTGATTACTATGGCTTATCAAATAGGTTGGTTACTTTACCAACTAGATGTCAAATCGGCATTTTTGAATGGAGAACTCCATGAAGAGGTCTATGTAGAACAACCACAAGGTTTTGTGATTGAAGGAGAAGAGGACAAAGTATACAAGTTGAAAAAAGATTTGTATGGCCTCAAGCAAGCACAAAGAGCTTGGTGTAGTGAGACAGATGGATACTTCAAAAGGCAAAACTTCAACAAAAGCAAGAGTGAGCCTACACTATATGTGAAGACAAAAGGTACATCTATTCTCATCGTTTCTTTATATGTTGATGATCTTATCTTTACGGGTAATGTTGTTTATATGATTGAACAATTCTAGAGAGAAATGATGATGAAATATGAGATGAGTGACATGGGTTTGCTCAAGTACTTCCTTGGTATTGAAGTTCATCAAAGTGAAGATGGAGCGTTCATTTTCTAAAATCAAGTATGCCGAAAAGGTGTTGAAGAAATTTGGTATGCTTGGTTGTGACCCCACATCTACACCACTTGTAGTGAATGAGAAACTCAAGAAATATGATGGAGGAAGAAAAGTTGATGATACTTACTATAGAGGTATTATTGGAAACTTGTTGTATCTTACACATACAAGACCCGACATAATGTTTGCTTCAAGTATTCTTTCTAAGTTCATGAGTTCACCTAGTCATCTACATCTTGGCGCGGCAAAGAGGTTGTTGAGGTACATACAAGGAACAATGAATTTTGGAATCATGTATTCAAGAAATTTGGATGTAAAATTAGTTGGCTATTGTGATAGCAACTTGGCAGGGTGTATTGATGACATGAAGAGTACACCGGGGTTTGGTTTTTCTCTTGGTTCGGGTATATTTTCTTGGGCATCGAAGAAGAAACCAACAATATCTCTATCCACGGCGGAAGCGGAGTATATTTCGGCACCAATAGCTACATCTCATGTTGTATGGCTAAGAAGAATCATGGAAGATATTCAAGAGAATCAAGAAGAGTTCACCTAAATTTTTTGTGACAACAAATCCGCAATTGTTATGTCCGAAAATTCGGTTGAGCATTGTAAGGCAAGGAACATCAAACTCGAGTATCACTTCATTCGAGAAGCGGTTGAAGATGGAGAGATAGAACTCAAGTATTGCAAGACGGGAGATCAATTGGCGGACATATTCACCAAGGCACTTTCCAAAGGAAAATTCCAAAACTTTAGATAATTGCTTGGAATTGTGATCATCACATTAAGGAGGAGAATGTTGAGTAATATGATGAAAATGTGTTTGTGAACAAGTTTGTGCAGATAGCCAAACTGAGCTAGTATAAGAAAATGTAGTAAGTTGTGTACATGTGAACAATTCTGTTTACAAAGTCTAGTTTCTCTACATTTTAGTATGCGTCTGTTTTAGTGTAAAATAATTATATGGACATAACTTGTCCATGTGTCATCTTATCCTTTGGGTCTTATATATTGGAAAAGAAAAATGTAAGAGAGAGATTATTAAGTTATTAGAGGTCTGAGAATCGGGGATTTTATGAGTCAACACAGTTAACAAATCGGTGCTTTCCTTTTCCAATTCTTTCATTTCTAATGGTTTTTATTATTCAAATCTGGTCTCTTCTAGTATGAATTATCATCTAATAGTTGTCTGAAATCTTTGGATATTGTGGAATCATATTATGATTATTTTTCAAATACATTCATAGTTTTTTTGTTCTGATTTTTAATTTCATTATCTTCCAGATCTAATTCCCTCTCATGAGGAAGTGATTTTTGTTTCCTGCAGTTGTTTCCAGGATTTTCATTTGTGGCATCCAGTGGTGGAACTTTCATAATGGTCTCTTTTGAAACAAGAATAGTGGTGTGGAATGCAGTGGTGCAAGTCATCCTCCTCTTTGCGATGATTCATACTAGTAGAATAGCAGAGTTTAGTATCCCTTCCAATATCAAGACAATCAATTGTGCTAATCTTCATTTCAATCGATGATTTTCCTTCAAGATCCAATCTTCTATGCAATTTCAAAATTTCATTTTCCAACCTAAAATCAAGCATCGGATTATGGGTGAAAGCAGAAACTTTACTTCTTTTGAGCCTCTCAATTTCAAAATTAATTATAAGTTTCCTTGGTTAGATTCTCCAGTTCTTATCATAAGAAATTCATGGCTTGCCTATATCTATATAACCAAATTTTGTCAAGTCATAAATGAGAATTATTCAAAAGTTCACCAGGAAAACTATGCTAATAAAGTTAACCTCTTATCCCGACAACGGTGGAATGTTTCATTGGAGTTACCAACGGACGGTAGGATTACTGTGGCTCATACTACTTCTATCACTGCAGCTGCTAATGGCGGAGAAAATATCCCTACGAGAATCATCAAAGAAGAGCTTAACACATTTTGGCTAAAGTATATAAACAAAGGTATTAATATGAGGTTGGTCTGTTATGATAGTGCAGAGGACTATGAAGAAATTATTCAACAGGATCATTATGGAAAAGATCTATTTACTTTCAAGAATTTTGTGGCTGGAACTACTGCCAAAGACTATGTAGGAAATGATGAAAAAACTATCTACCTCTCAATGACTGTAGAAATGTCGGATGGTGAAGCAAGTGATAAACATACACAAAGCAAGCGTCTGAGAAAAAATACTCTCAATGAAGAACCTACCATGAACCCACACAATTTCCTTGTTCTCCCACAAAAAAAGATAGGAATTGAACCAGTCACTAGTATGAACACAATGGCATCTCAAGTGATGGCTACCAACATTCCAGAGATAATGCATTCTGAAACCACAAATGATTATCAGGGAGACATTCTGCAGGTAACCTTTTACATCTTATACTCAAGCTTTAGTAATACCAAAAATTTTGGTTTTTCAAATAATTTCTATCTTGGTTTAAAAATGAAAATAATTTCTTGGAATTGTAATGGTTTTGCAAACAAAAACACTAGACAATACATCTCTGATTTGAATAGGATGCTTAGTCCGGACATAATATTTTTTACAGGAAACGAAAATATGCAGTGATAAAATCCTCAGATTCATTAGACTTTTGAATTTCCCCAACTATCATTATGTTCCTTCTGTAGGGAGGTCTAGAGGAATTTGTTTGATGTGGAAAGATGGCTTTGAGCTTGATTTAATATACCATGATAGAAATATGATACATTGCTTAGTGAGAAGTGATCCCTCGAAACCTAAATGGCTACTATCTTGTGTCTATGGTTCACCTTACCCTCAGGAAAAAAATGAACAATGGAATTTTATAAGAGATATCTGTTTAAACTTTGATATCACTGCCCCATGGTTACAGATTGGTGACTTGAATATTACCTTACATGAGGATGAAAGAGTCAATAAAAATGGTACCACCTCCTTACCTTCTAAAATCTGTAACATCATTCATGAAGCTGGCTTAAGTGACTTAGGTTACCATGGAAATCCATTTACATGGACAAGTAATACACATGGAACAGGAAGAATAAAATCTAGATTGGATAGATCTTTAATGAATTCAGATTGGTTATTAAATTTCCCTGATTCTTGTCTAAAACACTTGCCATTCTTATTCTCTGATCATTGCCCTATTCTGTTAGACCTGTTCCCTAACAATGTTTGCAGTGCAAAGAATTGGAAGTTTTTTGAATGTTGGCTAAGAGATGAAAGCTGTAAACTTCAAATTCAAGCTTCTTGGTCCAAGAATCATAGAGGATCGGCAGGGTATGTTCTTGATAACAAATTGTCTGAAACAAGGAGGGATTTGTCACTTTGGAACAGAAGAAAGTTTGGCAATATACATGATAACCTAAAGAATCTACAACAACAACTTAATGAGCTTCAAAAACCCAATCCGGGTGGTTCTGATAATACCGGTGCTGTCCGAGAAATTGAGAAAGAGATTGAAGAATGGAACCAGCGAGAAGAGATCTTTTACAAACAAAAATCTAGAGAAACTTTCTTTCATGAAACAGATCAAAATACTAGGCACTTCCATTTACAAGCAAATCGGAGAAGATCGAGAAATAGAATTGATACATTGAAGAAACCGGGTGGAAATTGGTGTAGTGGCAATGAACAACTTCAATCTTTGTTAGCTGACCATTTCAAGCAAATAATGACAACTGCAAATCCGGAAACAGAAGAAGAGCTGTTGAATCTCTTATCGCCTTGTATCACTGAAGAAGACAACGACTTACTCACAATAATTCCAACTGAGGAGGAAATTTATGATACTCTGAAACAAATGAAGCCATGGTCAGCACCAGGCCAAGACGGATTTCCACCGGAATTCTTCCAAGAAAACTGGAGCACGATAAAAGAAGATGTCGTTAACATGATACAAAGATTTTTCCAGACCGGAAGACTGCTCAGAAAGATGAATAAGACTAATTTATGTCTTATACCCAAATGAAAATTACCACAGACTCCAGGTGATTATCTTCCGATAGCGTTGTGTAACACCACATACAAGCTATTATCGAAAATCTTGGAAAACAGGCTTAAACAGCATTTGGAGAAGATTATTTCCCCCATGCAAGCTGCTTATGTACCAGGCAGGCAGATTGGAGATAACATCACTTTGGCTAATGAGCTTATTCATTACATGAAGAGAAACAAATCAAAGAAAGGCTACATGGCTCTCAAGATCGACATGTCCAAGGCCTTCGATCGTGTCGAGTGGATTTTTCTTGATAAAGTTATGAAACAGTTAGGCTTTAACTCCAAATGGTGTAATTTTATACAGGAATGCATAAGCACTACTAACATTCAGATCCTTCTTAATGGCACTCCAGGAAAATCTTTCAAACCAACGAGGGGAATACGGCAGGGAGACCCCATTTCTCCATATTTATTCTTACTCACAATGGAAGTTTTTACTCGTGCGTTAGCCAAAGCTGAGTTAGAAGGTAAGATTCAAGGTATAAAGATATCCAGAAAATCTCCTCAAATTACTCACTTACTTTTCGCAGATGACTGTCTGGTCTTTGCCAAAGAGGACATTCACAATGTTACAAATATCCTTAAGGTAATAACTTCTTTCAGTGCCATGTCAGGACAACAAATTAATTTTCAAAAATCTGCTGTCTTTTTTTCAAGAAATATGCACCCAAGGCTTTGCAGAATATTACTTAGAAGCTTGAAGATGAAGAGGATGGATCTTGAAGAAAAGTACTTAGGGATACCTCTTTTCTTAAACAGGAAAAAAACTACCTCTTTCTCAAGTCTTGTTGTGAACACAAAAAACAGATTAACTAAATGGAGAGGTAAGTTTATAAACCAATCAGGTAGATCGATTCTTGTGAAACATGTTCTCAATTCCATGTCGTCACATCACATGGGGATATTCAATATACCAGATGCCACAATAAAAGAGCTCGATAGCATTCAACGGAATTTTTGGTGGGGTAAGGAAAAATCTGGTGGTTTATATTTGGCTGGATGGCCAACTATCAACAAACATAAGCTAAGTGGAGGCATAGGCCTCAGAGATCTTAAATGCTTTAATAGAGCTCTCTTGGCAAAAGCTGCTTGGAGATTTCTCAACAGTGAAGATAAGCTATGGGCTCAAGCTCTGAAAGAAAGACATTTCCCAACCACATCGGGCTTGCATGCAAAGAAGAAAAAGAGCGCAACTTGGGCATGGAAAAGTATACAAGGAAGCATGCAATTCATCTTCAATTACAGCTTATGGTTGGTTGGAAATGGACAAAAAATATCCATATGGAAAGACAATTGGATAAAAGGTAACCAAGAACCTCCCACCCCAGCTGCAGCGTTGGAGATTGCTAATTCTTACAATAAAGTTTCAGATCTCATTGATCAGGAAACTAAGTTATGGAAAGTGACAGTGGTACAACAGTTGTTTAATCAACATGATGCTCAAAATATCATTCAAATGAGAATTCCGTAAAAAGGACAAGACAGGCTTATTTGGACTTTAACTAGAAATGGCGACTTTTCGGTGAAGTCTGCTTATAATAAGCTGATGGAGCTAAAAAATGGTGCGCCTCTTTTTGATGTGGTGGCAGCAACAAAATGGAAAAATGTTTGGAATTTACCTACCTTACCAAGAGTAAAACATTTCCTTTGGAAGTGCATGATTGACATTGTTCCTTCTAATGAAAGAATGGCAAGAGCTTTTAACTACAAATGGGGAGCAATTAAAAGTGTGTAAACAAGACATTGAAACAACAAGGCACATATTGTGGGAATGTTCTTTTGCAAGGGCCATATGGTTCACAACCCCGGGATCGAGGAGAAGTATGCCGAATCACAATTCCTCGGTACAAGATTGGATACAAAGCTGGTTTGATAATGAGCTCAACAATCTGATTGAGAACTGGGCAGTAATGATGACAAACACGATTTGGGAGATATGGAAAGCTAGATGCAATTATGTTTTCAAAGACATAAAACCAAACCCTGTTGTTGTCATACATCTAATTCAGTTGCTGAATGATTCAACAGGAAAAAAAAATGCTGAAACAGTATCACAATAACAACGCAAGAGTGCATCAGACAATACAATCTTGGAATCCACCTACTTCTCCTTACATTTCCTTTTGTTGTGATGCTTCCTTTAAAATTATAAATCACACTGCTTATTCGGGATGGGGTCTAATATGTCGTTCTAGTGCAGGAAATTTCATCCACGCAAAATGTGGCTTTACCAATGGCCTACCAAATGCGGAAGCAGCAGAATGCAGGGGACTCTTGCAAGCAGTGCAGTGCGCAGAAGAATTGAATGTTCAATTTGCAGTCTTCGAAATGGATGCAAAGTTGGTGATCAAGGCTGTAAATGGAAGTCTACAACATGCTGCTTGGGAAAACCAATCTCTTATACAAGATATAAAAACTAAACTTGAAATCCATCCATCTTGGATATGTAAAAACATTAGTAGGAAAATTAACAAGCCAGCAGATAGGCTGGCAAAACATGCTAGAATCTATAGTATTTCTCAATCCTGGTACAATTATCCTCCAAGTTTTATTGCAACTACAATATTGGAGGATATGAATAACTTTGTTCCAACTTCCCTAAGTTAATAAATTGATCTCCTATTTTGCATCAAAAAAAAGAAAGATTATTAAGTTATTAAGAACAAAAGAGAGCGAGAAGAAACTATTAGTTTCCCACTTCATTATCAATCAAAATCCTTTTTAATAAAATTTTTTTTGATCAGGTGATCATATACTTTGTGATAGCTTATGTTTTTCTTGCTTTCATTTCAGTTCAAGTTTATTCTTCTACATTAGTTCCGAGATAAAACATCTCGAACCAAAATGCAGGGGAAACTACTCATAATAAACCATCAAACTTCATTGATTCTGCTATATAAATCAAAGTGCACACATGATTTCAAATTGAATTCTCTGTTCTTAAAAAGTGAGTGAAAATACAAATATGAGCTCATTGAATTCTCTGGTGCAGTATTATGATACGATACAGCCTAAAGAAAAGCCATTGTTCTGTCCATCTTTCTCTCTACCCTGCCTGGACCATCAAGCCAAGAGGCTTTTGGCTGGGAAAAGAAATGCAACAGCACTGAGTTCGGGAGTTACATATTTCCTGTAAAAATCTGAATCTGTGTACATATGAGACCTAATTTCATCACAGGGATGGTCTCGTATTCACACATCTTCTACCGACTACCATCCCTTCTTCTAATGCCCCCCTGAACATATCACAGAGCACCACCACGCCATCCTCCCCGTATACTCTACTTTTTGTATCCTTGTCACCACCTCTAGTATCAACACTCCAAACCCATACAGATCACACTTATCAGTTATTGCATTGGCAGCAATCTAGCCAACCCAAAATCTCGAACTTTTGGCTCACCGTTGGTGTCTATTAGAACATTACTCGATTTCAGATTGTAGTGGATTATGTCCAGTTGGTGCAAACATGCTTAACTCTTTGCTGTCCCAAGAACTATGTTCAAACCTATCATGCCATGACAGAACATTTCCTCCTGGTCTTTCGTGAACCTGCTTATACAGACTTCCACTGGAGACAAACTCAGAAATGAGGAGTTGCAATGAGGGAGTCCCTTCAAGTGCCACGAGATATTCATGACGGATTTTCTCAGCTTCTTGACTTCCCTCTAAAAATCTTCTTGGGACTTCACAAGGCTTTGGACAGTTAACTTCTTGATGGCAACTGGCCGTTCATCCAGGAGGACCGTCCTGTAAACAGCTCCGAACCATCAAGGCCCAAGCTGCCAAACCAAATAAGTAGAAAGATGGATGAGATTTTGGTAATTGGAAAACATCTCAAATACGTCTGTTCATGAATCGAGAATGAAGTTATGTTCACTACTCACTAGCATTGAAAATGTAACAACAACGAGGAAACTTATATTAGCTGAGATTCACAGAAGCCTGTACGAAGCTCACGTGTCTCGTCCCATGGTGGTGTCTTGTTCAGCATGCACCTTGCTGCATAGACTGCAGAGGCAGCCAAGATGGATGGATTTCTATGCTTAATATATGTTATTGGTATATCTGGTTAAAACTAGCTACCTCTGCAAGCTTGGAATATATGTACAAATCTTCGCCTTATAACACAGCTACCGATTGATTATGAGCATCTTGATCATCTATGTTACAGTGGGATCCTTGTTTGGTTTATCAGCTAAAGCACAAGCAATCTGAGATAGATTGACCAAACTAGGAGACCATTGTAGACGTAGATGGTGAAAAAGGACAATTAAGTTCTAATAAGATTGGCGGTTAAACTGTTTAAATATAAGCCCACAGTCTGGAGGTTGGTGGGGTTAGCCATGGTTGCAGGAAGTGGACCGTCAAGCTTGTTCCGTGACAAGATCCCATCAACCCAAACAAACAAAAAATCAGTTAGGACACTTCCATAAAATTGTCATGAAAACAACTACCATTGGAATTTACTACAGGTGAATGTTTTGAAAATCAATTGCCTTGAATAAAGATTCAGATCGATGTTCAAAAATTGGAGTGTTGTAGGCAGTAATATAACTAGGCTACTCAGTCTGTTACAAGAACAGTAGGGTTAAAGTATCTCTTTTCATAAACTTGCAGGAAAATAGCACTAACTGATAGTAAGGGAGAAACTTACAGGATGGCTAGAGATGAACACTTTTTGACATGGGAAGGAATTTTCCTGGACTAGGAATTCTTCTTCAACCTCAACTCCCGTAAAGCAACTGCACCCCCAATTTCAGAAGGAATAAAGTCTCTCCCGGCTTGCGTTTGTAGGTAAGCGACTTTGTTCTTGTGTCAGGTGGAACTTAAAAGTACTGATGCCTAGTAACTGCTGCAACTCTTTTTTTACAACAATATGGATGGGTTTCAGGAGAGAGTTCAAATTTGCAGTGAAATTCAATCAACCAGTCTAGAATAATCATCCTATGATTTTAATCAGGTGATCAACTGATCATTCTTTTGTGATGGCTTGTACTTTTCTAGCTTTCGTCTCAGTTTAAGTTCACCCATTATTCTTCTACATTAGTTCCGATAAAACACCTGCGAACCAAAATGCAGGGGAAACCACTCATAATAAACCATCAAACTTCATTGATTCTGCTATATAAATCAACACAGTTGATTTCAAATTGAATAATACGTTCTTAAAAAGTGAAAGTGAAAATACCAATGAGCTCATTGAATTCTCTGGTGCAGTATTATAATACGATACAGCCTAAAGAAAAGCCGCTGTTTCTTCTATCCATCTTTCGCTATACCCTGCCTGGATCATCAAGCCAAGAGGCTTTTGGCTGGGGAAAGAAATGCAACATCACTATGTTTAGGACTTTACATATTTCCTGTGAAAGATCTGAAGCTTGTGTTCTGCAGCGCCAGGGTGAAAGCTGACCAATTCTCTGTCGAACCAAATAAGGAGAAAGATGGATGAAATTCTGGCCATTGGCAAACATCTAAAACACGTCTGTTCATGAATCCAGAATGAAGTTATGTTCACTAGTATCAAAAATGTAACAGGGAGGAAACTTACATTAGCTGAGATTCACAGAAGCCTGTATGAAGCTTAAGTGTTTTGTCCCAGAGTGGCCTCCTATGCCGGAAATTCTAGTTGAACTTTCCACAAATTCCTCTACCATCCCTTCTTCTAATGCCCCTGGACCATATCACAGAGCACCACCACAATCTCCTCCATACACTCTACTGGTCGCTTCCCTGTCACCACCTCTAGTGATGACAACATACACCATATTTTTCAGTTATTTTTACTGCACGGCGAATTGAGGTGCCATGCATCCAAGTGCACTCTGAATCTTGCTACTGGCAACATAACGATCTAGCACTGGCAGCAATCTAGCCAACCCAAAATCTCTAACTTTTGGCTCATGCTGCTATCTATTAGAACACTACTAGATTTCAGATTGCAGTGGATTATGTCCAGCTGGTGCAAATATGCCAACTCTTTGCTCTCCCAAGAATTATGTTGAAACATATTGTGCCATGACAACCATGTGCTCCTGGTCCTTCGTGAAGCTGCATATAAAAACTTCCTCTGGAGACAAAATCAGAAATGAAGAGTTGCAATGAGAGAGTCCAGTAACAACCTTAAAGTACCACCAGATTTTCATGATGGATTTTCCCCAGCTTCTTGACTTCCCTCCCAAAATCTTCTTGGGACTTCACAACTTCTTGATGGCAACTGGCCGTCCATTCCGTTGGACGGTCCTGTAAACAGCGCTGAATCAAAGCTCATTATCCTTATTGAGCACATTCTCTGCCAAACCAAATAAGGAGAAAGATGGATGAGATTCTGGTTATTAAAATTAGACACAAGTTCTTTAAGAATACTTATGATTTATATAAGTTCACAAAACAAGGAAGGAGACTAAAATTAAAGAAAACTACCTACCTCTGCAAGCTTGTAATATATGTACAAATCTTCGGCTACACGACAGCTGCCAACTGATTATGAGCATCTCGACCATATCTATGTTACAGGGGGATCCCTGTTTCGTTAATCAGCTAAACCACAAGCAACCTGAGATAAATTGACCAAACAAGGATATCATTGTAGACGTAGACGGTGGAACAGGACAATGAAGTTCTGATAAGATTGGCAAGGACCAAGGTTCTTGTTAGACTGTATAAAGATAAGTCCACAGTCTGGAGGTCAGTGAGGTTAGCCATGGTTGCAGGAAGTGGACTTTCAAGCTTGTTCTGTGACAAGATCCCATCAACCCAAACAAACAAAGAATCAGTTAGAACATTTCTATAAAATTGTCATGAAAACAACTACCATTGAAACTTTACTACAGTTGAATGTTATGAAAATCAAATTATTCCCATGTAAATCCAATAGTTAAGCAACGAAAACTTCCTCACTGAATCCAGTATTCCTCCAACTATCGAATTCTCACTGAAATCAATCACTTTCAACAAAGCACATCCACCAATCCCCGCCGGAATAACCCCATTCAACTTATTCCTCCCTAAATTAACAGCTCTCAACTAAATTGAGAAAAAAACCCAATTGCCATATAAAATCCAATAAAAAAATCCCAAAACGATAAGATTCCCAAAAAAAGGAGATCCCATCATCTGATTATCTCTAAAACGTAGATCTAATCAGAAGAAATAACTAGTTCAGAATACATCATCATTCAAAGGTGGAACATATGATCTAACAACTGAGAGTCTGAGACAAATAGAATAAGAAGAATAGTAACTGGTGGAAATAGACTGCTCATTTTCACTCAGAATGAGCTTAGGGTTTCATTAGTAGACAGAAACGAAGTAGATTTGACTGATATTGAAGCTTTTTTTTGCTCGGAATGTTACCGGAAGAAGACTGAAAAATGAAGGATTAGTTGATGAAATGAGGAACTTCAAGGAGATAATTGAATGAGGAGTTGAACACCATTTCAGTATGAGCTTTGAATGTCACTCCTCCCACCCACCACTCTCTCTGGTCTGGACTCTGTGCTCCCTCTTCTCTACTGGAAAGCAAAAGCAAATGAGAAATGAATGAATAAAAAGCCAATGGAATTGACTTTATTACTTATTCCACGTGGCTGCTATGTTTTGTGCATTTGGTCGGATAGTGTCTGACTAGGATGTGTGAAAGCGGGTCCCACTTTAACGTTCCACCTCCAATAAGGGAAGCGGGAATCCAACGTGTCATCCATTAAACGTCGACTAATAAGATAAAATATGGTCAACACTATTATACGTGCATCAACTGCATACATATCGCATTGGTGTATCCAATTGGCCACCACAATATCTCCACTATTATCAGCATTAAAATGGAATTTTAGTCGGTAATTTTCCAATTTTAACTCTGCTCTCTTTTCAGCATTCGAGTGATCCGCTGAGCTGCTGAGGCTGTTTACCCGTACCTACATTGATATATTTCAAATAGAAAAATTAGGAAAAACATCATTGATCATCCAAGATCTCTGAATACCTTAACTAGCTCCACTGGTCCAAGTTTCACGCATTCCTCCACAACATCTCACTGCAACTCGGTCTTTAAATTAGCATCAGACTGCAAATGTACAAAACAGCTCACATACTCAACAACTTCCCAACAGAATACAAACCGAATAACAATGGATACCATGGCTACATTTTCCTGCGAAATGTTTGCTTACCCTCATTTCAGCAGGCGTGAACATAAACTGAAGAATAACAGTAGCTGGAATCAACACCTTGCTATCATCATGACCCCCTGCACATGAAAGAAAGTTGAGTTATGGACTTATGAGACATACGAAATACATTTGGGTGCTAGACCAGCGCACTCTTTATCTCTGTAATTTTTGACTGAAGCATTAAATGCTGGCAACTCATATAGTATACAGAAGAGACGCAATTGCGAGATTATTATTTTTTGAAGCATATTGCAAGATGAGACTTACCCCGTCCAAGTATCTTGTCCTCGACTTTCTTTAATATCTTTTTCTTTCTTTTATCTACTTGCTTGGCTATAAACCTATCACATGTAAAACAAGTTAGAGCTTGTTAAGAAAGTCGCCGTCATAATTGACTGGCATAGAAAATTTGTGCTACAATTTTGCTGGGCTGACAGTCATAAGAGAAGGGCGGAAAGGTGCTCCGTCCAATATATTGATCGCTAGCTCAAAATAAGGTTCCTAATGAAAGAAACAAATCCCAAAATGTAAACATTTTGTACAACTTTAGAAATCCCTGTACCAACTATAGGTTAGCAGATGAAAAATTAACTTCATGTAAGACACGAGTGGAGTGCATCCCCTTTCTTCCTCCCCGTCTCTCTATCAACGTAGATCTTAACACGAGGCTTTTTTTTGTTTAAGGGTCCTGAATTGTTTATTCATAGTTATAAAAGAAGTATAACAAGGTTCTCACCTCTTTAATAACACCATGGAGAACACTTCAACCACCTGAAGAAAAACAAATTCAACAGAACAACAACTTTTTCTTAGAGTTACTTGAACAACTATCCCATAGAGAACAGCTACCATTGGTTGTATGATGGAACAAAATGAGTAAGAACAAGATTAACAGCACTTACCTCCTTAGCAGTAACATCATCGGGCGATCCGGTAATTTAGACATGTGTATTGACTTTCAAGTCAAACCAACTATTAGGAGGTTTGTTTGATTCCTGCAAAAGATAGAACTCAAAGAGGTCGGTACAAGAGAAATACTTCAACTGACCCAGAATTTGTTTTAACATCGTATGACACCAAAAGAATAAGGGCTTTGAAGCAGACTACCGCGGAAGGAACCACAAAAGCGAAACTATAAGACAGAAGAAAAATAGCAAAACCTAGAAGTACGACATAACTTGACGACTGTCATCATAACTAGTACTACTGAAACATAGGATCAAAATATTACCTTCTTTTCTTCCTTCTCAGGCGCTTTACGTTTCGCATCAGGCTTTGCTTCTTTTGTTTTGGTGTTATCATCAACCTCTCCTTTTAAAGACATGTCAACGCCCGCTACTGATGGGAACAGTTCTTCTTGTTGATAAGTCATCTCGCTTTTTGAAACCAAGTTTTCCTGAAAAATTATTCAGATACATGTAAATAAATATCCCATTTATACGAGGAAAATAGACATAACCAAAAAACTTACTTGGGAAACCCAAGCTCTAAGACCTCTGTCCCGCTTGTAGACAGTTCCGTCATCATCAATGAATTCTTCCTCGCCATCATGAGGTGTAGAAGGCCTCTCGTCAATCAGTCATATGTTTTTCATGTGTCACAGGCTTATATAAACAATAAACAAAGACATTCAACAATTAGATTACTTGAAAACAACGGAGAGCATAAACGAGACAGAGAAACAACAGATACTTGTGGAAAAAAGGGTAAAATACGAGTCTCTGGTTGCAATCCTAACTAAGCAACAAAATCAAATAAGAATCCAGATTATGGAAGCCTGTTTGAGGAATACTTTTTTATTTTCATTTTTTGTAACTCTATTCCTCATCCTGCAACTGAATCCATCTAATACCATAAAATTAACAGTCTAACAGCAAACACTTCTGAGAGCAAAACACAAACTTCTCAGAAAGCATCAAAATACTAGATGGCAAAAGAAAACATTTTCTTGTAGAGTGCTACCAGTGCTTTTTCTTATCAACTAAGCACGCAGCATGATTCAGATGAAACTAAAAAACTAAAGGGCATACCGTATAGGTCAAATGAAAAAAATTTACTTGAGAAGAATTGAAAAAAGTATCTCAAGATGACAAATACGATCATCATCTTCACAAAGGTCTGGATCTATTAAAAGATGCAGGAAGAATGTGAAGATAATCTCCAAATTTGTCATCTTCATTATCGAACCTTACTTGATCCATGCGATTGTAGCACCATACAGAAACAGATATACTCGTATACATTGATTTGGATGCAAATCTATACTAAAATGAAAGAGTACAACACACCCACTTTGGAGTTGGCATAAGATGTGTACGGTCAGCTAAGCTAGGCGATAGCCTGTTTGGAATATGCTCATCTCAATTCCCTAGTAATCAGAGCTGGTCTCTAGTCGAACACCCTAACTGTAGTGGCACTCATGTTTCAACTGGAACCCACCAGAACGTAACCATAACCTAGTTGCTACACAGTACAAGATTATCAATAATCATAAAATTCCCATAATCACAGTTTAAGTCTGATAGCCTGTTGAAAAAGGCTTATTATCTCAACCCCTTGGTACCTTCACTTTTGGAGCCAGTCTATAGTCGACTACCCTAATTGCAGTGACACATCATGTCCCAAACCCCTAGTAATCTACTTAACTTTCAGAGCTAGTCTCTAGTCGAACACTAGCGGCACTCATGTTTCAACTGGAACCTACCAGAACGTAACCATAACCTAGTTACTATGCAATACAAGACTACCAATAACCATAAAATTCATAAAATCAAAGTTTAAGTCAGACAGCCTATTGGAACAAACATATCTCAACCCCTTGATACTCTCCTTCAATTTTGGAGCTAGTCTCTAGTCGAATTCCCTAATTGTACTTACACACTCATCATGCTTCTAAGTTCAAACTGAATCAACCACAACTTGACTGTGACCTAGTCCATGGTCAAATATCCTGATTCCAGTGACACACTCATCATGCCGCAAAGTGAATCCACCACAACTTGACTAGAACCAAGTAACCACACTGTACAAGACTAGCACAAATTCACAGCATCGCAGTACAAGTCTCTCCAAAAATCTGTAATGCCGCAATTCGTACAGCTGTATAGTGTTTAATTTTTCATTCATCAGATTCAGGATACTTGCACAGTATTAAGTCGGGATTTTTTTATCGATAAGTTGAAGAATTGAACACTTACATTTTGTAAGGATGGATAATGAGGTCGCAATCCGAACCCTGATATTCGTCGCCATGATTTGGGAATTTTTCTTCAGAAGAAAATCTCTTTTTATCAGAGTCGAGAAGAAGAAGAAGATCTCCCCAGTCTTCGCTATAGGAATGAGAAAATTTTGTTAAGAGCACCCCAAAAATTGTTAAATTTAACCACGGGACTCCAATCTTGCACCAGAGTGTTTGCCTTCAAGTTTAGGTGATACTTTCGTATTGTTTTTTTTCCAAACTGAAAAAAAGTGAAAATGTCATTTTAAATAAATTAAAAAAATAAAAGTATTTTTTTTTTTCCAGAAACTGAGATAGTATTTATGAACATACGGAAATATTCTTTTTTCTGAAACAGAGTGAGTAATTGTGAGAAAAAACATGATTGAAAAAGTGAAAGTATCATTTTTCTTAAAACGGAAGGAATATTGTGAATTTGCTCATTTGATCAGGGAGAATCCATAGACGATAACATAGGAATTTGAATCTTTATTTACTGCAACTTGTCAGTCGTGTAATACTAGACTATTTAGTTTTCAATTTCGAATTACAGATATTTTCATACATATTAATACATGTCACTTATAGAAGAACCACCACATATAAAGATATCTACATTTTTCGTTATTACACTCTTCTTACACACTGACGTACCCGAGAAAATGATGGGTGATAATAATTAAATAAGAGAATGAGTGACTGTGAAGGGAGTGAAGATGTACATCTTACAGTCATGGGACTCGACTTCAACGCTGAATTTCGACACTGCATTTCCTGGTACATCTTCATGCTGACGATAAATTTATAACGGAGTTGGTGTAAGTTGCAAATGGCATATAGCGAAAGCAGTTTATATGGGTTTAACAAAATGTTTATCTGGAGAGGAATTTCTTACCTTCCATAAATCTCTTACAGAAACACTGGATCTCGAGTCAAGGCCTAGTGCTTCCCACTTGGCAGTGATGGTAACATTTTCTGAGCAGCGGTTCCAGAGGGCAACTACTAATCTTTTTCCTGATAAAGGACCTGCCCAGACCTGGAGCAAGAGGAACATAGTCTGTTATAGAATATCTACTACCTTATGAAAGAATTGTGCAGCGTGACAGTGCAGTGTGTTGGTGACTCATGAATGTCATATCCAAAAGTTCGGAACAAAGGTTGAAAAGAATTATTCACAATGCTTGATTCATAGAGTGAGAAAGGACCTGATTGCATTTTCCCGGTCCTTCAACAGACACTTTCCTACCCTGAACACCGAGATGGTCTGCACAAATCAAAATGAAAATTGAACAAGAATAAGAGCTTCAGTATTACTACTATTATAAGGAGAAAGAAAATAAAGATTCTCAGAACAGAATTATAGCAGAATTGAATATCAGAAAGGTAACTCGAAGGATTTTACCTTGATTTACTGCAATAACCTCCTCATTACTTAGGAGCTCAAATGTTTCTGCGGTCATGTTTCTTACATCACAACCTACTAGAAGAGGAGCCTGCAGAAATGCAACCATAAAGTCCGGTAAATAAACAGCGGGCAACTGTTCCACACAATTATCAGGTAGTTTTTCTTGCCCGTATAGCTTATTTTCTTTAGTTAGTTGTCATTTCCCTTGATCAGATAAGATTGTGAATTAGCCATATGAGTTATGATAGCTGATGCTGTCTTGAGACTGAACAGTTTCAACTTTCAAATGTAAATGAGCAAAATAAAAAAATATACTCGGGTTTGTTCTAGAGAACCTTCATCAAAGCCCAAATACTAAAATGTGCACGGTATTCCTGGTAAGTCATGCCCCCATTACCAACTTCCAACATATCCGGATCTGCCAAAATGTTGTCAAACGATACATGAAAGCCAGCCAGAATTCAGTATTCCTCTGAGAATAACATTACTAGGAATGATCCAGTAGTTGGTTTTTAATATAGCGATTTACCTTCTTACCATTCCATCCACCTGGTCCAGCATACGCAGCCCACTTGTCATTCATATCAGCAATAGTGGTCATACTACACAACAAGAAACAAGCTTCATAAGTACGAAATAAGACATTAACGGAGTAAGTTAAATATGAATTTGAAGTTCAAACTTTGAACCTTGCCCATGAATCATTAATGTCCTTTGTTGTTCTCCAACTATTCCCAACTTTGCCAGCCCAGAGTGCGGGGTCATTCACTCCCCTACCAAAAAGGAACAACGTAATCAGATTCACCAAGGTCGTGCTTGAAGGGGTAAAAATAAACTTGAGAAAACTGGTGCGTACAAAAGCGAGCATATTAATACCATTCACAAAGTGAGTAGAAAATTCTGCGACCAGTGTCATTTAAGGCTTCACGCATTGGGGGGTAGCTGAAAATGGAAGAAAGTTATCAATCACGGAGTTACAAGTATCTCTTACAACAACTACTTAAGAAACTACTCAGATGAGGAACAACCGTTTATGTGGTTCGATCCCAAGATTGAAACAGTTGTCGTACTTCAAATAATCCACACCCTGAAATATCGTCAAACATTATATATAAACTCGTATACAAAATGCTAACATCTCTATGTTCAGAATCTAGTATTAATAAACTGTGAATCCAAGTAACACTAGGTACTCCAATCGAGAAATACATCTGTTACGGAAACCAGAATTCTTACCCAAGATGCAAAAAGTGACGCGTCATCATTTTCATGGTAAAGTGATCCAGGCCTAACCTCACATGTAAAAATCCTGGAAGTTGAAAACGGAAAGTATTGCAGCACATTTTGAACATTAGCAAAACAACTATGCCGAACTAACCACAATTCACATCCTTGAAAACAAACAATCAAATTCATAACGTGGTAATATAGAAACTTATTTTACCCAGCATCAGAATAGATACCCAGCTTAAGGCCCTTCCCATGTATGTAGTCTGCAAGAGCTTTGATCCCAGATGGAAAATTCTTCGGATCAGGGACTAATTCACCCTGTATAACCAACCAATACAATTCAAAGACAGAACAACACAAAAACAATTTACTTCTTAATGAGCACCAATAATATGTTTACTTTGTTACAAAGATGCATCCAGTGAGCACTATGGACTGGCAAGTTGGTTTGCCTGCTCTTACTAGGTATCCATTGAGACACTTTTCAGGTGATAGTCAGAATACAAGTATCCAAATATGCAGGTGGGACTTCAAACCAGCACCCACAAGCCATAAAACGGAGTTAGCTCAACAAGAATATGGCTGTCCTCCGCCACATCCGAATTTGAGATACCAATACACTTACATGGTATGATCTTTGCACACTAATTGCGATACATACGGAAAAAACACTAATTGCGATACATACGGAAAAATTCTAAATGAAGTACAGATTCACATCATCTTAAGAGCACTAAAAAGACACTTCAAGAGACATCCCCAATGTATCAAATGAACACTACTTGGGACACTCAACACGCATCAGTACAAAAGAATCAGCAAAATGAAGACTTTTCGGCAAAAAATGACAAGATATCAACAACATACCGTTGAACTCCTTAAAAGGTGAGACCAGCAATCATCTGTGCCACAAAAATTCAAACATTTAGTCCACATCTAATGCAACAAAAAGGTAGAAACTTTGCAAGAACATCATTAGTTCATTACCTATATTAACATAAGTATAACCTAATTTAGCCAATCCAGTATCAACAAGTGCATCAGCTGTTTCCTTTATAAGTGTTTCATTTATATTACAAGCAAAGAAATTCCAACTATTCCACCTGCAATTCATAACAACAAACCAATTTTCCAATTCAATACCAAATCATATGAAAAACACATGCAATCTCTAAATTAAAGAAAATAGAAGGTGGGTTTTCGATTACTAACCCCATCTGTGGTGTTTGAGCTAATCCATTGTTGAGTTGAAGTTTTCCATATAGAGATGTATTAAAAATGTTGTTTTTGGTTGATGGTGTAGAAATTGGTAATACACGAAGAGATGCAGAGAGTGTGATTGAAGACAGTAGAGTGAGAATTGTTAGATGGAGAGTAATGGGGGACAAGAAGATTAGTTTGATTTCAGCCATTTTTTTGTTTCTTTCTTTCAGCTGAAAGTCTCTGAGACAGAAGAAAGAATAAGAAGAAGAAGGTTAGACTTGGATAATATATAATATTAGGATTTGTTTACATTAATTAATCCTGTTTAAACAGATAATCTCTCTTACTTATCCAAAACTATTCTGTACATCTATTATGTCCCCACCTGGGTTGCACGGACACTCAATTTTTTGTGCCGTGTACGCCTCGGACGTGCGACGGACACAGGACGCGCGTTTGACGCTGACACGACCTGTGTCCGACGCACCAATTTACGCGTACTATGCGCGTCTTGTTTGGACGTACTGATGACTCGGATTTGAAGTCTTTTTTATCCATTTTCATTTAAACTTCTTTTATTATTTTTACTATTATTAACTAAATGAAAAAAGACGAACATTTAGATCAATCATTTAGGTCTTTATTAAGATTTTGTAATTAGAAATGACATCACGTATACTGTTTGTTGGCCATGTGTTGTTTTAAGAATGCATTTTGATTGTGCCATGTGTCTAACAATGATTGATTGCTTGACCTTCGGTGTGTATAAACAAACGATCTCTTTTTTTCTTTTGAAACTCATACACATGTAGCATCATTTTCTAATTTTTAGGATCCAAACACTTAACTTTGCTGTGTAAATACATGATTGTATATATAAATAAAATATGTATATACGTTTCCGCGTCCTAATTTTTTGAGAGTTTTATAGTGTCCGCGTCCGCGTCGTGTCATGTCTACGTCTACGTGTCCGCGTATGTGCAACCCAGGTCCCCACAAGTGAAATTCAACTAATGTCATGACTTGATCTACGTTGTAAATATTATGGTCTATTGAGCTCAAGAATGCTACATATCTAAAAAAAATCAAAAATGCTAGGATTTTCTTACATTATCGTGGGAAAATGTAAGAAAAAAATTGTTCGAAAAAATAAGAACTTTCTCAAAAATAAAAGAGTCTTGGCAAGGATTGATGTTCCAACCTGAGGGTCAATTAAGTTTATAAATCCTATTTCTAGTTTGATTAAAACCTGAATCATTAAAAACCTTATAGACTTATGAGGTTCATGTTTATTCTAGGGTGTTCTCCTATGATCATATAAAACCATTCAGGAATAGTCTAGAAAAATTATTTCATGAACGTGAGGGTCCAAGGGCATAGCTTAGTGGTATCCCGTCAACTCCATTAAGGGGCAAGTCGGGGTTCAATCTCCACGGTAAAGGTTTGTATTTAAATTAATTAGTTGTACGAAAGGTTTGGCGAGGTTGGGTCTGGAACTAGGGACAGTCTAATTGACTGAATTTGGTTAGAGGTCTGGGTCTGGCTTTAGCCTAAAAAAAGTACCTAAGAAGCCTTTGGAGAGTTCCACAAGTTATATGTAAAAGATCTAGTTTAACTTGTAAGAGGGAATTGAGAAGATGTTTACTTGCCGTACTTAGCATAAGAACATTGATTATTGAACTAAGGTATTTCACATTCTTAGGATCCTGACGTAATTTTACTTTACAGTATTTCCTATTTGTTTTGGTACTAATCAGACTGGAAAAGAAGGCATCCGGTTGAAGGATTGGTAGCGATAATCTTATTGGGGAGGAGAGAAGCTCATATCAAGTATAACACTTGGTTAGTGGAATCATGGCATAAGACCAAAGTGGTAGTATTCTTAGGGTATTGTTGAAGCGAGTCACCTGGATGGTATTATTATGTCTTGATGATATATCAGTGAATATTCAAAGCTAGAAGAAGTCTAGAGATTCGGCCATGTTTACAGAAGGGTAGGCGATGCGAGCAGGCCCGACACAGAACTTCAAGATAGATAGATTGTGAGTAACACCCTAGTTTGATTGTATGCACTCTCCCCTATAAATAGAGAGACTCGTATCCAAGAGAGAGGTGGGTAATTTTGGAGAGAGACTAGGAATCACACTAGATAAGAGAGTTGTGAATTATTCTATCTTGTAAGGAAGAGAGTTCTACTTGGAGAGAACATCATTGTAACACCTCAAAGTAATAAGA
This sequence comes from Papaver bracteatum, assembly GCA_023529315.1. Lineage (NCBI taxonomy): Eukaryota > Viridiplantae > Streptophyta > Magnoliopsida > Ranunculales > Papaveraceae > Papaver > Papaver bracteatum. The sequence continues at coordinate 88,094 of JAJJWX010004858.1, read as the reverse complement.
TACATATTTTCACCCCCGTGGACGTAGGTAATCATATCGAACCACGTATATCCTTGTGTCCATTATTGAGTTTCTTACTTTCACTTGCATGAGTAGATGTTTTCTATCCTTTGGATGTAGTTTGTCGTAAAATGCATCTACATTCTGGCGCCAACTAAGATCTCCGGATACCTTGCCTGAAGAACCGTCAGAGACGATCAAAAGCTCCTAAATACACATTTAAGTGTTGTAGTTGAAGCTAGGATGAACTCTGTTGGCCGAAACCGTCTATTTTTGTTGATTTGAGTCATTTAGTACAATTATAAAGTTGAAACAGTGATAACACCTTCTCAAGGTGTAGTAGAGTCCTCGTTTCTTCGCCTATGAATGGTTTCATCAGTAGAAAATCCTCTTAAGCTCACCGGCGATCAACAGCACAGGTTAGGAGCAAGGGTGAGGATCTGCTGACAGGATGACTGTTTGTTTTCGATGTTTGAGTGAATTTTAGCGATGTATAAGTTGTTTTCTGGATTGTCCTACCGAGTTTGTGCGCTTAGAGTCACAAAAAAGTAAGTTTAAGTTTTCTTTTGCTTGATGTTGGGCTTCCCGGAGATGTCGTCTAGTCGGAAAGGTCTTAGAGAAAGTCCATGGTAGTCAGCTATGAAGAGATCTCGAGGAAATAGAAATAGTAGAGACTTGAGTTTATTTTTTAACTTTCATGTTGTACTTTTCATTCATCACGTGCATGATTTTAAGGATTTGGAGCATATAGAATGAAGGACAAACAAACTTAAATGAGGAGGTCAAGTACGGAGCGATAAGGACGTAGCATAAAATCTTCCACAAAGTCAGCTTAGATCCAAAATAGGGTAGATAGGCAGAACCCACCCGATAGTCGAAGTAGGCTTTGTTTCTGAAAGCCCTGGCGTAGTGACAATTTTTGTGTCAGTCGAATATTTTTTACCTTTTTTAAGTATTTATCACCAAGATTAGGTCAAAGAAAGGTGTTCTTTGTATTTACTGACGTAGGTAGGGACGACACTCGGCTCACCAAGCACCACGCCCGATGGCCAGTACTTCAGGGATGGGAAGGACGTTAAGGAATCGTATAGTTACTAACAGCAGCATGCAGGCAGGGGTAACAGGGCCGAGACAAGAAGCCGATCGACAACTACCGCCCGAGGAATCTCATGCTGCTGCGCGGGGCATGCCAACTGTTAACGAGGAAGTGGATCTTGGGGGAGATGATGACACATTACCCTTGGACCAGATAGTCTCTACCCGGGAAAGAATCGTCCAAATCGACGGACTTACAGCCTCATACACAGAGGACGATGAAGAAGCACTCACAACACAAGCCCGGAGATAAATAACAAGGCAACAAGCTGAGTACCAGGAATCCCTAGGAACGGAGCAAGAGCGTCTTAGGCAGATCCAGTTAGGGCGAGGAGCAGCAAGCAACATCGGCCCTCCACATGTTCGTACAACTGGTCATGTAGCTGGTCCGATATTACCCCCACCAACAACATTGATACCATTGCAGTCTCGGCCATATCACCCTAATGGACATTCTAGCCATGAAAGCATAGACCCGACGTTATTGGCCATTTTAGAAAGTCAAAGAAGACAAGAAGCCGTGCTAAGAGAACTCCAGCAAAATAATCTCGCCCTAGAGTATGAGAATTTTCAGTTGAGAAATCAGCGAACCAAATCAAGAGGATCGTCCAGTTGAGGAACGTTGAATAATCATGGACGATCAGGTCAAACACAACCTATGTCAGGGCCGAGCAACCCGAGTCAGTTCGGACAACCTCCCTTACCTCCCATATATCTCCCACGAAGATATGGACCACCTGAGGACTCTTCTACTGATTAAGAAGGACACAGAAGGGGCGGGAGATAAGACACGGAAACAGAGGCTAAACTTAAAGATTTAGAGGCAAAGATAAAGGAGCTATCGGGAAGTAGCGAAGAGAACAAATTGGCAGAGATAATGAGTGAGGCCGAGAATATGCCTTTTTCCCAAGAACTCGAACAAATGCCATTCCCCCCAAAGTGTACCTTACCTACTTTTCCTTCTAGATTCGACAGAAAAGGATACACGGTCGAGCACCTAAAAATGTATAACATGTCCTTGATCCAATGGAAAAACATCACGGTAGTCATGTGTAAATTCTTTCCGGACATCTTGGAGGGCGAGGCGAGAGATTGGTTTTATTCGCTTCCACCTGGATCGATCGGCAATTATGATGCACTGATTGAGGCCTTTTTGGAAACCTACATGCATAATAGCCGACCTCGCCCAAGATTGAACACATTATTCACCCTCGTCCGGAGGTTCAGAGAGCCCTTGAGAGCACTTACTGATAGGTGGAGGAAGATGTGTACTGAAATTGGAAAAGTACCGGTGGATCAAGCTATCTTTGGGTTCGAAAACGCATTGGGAAGAAATGACCCCATCTGGGTAGCTATGTTCTCTGAAAAGCCAAAAACTTTAAAAGAAATGTGGAAAATGCAGGAACATTTTATCGCACTAGAAGAAACTCAAGCCGAAGCAAGAGATAGGGGAGTACAAGAAGCTAGTGATGAAGCTGATACTGAGGCTAAAACAGATATGGACGATCCCGTTAGGCATCCCGAGAAGAGATCCGACCCTCCACCGAAAAAAAGTGACAGGAGAGAGTGGGTGTCCAAAGGGAAGAGGCCGAGGCATGAAGCCCGATCATACACCCCTTTGAACGCTCCTTTGGAGGAAGTTGAATAAAGGAACGATATTAATTACCCACCTAGGGCGGTAATCTAGCACCAAAGTGGGGCGGGCCATATATAATTGTGTCTAAGGCAGGCGAGGGATCGTATCGACTATTGAGACTCGACGGAACAAAGGAGTCCAAACCTTGGAACGGCAAGTACTTGAAACTTTACCACCCCTGAAGGGAGGTGGGGAAAAAAGGTGAGCATACATGTCTTCTATTTCTGTGAAACCGTGAGGGGTATGAAATAGGGCATGAGCGACTAATGGTCATTCGTACTCGGGGCAAAGCCAGTGTGGAAGTGCCGAGGTGACTTACACTCGAATGGGCATTCGTACTCGGGGCAAAGCCAGTGTAGAAGTGCCGAGGTGCCTTACACTCTCCTGGCTATTCGTACTCGGGGCAGTGTAAGTGTGCAAGTGCCGAGGTAGCCTAAGGGTTCTGGTGGTTGTAAACTAGTTTCACAGGTTGTTAAGACGCGAAGGTCTTCTCAGCTAAGCGGCTTACTAACATTTGAAAGGCCTCCCCCATCGCAAGTGGGCGTGACCACTTGCCCGATATTGGTTGGTCGATAACCGATTGGGGTAATCGGGCCTAGAATTAGGTTTACTGGTACCCTTCCACTGAATCCAAGAGATAGTGATGAGATACCCCAATCAGGACATGGTATTGGGCCCGATGACCCTCCTTGTTGGGTGTGTTCGACAGAAACGGTTAAAACACTAACATACATAATCAACTGTTGCAGGAATGGCATATGGAACAAAAGTTATAACAACAGTGTCATGCGTCAATTAAGAACATACGAAAAGCATCATCGAAACTCACAAAGTAACAAGTCTAACGAGAATAAAAATAACAACATCGGCGACGCAGCACCCCCTTTAAACAAGCAAGTATCAGAGTAACAAAGGGAAGAAGTGTTCAAAGCGATTTACAACCCAAAAAAGGGGAAATTGTGTGACGCAGCACTACAAAAGGAGAATTCAAGCCTTGGGAGGAGCAGCTCCGGCCCTCTTTTGCGCGATCTCGCGCCGCTTATTCTCCACGTACTCGGCGATACCATCTTGGACCCTATCATCTATTTCCTCCTCGTGGGCAGCACGTTCGTCCTCAACCTGCTGGGTGAGCTGCGCATTTGCTGCCTCAGCATTGCCAACTGGGTACCCAAATCGATCTCGACCTGCTTCAACAGCTGGACCTCTCACTCCAGTTCAAGAGAACGATTCTGTTCGGCTACAAGATCACAACAAACGCGGAGTTATTTATTAAGCAAGGGTTTGGCAATTTCACAAGTACAGAAAACATAATCTAATCCTAAGGAACTGACTCCACACATCGCCTAAGAGACCTGAAAGTGTCGGTAACACATACTGAAGTGATTCTTCCGATTTGGACAACTCATCTTCGGCCTTGGACAGTTTCATGGTTAGCTCGTTATAACATTGCTCATTATACTCATTGTTGGGGCAGTGCCTTTTATGCTCGCCCCACTCGGCCATTAGACGATTACGCGTCACTTGAAGTATTGAGAGATGCGACCCACTGCATTCAAGTTCATCCTTCATTTTGTCAAATTGGCCCACTTTACCCAGCAGATCCCTATTAGCTCACTCCACTGCATCTTTATCCCTCAAAATCTGTCGGCGATCCTCGTGAAGGTCCCGATTCTGCAATTCTAAGGCGTTCACCTGCTGTCCTAGCTGCGTGGCCAAAGCAGTTTTCTCAGCAGCGGGGCATTGCGAAGAACCCAAATGAAACCTCAAATTGTCTATTTCTTCGGGATCATACTCAAACTGTCGGTATCAGCCTAATTCACCTTGAAGTTCTTCGATCTCATTAGCTTGGCGATTTATTTTTCCATCTTTGTTTGCAATTAGCTGGCGAAGATTCTCCACTAAACCCTTTTCAATATCCCATTTCCTCTTCATGATCCTAAACTCCGACGTAGCGTCTAAACCTATACTAGATATCTCAGCTAGCAAAAGGACACTCGACTCAGGATATTAGCATGATAAACTCAATCAACATAAGTTAAGGTTTACAGAACTGTAACATACCTTGAGCATCGGCGAGTTTGATTTCTAGCTCGCGCGTACGGCCCTGCTCGTTCTGTAGTTGAAGCTGAAGAGATTCCACCAACTGCCTCTCCCTATGACGATTGGCGGCCTCCAACCGTACCCGATTGAGGATCTAATACAGGTAAGTAGGTTAGAGTGGCGAGCGACATTTAATAAATTATTAAGGGATGGGGAATCGCCCAGACATACAAAATCACTCACCACCACGTCAAGAGTCGGAGTTATGTCGTTATAAAGAGGCACCACACCAAGCATTTGCTCATCGGTAAACGCCCCAAAGTCGGCAGAAGTAAGCGCCCCAAGGGAATGCAGGATAGGGACAGAGACGGTAAAGGAGGTTCCAGCACCAGACGAAGACCCAGCAGTTACATATGCATGTACCAGTAATGCCGATTTCATTGAACAAAATCTTATGCACACGACGGTGCAGTTTTAGATAAGAGTAGATCTACACTCACCCAAGTAAAATCCAGGATTTATTATGTAGATCTCCAGAATCGGTTTACACGATACATATGTAAAAACAGATTCTTGACATTGCATAACAGGAATCGGTTTATGAGATTGCTCATGTAATCCGATTCTAACAAAAAAAAAGATAAAGAAAAATTGAGAACAACAATTGGTTTACTCGACACACATATAAAATCTGATTCTACCATTATACATCAACAATCGGTTTTTATAAATGCTAATGTAATCCGATTCTGGTTCAAATTTCTCGAACCAGAATACATATCAAGGACAATTGGTCTTTGTGGGCATGAACATAAACCGTTTATATTTGCAATCGGATCACATATACATTAACGTTAACCGATTCTGATAAACCAGGAAAATTTGATTTCAAAATTTTCAATTTTTGAGCAATTTTATGTTACTAAAACCTAGTTTATAGGATTGGGTTGAGAAGAAAAAAGAAGAATCAGTTTAAGTAGACATAAAAATGAATTCGATTTTGATTTTAGTTTTTATGATTTTAGTTTTATGATTTTGATTTTGATTTTAGTTTTTAAATTTTATGATTTTAGTTTTTAATTTTATGATTAGGATTTGATGAGGACAAATTAGTCGTATTAATATTTGATAAAGGGTAAAATGGTATTTTCATCAAACTTAGACACCCCTTATCATTTTCTATGGGGTGGATAAAAAAATTCATAGCGCCCAATGTAGGAAGGCATCTTTTTCACAATTGTGGTCACTCGACTCACTCCTCTTACAACACACATTTATTCACTTTGTCAGGCAGCTAAAACCGAGTCATGCCAAATTGACCAAACAAAAAGCCCGAAATAAAAACGGTGGAACTCTCCTGAGAGACACGACTCATGGATCATTGGAGTCCACGTTCTCAAATCAGTCGTGCAAGTGTTCTCTAACATTTCTACTAAATATACACTGGATTCTTTTGGAAACATGGCTTCATATAAGTCGTAAGTTTCATGATTAAGTAAATATAAGGTTTTCTAACCACTGGTATAAATCTCTCCACATCTTCGTAAGTATAAGTATCCGTCCGATATTTTTTTTAAATGTGACCTGATCTAAACTGTACATATGATGGAGTAGTAACTTCTATGTAGATACACTTATTTACCTCCCTCACCACGTGTACTAGCATCCCCACGTGGAAGCCACGTCACAAAGGTGGGTGACACACAGGATCATCCGTGGGTCTAGATAGTGCGCCATCTGTCAAGATAAGCGATCGAAGATGAAGGAGCATCAAAGGAAGGTATACTCGCATAGCACCAAAGGACTTTCCTATTACACTTTACCCCCTCACGAGGCAAGATGTGATCAACAGCTAGGTGAAGCCCCACTGACAGACGCGACAGGGAAGGACTGACACCGCCTGGCGCGAAGGGCATGTGTCGGTTGGACTGACGACAAGAACAAAGGCAGGCCAGCGTGATGAGCGTAGGAATAATAGAAGCCGCGGGATGACCAAGAGGTCCACGGACTATGCACAAAGCACAAGAAGATAAGGATACAACAGCTCTTTTCCAGTCTTAGGAAGAGAGAGAGACAGAGATTGGTCAGCGTGATGATCTTAGGAAGCATAGAAGCCGCGGGATGACCAAGAGGTCCGCGGACTATGCAAAAAGCACAAGAAGATAAGGATACAACAGCTCTTTTCTAAGGGACCCACGTAGAAGAGCTATATATATGACCCTTCCTGTTACATGGGAGGGGGTCGAACAATTGGAGAGAGAGGGGGAACAATTAGAGAGAAATAAGGGAAGAGTAAGTATGAGAGTTAACCTTCGGGTTCCATTATCACCCAAAGTCTTTCGACTAATCTTGTAATCTTTTATCATCATAGTGAATCACCCTCAGACCTGTGGATGTAGGCCTTAGAGCCGAACCACATAAATCTTTGTCTTATTTACATTTCGTATTGATCTACCCTAATATTTGTATGCATCTCTTAGATCTGTCGTTATGGATGTTGAGGAGATCATGAAAAACCCGTGGGGTTTAGAATCAATGAATCAACATCTATCCCAGCATCTCACAATATATTCGTACTTTAATGCATGCACTCTGTACATGCGAAGATTGGTTGTGGACACGTTGATGCCTACGTGATTTGCGTGTTCACATTCTAGGTTTTCAAACTAGTGGTGGAAATCCCTACCCGAATTCCAGTTTATTGAAAATGCATCGTCTAGAATAAAACAAATTACAAGAACAAAGAAATTGCCACTAAACTTCTCTGTTTTTCCTCTGTTTTGAGAGAAAGATGTTCTTAATTTATTGAATCCAATAGGACAATTATTGTACAATTTGAGATACTACTACTATTACTAACTAATGAATGTCAGTAAGATCAAACCAAATTTGTTGGAATACTTTGACAATGACATCATGATATTCATTTGAATTTAATGAAAGATAACAAGCTAACAGTTCTTCTAAATCACCTGATTTCCTCAGATTATTCTCAACAATCATCTCCACCATTGACTCTCTAAAATCTCTCTGTGGATCAAACGAAGATTTGATCACTGCAAAACTATCCGAAACATTCGACGACACCACCGGTATCAAATTCGACGATGGGATCATTGCCGGCTTCTTAGTTCCGGTGGCGCTGGTGGTACGTTGTTTATTTGGCTTTGCTCCAAGGAATGTCATCGTCATGTCCTTGGAGTAGACTTTACGTGACAGAATTCTTGGAGAATTTGATCGAAGCTCAAGTCCCGGAGATCCCTCTGAGATAGATTTTCGACTAGATTTTTGTTCTTTTGAAGAAAGTGACCCATGGACATTTTTTCCCTCCACATCTTTACAACTTGTTGAGTTTCTTCTTCTGGGTGATTTCTGTTATTTCTTCTTGTTTTGTATGAATTTTTTTGGCAGCTTGGTTATGATCGGAAGAAGTTCGAGCTCCGTGATGGGATCGAACCCATCGTCGAATTTCTCAGCAGAAGAAGATTTATTTCTATCAATGATGTCTATGATGATTTCAGTATGTTAGAGTATATGATTGGTAATAATAAATTATATGGAAAGTTTTAGTATTTAGGGTTATATTTAGTATTTGATATATTTAGTATGAATTGATTTACAAGCATTATTCTTGCATACCAAGTTATGGTATCGCTATATATACCCAATGGGTTCTCAATGTAATCAAAATCATTCAATAATATCTTTTATCTTTATACCTTCTAGTTCTGACTTGGTATCAGCGGGTTCGATCCGGATTTATTGCCCACCTCGTTTTCTTTTCTAACCGGCGGCGGTAGTCTCCAATGCTACCGTCCGCCGGATCTTTCCTCCGCTGCAATATGATTAGTTTTTCTTATTAGGTTTTTATTTTATTTTTTAGGTTTATCATCTATATTAAAAAAAATAAAATATATATGGTTTTATCGGTTTTCTACCAATCCCTACTTCTCACCACTACTAGCACCAGCTACCTTTATCTCGTTAACTCATCACGTGTTCTTCCATCCCACTTTTCTTTTCATTTTCTTTTCCCTACTGTCCGTCCAGGACCCTACTTCAACTCATCAAATCATCAATACCACTTTCTTTCTTTTCCATCTTGAATTCCTTCTACCACCTATTCTGATCTCTTCTACTCTGTCCAATTTTTTTTGTTTTCCTTTACACTTTGAAAAAGTCAACTAAATCCACGTCCCGTCAAAACCCCACTTTCCAAGCCCCCGAGCCCAACAACCACTTAATCCTAACCAACACCCATCATATCCATTCTTCGTCAACTTTCCTAATCCAAATTTTGCAGGGTATTATCTCTTTTCTCTTATCGATGGTTCTTATATGCTCCATCAATGGTTCTGTTATTTTCGCTACTTTGGCAGTTCCCCTAATCAGTATTCTTTTTAATGGCGACGCGCTTCTTCTTATACTTCTCGGGCATTTATTGGCACCGCACTTCATCAACAACTTTCAAGGTCAATATCATGTGATTTGAAATCCCCATGAGATTGAGGGAGGGTGTTAGAGTATAGGATTGGTGTTTGTACCCAAAATCACTTTCGGGCACGAAACACAATGAATCGATAGTTTGGTTAGTATTTTGGGTTAGGAGTGGATTTTAAGAACAAAAAGAAAGACAGAAGTTTAACGTGGTTCGGCATGGCTTCCTACATCCACGGTCGAATCCCCTTGGGGAGAAATATTTTATTCACGTTTGTGTTTACATTGCTATTTTCCTCTCTCTTGGCTACTCCCCTTCTGATTTCTGCTCCTCTCCCTTTTATACATTTTCCATCTAATTTTAATTATCAACATAAATTGTATTAAACTTCCCATTTATGCTTTCATCATCAATTCATATGAAACTTCCCTCTTTATGCCTCTTTCATGAATTCTGCATGAAACTGATGTCTTTATGCCTCCCTCATGAATTATGTATGAAATTGTCCCTTTATGTCTCTATGATAAATTCTGCATGGATGAAACTGTTGGAATTGAATGGCTGAAACTGCTGGTGGACTGGATTGACTGGCAGGATGGCAGATCAAGTTGATCGGCATATGGTCATAGATCGCTTGATCGCGGACATGCATAATGGCTAGCAGCATGGGTGGAGACTGGTTTGCAGGGAGGATGAGTTTTTGGCTTGGAATTGGTTAGCAGCATTGCTGGATACAAGACTGAAAATTGGCTAGAGGTGCGACTGACTTCGATGGTTGACCGATGGTTGACTTTGACCGGATGTTGACTTTGACCGTTGACCTTGACCGGATATTGGTTTTGGCAGTTGACCAACTTTGAACAATGACCGGTCTGTGCAGACTGGTGGTCTGCCTTGGTTTATTGGTTAGCGGGCTTGGATGAGGACCAAAAGATGATTCAAGTATCAGTTTGGCCCATTAAGTGGTATTTTTACTTATGGTACAAACATTGCCCCCTCTTAACCTCCAACTTGTTGGTGGTTAAGAAAATTCCGTTTTCCTTAGTCAATGATAGAATTTGCCCCAAAGTGAGGATTATTGATACTGAGGTGACTAGCGAACTTCCCTTGTGTTTGCGGAAATCATAATCAAGACGCCCCCAAGCTAGGTTATTGTGGTTGGGAGATTGGCGGGAAACAATTGAGTGGAGTAGTACTGTGAGTGAGCGATAACAGTATTGATTGAAGCTGGTATGCAGCAGCTTTAATCAGCTGGACTGCGGGAACAATGATATTATCTTGTATGCATCAGCTGCGATCAGCTGGAATGCAGCAACAACGAACAAAGTTCCACTGCAGCAGCTGCGTTCACCTGGACTCAGAATCGAAAGCATGGCTTGATCGCATCACACCGCGATCACCGAATGCAAGCAATGACAAACAAATTTCCATCTGCAGCAATTGCGTTCACCGACTCAAGAAGCATGGCTTGACTGCATTAGCTGCGATCAGCTGGAATGCAGCAGAACGAACAAAGTTAAACTCAGCACTGCGTTTCACGGATCGCAGAACTGCGAGCAAGGTGGTCTGCATCACCGCGATCACCGAATGCACGAGCAGCCAACAAAGTTCCACCGCAAAAGCCGTTTAGCTGGAATGCAAGAATGACGAACAAAGTTCTATCGCAATAACGCTCACTGGATCTGCAGAAATGCGAACATGGTTATAGCAAATTGTGATCACCAAGTTGCAGGAATACAGACAGAGATGGACTGCAGCAGCTTCGATTAGCTGGAATGTAGGAATGCAAACGGAGATAGACTGCAGCAGCTTTGATTAGCTGGACTGCAGCAGCCGCTGAGTGGTTGGACTTAAACAGTTCAATAAACCTAGGTGTAAAATTTATAAATAAAACTAGACAGCATCAGTTGCGTCCAACTGAGTGTCACCAATCGCATCGATTGCGTCCAACCGAGTGTCACCCGAGATCGCATCGATTACGTCCAACTGAAAGTACAGAGTAATCGGAATGCATTGGTTGCGTCCAACCAAGTGCAGCAGTTTCTTTTGAACTGGAGTACAATAACATAACTATGGCAGTTAAAAATTATTGATTGTAATAATTGCATAAAAATATTGTGGTGTATGCTCTCCCCCTCTTATTCATGCAACTCGTTGGAGGATTAAGAAGTTCGGGTTACCTGAAATTTTGATTTTCGGAAGTTGAATTCCGCATTGCATTTAGGCGTTATGTAACTTGCCCTCAATCGTATAGAGTGTTTACGCAGCCTCCCCCAAAGGAGTCATTTCAGACCATGAGGTGTCACATATCTCACCCCCAAGCGATAGTCAGTCACGTTGAAGTGACATGCAACTCGCCCCCAGAAGATGGTGATTGTCATGCTGCTCAATGCTTGCTCAGGGGTGCACTGCCTTGCTGCATTTTGCTCGCGCATGGGATTTTGAAGAAGTTTGCTATCTGGAATTCGCGCGGGAGGCCAGTCCCACTATTCCAGATGCGCGCAGAATTGAAATGTGTGCATCCCCTCGTTGAGAAGATGCTTGCCACATTAAAGGTGTCATATTGAAAATGTTATTGCGACTTTGTTTATGAAATGATTAGGATTCCCACTAGCTATGTTGATGTTTCAACCGAACTTTTAGTTCGCAAAAAGTTCGGTTTCGTCGCAAAAAAGTTCGGTTACGTCATAAAAAGTTCAGTTACGTCGCAAAAGTTCGGTTTCATCGCAAAAAAGTTCGGTTACGTCACAAAAAAAAATCGGTTACGTCGCAAAAAATATTCGTTTACGTCACAAAAAAGTTCGGTTACGTCGCAAAAAGTTCGGTTACACCGCAATTTTTTCTCCTAACCGAACTTTACTCTGAAAAACCTATATATTGAGTTAGGTTAACCGAACTTTACTCTGAAAACCTATATATTGAGTTCGGTTACGTCGCAACTATTTTCATATTTTTTTTCCCTGCCGAACTTTTAGTTCGGTTACGTCGTAATTTTGTTTTCCTAACCGAACTTTTCTCTGAAACAAAAAACTCCATTAAAGCTGAGTTCAGCTACCTGTGTTTTTAGAAAGATTAACCGAACTACACTTGCAGATGAGTTTGGTAACCTGTTCTTCAAATGTTGTAGCCGAACTTTGTTAACCAAACTGAAATCAATTTGTAAATTGTTCATTTTTAGGAATGTTTTGTCCAATTCAAGCACCATTAACTAAATTTGAAGTATCTATGAGTACCCAAACCATCATACTCTTGTTGTGGCTCTTAAAGAAAAGATCTAAGGTATCATCACATGAATCACTCTTATCATAACTAGTACAACCGTTGCCACGGTGGAAGGGCCGACCGAAGAAGAATCTGAAGATGAGGTTTGTCCGCGACTACTTTCACATTCCGTTTCACGAAAAATGATATGTTCTTCCCGTTTCGGAAAAAGTGATACTTTCACCTCGTTTCAGAAAAAGTGACACTTTCGCCTCGTCTCCGAAAAAGTGATACTTTTGCCCCGTTTCAGAAAAAGTGATGTTTTCGCTCTGTTCCAGAAAAAGTGATACTTTCGCTCCCCGTTTCATAAAAAGTGATACTTTTACTGGAACAGAGCGAAAGCATCACTTTTTCCCGAAACGGGGCGAAAGCATCACTTTTTCCCGAAACGGGGAGAAAGGGTCACTTTTCCTGGAACGGAATGTGAAAGTATTTTTTTTTCTGGAACGGAAAATTAATCGATCCATAAACCAAAATATGGTTGCATCCTGTGTGGTGGTTTGCGTAATGGCATGCATTCAATTTTCGTGAATTGCATCTAAAATGAAAGTATCACTTTTCTTGAAACGAAGGGAGTAGTTTTATTAGTTGCAACGGAAAATTAGTTGATGCATAAACCAAAATATGACAACGTAAAGTATTTTGTATCCTTTGTGGTGGTTTGCATAATGGATGTACATTTAATTTTCTAAAATTGTGCCTAAAATGATAAATACTTCCGAATTTTTCATAAAAACTCTAAATTTGATATTGTTGTTTGTACTCGTTGGGTAGATTTTTTTATAAGATTTCCAACAAGATAAAATTTATAAAATTTGAAGGCACGGATTTTTAGATATGTTATATTAAAGTTTACATTCCAATTATACCCCATAAAAAATAGGATACACAAGGAGTTATAGTAATTGGACTAAAAGGAAGGGACAATTTTGTCTAGTGAAAAATTAACCATGGACATGAAATTTCCAATCTTTTTATCAAATTGAACATTTATGTTACTCTTCATTTTACAAAAAAGTGGCCATAAAAGGGACTCCCTCCCTTCAGGTCCTCATGTCGGTCGACCCAATTACTAAACTCAAAAAAAAAAAATTGGGTTCACCCATCTTCTTCTTCCTATTTCCTTCTTCTTCTTCTTCTTCTTCTTATTTCTCAATAACTAGTACAACCGTTGGCACGGTGGAAGGGCCGACCGAAGAAGAATCCGAAGATGGATTTTAAATTTGATATTGTTTTTTGTGCTCGTTGGATAGGTTTTTTTATTAGCTTTCCAACGAGACAAAATTTGCAAAATTCTAAGGCACGGATTTTTAGATATGTTATATTAAAGTTTGCTTTCCAATTATACCCCTGAAAAAGTAGGATACACAAAGAGTTATAGTAATTGGGCTAAAAGGGAGGGATAATCTTGTCTAGTGAAAAAGTAACCAAAAATAAACCACATGGAAATCAAATTCAATCTTTTTATCAAAATTGTTAGGTTCATTTTACAAAAAAGTGGCCATAAAAGGGACTCCCTCCCTTCGGGCCCTCCGGGCCCTCCGGTCGGTCGGCCCAAATAATGTTTATAACAATACAATCCCACTTATAAATCACTAATTAATTAGTTTTTAATCATTGGACTAACTAAGTTTATCATCAAGGGTAAAGTTGGTATTAAAAAATTTTTATAAGGGGTGACCAAATATTACTTTCAATATCCACCCCTAAAACTTAAGAGTAGTCCCCCCATTTTTTGGGTAGTCCCTAAAAAATGATTCTACAATTAGAAATAAATAAGATAACTTTGTGCCGGACCACACCTTGCCCGCCCTCAAAACCGGCCCTGGTTATCGGCCCAAATTGTTCTACGGCAACCGGTAGGGGTTAACGATGGAAAATGATAATTCTCTTCAACTCTTACATATTTAATTTAACTATTATTAAGTAGTTATGTATATATAATTATTACTAGTAAAACCGTTGCCACGATAGGAGGGCCGACCGAAGAACTTGACGAAACCACCGCCTTGAATAATAAATATTATTACAGAAAGGAATTCTGGCCGAGTTATGACTATTTTCTCAGCATATTCTGGCCATTAGTCATTCTCTGCAGTTTTAACTCATTCACAGTCCTAACATACATCTAACCCTCTCCATTCTACTCCGCTGAATCATTACAGCTTCAACTTCAGCTCCCCGGCAACACCTTGCTACTGCATCTCTATTTCTGTTGAGCCACAACCATCACTTGCAATTGCAAGACTCCATTTCATGTATGATGTATCTGCAACCATTCAACTAACAGCATCCCTTTCTCAGCTTCCATGCCAACCAGCACCCACGGTAATCCATCCTGCAGCTTCAATCACCACCCAACAGCTTCCACATAATTCATAACCTGAATCAGTTCATTATCAACAGCAACACTTGCTCTTTCTATCACCAGCTATATTCTCCTTCTTGAACTGCACCCCATGAACATCAGTAGCACAATCACAGTTAAGCTCAGAACCACGTAAAATACTACCTGTTCAAGCAAAAAAAATAAAAAATCATTGTTAATATGAAGGTAAGTAAACACGGTTAACAATTCAAGAAACCCATCCATGTGTCACATCAAAACAGTGGCGGAACCGGGATTTCATAATAGGGGGTGGGGGGTAAAAAAATAATCTTGTCGCACCTAAATCTGTGTATGAACTTGGCGTCATTTGAACACGCATTTTCCGACACGGGGTCAGACGTGCTACCATTGCACCACAAGTTCGGCTTGTGTGCACACAATTACCAAAAACTTTATCCAAAAATAAATATTCATGAAAGGCAATTTTCTTAACAATGAATATCAAGCGTGTTCTATAAAATCATTAAGCAGACCTACAAGTTAAAAGCACCAAGTAACTGCAATATAACCGAAGGCCTTCATCCTAATACTTAAGTCAAAGGGAAACCAAAGAGATGGCCAAGGGGACTGACTTCAAAGATCAAAGCTTTCTAAATTCACATGCCAATTGATTATAAAGAAAAACATGAACTTTTGTCACATGTTCTATAAACAAAGTTCAACCAACTTAAAGATCTAACTGTGCATTCTTATACAAACAAAGGTAGCCAGAAATGGGGAAGATAAACAACTGGATGATAGAAAATGTAAAACAATGACCTGGGAACTGTGTATACTCCACAAAGGTATACAGTTCCACTACATATAGAAAACAAAGCAAATTTCTGAGCAGTACAAGAAGTCATGGGTGTCCATCAATCATTCAAACAATTCCACTCTCACCTTTTTGCATTTTCTCTCACCTGCTACAGTAAAATTTGGAATTTTGGTATTCATGAAACATGATTTTTGCTTTGTGATTCGGTGATTCGATCCGTTGGTGATTCGTTCCGTTGGTGACTCTATATGTTTGTGTTTCAACATGTTTGTGATTTTATCCGTTTGTGATTATATACGTTTAAGTTTCTGTGAGTTGTTTAACGCACGGAAAGTGTTTGATAAAAAAAGCCAATCGGATGAGCAACGAGGAGGGTTGTGGTGAGTCATGCGTTTGGCTCCTTTGGTCATGACAAGGGAAGGACAACCATCTTCTCCCTTCCAAGACTTCTCTTCTCCTTCGGCCGTTATTAATCACTTGGATGATTCAACCTTCCATTGTCCTTTTAGGATCTTTGATGATTGCCGGGATGGGGTTAGGGGTAGAGGCTTCACTCAAGTTCTCTAATTAGCCATATTCACGATCGACATTTTGGTTCTGGGCATCGAGCAGGGTGTATGCATAGCACGTATTGGTAATGATGCAGACATCTATGATGCTTGGGAGGTGGGTTTAAGACACACTGAAGATGTGGTTGTGCGGTGAGTGTATGCACCTTCGTGCCGGAGCCGTCCACATGCGTGATCACGGTGATACTATTGCGGGTCCCCTAGATGGAAACAATGCAACATTTTTGATTCATGGCATTATCAAACCTTCCATAGGTTCCCCGGACGCTGGCATTGAAGCAATTGATGAGGAGGCGAATGTTCTGACCTTAGAAGTGCTAGATGCAATTTTTAAGAAACAGTCTGAACGATTGCTAGCATTCCTCCATCGTGTAGGCTAAACTTCTCCTGAACAATCGAAAGCGACGATAGACAAGATTCTCTAAGCCTCACGAGGTAACATCTTGGATCAAATTGTTGTTATTGCTTAGCTGCACTCTAACTTTGTACTACCCCAAGAATACAAATGAAGCGAGATCTGCTAATAGAAGGAGATTACAAAGCTAATAGCATAAATCGGGCCTTGAATGTGTGGAGGGAGACAAATGGCTGCCTTATCTTAGCTCGGAAGTTGTTGGGTCCATCGGGACAAGACAGTAGACAACCTACTCATGGCACCAAGAGGAAAAAAACCAATCTTCAAGCTTGTAAGAGAAAGTTGGCTTCAGGGCACTACGCAGCGGCAGTGCGTATTATTTATTCCAGTGGTGTCGCACCTAATACATCAGAAACAGTGAACGAACTGAGGCGCATGCACCCGGCGGCTGAACCACCTGACATACCTTCAGAACAAATTAACGGGGCGGCGGTTTATGTGGATGCTAAGGAAGTACTAGTCACTATTAGGAGTTTCCCTAGGGGGACTTCTTGTGGGAGGGACGGTCTCGAGCCCAGCAAAGACTTGGAAGATGCTCTTAGTGGGGCTGCTACGGGTGGTGGCGACGATCTTCTAACATCTATGGCTGGGGTAGTTAACTTATGGTTGGCAGGTAGATGTCCATCTGTTCTAGGTGAGTTTGTGGCCAGCGCTCCTTTAACTCCGTTGCTCAAGCCAGAGGTGGACTTAGGCCAATAGCGAGGGCACGGTTTGGAGGAGGATGTGTTCAAAGTTGGCAGTCGGCGATGGGAAAGGAAATGGCGGTCTACTTGGGTAATCATCAATTCGAGTGGGTATCCCCGACGGAGGAGAAGCAATTCTGCACTCGGCCAATAGGTTACTCGAGGCGAAAGGGAGCGAGGGAATATGACCATGTTGTTAGTTGATTTCACAAACGCCTTTAATTTAGTCGACAGTGCACTCTCATCTAGGAGGTGAAGCAAATGCCCAGGTATCGCGAGGTGGGTAGAGTTTTGTTATGCTAAGCCCGGTGAGGGCTTTATTATAACGATTTCAATTTATCTTGACAAAGGGGTTCAAGAAGGTGATCCTTTGGGACCCTTATTATTTTCTCTAGCTTTACATCCGATGGTCTGTATGATTACTTGCAATGCAAGATTGACCTACAAGCGTGGTACTTGGATGATGGCACTTTGGTAGGGGATACTGTTGGAGGTGTCAAAGGCTTTAAGCATTATTGATCGGCGAAAACGAGAGGTCTTCATCTTAATATCAAGAAGACTGATATTTTTCTGGCCTCGTTGTTGACCCTAGGAGTTTAGCCGATAACGTTTTCCAACGGGCATCGGTAGACCTTCTAGAGGGGTGAAAGCTATTGGCGGCTCGGTTAGCCTAGATCTTAACTTTAGCAGCGACATAATACAAGCTAGAGTTGACAAAACAATTTCTCTAATGGAAAGTGTGAAGAAAGCTGCAAGATCCTCAAAGTGAGCTTCTTCCGATTACGCAGCTCTTGTTGGGTGTCAAGATTATATTTTTCTATGAGGACCTGCCCCTTGGTACTTCTTCAAGCTAAATCCTTGTTTGATCAACGTTTGATGCTTTTTTGAGACACATTGTCACGGGGGATGGCACTGGATTCGGACCAATGCAACAACGTCTCTCCACCTTGCCAATGAAAGATGGGGGTCTCGGTGTATACACAATGGAAGATACTAGCCAAGATTGTTACATCGCTTCTTGTTTCCAGACTAGGGGCTTACAACGGACCACGCTAAATGTTTCCCCGGGAGGTGACTAGCGAGTGCTTCAAGCAAGCCTTGACAAATTTCCTAGAGGTATGTGGATTGCCTTCTTCTACCTTCAACATTAATAATATTGCCCCACATCCAATGCGTTCGTTGGCGGTGTTATATTTTGATGTTGTGAAGAAGCGGATTCCGTCAGCAAAGACTATATGTCCAAGAGATTCAGGTTTTATGGCAAAGCAACAGGATGCCACATGCATTGGATTTCCTTAAGGCGATTCCCATTTCGGTTTAAATCAAAGTATAGGACCGAGGCAATTTAGGTCGGTGTTAAGTTATAGATTGGGAATACCTCTTTTAGGGAAGATAGTACATGCTCAAGTTGCAACAAAAATATGGATATTTTCGGAGATCATCTTGTGCATTGCGCTAATGATGTTGGAAACAAATTCCGCCATGACCTCGCAAGGATGTTTTCGCTGATATTTGTTACAAGGCTGGCGTACATGTGAGGAAAGAGGTAGATCTTGGATTATTATCAGACAACAATACGCCCTTGAGACCGGCTGATATACTTGTTCACGGTTGGGAGAATGGCCAGGATGTTTGTTTTGATGTTACGGTTGTTTCACCGTTCACTTTGGCGGGAGCGCGTACTTTTATACCCGGTCAGGCAATTTCGATAGCTACAACGCGTAAACGAATCAAATACCTGGATAAGTGTTCCACTAACGGTGCGGGTTTGCTGTTTTAGCCTTTACGACTTTAGGGGAGTTGGGCGAAGATACTATCATTCTCTTGAAGAGGTTGAAGAATTGTATCACCAATCAGGATGTTAATCATAAGATAGGACGTACTCTTTTTAATAGAATAGGTTTAGCAATTCAAAAGGGTGTTGGTGCCCAGCTTGTTGCCAGGCTACCCACCAACTTTTTGTAATCTGACCTTCTAAGGCTTTTTAATATATTCAAACAATTATATTAATTATATGTCCCTACTTTTAACTCCTAACAAATATATCCTTATGCAACAATAAATATGTCCCTCCTTTTTTATAACCTTATCCATTTAATATTAGATTACCTTAATACCCTCACTCATATAATATTTTTTTTAATTTCAAAATACAACAAATTTCTTCCTCTACCACTTCACCACCACCACCACCGTTCAACAACCACCACATACCAACCGCCACCACCACCAATATTCCACCACCACTCCTTCACCGCCACCATTACACCACCACTAGTCCTTCTCCACCACTAGTCTGTTGCCGCCACTACCACAAATTCATCGCCGCCACCACAGTCACCACCGCCGTCGCCGCCGCCGCCACCACCATCACCACCGCCGCCGGTTCAAATTTTTTTGTATCAACAAAAAGTAGTTGATCCATTTCAGTTGGATCAAACAATGGATGTTTATCCATTGCAGTTGGATCAACAGTAGAAATTTATCCATTGCAGTTGGATCAACAATGGATGTTTATCCATGTTGATGGAAAAATGCTACCATTTCATCAGCTGCAGTTTCAGATCCACCAACAAAACCATCAACAGTAGAAGTTTATCTAGTTTATCTAAGAAAAAAGGACCAACAGTGGAAGTTGATCCAATTTTAGTGGATCAACAATGGATGTTGATCCATGAAAATTGGATCAATAATGATAGTTGATCCATGTAAAATGGAGTGAACTTGGCGTGAGTCGAACACGCATCATCTGACATGGAGTCAGTCATGCTACCATTGCACCACAAGTTCAACATTGGAACAAATTTATATGATTTAAACTACAAAACACGAGTTCAAAGGATCAACAACAGTAGTTGATCCCATATATATGGATCAACAACCATAGTTGATCCAATATATATGGATCAACATCATTAGTTGATCCAATATCAATACCTGTTTCAACCCAGATAACCACCATATTTCATTACCTGTAGCTTCATAAACACCAACAACTCCAAGACCATCTTCAAAACCAATCTCAGTTGAATCAACAATGGATGTTTATCCATTTCAGTTGGATCAATAGTGGATGTTTATCCATTGCAGTTGGATCAACAACCATAGTTTATCCAAAATATATGGATCAACAACCATAGTTGAATACAATGCATTAATACTACCATCATGTATAAGTACTAGTTAACTCAAGTTTCAATAGCATAACCACAGGGAAGATTATAAGAGTTTTCTTTCGCTAAAATGGATAAAAAGAGGTGTGCAAACCTTGTTGACATAATGGATTAATTTTTCCATTTGCTTGAACCAAGATTCTCTTATTGTAACTTCTGGATACTTGTAAAAACTTGGTAGGTTGTTGGGTTGTTTTTCAGTAATCTCTTATTGTAAGTTCAATTACCACATAAATAAATTCCTTCTTGTTCTTAGGTTCACTATTCCTCCGCCATTCCTTGTAACTCCAGAGTACACAATTAGGCCAATAGCAACCTGTAGCTTCTTATTCTTCTTCTACTGCTCACAACAAGCACCGATATCACCAGATTTCAACTATTCCCAGCCGGAATCACGGCTACATAAGCGATAATGCAATCGATCAGCTGCAACTGAGCAGCACATACTCTCACTTCATCTCGAGTGCAAAACCAGCTACAGAGCCACCTCCTTTGTAATGGACAGAATAGCATCAATCTCACTAATATCATTCCCATGTAATCACCATTTCAACTTCAACTCCACCACTGGACCAGTTTATACCATCTTGTCCACCACTGCCTAACAATTGAAACAGAAATATCAAGCACTAATTCTTAGTTGTGTACAACCATTTCAACAACATAGTTAGTCAACCATTTCAGCTCAACCTGCAATGCCATCTCCTTGATCTTTAGAGCATCTCCAAACTCTCAATGCTTCAATCATAATAGCTGCAAGAAGCAACACACTTTAGCTTGAGAACTAAGCTCATTCCCTGGCTGTTAACTCGTACCACCAGCACCATCTTCTTTTCACTGATTTACAGCTCGAAATGATCAAAAAAAATGAAATAGATTTGTACCCATACCTCCCATCCGTCTTGTCTTCAAAAATCAGTCAAAAACCCTTGGAATACACCCACAAAACTGGACAGCAACAACGTCATTTCTCGACTGTTTCGGATACAGAAAACAAGCTCAAAACCAACCCAAATTATACAAATTCGAAAACTAATCTTTTGAATTCTCGCCATCCTTGCTCATCATTTCAAGCCTCTTCCCTGTCAGGAACCATTGATTCAATAGCACAATTTCTTCCCTACAATGCCAACAAATTCACTTCACCTGATTTCTTTCCTCTTGCATTCTAACCTCTCACTGAACCCTTGTAAACAACCACTGGATCCATTGTATTTCTTCCAATTGATTTCTCGCTCGAATTCCCATATCGATCTCCGACAAACAACAAGAAGAAATGTACCCTCTGCTGGATAGAACAGATGGACTCGATCCCCCTTTCTGTGTAACAAAGAGACCTAAATTTCATTCTTGAATTGTTTCCTCCTCCATCACATGTGTGCTAGGCTTGTTCATAATCTAAATCTGTTTTTTCATAATCTGGAGGCGGCGACTTTGACGATGGCGGTGGAATTTGTAAAACGATAATGGATTATTGATGGTGGTGGTGAGAGCGATGGAGATGTTGCTTGCGGTGGTGGAGCGATGGAAATGGAGGAAAAATTTCCTCCATTTAATAGATCTGATGTTAACGGAGGTGGAGCTGGTGGTGGTGGTGGTGGAGCTGGTGGTGGTGGTGGAGGTTGAGCTGGTGGTGGTTGAAAGAAACAGAGAGAAGAAAGAAATGATTTTTTCAGATGTAAAATTGAATATGAACTGATCGAATCCGTGATTTTAAAAGAAATAGGTAGATAGATGAGAGGGAAAATTTGGAAGAAATAAAAATCTTATTGGACCCCTGATGGGCTTTTAGATAAAGAGGGACAAAATTATTATGTGATAAGGATATTTGTATAGACCATCAAAAGTAAGGACAAAAGTTCAATTACCACTTCAAACAAGCGAAGGAAACTTAACTTCCTGGATCAACTATTCTTACGTGGCAGTTAGAGCCTTCTTCTTCCTGTATACAATACTGCTTGAGGGAAAGTCTTTAGATGCAGAAAACACAAGTGCTTGCAAAGCTGGCTGTGGTTTCTGCTATTGAAGAATTGGTCGATTATTTCTGCAACGGCTGGATAAAAATTGTCAATGCGAGGGTATTGATATTGTTGACTGCAGAGTTCTGTGCTGAACTTAAAGTTGAAATTTATGAAAATACCACTAAATAAGCCTAACAAACGAAAGAGTGAAATACTGTTTAATCATATTAAAAAAAACAAGAAAAGATTTTTCCTGACATTCTGAAGAAGGCATAAGAGATGAAGATTTTACAATGTCAGCAACAAATTCATTATTATTTTAACCAATGCCTACCATTCGAATGTAAATATGTTATGCAGCATGTATAATGTAGTAGATTAACCGGGTCCAGTACTCGGTCAAGAATTTCAGGGAAAAGGCAGCATGAAATAGTAAACACAAACTTCATACCCGCCATCAACAATGTCATGGAGACATAGAAGGATAGGATCCAAGTTCTCAAGGGCTTTCCTTTATCAATGCTGCTCCTGGAAGATGATACAAAACATTACAAATGAATAATTAGTCAAAAGCTAAACGATGAACGATCCCAAATGAGAGATAATTTGACTAAATGCACCTCAAGATAAGCATAACCTCAAGGAAATATTCCTGTATTCGGAGCATTGTTCCCCTCTTCGTTATTAGCATCTGTTATGTTGAGCTATTTCTCCCAAAACTCCACAAAATCTTCACCAATGTCCTGCAGAATCTAAATTCAAGTAAGTGTTTTCGCCACTTGATTTTTGTAGGTATCAATTTCTAGAGCTTCTAGTGAAAGCTTACAGAAAAGTTAGTTACTCTCATATAAAAAAAAAAAAAAAAAAAAACGAAGCATAAAGGCGTAGCAGTTTCTCATTGCTAACTCTTCCCACAAGCTCTTGGGCTTCCTTGTGATGGTGCACTTGCTTCCCAGTTTTGAAATTCCACTAGAAGGTCCCCAAATAAGGCCCCATAGCACAAAAAAATACTTGGTATTCTCACGGGGTAGAACATATCAGTTTCGAAATTCCACTCAAAGGTCCCTAAATAAGGCCCCTGTAACACAAAAAACTACTCAGTATTATCAAGGGGTAGAACATTTAAGGATTTTAGATGTCAGTACAATCTTGAAATACTGTATGATAATCATTATGAAAACAAAAAAACTACCTACTGTTATTTGGACATCCCTCAAAGCATCACCTGCATAACAAACTGAGTTATGCATAAGACTTGGTGAACTCTGACCCATTTGATGATATAGGACACTAAAAACAGAAATACCAGAAAGAAAAATTGGCAGCATAGGTCTGAAGAAGAAATGAAATATACTATAGTTTTTAGTAATGCAGTGATGCTGACCTATGCTTGGAGGGAAGACTTCCCTTAACCTGATGTCTCTAGAAGCTACTTTCTTCCCCAGGATTGTTTGAATTGAAAGGTTGTGGAAGAAAGGTTAATCTCAGTTCATAACAGTAATTTGAATTGGGATCTGGTCATGCTTTCTTAGTTCATTTATTAGTGTGAATCTTGGTGTACTCACCAAGAAAAAGCTTAATATTTTCGTAGAATTATTCTGGAGACAGGACGTAGATAAAAATTTGCTGTGAAACTCATGTGTTCTAGGTCTAGGTTCACACAGTCAAGGGTTGTTGTAAATAATATCTTGACTCCCATACACCTAATGAGCTTGGTTATCTACATAAACTATTCTACTGTTCTCTGCAGTGCAGTTCCAAGTCAAGATCATGCAAATATTTTTGTCGGTGGCTACCCATAGTCATCTGAAGACTTGGGAATTATGCACGAGGTGGCTAGTATTAGTTTTGCCTCCACCAACCATATTAAGATGAGCTAGATCCCCTGAGGCTAGAAAATAGCATTATTATTATATAGTTAAATTTGGTTTGACGTACAACTTACTTTCCTTGACATTTTGTCAACATACAGCAAAATTCATACGGAGATAATAAATATTCTCCTAATAATTTAGCCTTCATCAACTAACTTTCCTTACATTCTGTACGACTCGATGCTACTAATTTGAAATTAAGACCGTGACAAAATTCTGGATCTACGTCCTTTTACTTTAGCAAATAAAAGATCAGAAAAATCCTTGTTTTGGCAATAAGGAATAAGCAACACTATTGAAATTTATAGAACAAAGTCAGTCTGGTTATATGAAAATTGATATTCGAATCACAAATTATACGCAAGTTGATCTGGGAACGAGACCTGGCTCCCTGTTGTCAGATGACTTTTCTATAACCTCAAAAAGATGTCACCAATTTAAAGATTTAGAGCTTTCGTAAATTTTGTTTTCCGTTATATGTGTGTCATGCGTGTAGTTGTGTAAAACATTTAGTATATGAAATGGAACAGATCAACCTGATCCTAGCAGGTGAGAGGACAAATTACTTGTGTTTTATAGTACCTAGCTAGTGGCTGATGAATATCTATTTTAGCACCACTTGGTCATTGCCTGGGGTTAAAGGTAATCTATGTTAGGCTAAGGATCAAGCATAGCTACAACGCGAAACACAAATTGATAAAACACAACCCACAAAATCCAACACCATCCTGTAGGGTATGAAGTGCCAAGGACAGAACTAAACTAATTGACCCCTAACAGAGTCCCATCGGACAAAATTGTCTTCCAAGTTTATTGCATTATTACTGATCTAGCATAATGATACTCATCCCCAATTTCATAAATCTTCAATGCAATTCGCAAATCAACTCAAACAGGAAGGGAAGAAATAAAAAACTAAGAAAAGAGGTCCAGGGACATTACCAAACCCATGGAACTGCTATTCCTCCTCTCGGCCTTTCCTGCTTCGATTCTTGGAAGTAGAATACCCATCAGAAGCCTCGGGCCTTTTCCATAATCTACTTCATACTAAGCCTCATCAAAGAGAAATTAGGCAGACAAACTCACCCTGCCAGACAAAAATGAAATCCGTAGTTAATTTCTCCTTCTCGAGCAACATACTCGCTAGAATATACTTAAGCAAAGCAATTTCAGTTCAGTACAAATACAAATTTAATCCATAGCAAATAAACCAATTTTACGCTCTAAAAAAATCCCAACAACTAAAACATGTTTGTTGTCCTTCTATAATATCCATTGCAACCAACTCAAATTACCACTATCGGATTCAAATTAACCAAACATAGTGACCCTAACTTAGCTGCTGCAACCATCCATTCATTCCCCTCTCCATTCTCAGTCGTACTACCGACAGCGACGGAACCAGGAATTTGTATTCGGGTGGGCTAAAAAAAAATTTCTTCGTACACCCATATAGGAATCTAAACGCCTCAAATATAAGCACAGTAATAAAATAACTGGATGCTGCTTATCATTTTTTTTATAATAAGGTTCAGCTCAATGACAATATTTAAAATTGCGAAGAAAACATATATAATAAAAATAAATATTATTATCTGAAATGCGGCCGAAGGCCGCCTGAATTTTTAAAATTTTAAAATGTTACTTCCATATCTTTGTATGGTTTTCAAATCAATTCATGAAATTAAAAACCGATACATCAAAAAAGTTAAAATGTCAAATTTTTGTCATTTTTTATGAAAAGAAAAGTAAATGGGGAAATATTATGTAATAGATTTTGATATTTGGGCTAATTTTTAATTTACGTATGCATGGACCAAGTTTTAGAATATTTGGAAACAACATGGGCTAGATATATCAAATTGTGATGGAGTGGGAGTAAATTTCACCGTTGAATTTAATTTCTAAGCACTGACCAAAACAGAAGAGGACGCAAAAGTTTAAAAGAAGAAAAAAAAACGCAACATAACAATAAAATTGGTATAGAAGTCATATGAATATATCATACTAATGGGCTAATGAAAAGCTTTACCCTGGGCTTATCTATAGTTATATGAATCTATTGACCCTCACCTCCGTCACTGGTGTTTTAAGTTTTAACCTAGAAACTAAAAAGAAACGCAAGATGAGAAGAAAAAAATATAGGAGGGAGAGTCAACATAAGACTTTTTTTGTATGTTTGTATATACAAAGAGTTATTAGTGGGATACATGGCGTGTGGTTTCTCATTTTTGTATAGACAGAGAGTTTATTTTGGGCTAACTATAATTTTGAACTAGGATTTTTCATTTTTTTCTTACGATTAGGCTGGCTAAAAAGGAATTTCTCATATTTTAGGGGGCTGCAGCTTGGGTAAGCCACCTTTAATACCGTTCCTAACTACCGAGAAAAGTTGTTGCCTCAAGGACTTCAGCTAATCCCCCAATTCCATTGTTGTTACATTGTAAAGAGAACAATCAACAACTGAAATCTGTATACACCACCACTGCAATCATTTCCACGGAAATCAATCATTGTTTCTGTCACCACTTCCACCACCAGTTCGATCTCAAAACCTCAACATACTGTTGCCCCTTCTTCCTCTCCCTCACAGGACATCAATTTCAGACCATACACAAACCAATTCCATATTATGTACCAACTATTTATCCATCGTCCGGCATAAATTCAAACCACAAATTGCCCCAATTTCATCTGTTGTTGCTGCAACCAAAAGAACTCAATCAAAACTAACTAAAATATAGGTCTAAATATCTCAGAAAACCCCTAATTTTTGCCGTAATCTTCTCCCAAATTTCATATAACACAACCTGGAACATAACTAACTATCAATTCAAACAGAAATAGAGAACTCATAATCACTTACCTCGTCAACAAAATCGACAAACCATGACATTTATCAGCACCAGAATCACCTCTAGACCATCTTCATCATTATCATCGTCAAGATTTTAGGTGAAATTTATCGACATGATTAACAGAAAATATAACGTCACTAAAATTGATCTATTTAAACTCAGATTTTATTTTGACAGCTTAAATTCGATCTGCAACTTTTACACTCTCCAGGCATGTTAATGGCCAAACGAAGAACAGATGAGGAAGAAGATACTTTCCTTGGTAAACTGTCTTGGGATAACGAGAGAAAGGGGCCTTGGTATTTGTCCACGATTACTAAAGGCGGGTATCACCATTAGCGGGGCTGATACCATTTTAGTGATCCAACGGCTAAGATCGTTTATAAGTTTTTTGTCTTATGTGAAATGGTACCAACCCCGCTAATGCGGGTACCAGCCTTTAGCAATCGTAGTATTTGTCGAGTCTCACTTTTTTCAAAGTCCTGAAAGTCCTAAACTTCCTAACAAATAAAAATAATATATAATTACATAATTGGCCGATCGACCGGAGGGTTCGAAGGAATGGAGTCCCTTTTATGACATTTTTTTTGTAAAATGAAGAGTAACACAAATATTTAATTTGATAAAAAAAATAGGAAATTTCATGTTCATGGTTACTTTTTCACTGGACAAAATTGTTCCTTCCTTTTAATCAAATCTTACTATAATAAATGTTAACACAGCTGTCAGTCCTCCGATAACTCCTCAACAGCATCAGCCAGAAGAAGTGTGTAACTGAAGCTCTAGTCTTTAGGCTTCAAGTTTGGTTTTTATGTTAGCGTTAAACTCGTTCTTAATCTGTTGAACAACAATAACTCACAGCTGTAACCGTTTGTAAAGGACTGTGTATAAATGAAATCAAAGTCACCACATGAGAACTGTGGAAGACATTCTACCAATTACTAAGTTTTAACTTGGTATCATCCTTCGATCCAATCTGCGCTTCCAAAAACCCAAAAAAAAAAAAAACCTAAAACCAACAACAACAATGGAAGGAAACAACAATACCAACACCAACACTCTCAGAACCATTCAAATCCATCACCTTGTAACTCTCAAACTTACTGAGACTAATTACTCTCTTTGGAAAACCCAATTTAAGCCCATCTTGAAAGGCTACGGATTGCAAGGTTTCATCGATGGCACAGAAGAAATTCCACCGAGAACTCTTCCGAATACTGAAACTATAAACCCATCTTTCAAAGAATATGAATCAGCCGACTCTCTCCTAGTGGGATGGTTGAACTCGACATTAACTCCAGAAGTTCTCTGTCATTTCAGAGGACTAGAAACTGCAAAACAAGTCTGGGAAAAACTTGAAGGATATTTTTCTCCTAAAACCAAGATTCATCTTATGAACTTGAAGAAACAATTACACTCACTGAGCAAAGGTAACAAATCTCTAAAAAAAAAATTAAGTGATGCTAAATCTTTGTTTGATCAACTCGCAGCGTCAGGATATACAACCACTGACGATGAGAAGAAACAATCAATATGTAATGGGCTCAATCAGTCCTATGATCCTATTGTTACTGCACTAGGAACCATTGAGGATATGGACATGGATACGTTTTACTCTCATCTAATGTCTTTTGATATGAGGATGGAGCAGCAACTAGCTTCGATACAACAACCTCTTGCCCATGTTGCAACAACTAGCACAGCGACTTCTAATAGGTCTGGTGGAAGAAACTTCAATCAACATAACCGGGGATTTAATCAGGTGCAGAACAACTACCAGCGTCGCCCTCAATCTGGTCCGAAAAAGTATGAAAAGCCTTGCCAGATATGTAAAAAAGAAAATCATCAAGAAGATAGGTGCTGGTTCATATATGAAAAACCGTCCAATAATCAACCTAAACAGCCTGCTGCTTACATTGCTCTACCAGGAGGTGATGTGAATAATGAATGGGTAACAGATACGGGCGCAACCCATCACCTCACAGCAGATCTGAGAAATCTCACGATTCCTCATGAATATGATGGCACTGAACAAGTGCAAGTTGGTAATGGCAATGCATTAAACATTGCTCATGTTGGTAATGCATCTTTCACCCTAAATTCTAGACAGTACAGATTAAACAATATCTTTCATGCACTACAAGAAAATGGTGGTTTAGTGTCAAAAATATTTGACAAGAAATCCCTTTTTTTTGTCTCGAAATATTTTCTGAGATGAAATATTTTTTGTCACGAAGTTGTCTCAAATACCCCGTCTGGGAAAGTATGTCGTGACAAATTTATAAATGGTCGCGAGAAAAGATAATTAACAACTAAAATTTTATTGTTAATAAAAGTCTCATTCACCAACTAAAATAAATTTTCTGTGAAAATTATTTTAATGACGAAAAAACTCGACACAGAAAACTATTTTTTAGTGAGCAATATTTTTGTTGCAAAAATATAAATTCCACGAGAAGCTAATTTGTCTTTAATGATAACTATTTAAGACCAAAGAAACTGTCTCAAAAACGAAATTCTTGTGTCAATTTAATTTGTCATTAATGATAACTATTTAAGACCCAGAAAATTGTCTCAAAAATTAAATTTTTGTGTCAATTAAATCTGTCTTTGATAATAATTATCTGAGACAAAAAAAATTGTTTCTAATTTATTTTATCAGAGACAAAACTAATAGCCCCTAAAAATCAAATTTTAAAGACTAACAATCTAGTCTCTAAATATTTTATTAGTGACCAAGTTTGGAGACCGACAATCCAATCTCTAAATATTTTATTTATTAGTGACCAAGTTTAGAGACTAAAAATCTAGTCTCTAAATATTTTATTAGTGACCAAGTTTCATGTCTTAGAAAGAATTTTTGGGGACAAAATTCATCTTCTCTAAAAGCTTTATTTTTGTCTCTAATTTTATTTTTATCGGAGACTAAATCATTTTGCTCTTCAACGAACTTCCGAAGACAATTTTTTTTTTGTCTCCTAAAGATAAATTCCGAGGACAATATTATTTTTTTGTCTCCTAAAGATAATTTTTTTGACTCTGTAATTGATAATTATTTTTGCATTAGAAAATTAACATTTTTTTTGTGTCTGAATTTGTTTTTGAAAGAACAAATACTTCCTCTTTAAAAGATATATTCATTGCAATGTAGAGATCAAAAAAATATTGGGCTATAATCAAATTCATTAAGTATACATCACACTGCCATTCATAAGATAACAATTAAAGAAAATAAACCTATCAGCAAACTAAAATTCATACGAAAATGAAATATCAGATACACTATATATAATCGTAGCTACTAAACAAGACTTTTATTTAACTTTTTGCATTATGCATCGGACCCCTTCCACCAATGGACATTCCCACTCTTAATGCAGCCTAAGCAACCTAGGAATTTGGGGTGGAATTGAATAAAAATCTTTAACCTGGGTGTGGAGATGCTTCGTAGTTGCTTCAATCTTAAACTTAGGAGTCAAAGAGTTGTAGCTGCTTCATAAGGAGGAGCAGGTGTTGCCAATGCAGAGAATAGACATCTACAGGAGGAAAAAGATAAAACTGAGATTTTAAAAGCTACTTTACCATGTGCAAGTTTAAATAAGAAACTCTAGTTTAACGAGTTAGTATCACGGTCTTTGAATAGAGTTAGATAAGAACCGTATCCAAACAATGTAGTTTCTTTAGTTAATATTCATTTTAGTCACATCAAGAAAATGATACACTTCTTCCATCTCTAAGCATTTCAAAATTATCTAATTATCATTGGGAAGTCTAATAGTCTAACATGTATACTACAATTCAGAAACATAGGGTTTTCAAGAGAAAACACAAATTTCGTTTATTTAATTGTATTTGGTTCCAAGAATAAGATATAACCCTCAAGACGCATAAAACCTTAAACAAGAAACTTACTTAATGATACGCCATTTCCAGGATTGAAGTACTCACAAACAATATTCCAATTGAGTAGCCCATGTATATACAAGTCCCTCATCTCCATTAACACAACAAATAGAAGATCTGTTACGATACCCCCAGTAATAGGATTTACGCCATTTGTCAAACCCTTCATTCGATCGTCACCTATAGAAACTGAAGGGAACAAATATGTGATTCAAACAAGCACAATAATCACGTACCAACAACAACACCAACTCGAAAAACCCTAATTAAGATTCAAGATGATCATATTTTACTTACCTCGTTTAAATCTATAGTTTTCATGGTACCATCTTCAAAAAACTGGAAAGGTGGGAGACAATTGACATCGGAAGAAGAAATTGGAACATGGTCAACAATTTTTTTGTACACGGAGACTTAATCATGGTAGGGATTCCAAAAGCGGCGTAGTACGAAGAAATTTCATCCATATTCTGTGAAGGGAGCGGAATAGGAAGGAAGCGAAGGAAAATAACTAGGGTTAGTGCTTTATTTACCTAAGGGGTTCCATCTGAACCATTCATATTCAATCGACGGTTTATATATTCTCTCTGACGCATCGGTTATTTGCCGAAGTGAATGATAATATGCCATATGGCTAGATGCGGTCAGCGGACGCATCCAACCACATCCGTCCACCTCGATTTTTTTTTTTTCCGAAGTTAAATTTTTTCGAGGCGGAGCCAGTTTAAAGCAAATGTATAATTGTGCATCCTGCCTAACCGGTTCCCAAGCCCAATGTGTCTACGATTTTTGGTTTTTATGCCCATTTTCACTTTCTTGCACCCTTAGAAATTATTTTCTCCCCTTGGTTAAGTATTTATGTCAACCCTAACATTGGAGGCGTATTATTCGTCCAACGATGCCTAAGAAAGTGCAGACACGGAGATGATGTAGCCGTGACAGAGTGTGGCATGATGGGAAAATGATAAATGATATTTTCATTGCGAGAGATGGTTATACTTCAAAAAATTCAAACAATGTCTAGGTACTAAGGAAGTTTTTCTTTAAAATCCTTTTTGAAAATTACTTGGGTCACTCCCATCTTGCGTCCAGAAGTCGGCAAAGAGCATTACCAAGTTATACCTTTTGGAACTGAATCTAACACTATCATACAAGATATTATTTTACCAGGTTACAATTTCAGAATTGGGTTTTAGAAGTGCACTACATAGACCGATTCTGGAAATTTTACTCACTTGTTTTGTAAGCGTTCAGAATCGGTTTATGTGGACATAGTTAAAAGCCAATTCTAAAAAAACAAAAATCACAGAATTTTGACAAACTTCAGAATCGGTCTATGTGGGCATGGAAGAGTGATAGGGTCACCAACTACTGAGGATCTCCCCCTAATCTTAGATAGGTCCTCCCATGTAATCCGATTCTTGGAAGGAAAAGCGACATTTTTTCTTTAACTTTTTTTTCTTCCAAGAATCGGATTACATGTGCAGTAATAAAAAATGATTGTTTCGAGGAAGATTTTATATGATTTTGCTAGGTCAAAATTGGTCTATGTGGACATTAGTAAAAGCCGACTGTGTTAATTAATTTTTTTTTAAAAATAGCAGTTGAGTCCTTATCTATATAAAGACAACCCCTTTGAGCCACTCCCACATCACACCCTGATCCTATAAAATGGAATGGGATCCTGAAGAAGATACGCAGCTCGTGCAATCGTTCATCCCCGCCTTCCAAGAACGTCCCGACTAACTATATTCAATGTTTTGGAAGAGAGTTAAAGAGTTATATTATGAGCGCACTATGAATGACAAAAACGTAAATGGAGACACTTAGCTTTTCCATTCCAATACATAAAAATCTCAATACGAGAGTATGTTAAAGTTAGCAAAATGATGAACGACCATCATCCACAAGCTCCTCCTCTTGAAAAAGTGAGTGATCCGATATTTAATATATACCTATCTCATAGTTTAATTTTCACATACAACATTGAATAACTGATTTAATTGCAGTGGGAAAGATTTAACGGCCTATGGCGAATTCGTAACGGGGAAAACAAGTTCATTTACCATAAGGAATATGCGGTGTTTTACTGTCGTGCTCAGAGGTTCATCGACGATGTATTGATGCGCCACATTCAAGAATTCGCATACTGAATTGTCCTATATATGTAATGCGCAAATTTCCTAAACTATGTGACGAATATTTTGTTTCTGAAAGTATGGAATAATCGGATTATGTGGGTATCCCTAAAAACCGATTGTTAAAATCTATTTATGTGAGCATTGACAAAAACCGATTATGGATTTTCTTCGTCAACTGAAAAAACTCTACCCAGAATCGGTCTATTACTGCACTAACATAAACCGATTATGGGTCGAGATTTTTTTAAAAAGAAAAACAATTTTTTTTCAAATTTTGATGATGGATTAATGAAAGTTGATTTCAGGGTTAACTTGATTAAAAATCACTTAATCATCCAAATTAGTAATAATTAATTAGGGATAATTTTATCATTAAGTAAAATAATTGAATAAGGGTTATCCATTATACTTCAATTTTTTTTATTTTTTTTGTATTGTATTGTAGACATAGCCTCATAGGCCCCAAATAATTTACCTTGGCCCAAACTAGCCAGGTTATGTATCAAATATTTTTATTCAATTGGCAGGGAAGAAAACTATTATATACTTGTTGCGCCATATCGTTCGTCGACAAACACATACTGGCAAGACATACCATATCGTATTCCATGGGTTCGTGTAAATTATTTTTTCTCTTTCTCTTCCTCTCCCCAAACCTTAAGAGCATCTTCTATACTAAGAAATTTTCTTATCTTCCCCTAAAGAATATGGAAAACTAAATCATTTGATAGATTTTGTAACCGATTTCCGCCTAAAATTAAGCAAGTTTTTTATTTCCCGTTGCTGATTTGATTCCTTGATTTTAAACATCCCTCCAAAATAGTCCGACTAAAACCGAGAAACTTTTTTTGGATAAAGATTCTCCTAAATCATGCAACTAATTTTTGAGTAAAATTGATGTTTTAGTTTCTCTTGGCGGGATGTTTCCCGCTAATTTGTTTTGGCATTCGAATTTCATCCAAAATTCAGTGGGTTATATAAACCCTAAGTCATCACCGTAACTTTTACATTTACCAATAAAATCTTCAAAAACTTATTTCTTAAAATCATCAAAGGTACTCATTGTATTCCTTGATTAGCGTCGGTTTATTTTATTCTCTTTGTGTGTGTTTTAATGTTTGGAGATTTTAATTGAAGTATGGTTGTTGATGGATTCTTTTTAGTGGAATCAATTCATTTCCAAATACTTCACAATCGAGTTTTCCTTGTTTTTTCTTTTAAAACCTATTCCAATGGTGTTGTGATTGATTGCTTGACGAGTTCTTCTTCAATGAATCTATTCAAGCTTCCCTAATAGTTTAAAACTCCACCTCCATGTTTACTTGGTGACGTAAACCTAATGTTTTAGATCTTTTTTATACTTTTACTTACATCTGTGAGCCTTTTCTGAAAACATGAAATTTTGTGACTTCAAATTTTGGAATATTTGCATTTTTTATTTTTTATTGGAGTATGGTTTGTTGATGGGTTTCTCTTCAATGGAATCAAGCAAGGACAATTACTTTCTAATGGGGTTTTGATTGATTATTTCCTTTAAAGTGAGGGAATAATGTATATAACCTCATTCATGGTTTCCATCTCTGGTCTTTACTTTTGGTATGGATTTCATGATTTTTCTAAAATGATATTTGTTTGGATTATTGAGACGTAGTTTTCTTATGCTTTCATTATTTTTCTTTCTTTATCTTGAAGCATCCATGTATTTTCGGCCATTATTAATTATGCAAAGGGGGTGTTGCTCTTTGGAGATAGACGGTAGATTCTTGGAGACAGGCTTTTTCGTAAACATGTTTCGGTTTGTCTAATAACGATATGTTCAGCTGTTCAGATGACGAATCAATTTTTGTCTGTATAAATAGATACAAGGACAAAAATTACACGTTGTCAGCAATAGTGTTTTCAGAGACCATTTTTTTCTCTGTCGGTAGAAAACAATCCATTTGCGACAAAAAGTTGTTTGGATACTAATAGTTCTAACGTCAAAATCCTTATTTGACGGGAATTCATTTCGGCAACAAATTAATTTTGTCAGTGTAAGATACATTTAGGGACAAAAGTCTCGGATTGTTAGCAATAATATGTTTGGGGACTATAATTTTCCATTGTCGCTAGAATCCAATTTCGTGACTGAAATAATTGGTCACAAAAAATATTTAGAGGCGGAGACAGGATTGGTCACTATATTTGTCACAAAAAATATATTTTGAGATGAAGACAGGATTGGTCACTATATTTGGTCACAAAAATTTCTAGTGACAACTTTAAAGACTAAATTTACCATTTGTCGCAAAAAAAATATATATGGTGACCAAAAAAATATTCCTCCCTAAATACTAGATTTGTAGACAAAATTTTATAGGTCACATAAAATTTTGTCACCAAACATGTGTTTTGTTGTAGTGATGTTCCACAGATTAAGACGAACTTGTTATCTGTGTCTCATTTTTGCAAAGATAATAGTGTTGTATTTGAATTTCACACAACTCATTTCTTTGTAAAGGAAAAGCTTACGGGAACAAAGCTGCTGCGCGGGCTGAATAGGAATGGACTGTATGTTTTTGACGGCTTGGACAAACTAGATGCATCAGCAAATATAGCGACTTCTCTGCCAATCTGGCATCAACGTATGGGTCATCCCATGATCCGTACGGTTTCTAATATCTGTCATAGATTTTCCCTACCTATTTCCAATAAAACTTTTGATTTTTGCAACTCTTGTCATGTTAGCAAAAGCAAAAAATTGCCATTCTCACTTAGCACTTCGAGTTATGATAAACCTTTAAGTTTGGTTGTCTCTGATATATGGGTTTCACCAAAACTTTCAAGAAATGGTTTTCGTTATTTTATGTTAATAATGGATGTTTATTCGCATTTTACTTGGGTTTTTCCGCTTGTACAGCGCTCTGATGCTTTACAAACATTTATTCACTTTCGCAAACAAATTGAAAATCTTACAGACTATACCATTAAGATTTTTCAATCGGATAATGCCTTAGAGTACAAAAAGTTTACATCTTATCTTAATGAGTCTGGAATCCAACATAGATTCTCATGTCCTCATACATCACCCCAGAATGGTTTAGCAGAAAGACGCATTCGTCATGTAACCGAATCAGGGTTAGCACTCTTGTTTCAAGCCCATATGCCGTACACCTATTGGTCTGATGCTTTTACGACTGCTTGCTACCTCATAAATCGTCTTCCAAGATCTTCTACAGAATCCAAAACTCCTTTAGAACTTCTTTTCCGAAAAACTCCAGACTACAACTTTCTAAAAGTTTTTGGTTGCCTAGCATATCCTTGTTTGCGATCATACAACTCGAATAAACTTGAGCCACGTTCCATACCCTGTGTGTTTATTGGCTACAGTAGTGCTCATAAGGGATATTTATGTCTTCATAAAGAAACTGGCAGAATTTATATTACTCGGCATGTCAGGTTTGAAGAACAGTCTTTTCCATTCATGCCTATGCAGCAGCGACTACCAAATTAAACATCAGGTAGTGTTCCCTCTGATACTGGAATTTTACTATCACCACTGTTTCAACGTAGAAGGTCTTTGCACACACAGAAAACTACAGTCTCTCAATCTCAGGCTCAGTCAGAGGCGTCTGCTACGTCAGAATCAATGGTTCCTCCGGTAGTTCATGAATCATCACCAGCTGACAGTTTGCAAGCAGCTTCTTCATCAAATAATGACACAGCTGGTTCAATCAACGCTGCTGTCACTCTTGAGCAGTCTGACGCACAATCTGCTGATACATTGATTACCTCTCATCCAATGCAAACAAGGGAGAAATCTGGCATCAGCAAACCCATAAACAAGTTGTGCTTAACCGCTACGAAGCATCTGCTGGATGATAATGACTTCATGGAACCTATCTGCTACTTAGAAGCAAGCAAGCATCCAGGCTGGAGAACTTCCATGGATGTTCAGATAAATGCGCTCATTCGCAATGGTACCTTCTCCCTTGTTAAATATGAACCTGGAATGAATGTTGTAGGATCCAAATGGGTGTTTCGTGTGAAGCAAAACCCTGATGGAAGCATAGAAAAA
Source organism: Papaver bracteatum (assembly GCA_023529315.1). Classification (NCBI taxonomy): domain Eukaryota; kingdom Viridiplantae; phylum Streptophyta; class Magnoliopsida; order Ranunculales; family Papaveraceae; genus Papaver; species Papaver bracteatum. Next base: position 50,844 of record JAJJWX010004858.1, on the reverse strand, counting down.
CGAAAGGCACGTCTTGTGGCTAAGGGCTTCAACCAACAAGAGGGTGTGGACTATAGAGAAACGTTTAGTCCGGTGATAAAGCCGTGTACAATTCGGCTTGTGCTTTCCATTGATGTGATGAACAACTGGCCGTTGAAGCAATTGGATGTAGAGAATGCTTTTCTCCATGGAAATCTTGAAGAAGATGTCTTTATGAAACATCCGGCTGGTTATGTCGATCCTGTTTATCCCACTCATGTGTGTAAGTTACACAAGTCCTTATATGGACTAAAGCAGGCGCCCCGTGCATGGTTTTCACGTTTGAGGAATTACTTACTTGCTCTTGGTTTCAAAGGATCAGTTGCTGACACTTCGTTGTTTGTTTTGAAAACACATGACTCTGTCACATATTTGTTGGTCTATGTTGATGACATTATTGTTACAGGCTCAAATGCAGCTCACATAACTCGTCTTATCAAATACGTTGGTGCTGAGTTTGATATAAAAGACATGGGCAACTTAAACTATTTTTTGGGTGTTGAGGTGATTAAGCAGGCAGATAAATTGGTTCTCACACAGCGTAAATATGTCACAGACCTCCTAAAAAAGACGAAACTGGATGGTGTTAAACCAGTTTGCACTCCATTGGCACCTAACGTGAAGATAAGATGGCAAGGCACAGCAAGATTTGAAGACCCAACTTTGTATCGCAGTGTGGTAGGGGCACTGCAGTATCTCCATCTTACCAGACCAGACATTTCTGTTGCGGTAAATAAAGTATGCCAATATATGCATGATCCTTACATAGAACATTGGGAGTTGGTCAAGCGCATCATTCGATACCTGAAAAGCATAGTGGACTTTGGCTTGCATCTAAAAGCTTCTAAAGATTTTTCCATTCAAGCCTACTCAGATGCAGACTGGGCCGGTTGTTTGGATGATCGTAGATCAACTAGTGGGTATTGTGTCTACTTTGGTGGAAATTTAATATCATGGAGTGCGAGAAAACAGAGAACCGTCTCCAAGTCGAGCACTGAAGCGGAATACAGGGGCATAGCAATTGCAACATCTGAGGTAATTTGGGTTCAATCTTTATTGCATGAACTTGGCATTGCTATACCTGGCGCGCGATGCTATGGTGTGATAACCTTGGTGCAATGTATCTAACAGCCAATCCGGTATTTCATGCTCGTACCAAGCATATCTAAATAGATTATCACTTTGTTCGAGAACGAGTGGCAAATAAAGAATTACAAGTCCGGTTTATAAGTTCACGTGATCAACTAGCGGATATTTTCACAAAAGGGCTTGCCTCACCGCGGTATCAGTTTCTTCGGACCAAGTTGCACATCCGTCAACTACAGTACAACTTGAGGGGAGGTGTTAGCACAGCTGTCAGTCCTCCGATAACTCCTCAACAAGATCGACCCAGAAGAAGTGTGTAACTGAAGCTCTAGTCTTTAGGCTTCAAGTTTGGTTTTTATGTTAGCATTAAACTCGTTCTTAATCTGTTGAACAACAATAACTCACAGCTGTAACCGTTTGTAAAGGACTGTGTATAAATGAAATCAAAGTCACCACATGAGAACTGTGGAAGACATTCTACCAATTACTAAGTTTTAACTATAAAGAAAAGGGGGAGTTTCAACGGTTTACAGTGAACTCCCCGAAATACCCCTCCGTGGTTTCTCTTATTTCTTCACGTTTTCGTTAATTATAACAAATCCCGGGGTATTCGTGTTTCTTCCGTAAAATAACCCAGAACCCATCGAACAAAAAAAAAAATGAAGAACTCAAACTCCAGATCCATCAGATCGAGCTGCTGCTTTCCCGAAAACCAACTGATAGTATAAATTATTCTTCCCAAACCAATTTGTATATAATCCCGTAAATCACATTACAATTCTCAATTTAGTTACTGTACTTCGATTGTAGGTACATTACATTTACGATGTACACAGCCTTAAATCTCTGTCGATTAATATCTTTAGAAGCAGTTGGTTGAATCTATTTTTCTACTGGTGAGTAAATTAGAGTTTTTCATCAGTTTTAATTAATGTAAACGTTCTCTAATCACTGTTAGAGACTAAATCAGGTAAATTTGTTAAAGGTTTAGTGGTGCTTTCTACTTGTTTGATGAAATGTGTCAAAGAATATAGAAGGAGACTTAATGAGTTTCATTTGAAATCTACAACCTCTACCAGACTATATCCTAATTAACAGAAACGATAAGATTCAGTCAAAATCCAAAACTTAGCTTAAAAAATTACTTAACAGGGTACATTGATTTGAATATGAACTCATTGGAAATTTGTATATTGATTCATGCACTATATAGGTCGTAGAAGTGTTACTCAATGCTGAAATCCCTGGAACAATTTAAGAGAGACCTCTTAACAAAAATTAGAAGAAATGAGTGTCAAATTTCTTTCACGTGTTTCTTATAGGCTCCGACAATGCCTCGAGGAAGAGACCCGTGTAAGTCCGGCGTATATTCCTTCAGCGGAGTGCAACCAGCCTTGAGCTCCAAACTCGCGAACAGGCTCAACGACGGGAGTTGCTGCAAGTAGACATTGCAAAAGGTTAGTTGTCTTCCTTTTGATTTCGGATTTGTTTTCCCCATACTTATGTACTTATATAAGAAAGTTAAATGAGTATTCTTAAGCTAAGTTTGGTGGCCGTTATGAAAACACTAAAAAGTGAAATCATATGAATTTTTAAGTTTAGAAAATGAAGATATGTCAGAACTGAGATTGGTTAAGTTTGGTGCACCATGTGAATGAACTTGATTTTAAACTGAACGGAACAAGCAAAATTGAACAGTTTTTAGGAACAATACTTTTACTGTGGTTGGTGATGAATGAAAATCTTTCCTCCCCATAGCCATGTTCCCAAAGTGTGAATATAATCATAACATGACTTTACATAAAATGAGAAAGTTTGGTGCGTTTGTGGGTTGAATTTAAATATAGTTGTTGGTTTGTTGGAGCGAGTGTGACAATTATTGGACCATATTCAATTTCTCACATTGATATTATGGCAGCAAAAGGGAAACATGACTCCTATTTCGGCCAGCGTAGAAGCCCAAGGCTCAGCGGCCAGGCACAACGGCAACAGCTGGAACATTCATAACGTAAAAAAGAAAGGGCAGCAAGTGGAACAAGCATTTTTATGTCGGAAAAATGATAGGGTGTCAAAGTTGGGACAGCGTTGCAACCATGATTGAGAGGATAAATGATCTTGCATGTTGTGGTACGTAATGCTTACTGTAAGTGGCAACTAAAATATTAACAAACAAAACGAGTACAACTGATTTGCAATCTACAACTTTTACTTGACAGAGGTATTATCTTATTGACATCCATTAAAAATTGGTCTTCAATTGTTAAATAAGTGTTCGGAGCGAATAGTGTAGCATTGTAATATGTACGATTATGTAGCTTCTTTTGACTTCGCAAATTTATTAAGTTAACTCAAATTACATATAGTTTGGGAACGTTCACGAAAGATGTTTTATATAGAGAAGTCTTTCTAGCTTAGAAAAATACAGTTAATCCATACCGATACAGTTCCAATTGAAAAATTATTAAATGAAAAATATGATTTTAGTCTGAATGGAGTGGCAGGCGCATCGCGCATGCGTGTTATACTAGTTACTATAACTCCTTGTGTATCATATTTTTTAGGGGTATAATTGGAATGTAAATTTTAATATAACATATTTAAAAATCTGTGCCTTGAAATTTTACAAATTTTATCTCGTTAGAAATCTTATAAAAAAATCTACGCAACGAGTACAAACAACAATATCAAATTTAGAGTTTTTTTCGAAAAATTCGGAGGTATTATCATTTTAGGTCTAATTTTAGAAATTAAATGTACATCTATTATGCAAACCACCGCAAATGATACAAAATATTTTATGTAGCCATATTTTAGTTTATGCATCAACTAATTTTCCGTTGCAACTAATAAAACTACTCCCTCTGTTTCAAGAAAAGTGATACTTTCATTTTAGATGCAATTCACGAAAAATTAATGCATGCCATTACGCAAACCACCACACAGGATGCAACCATATTTTGGTTCATGGATCGATTAATATTCTGTTTCAGAAAAAAATAATACTTTCACATTCTGTTTCAAGAAAAGTGATCATTTCTCCCCGTTTCGGGAAAAAGTGATACTTTCGCCCCGTTTAGGGAAAAGTGATATTTTTGTCCCGTTTTAGGAAAAGTGATGCTTTCGCTCTGTTCCAGAAAAAATATATTTTTGCCCCGTTTTAGAAAAAGTGATGCTTTCGCTTTATCACTTTTTCTGGAACAGAGCGAAAGCATCACTTTTTCTAAAAAGGGGCAAAAATATCACTTTTTCTGATACGAGTCGAAAGTGTCACTTTTTCCGAAACAAGGTGAAAGTATCATTTTTTCTGAAACGGGGAGAAAAAATCATTTTTCCTGAAACGGAATGTAAAGTAATCGCGGACAAACCCCATCTTCAGATTCTTCTTCGGTCGGCCTTCCCACCGTAGCAACGGTTGTACTAGTATTCAACTACACGGCTACACCCGTACATCCAAATACATGATTAATACTACAATAATTTTGAACAGAAGTAAATCTCAAATAAAATTTTGTACTAAATATATGTAAACTTGCAGGAGAGTTGAAATTTTCTAATGGTTAAATTATCACCATTTTGTTGGACACTATCCGAGAACATATGATCCATAAGAGAAATAATACTTGGAAAATGCTTGCAAAATGATCCGAGAACATTTTATTTTCAAATTCATTCTTCAAGATGTTGACATGGATACTTTCGATTATATCCATACTTGCAAAATGCATGATTTTATTCATGATCTTGCACAAATTGTTAGCATATGTTTGAAGGCTCATGAGATGGAAAGTATTTCTAACATTCACCGGTTAGCATGTGTTTCAGATGAAAGATCTTTAAAAAGAAAATTGCCTACAGTTGTTACGATGTATGGGCCAGGTACAAATTTGAATACTCGGAGTCTATTCATTGGTGCTAAGCATTTACGTGTGTTAGACATGAGTGCTTTTCGAAACATGACAGTACCCAGAGATTAGCAGTGAACTAGAAGATATCACTAGGCTTTATAATTTAGAGATATTTTATAAAAGGATCGCATATTTTTAGTCATATTAGGATCTGGGTAGTAAAAGATGTCGTTAATGCATTTGGGTCCTAGACTAACTTAAGACCGTTAAAAAATTGTTAGATGACTTTTTTAATTTTGCCACACACCCGGACCATTAGTAAACTAGGGTTGACTGTTGAAATATCATCAAGAATATAGTTCTTCGATCCTTTTCATTCTTCCATTACTGTAACTACATGTACTGAATTCATTGAAAGCAAACCCATGAAACCATGAAATCCGTCCGTATAACCCCAATTAATGAATTGCTCACCAATTAAATTAAGAGTTTCCTTTTGCACCAATTGAAGGTAAGATCTCACTCATAAAGAGAACAACTTAATTCTAGGGAAAGTTGGAAAAATGCCCCAATATAAACTATGTTGGAAATCTGCCCCAACGTTAAAAATAGTTGGAAACATACCTCATTTCGTCAACTTTAACATCCAATCCAGTTAAGTCACGTATGTAAAGCCACCATCACCACCATCACTACCATTAAAACCGTCGCCTCCACCACCAGTACCTTAAACATGAACCCTAAACCAGGAATCCTGGATTTTGAACTTTTAACTATGAATTTTGAAGGGTGTATTTGTCTTTTTATTCGCGTGTGTGGGCTCACACATGTGACTTGAGTTTTTGACGGAATGGGGTATTTTTTCAAATTTTGAAATATCGGGACTGATTTCCAACATTGTACCCCGTATTGGGGCATTTTCCCAAGTTTCCCTTAATTCTATAATTTTGCCGTTGATGAAACAGGTGACTTCGTGAGGTAAGATCTCACACGCTAAAGAAAACCATTAGATTTGATAGTATTATACGTTGGTGCTTTTACTAGAGGTGATGGAACAGATGACTTCGTGAGGAGATAGCTGATGAATCGGGAGGAAACATATCAAGCTCTTACAATTGAGTTATATACTTATATGTTGTGGGACGAATAAGTTATCGAGCTGAGAGATCCCAGCTTAAAACGGGGTTAGAAAATGATGTCATTCATCACTTAAATAAGGGTATTTTGGTAATAAATATAATGGTCAAATTAGTCTTTAGTTAGTTAACGACCCAAACACAATAAGGGCATGTTTTACAATCCAGACCCTAATAAAACCAAAAACATGCAACCCTTTTACAAAATATCTCTATCTATAATTTAAAGATGTTGGTATTATGTGGTAGTAAGTTTCAAGAGCGTCTTAGAAACTTTGGATCTTTGAAGAACATGAGGCATCTTAATTTCTCATGCACGATGATCACAAACACTAACTGATTCTATTTTTTTCCAAACCACTGGGTATTCATATGCAGATAGACATGCAGGTGAAAGGAAAAATAGGAGCCATTTTATGGCACCTGTGGAAAGCTAGATGTAATCTAGTCTTTGATAAGGTGCAGCCAAATGCAGGGAGTATCACTAATCTTATCATCAAATATTATAATGACTGGAATTCTTCTTGTGTTACAATTACTATGAGAGATAATAATATACTTGGCAGGCAACCCACCTATTGGAAACCACCTCATGTAGATTTCATAAAAATCAATTTTGATGCTGCATTTGATAAAGAATCGGGAAATGCAGGATTGGGACTGATTGCTAGAGATGTTTCAGGCACGCAACATGGAACTAGATGCTGTTATTCAACAGCAGTAACCACGGAGGGTGTAGAAGATGCAGCAGCTCTACTAGCAGTGATTTGGGCAAAAGAAAAAGGCATACGAACTTTGCACTTAGAGGGCGATTGTTGTAACGTGGTGAAGGCAATAAATGGAGCTAGGAGCTCAGTTAACTAGCAAACAAATTCTTGGATAGAAGACATCATTGTTATTCTTAACAGTTCATTTGACTCATGGTTATGTTCTTTTGTTTTGAGAGAAGCTAATAATGCTGCTCATAAGGCAGCAAAACATGCAATTTCTATTTCTAGTAGTGAGGTTTGGCAAAACCAAGTTCCTGAGTGGTTAAATGATTGTATCCAGCAGGATCTCAACAGTATTTTTCACTAAAAACAATAAATAAAGCTTATTTTCGTATTAAAAAAAAATAAAAAAAAAAAAAATCTCTCTCAATGTACTGAATATCTGACGTTTTCTAGAGGAATTGAAGCTTGGAAACACTTGAGGTTGCTTGACGTCTCAGGTACGGGGGATCGTAGAATTACGTGATTGCATCACAAGTTACAAATATCTGAAGAAATTTGATTTTAAATTGATGATATAGTCTCTGATGAGCAAGATATAGATGGCGTGGTGATGGAGGCTTTACAACCTCATGCTCATTTGAAGAGTTTGTTTGTCAATAAATTCATGGGTTTAAAGTTCCCCTCATTGACGGGAGTTCCACCCCTTGTGTTTTTGGTCACCATGGAGTGTCCTGGGCTGACAGCCATTCTGGCTATCTTTTCCAAAATGTTCAAAACATAAGCATCCACGTGGAAAGTAATAAAGTCATTTTAACTCTGCTTACATACCAATTTTATTTCTCATATGCTTTCCTTTCTCTTTCCAGTAGAGAAGAGAGAGATCAGAGACTGAGTAGGAGTAGGAGCGGGTGAGTGAAATTCAAAAGTTCTTACTCTAATGCTGTTCAACTCCTCTTTCAATTATCATTTCATCAGTTAATTTTCCATTTTCAGTCTTCTTCCGGTGTATTTCCGGCGAAAAAGGTTCAAAATACGTCAATCATCTAGTAGTACTTATCACCGGACTGTACTATGGCAGTGGGCCAGTGGCATAGTGACTTTTCTTGTTTTTTCTCAGTCATGTGGGAAATCAAAAGGCTTTGGGGGGACAAAATCATTTCCACACCAAATATAAAATAATCAAGCGTATTCATGGGCAGAGCTGGTATAAAATCACGATTGTTAAAGACGTGTACCAGTATTTACGGGGAGTACCATTTTATATAAGACAAAAAGCTTATAAGTGATCCTGACCATGCAATTCTAAAAGCTGTTATGAAGTACTTCCAAATCTCAAAGGAATACGTGCAATGAAGAAACAAATGGTTCGCGGATTCCCTAACATCATTACATAAGACGCATCGATCACTTTGAACGTCAACACCCATATGGCGCAACATATCTCTAGTTGGGAGAGAGTCATGAAAAGTAGCCCACAAAATAAAGCTTACCTTGCTGGGTATATTTGATTTCCACAAAAAAGAGTTGAAACCGCATTCATCCAAATCACCAATGAGTTTCTCATAGCAATTCGAAGAGCTGAAATTTTCCATAATCTCCATCTTGTCATCCTCTTCCACTAAAACAGGAACATGATGTAAATCACGTCTAAGCAAATCCCATTCTAGTTGCTCGTTCATATTTAAAGTCCTCTTGAAATCGCAAACCCACTCTCCATTCCGAATCATGTCCGAGATTGTAGCATTCTTCATCCTTGTTGCCTTATAAACCACTGGGAAAAGGTCCCGAAGAATTCCCCTATCAAGCCAATGGTCCTTCCAAAACCGAATACCCTTCCCATTCCTCACCGTGAAAGTCGCCATATTTTGGACTAAAGGAACCATATTAGTAACATTCTTCCAAAGGCTCTTTCCTTGAGTATTATAATCTACATCAGGAATTAGAAGATTATTATTATAGGAGAATTTTTCATTCACTATTTTCCTCCAGAGTATATTTTTTTTCTTTGAAAAGCCCCATATCCACTTGATTAGCAAGGATTGGTTTGTTTTCCTAAGGTTCTTCACACCTAGACCCCCATTCACCAAGGGGATACAAGTTTTCTTCCAAGAAACCCAAACCATTTTCCTCTTACCTTCCACCGAAACCCAAAAGAAGTTTCGCATAATCTTGATCATTCTCTTTTCCACACTCACTGACAGATAAAAGAGAGAAAGATAATAGATAGGTAAACTCGCAAGACAAGTTTTGATGAGAATTAACCTACCTGCTTTATTAAGTTGGCTTTTCTTCCAAGAAGCTAGCTTTTGTTCCATTCGAAGCAAAACATGATCCCACACTGCTAATGTACGTTGTTGCATTATAAATCCTAGTGTACCATATTTTTTCGAACGTACATAGGGGCTCAAGTTTTCTTCGTTGTTTCAATGTCTAAACTTTATCATGGAGTTCAATTCATGTATATGTATGTATATACCGTTTGATCAGGTCGCTTCCTACGTCAGCCACCCACAGTTATAGCAGTAATCTAGTACCAACATAAGATTCTAGCATACCAAGCAAAACCCACACAATAAGAACACCAAATCTGATTTCTCCCAAGTTTCAATTACAGAAATAAATTTTTTTTAATAACATGCAAGATACAAAATTATGAAAACAAACATGCCTTACCGAGAATAACCAAACTATAGATCTTCGAAAATCTGATGAGATTTAACTTATCCGGAGAAGAAATCTTTAAAAATAATCAATATTATTCACGGAGCAAAGTTCCAGAGACAAAATCTCTCTGTGAGTTCAGAGAGAGCCAAAATTTGTGGGAAAATAGTTATGTTTGTACCCAAAATCACTTTCGGGCACGAAACACAATGAATCGATAGTTTGGTTAGTATTTTGGGTTAGGAGTGGATTTGAAGAACAAAAAGAAAGACAGAAGTTTAACGTGGTTCGGCATGGTTGCCTACATCCACGGTCGAATCCCCTTGGGGAGAAATATTTTATTCACGTTTGTGTTTACATTGCTATTTTTCCTCTCTCTTGGCTTCCCTCCTTCTGATTTCTGCTCCTCTCCCTTTTATACATTTTTCCATCTAATTTTAATTATCAACATAAATTGCATTAAACTGCCCATTTATGCTTCCATCATCAATTCATATGAAACTGCCCTCTTTATGCCTCTTTCATGAATTCTACATGAAACTGCTGTCTTTATGCCTCCCTCATGAATTCTGTATGAAACTGTCCCTTTATGTCTCTATGATAAATTCTGCATGGATGAAACTGTTGGAATTCAATGGATGAAACTGCTGGCGGACTGGATTGACTGGCAGGCTGGCAGACTGGATTGACTGGCAAACATGGCTGCAGACTGGCTTGACTGGCAGACATGCATAATGGCTGGCAGCATGGGTGGAGACTGGTTCGCAGGGCGGATGAGTTTTTGGCTTGGAATTGGTTAGCAGCATTGCTGGCTACAAGACTGAAAATTGGCTAGAGGTGCGACTGACTTCGATAGTTGACTGGATGTTGACTTTGACCTTGACCGGATGTTGACTTTGGCAGTTGACCGACTTTGACCATTGACCGTTCTGTGCAGATTAGTGGTCCGCCTTGGTTGACTGGTTAGCGGGCTTGGATGACGACCAAAAGATGATTCAAGTGTCGATCCGGCCCATTAAGTTGTATTTTTACCTATGGTACAAACAAGTTACTTCTTGGAATGGAAAAACAATATCAAGATGAGGTAAGCTAACTCCCATCAAAAGCGTATTTCTTGCATGAACCGAAATATTTTTTCCTAGGCATCAAAATCTCTTTGTCTACCCATTTATTAGCTCTCTATTTTTCTTACACCTTGCTCTGTAACTAAGAAATTTGTTATGGGATGATCAAAATAGAGTTGTGATAAAAAATTTATGGGATGATCAAAATAAGAGAAGAATACATAATGTTGGTTGGAAATTGCCTTCAAAAGCAAAATAAAAATATAGTCTTGGTATAAGAAGAGCTAAGCAAGTAAACTCGGCTTTGCTAAAAAAAATGGTGGTGGCGCTTTGGCGTAGAGAAAGAACCGTTGTGGAGGAAGATCATAGTTGAAAAATTTGGTAAAACATTTACCTGTTGGAAACTCTCCAACCAAAAGGATCGAAAGGTGGTAGCTTGTGGTTTAATATCTATAAAGAGGTTGAATATTTCAATAAAAGTATTAGATTCAAGATTGGAGCGGGTAAGGAAACTATATTTTGGGAAGATTCTTGGCTTTGTGAAGGAAGATTGTGTGATATGTTTCCTTTGGCTTATAAATATTCAGGGACCAAGGAGTTTGTGGTGGCTATCATGTATGAAGTTAGGGAAGATGGTGTAAGGTGGGCGTTTATGTCTAGGCAAAGATACTCTCAAAACATTACAAGTGAAGTGTTATTTATATCAAATCTTCTCTCTTCCATCTCTAGATCTATTCAAGAAGGGGTTACGGATACACGAATTTGGGTTAGTAACGATCATGGTAAATATACAATTAAGGATGGAAGTAAAGTCAACGACAATCAAGGTGAGCTGGATTATCCAATCAATGTTGTATAGAGTAATGAGTACCCTCACCAAATCAATTTCTTTCTTTGGCTTCTCTCTCATGATCGGGTAATGACTGCGGATAAACTTTTAAGAAGAGGTACGGATATCTCTAGCGTTTGTCGGTTTTGTGAAGAAGACGATGAATCGAGTTCGCACTTGTTTTATGGTTGTTGGATAATTCGGAGAATATGTGATTACTTTGTTGAAGGGTGCCCCTTTGGATGGTCATACGACCCTAATATCATTATATCTATGAAGACTTGGAAGTTTAATTGGGGAGGCGAAAGACTTAGTCGCATATGGAATAACATCCCGGTTGCTATATGGTGGTGTATATGGAAAAAGCGAAATGCAAGAAATTTTGATAACAAAAAGAAAACTTTGGTAAGCCTCATTAGAGATATCAAATTACAATCGTTCTTTTGGGCCTAATCAAATACAAGAATGTTAGGGCTTACGACAAATATTGTGATTTCTTTATGGGATTCATTATACCGACCTCCGTATTTTTTGTGTTTTTTATTTGCGTAGCCGAATCCCCTTTCGGTTGTAATCATTGGGTTAAGGTACCCCTCTTAAGTGCCTTTCTTGAATGATATTTTTATTTGACCGATAAAAAAAAAAAAAGCTAGCTGAGAGAAAAATGCAAAAGTGGAAACAATTTTAGGTTTTGTTTTGGTGTTAGACAAAAAAGCTGTCAAAGTTAGGTTTGTTGGAGGGTCATAGAAGCTGAGAGGTGCTATCTTATTTACCTCTATCTAATAGAGGTATAACCTCTATATTAGTAGAGGTAATGGGAAAAAAATGAAAAAATGGGGACCACCTTTACATAGAGGTAGATAGTAATTTGCTTCTACATAGTGGAGAAAACAAACATGTTAGTTAAATCAAAATAAATTAAATACCAATTTAGTTGATTTCCTCGATTAGCCTGCTTTTTCTTGGAAGACTCCTGACGTTCTGTTTAGCGTACATTCACATACGCTCTTTAATTCCTTCATTTGGTTGTTGATATCTTCCAAGTCATCTAATGTATTGCTATCTAACAACTTGATAGCCTTGTTGACTACAACCTTGATGTTCATTTTATAAGATGGTAATCGTTTATCATTAATTTATTCTTCATCTCATCCATTTATTTTTTCATGTTTCTTCCACAAATCATAGACGTTTTACTCCAAGTGTGTTTTGTGTTTTGTTATTAAGTTAGTGGTCTATGTATCTAGTATTTTATAGTAAAATCCCAGTTAATCAATAATTATGAAATTCGTTCTAAAATAATTGCCACGGCTTTAGACTGCATCCCAATTAATGTGAAAATAAGATTCAAAATAGAAAGATTAATAATTCAAAATATTCTATAAAACTGGAGTGCAAGAATGAATGAGTTAGTATCCATTAGGGAATTAAGATATTTTTTTTTAAATTTTGAAACATAGAGTCATTGAATTTTAGAAAGTAATAATGAAAATAAAATAAAATTATAATACATATACGGCAAACACAATGCTGATGTTGCTTGGTATGTAAAAGGGCTAATTCAGGGTTCGAGGTTTTTTTCAACAATAAAGTTAATTGGTTTTTGTTTTTTTATCTTCTTCGTCTCTAGGCAACTTTTTTCTTTCTTTAGAAAAGTATGTGTAATTCTTTTTTTCATCAATCAATTTATTTATATATTTATAATTATCAGACAACATTGTGTCCTTATGTATATATCCTTTACAGGTTTTATCTTTTACAAGAGATCTCGTAACAAGGTCTTTTTTCTTTTCTTCTTATTGTTTATTAAAGAACGATAAGGGACAATATTAAATGAAATATATGTTTTTGGAAAACCCAATACACCAAAACTTGTAGTCTTTCATTGTTTTAGCAAGTATAAAGTGATTCAAAGTTATTTGATAACATAAAATTGATTTTTTTCTCAATTCGTTTTTGAAAGATGAGCTGCAGAGACTTGCACAATTTTTAAGGAAAACAAGGGAAAAGAGTAATTTTAAGCATTTTTTATAATTATACCCTTATGGATAATAACTAGTGAAATTTTGAAATAATTTATTTCTCAAACTACACCACAGATGTTCGCAAACTTCAAAAGCATTTTAAAACACCTACATAACGAATATAAACATGCCTATGAAATTATGCATATTTCTTATATTTCTGACAATAAACTAAAAGGATAATTTTAGAAATATCTTCTTGTTTAGTGATATAGGTCACTTATTATTGAGACAAAATTTAAAAGTAAATAGGTCACTTAATAGTGGGATGGAGGGAGTATCATGGTTATAGACCAAGCTTGAGTTCACTTGAAGATGTTAGGAAACATCAATTTTAGTCGGTCTTTACATGATAAAGTCATGAATTTTGATTTCTCTAACAATAATTAGTTGAAATTGGTAATTTTCATAGATATTAGAAAAATTGAGACATGAAAAATAATGGTTTACAAAGACACTGAAGGTCAATGGGTACGCAACTATGTGGATATTGGTAGGGGCCATCCCACGAACAAAACATATGCAAAACCAAGTTTTTCAAGATAACTTATACAAAAAAAAATCACAATTCAATTGTTAATGAAAAAGAAGAACCCATATTACTTTTGCTTATTATCATGTTTCTAGTACTACAAACTATACTACTAACAAAAATAACAAAAAAATAATTATCAGACTGTATTTGAATTGTTGTAATAGTAAGACTTTTGATTGATATAGAGGTTTCACAGAGTTGTGTAGATTTTATTAGTGTTATACCAGGAGGATAAAATCAACCTCCAAAGGTGGAGATTTGATCCAAGTGTTCCGCGTTCGATCATGTATATAAATCTAGTGTGTCTCTTAATTCTTATTCAATATAAGACGATTGTGTTTTTCCAATGGTTGACGATCTTTTCCACGATTCTAATACAACAGTTCTCACACATGGCCATGTATGCCTTGGTTGACGAACCTTTTTGTGTGTGTGTAATAGTTACTTTTGCAATTCGTGTTGGTTGCATTGGTTGACACTCTCTTCACCGTACCGCACTAAATGCCTCTCCACATTTCGGATTGCAAATGGTACTATAAACATATATTATTTTGCTTATAATAAGAATTTGCTTTGAAGTAAATAAGTTGAGAAAGGAGGTATACGAGATTAAGTTTATAATTTATTGAGGATGAATTTGTTTTAGTAATTTGAACGAATCACATTTTTCTAAAACATCATCAAAATAATTTTAAAAACGAAATATCCAAAACCTAATAAATTGGTTGCTTTTATTTTACAAACATTACAAAAAGAAAGAAATTATGGAAGATGAAAAAACAATAAGGTTTAGAACAATTCAATGAAGAGTGGCCAAATACTTGAACAAACGTTCGATGGTTTTTCATCGACTTTATTTGTAATCTTAAGTTATTACGACTGAGAATATATTTCATGTTTATTTACATCAGACCAACCCTAAGATAATTCCAAGTGCATTTCGAAATGATATCAATTGTTGAATTATCCCTATAGAGGTTTCAAAGTGTGTAATGATTTTTTCCAGGATATATTATTCAATCCAAAGAAGAAAAAAAAGGCCCTAAAACCTAAAATATATAACATAAAAAAGAATTATACTCGCAAAGATATTGAACATTTTTTACTTATATGTGTATCCCAATGTTTCTTGATTGAGATATTGTTAGATAAAAAATGTTCAACTACCGCATGATCAAAGTAAAAAAAAAAATT
Source organism: Papaver bracteatum (assembly GCA_023529315.1). NCBI lineage: Eukaryota > Viridiplantae > Streptophyta > Magnoliopsida > Ranunculales > Papaveraceae > Papaver > Papaver bracteatum. The sequence continues at coordinate 35,739 of JAJJWX010004858.1, read as the reverse complement.
CTCCAAAGTTCGTTACTCCAAAACTAAGAATGAACACTAGAGTTTACACCTATAGTCACGAACTTCCTAACTTTTATGCAGAATAGGAATAACACATGGGTTAGTCTTAGTGACATTATTTTGTATTCAAATTTTATTTCTCTCGATCGGTATTTTATATATCCACAGTTTTTAGTTGAACACAACTATTACAATTGGATCAACCATAATAATGAGCAACAACCAAAAGTGTTTGATTCTTATCAACAACTATTAAATCCATAACTCCAAAAAAAATTTAATGAACAACCAAATATGTAATTGTTCTTTGTTTTAAACAAAAGGATAGTTAAGAGCGTTATATATATATACATAAAAAGAAAGGAATAAATTATAGCGTTCACTAAGGGTTTCTAAATAAAATTCACGTTTAGCTCTCTAATACTTTCATACATAGTAATATAAACCTGGAATCAAAGAGTACGAAATAAGGTTTAAAGTTCATTATCTTTTGATTTTTGAGATTGTCGGTGAAGGGAAAAAATAAATTAAGTTTTTGTTTTAATAATATTATTCACATTAGAATAATCCTTAAAGTTATCTCTAATTTTTGGCTTTTATTTATAAAGCATTTCACTGAGGTGACTTTCAAATCAAAAGATTTGCAAATATTTAAAGATCTTTATATGTGTGTGTGTGTCACATAGATATATTTATCGTGAAAATGTTCTTTACTCAAATGCTATTTATATATACACTTATCACATTACAATCTGTATGAAAGAAACACAATGAGATGATAACGACACTGATAACGACAAAAACGAAAATTACCATATGTTTCAAAAGTTCTTTGTGAAACCATCTAATAGATTCTCGAGCTTAAAAGTTAAAAAATTGTACAGCTTTGCCGATTGAGTGAACTTGAAGAATGAGGAGGAGGGAAATAAGAGAATATTAGATGTGGAGTTGAGAAGAGAGACACGATGACTAAGAAGCACATTTATCTCAAACATTATATTTGAAGATAAAGATTCAAAGAGAGAGATTAAGAATTCAAAGTTTTCCATAAATTGGAGTGAAAAAATGAATAACATGACTTTTGAGCTATAAATAGAACTCTTCTTCTTCCTGTCGCTAGGAATGAAACTACGGCGGAGTGAACCCAAACTAGATCCGAACCCTAACGTTCAGAACATGAAAAATAGAGATCTCTTTTAACATGTTGTTCATCGAAGCAAAACCACCATGGATGATTACTCTTCTCAAACTTATAACATAATGATATCTCCTCTCAATTAAATGATTTCTTCCGTTATCTTCAAAGGCCAAGTGCTTTCTTAGAAGTGCTCAAGTAATTTGGTATGTTGAGTACTTTCATAGATTGATTTGATCAAACGATGTACTGAAAATACAACATCAGTTCATTATAGAGTTTTGTTTAAATTTCCATTTCGACTCCTCTAATTTATTTACTCTCTCAAAATTTTAGATGTTTATTTGTTTTTCTTTTTGTTCTTCTTGGGAATAAAATTGAAGTGAAAATGTAAATTTTATTTACATCAATTAGTTATATGAAATATTATTAGTTCAAATTCAACATCAAATTGTGTTCGAATGTTAAGATGATTGTTGGCTAGTTACTAGAGATTTGCTCTGGTTATAATAAAGAGTGAACTCATTCCTCAAATCTCGGCCTATATTTTTTGTTTAAGGATTTATTACTGGAAGAGAAATAGCCGATAACATTTAATAACTTTTTTTTTATGGAAAAGGTTAATATATTAACTTAAGCAATGTAATACAGAAGATTTACAATTTCACTTTCATCAAAAATATTAGAAGTAATACTCTCTTTTCGCACTCGTTGACACAAGTGTGTTGACATATGATGAAGTCTTCTGATCCTTACTTCTTTTGCAACGGAGTACGCTGCAGCATTGTAGTCCCTGTTTATAAATTTAACTTGTGCTTGAGGAAGTTTATACAACAAGTAAATTGCTTCTTTAATAGTATTCTCTGCAACCCATGAAGCTTTTGTATCAAGTTTGGTGATCGAATCCCGAAGGAGTTTACAATCTGTAATTATACAGACGCTAGAAAGAATATTATTTTTTAGCCACTTTAATGCATGTAACGCCGAAGAAGCCTAATCAGAGCCAGCTGAAATATGTAGAAAAACTTCTTGGTCTGCCGAGTATAGAATGAAGGCCTATCCCATGGATAGATTTTCTTTTTTAAAGGACGCATCAATGAAAATTATCCAATCCGACCTGATGTTGTTCCACACGTGATTGGTAATCTTCATTTTTTCGATTCCTTGAGATTTGGTCCCATCCTTGATAACTGAAGACTGGATGAAAATATTTATCTGCTGAATTAAATAGGAAGGATCCGGAACGGTTTTCCTGAAGAAAAAAAAAACCTCGTATCTATATTTCCATATGAACCAAAGAATGATTGCAATTTGTTCACTAAATTGCGAGAAGTTTTGATCCGTGATCCAAAATTCAACCCACTTGCTAATCACATATGTGTTAACTTGCAAATTGACTGCTTCCAAGGAGCAACCAAACCCAACTGCTCTGTAAAAATGGCGTGTTCTAAAAATACGATTTTCCGTTTCTATAGCTTGATTATTGCACATTTGACACTCCGGGGAAACCTATGGGTTATGAGCCGCTAGTCTACTCGAGGTCGGTAAAGCTTTCTGAATTAATTTCCAAATAAACAGCATGATCTGAGGTAGTGTCTGCAACTTCCATAGTTTTTTCCACGGGAAATAAATATCATTCTCATTATCAGAATTACGAATAATGAGAAAGTTATAAATATATTTTGCCGAGAAATCTCCTGATTGGTGGTGAGCCCATCTTATCCTGTCACTATCTTCTTTATTTGAAGTAATAGCAAGATTTTTTCTTTCTTTTATATCTGAAGTCTGAAGAGAACAAATCATCTAGCTTTTTCATGTCCCGATATCCTTCATTATTTATTAGCTCTTGAACTTTTTGCGGCAAATTATCATCTTTGTCCCTTGGTTTATTTAATATGTTCGTGTTGGGAATCCAATTGTCCTCCCAAATCTTCGTATTAGCTCCATTTTTCACTTGCCAAATATAATTGCCTTTAATGATATTTAGACCTTTCTGAATGCTTTTCCAAATCCATGATACCTCATAGTTTCTTGTAGGATTGGAATTATAGAAATATTTCGCTTCTAGAAGTATAACCCATAGCTGATCTTTTTCCATCATTAATCTGCTAGCTGGTTTTGTTAAAAGGGTTATATTGAAATTATGTGGAATTTTTATTCCCAATCCCCCTTGTGTTTTTGGCTTGCACATGCCTTTCCATGCCTTTATATAACCACCTTTACCTTTTGACATATCTTTCTTCCACCAAAAATCTCTTTGGATTTTATCTAATTTGTAGAATTCGCATACGTATCTACGAGGAAACATCAACCTCTAAACAGAGACCGCCATTACCAGCATCAGATGGAAGGAGGGAAATAATCTCCCCACCTTTAATGAGAGTAACAGAATCTTAAGATCTACACTCCGTAGCCGTCAGATTTTCGTAATATAAAATTCATCAGTCAGATTTAATTACAATCTAAAAAGTATTTCCGTGTGAACTTTTCATTACAGCCATTGGATATCATTCATATTTATATCTCATCCATTAGATTGGAAAGGTCTTATACTAGATATACCAACTATCTTAGGGGCGTATTTGAAATTATAAACATGAATAAGGACTTAAAATAGAAACAACATTACTTCTTCTTGGTCTTTCACTTTTCTAAATCCTCTCCATGGTTCGCACTGATCTTAGGGAATTTTCAGGTCAGTATCTCCCCGCAAAGAATTTTCAGCCATTAGATATCATTCATATTTAGATGACGTGCATCACATGTGCACTATTCTTGTGCATAGTAAAATTAGATGACGTGCATCGCATGTGAACTATTCTTGTGCATAGTAGCCTCGGGAATCAAATATGCCTCCTTAACAAACATTGAAGACCAATTCATAGGACGAGATCCATTGCAGGGTGGGGGTAATTTTTCAAGCTCTGAAAAATCGAAATCTCCGTCTTGACTTTTGGTCAAAATCGCGGCGAAAGTCAAGGTCGAAATCATGTTGACGGAGTCGGTTAAGCCTTGGCTATAAATAAAGGGATAGGCGTTAGTTGTAATATTTGGACTTGATTTAGCGAGAAGAGTAGTGAATTGCTCCGGTGAGGGTTGATTATCAAAGTTGTCTGAGTAATAAATTTTTTGAAACTTCATTTGAGTGATTGCATATCCTTCAACACCCATTTAACCTCTAAACCCCAAATCATTTCCCACGAAAACCAGGTAAATCCTGAAAAACTCAAACCCTAAATCCCAAATCAATCCGCAAATCGCCGCTAGAATTGTTTACTCTCGGCAGGGTTACTCCACAGTGATACGAATTATCAGAAAATCTATCTATTTGAGGTCTCTTGATCAGGTACAGTTTGATCCCCCATTTTGGTTTCAATTTACTTTATGGTTTGGGGTTATTTTATTTTATTTGTTTTTCAGTGTTTATTTAGGGTCTATCTGATGAGATTTTGTTTACTTTTGAGGACTTGTATGATGATTTCATCTTTATGTGTTACCTGATCCGATAGTTTTTTTTTTTTAAGGGTTTTGGAGAATTTTTTTGATTTCTGTAAAAAAAAATAAAAAAAATCCATAGTTCTGATGGTGTGTTGTTCAGTTAAATATAGATTTATTGTTTGTACTTTGCAGGTTTGCAAGTTTGATAAAGGTTTTCAGTATTTTAGAAGAAGAAGAAGGAATTGAATGTCGACTAGTACATTGGAGTTTGATCCGTTGTTAAAGGATTTAAGAGAAAGGTTCCTTGCAAGATTAAGGTCCACCTTAGCTGCCAAGGATGAAGAGATTCGGAACCTTAGAGTTGAAATTACAAAACTGAAGAAAGAGCTGGAATCAAAGATGGAGAATGAACACACTTTCGGAAGAGAGGAGAATCATACTCTGTCGTCTTCATTTGTAAGTGATGATCATGATGAAGGAACTCTTAATACCATTCTGGTGGTGACAGAAGAAGGAAGGGGGAGTCCTTTGTGGTCTAGAGCTATGGGTGAAGAATCATCAACCTTGGCTGCTGTGGAGACAACAAGTCCTGAGCAGATAGACAAACAAAATGGATCTCCACAATCTCTTGTTTTTGATACGAGTAATATATTGTCTGAAATTGGAAACCAAGGAGTCTTTCCAATGAAATCTGAAACGAAGTTTGATATGCCGATTATTTGGTCGAGACGAGGCAAGTCTGTTGATTCCACTCAGGTTGAAATAGCTAAAAGAAGTGTAAAAAAGGTTAATGGTACTTCTAAGCAAGACAAGGAGAATTCTGCACCGAGACCTGCACTGGGATTAAAGTTGATGAGAAAAGAGGTTGGGTCGGATGAGGTCTGGAATACTGGATCATTCGATTCAAAGGTAAGGAGTGGAATGAGTCATGCAAACCAAGGAAGGGTGCCTTCTCAGCCCCTTCTATCAATCGACTCATCTTCTTACAATACTATATCCAGGAGCTGTGATTCAACCAACTTTTGCCAATTTACTCAAAGCAACTGTGTGTCTTTTCCCACTAACCAGTATGGTGAGGAAGGCAATGATCGAAGGTGGAATATGGTGGTAGATACAGGGTGCTTTCTGGATATGGATTCTTGTAAGTCCATAAAACTACTTGAAGGCATTAAAGGGACTCATCTTATCATACCGAGCATTGTCATAAGGGAGTTGGACTCTTTAAAGGGACGTGGTAGCTTGTTCAGAAGTGCACCAGAGGTCTCTTCTTCTTATGTATTGGACTGGATTGAAGAACACATGGTGAAAAAAAACTCGTGGCTTCATGTTCAGAATTCATTAGAGGGGATTGCCTCCTCGACAGCACAGGATCATATCCTGAACTGCGCTCTATTTTTCAAGAGAAGAATGAAGATTAATGAATGCGTTGTCCTTCTTAGTAAAGATGTCCCCTTGAAGATCAAAGCCATGGCAGAGGGATTAATCTGTGAAACGGCTGAAGAGTTTCGAGAAAGTCTCGTGAACCCATACTCAGAGAGGTTCATGTTGGCAGGGAGCACACCAAGAGAACCTACTTGGTCTAGCTTCCATGACACATCTGTGTTGAGAAAGAAATGCTCAGTAAAGAAGACCAAATCTGCTGCGTGCTCCAAGGGATTGAAGCAACTACTCTCTTTCACGGTCCACTAGAAAAACAGACAAATCCGCCTTCTTCAGGTAAATCCGCCTTTACTCTCTTGAGTTTGATTAATGTTTTGAAGATTTGGGTCAAAATCGAGAACCCTAAACTCTCATGTGCAACTGTAACTATTTCGAATGAACAACTCGAGAGTCCTTGTAGTCATACAGGATCAAAAATTGGTCTGGAATATATTGATAGCATGCCTAAAACAAGGATTTTTCTATGTTTACTGATTCTACCCTAAGTGTTTTTCTTTGATTTTTATTTTCATGCACGCAATCTGTTTGATGAAAATACTGACTCCACATAATCAATGCTATCTCAGGAGAAAGATCACTTGGAATCATGGTGTAGAAAAACAACGAGAAACCCAAACAAATGGAAAACAACAACAATACAGGTGTTGGAGAGGATTACATAAGCAATTTACCTTGTGCACTTATTCATCACATCCTTCCTTTCCTTCCAAACCAAATGTGCTGGAAGTATGTAGTCTCTTTTGTTAAGAAGCCTGATGGCAGGTTTTTACTACTCCACTTGTATCTTATTTGATTGTTTTTTGTTCTGTTGTCGTGTGCGCTAGTAGTTCATAAATTTTTCTCTCAAAATCTAGACAAATGAATTGCACCTTGAGCAAACCCTGTTTTTCTGTTGAGAGGTATTGTAATGTGCTCTTTTGTTGTTTGTTTCCGCTTGTTGAAATGTTTCGGACTCGCAGTCTAAATAACGAAAGGCTTAAGATTTTAGCGATAGAAGGAAAAAAAGAAACAATATGAGAGGCAAAAGCAAACCTCCAAACACAGGGATGAAAACAGCAAAGCAAAAAGAAAGACGAGCTTACAAACGAACTAGAGAGCCTTTTATCTTGAGTTCTTTTTTTGCCCTCTTCCCAAGCTCTCTTTGCTTTTATTGTTTTTCTTTTTTCCCATTCCATCTTATTCTCCAAAGTTCCCTTTTGTCAACTGGCAACTGATTTTATGAAAATCACCGTTCTTCAGCTTCCCTTGCAGAGCTAACTTCCTCCCTTCCTCCCCTTCTGTGCCCGCCAATATTAAGCAATAACACCCTTTACTCGTTGCACCAAATCAAACAACCTAAACCAATTAGCAACCCAAGAAGGAGAAGCACCCGCTTAATTGATCGGCTTCTGTACCTTCAGTCAGACCCACATGATATGAACAAATACAATTGATTCACCCCTCCCTCCAAAGATGAAGAAGAAGCTATCCTCATCATGTGAGCACCGGCCGGGCAATTGATGAACCAGGCCAGAGTGAACCAACCATTCCCAGTACCAGCACATTACTCACTCATCAACCTAGACAACAAAGCCGTTTTTTTAGCTGTGACCCTTAACACTTACCGTTTTTAGCTTCAATCCAACTGCAACCAGGCTTCTTTTTCCTGGCGTTTTTAGGGGCCACTCCAAAGAATGTAGGGGCCAACAATAAAACAAAATAGGGTCACCCAAACCTAAATTGAGTCACCCCTTATCCTATTTTCTTTTTGTAATGGAAAAATTGCCCTTTAATAATTGGTAGCTAAACATGAATTCGGTAGTTACTTTATATTTAGTTATTGTTAGCCAATTTTTTTTTCTTCGCGAATTTTGGTTCTACCATAATCGGTAGATAAATATCTATATTATCTATCGATTATGGATGATGTTCTTGGAATTACACTAGCAGAAACATAATCGGTAGATAATTATTTATTTTACCTACTGATTATGGTTGATGTTCTTCGTTTCTTAAGAACATCATCCATAGTCGGTAGATAATATAGATTTTTATCTACCGATTATTCTTGATTCAAAAAATTCAATTTTTCTGCACTAAAAATTAAGCACAATCGGTAGATAATGAATACCATTAACAACCGATTGTGAACGTAGAAAATTTCAAAATTTTATTAAGTTTTGAAAATTTGAATTTGGGTCCGTGAACACAATCGGTAGATAATAAGCATCACTTATTAACACATGTTTACTACCGATTATGGTTGTATCAAAGTTCAAAAAATTTAGGATTTTGGCAAAATCTCATTTTGGGGCCAATATACATTCGGTAGATAATATATATTTTTATCTACCGATTATGGTAGTATCAAAGTTCGAAAATTTTAAGATTTTGGAAAAATCTCATTTTGGGGCCAATATACATGATTATGGTAGTATCAAAGTTCGTAAATTTTAGGATTTTGGCAAAATCTCATTTTGGGGCCAATATACATTCGGTGGATAATATATATTTTTATCTACCGATTATGGTAGTATTAAAGTTCGAAAAATTTAGGATTTTGGCAAAATCTCATTTTGGGGCCAACATACATTCGGTAGTAAACTGTGTTCATTTGACCTCCGAATATTTGTTGGCTCCCAAATGAGAACCACCATGAGCCTTGGCATATAGGGCTTTGGAACTACCATGAACCTCGGCATATAGAGCCTTGGAACCACCATGATCCTTGGCATATAGAGCGTTGGCACTACTATATGAAGCCATTTGTGATCTTTTAAGAAATTAGCCTTAAGCTTTTCTTCTTGTGTTTTTTCCTTCACTAAACGCGATAATAACCAGGTAGCTGATTATATCTCTAGAACTATCAGAGAAACAACTAGTAGTTTTGAAACAGTTGATAGTTTTTATGAAGCCATTTGTGATCTTCTGGTAAAATATCAAGAAAACATTCCCACTTAATGCAAAAAATTTACTTTTATATAAAAAAAAAGACTTTTAAACAAAAATTGACACATAAAACACTAGTTAAGCAACCACCAATAGAAAATTTTAACTTAATAATTGTATTTAAATATGAAGTATATATAAAATCAAACAAAAACCAATCAATGAAACTCTGGTCAGAGAGTTACCTATGGGAAAGCGAGAACTAAGTTCGGAGTTCTAGTTCGGAAATATCATTCGAATTCGATCAGTTCGGATACGTTTGCGAATCATTCGTGAGGTTCATATAATCCGCAAACTATGTTCGAAATTCATATAGTTCAGAAATATCGTTCGAATTCGATCAATTCGGATACGTTCGCAAATTATTGGGAAATGATTCCGAGAATTACTAACCAAGGTCCTGACTACATCGTAACGGGGGTGCGTTTCTGTGTTGATCATATAGCCATTACAGACACGTGTAAAGTTCTCATTGGCTAGCTAAAGCAGACATCGGATTCATCACTCACCGACATCTTCCGTGAGTTTCGTATAAATATTTTGTGCTTTCTCTTTTTTTTATTATTGTACTGAAAAGCTGTAATCTCATCCTCTATACTGTAAATCTTCCATCAATGAATATTTCCATTTCTTAAATCTAGTTCCAGACTGCGAAAATTTCTTCTTCTAAGCTGTTTACGATCTTCTTCTTCCGCTATATCTCTGTTTCTTGTGGAAAATCCTACTTCTCAACAGACAGAACTTTAGAAGAGGCGTTTCCGTCATCGTTATTATCAAGTTTTCTAGGTTTTTTCCCCCTCAATTTGATCTAAGAAAAAAGATATATGGAAGAAGTGAAACACCATCAACAAAGAGGTATTAGTATCTGTTTTTTGTAATTTGAATTTACATGCCCTAGTTTCATGAGATTTTGTTTCTTATTCTCTTGTGATTGTTTAGATCTCTTTGTTTTGTGAAATTCTAGTTCCTTTTCCCATTTTTTATGAATTCTTTAATGATCCTGGCTATCTATTTCTCCATCTTTTGAAAATCTCTTATTAAATAATTTTAAACAAATTGGGGATTTTCATTTAATTAGGTTTTTTTTTTCTTTTATAATCTGGAGGTTGTATTCAGATCGGATATAAAGTGGAATTCGATTTGTATTACACAGATTTGGGTTATTGCATCTACAGGGGTTTCTTAGTGTTTCACTAATTCAATCTGATGAATTAAAAAGGGTTTCTTATGGACTTTGCAGTTGGCAAGATTGTACCCAGGAGAGCCCTTGAAAGCATTGGCAATATAGTCCATGGCCGAGGAGTGGCAAACAAGAAGGTGATTTTCATTATCTAAATTCTAAACAAATTCAATTCCCAAATCTGAATTTATGTTGAATTTTTTCTTCAATTTTCAGAAACAATTTCCAGAAGCCGTGGCTAGAAGAGATGTATGGAAGGGAGTGGCAGTTCAAAATAAGGTTACTTTAAAGCCTAAATAAATAAACCAGAAATTAGATCTCATGTGGTTGTTTCCCCATCTTTTGTATGGTCTTTTCGAAATTCTCTGTTGACAATTTGGGTTCTTGTGTCTCAGGCTGCTTGTGCTTTTATTGCTGATATTGATGGAGCCGATGCTGATAATCACTTGGCAGCTGTTGAATATGTTGATGACTTGTATAAATTCTACAAGCTCACTGAGGCTTCTAGTCTAGTTCCTGACTACATGGACTCACAACCTCAGATTAATGGGTCTATGCGGGTAATTCTTGTCGACTGGTTGATAGAAGTTCACCACAGAATTCAGCTCTCTCCCGAAACTTTATATCTGACGATCCAGGTTGTTGATCGCTACCTGGCCCTGAAGCCAGTTCTGAAAACGGAGTTGCAGTTAGTGGGGATTAGTGCTATGTTTATAGCAAGTAAATATGAAGACATCTGGCCTGCAGAGGTAAATGACTTTGTTTGTATCTCAATAGGTGCCTGCTGCAGAAAAGATATACTTGCCATGGAGGAATCCATTCTGGGCAAGCTGGAATGGAACTTTACCCGCCCTACTCCATATCATTTCCTTGTTCGTTTTCTCAAGGCTGCTTTTGCAGACAAAGAGGTAATGCATCTCTCTGTTGAGTGTGAGTTTGACCACATCTATTGAGGATGTCAGTGTGAATGTTATCTGACTCTTCCATGTGCTGAAATTTCAGATGGAGAACATGACATTTTTTTTGGCGGAATTGGGCCTGATGCAATATGCAATGATAAAGTACCGCCCATCGATGTTAGCAGCATCTGCTGTCTATGCAGCACAATGCACCCTCAAGAAAACCCCTCTTTGGAACGATACCCTGGAGCTCCATACGGGTTTCACTGAAGCTCAACTTATGTATGTATTTTACAAAATTAATTTTTTCTGGTATGATTGGTCATGTAGACTTGTCATTGAGCTTTTGATCAGATAGTTATATTCTATTCTGTTTCCGTTTTTATTTGACAGTGAATGTGCCAAAGAATTGGTGAGCTTCCACTTTATGGCTCCAGAAAATAAACTTGGGGTGGTGGTTTATAATAAATATTCCGATCCTCAGCGTAGTTCTGTAGCTCAGCTTCCACCTGCCAACAACCTGTTGGCTTGATTACTGATCATCTTGGGGATCAAAATTGGTGCTTTATTTCCGCTTGCCTGCTGGCTTGATTACCTTACGGATCACTGGTGATGTACTTCCTCTTGCCAACAACCTACTGGCTTGATCAATATTGATTGATTTATATTGTATAAAGTTTATATTGTATGAAGTGGTATTGGTGCTGTTCACTGTGTATATATACAGTTTATAGAGATTCGTAACTGTATAATGTTGTCTGATTTTGCTCAGAAATGGTGTATATCTACCGTTTATTTTGCAAAAGTGACATGAAAAGTTTCGGCAGGAATTGATTTTAGAGCAATATTGTGTTTTCCTTGGCATTGAAGTTGAAACACTGAGCAATATGTGAATTATTACATGCAGTTCTTTTATTGGGTTCAATTCAGTTTTGTATTGGTTGTCGCTATCCAATTTTGATACTCCAACAGCTTGTTTTCGCTGGCATTGCAACAATGCTATTTGAGAACAAAACCAGAGCCAAAGAGAGCTCAAATTCATCTTACTATTGAAAAATCAGAACGAGGCAGACAAATCCTAACTTGGGTAAATTCCCTACACCGCTTCAGTGAAGAGGTTAACAAACTGACTGTTACTCCTTCGCAGGAAAATGATTGTACGAAATTGCTTCTAGTCTACCAGACCAGACCAGGTCTTCCTTAACCACTACTTCATTTTTTGTTCCATATTTGATAATTTTCATACTGTTACTCAATGTACGTCTCCTTTGGCCTCCTTTTACTCTTCTCTGCCTTCAGTCATCCGAATTCTTCATTTACTTGTTTCCACTGCATCAACAGTCCAACCCAATTATAGAATCAACAATCTGTATTGCAAAATCCGAACAATCTGATGAAAGATTTCTAAAGTTTGTGTTCTAGGTCGACCCCCTACAAATGCCTTAGCATCATGGACGGACCCAGAAATCTTTTTAGGATAGGGCTAGAATAACAATGGTTGTTAATGCGGCCGAACGCCGCGGCAAATTTTTTGGAACAATTTACAAAATTAATGATTAACTAAAATTTTCTTATAAAATACTAGATAAATAGATAATTTTAAGATAAAAATCTGCAAATTTTAATCATGAAAAGTGATTGGAGAAAGGAATTTATGATTTATACTAGAAAAATTGGAAAGAAAATGGATGCAACAAAGAAAGTTTTTTTGTTATGAACAAGGTCTTGGGCTAAAAATTATTTAAGCTGTAGATACACTTATTTACCTCCCTCACCACGTGTACTAGCATCCCCACGTGGAAGCCACGTCACAAAGGTGGGTGACACACAGGATCATCCGTGGGTCTAGATAGTGCGCCATCTGTCAAGATAAGCGATCGAAGATGAAGGAGCATCAAAGGAAGGTATACCCGCGTAGCACCAAAGAACTTCCCTATTACACTTTACCCCCTCACGAGGCAAGATGTGATCAACGGCTAGGTGAAGCCCCACCGACAGACGCGACGGGAAGGACCGACACCGCTTAAGGCGCGAAGGGCATGTGTCGGTTGGATTGACGACAAGAACAAAGGCGAGCCGGCGTGATGAGCGTAGGAATAATAGAAGCCGCGGGATGAGAGAGGTCCGCGGACTATGCACAGAACACAAGAAGATAAGGATACAACAGCTCTTTCCCAGTCTTAGGAAGAGAGAGAGACAGAGATTGGTCGGCGTGATGATCTTAGGAAGCATAGAAGCCGCGGGATGACCAAGAGGTCCGCGGGACTATGCACAAAGCACAAGAAGATAAAATTATAACAACTCCTTTCTAAGGGACCCACGTAGAAGAGCTATATATATGACCCTTCCGTTACATGGAAGGGGTCGAACAATTGGAGAGAGAGGGGAACAATTAGAGAGAAAGAAGGGAAGAGTAAGTATGAGCGTTAACCTTCGGGTTCCATGATCACCCAAAGTCTTTCGACTAATCTTGTAATCTTTTACCATCATAGTGAATCACCCTCGACACTGTGGATGTAGGCCTTAGAGCCAACCACATAAATCTTTGTCTTATTTACATTTCGTATTGATCTACCCTAATATTTGTATGCATCTCCTAGATCTGTCGTGATGGATGTTGAGGAGATCATGAAAACCCGTGGGGTTTAGAATCAATGAATCAACATCTATCCCAGCATCTCACAATATATTCGTACTTTAATGCATGCACTCTGTACATGCGAAGATTGGTTGTGGACACGTTGATGCCTACGTGATTTGCGTGTTCACAATTTGGCGCTAGAAATAGGGACTTTTGTCCCTATCAAAAGATTTATCTCTCTGTGATTTTTTAGACAGATTTGCGCTTTAAACTCGTTTTTCGCATCATATCTATGTTCTTTGTATTTTCTACTCACAACTGGGCCTCTTACGACTTTTAACCGGAAGATCTGTGTTTTGGGCTACTTTTTGCATATATTTATGACCAATGTATTTTCTACCAACAGGTCTGGGCGTTTTATAACCTCTGGACCGACGGACTTATGTTTTAACTATTTTTTATACTTATTTTCTACCAGTAGCCTCATAACGACCCTAGGACCCCATTATTTCAATTGAGTCGGTACATCTACCCACGTTTTTTTTTATATTACCCGCATGATCAGTAGTTTGAATGCATTCTTTGCCGCTAGGAATCCAACTTGTGGGTACCATGAACTAATAGATAACCCGTGAATCTTTCCTCGTTTTATCTCCATGCCATATCTGCAGAGTATTGCAATGGAAAAGAGCAAGGACGTAGGAAAATCGAAGGTACCATCAAAAGAGACGCCTAGGACTATGCCAATAATAACAAGGAGCAAACAGACAGGCGAAAGACTCATAGCCGGGGGCAAAACGCAGAACGGATCGGAAGAATCATTACTCTCAGAAGCGGGCATCATTGCAATGGAAGCACAGAAGGCTGCGGCGGCAAAGGCTACGTCATCTACAGTGGTATCTTCTCAAGTGGCTGTCTCCAAAGCGATGGCTATGGCCATACCTAATGAGCCCCAACATGCAGCAGTAGGCTCGGTGATCCAAGACCCTCCGTACGGGATGCCACCGGTTAATGGACGAAATACACAACTACGAGCAGGATACCACGGGGTGGTAGAACCCATTGTGCAGCTGGTGGAAGAATTTAATACCGCAGTCCCCGACGGACAAGCCCAACTTCAAGCAGGAGCGCTAAGTCAAGAATCAAACCAGTCTGCGCATATATGGGCGGAGCTAGAAGAGCTGAAAAGGAGTCAAAAGACATACGCAGACGCGGTGACCTTGCTAGCCCAAGAAAATCAGCAATTGAGAGAAAAGATCCTCCAAAACGCGGAGCTAGGGAATCAACAAGACAAGGCTAACTCTGCGATGCAGAATGCAGACCGAAGAGCGATCCTCGAAAACACCCCTGCGGCAGGTAACCAAAGAAGAATACCCCGAAGAGGTGTGCGTAGCAACAGGAGGTCTGACCCAGACTATTACCCGGAGACTTCGGACTACTACGACGAAGATGAGGACACGTTGCTACAGCCTACGAAGAAGGCACAGTCATCCATGCAAGACGAGCACTATTTGGCGATGGAGAGTCTTCGTGCAGAAATGCTAGCAGAAATCAACCAAATCAAGACCAGGCAAGGAGTCGGAAGGCTAGAGCAGGTTATGAAAGAAGCCAATACTACACCCCTAGCGCACCAGCTATCTACGACTACTATTCCACAGAAGTTTCCAGTCCCATCCTTCGAATATTACGACGGGTCCGCGGATCCCGCGGCCCATCTACGATATTACAACAGGGTAATGGCCAGGTGGGACTATGATGAAGCTATACTATGCAGATATTTCCCTCCAGCCTGAAGGGATCCGCGCTATCCTGGTTCGATAACCTCAAGCCAGGATCCATCGATTCATATGATCGGCTCACCGAAAAGTTCTTGGCCACCTACATGTATAACAAGGTCGTCAATACAGGAATGGACAAACTCTTCTCGCTTGCAATCAAGTACAGGGAATCCATTCGGGAATACACGGATAGGTGGCACAAGATATGTCAAGCCATAGGACAGGTAGATCCCGTAGTAAGTATTAATTGTTACAAATGGGGACTGGAAAGGATGAGCCCATTGTTTGTCGAAATCCACGGCATCATCCCCGCCACAGAGGGAGATTTGAGGATAATCATCGAAAAACATGCAAGGTTGGAAGATATTCAGCGGGAGAACCCAAGAGCGCAGGATCAACGACCTCCACGGACCAATTCCGCGGAACAAGCAAGCGGATCTAAAAGTTACCAAAGAGATTCGAAAGACGAATACAAGAGGTCTGGTAGAAGGTTCGAAGATCAAATCTACACGAAACTCAATACCAGCTACTCACGCATCTTAAAGGAGATCAAGGATCGCGAAAATTTAGACGGCCTTGGACTAAGGGGAAACAACCACCAGCCTCGGAGAAGTCCAGAGAATACTTTGTGATTTCCATAACGCTCAACGGGCACCCAACAGAGAAGTGAAAAAACCTCAAGATAGTGATACAAAAGCTGATAGACACGGGGGATCTCAAGAAATACTTTGAAAAGACTGCACCAGAAGACAGGGCCAAACGCAGCAAACAAGTCCAATTACCAGAAGGCAATCGCACAGTGAATACTATATCCTGCTCAGAGAATAAAGAACCAACCCTAACTGCACAGATAGGAAAAAGACTGAGGAAACAATTTGAGGACTATTGTGAGCTTTACAATTTGGAGGGGAAGGAGGTGGAAGATCATCAAGAATGGATGGACGCACCCCTAACCTTTGAATCCGAGGACATTGAAGATGACATGGAAGACCACAATGATCCTCTGATCCTCACCTTGCCAATTGCAGGATGAAACATAAAGAAAATCCTCATCGATGCGGGGAGTTCCGTAAACGTCCTATTTTACGATACCTTCAAACGTATGGATCTCAATGACGAGCAACTCTCGGCCTCACACCACACCATCCACGGATTCAATGGTACGGCTACGAATCCTATCGGAGATATTGTTCTTCAAGTGGATGCCGACACCATGAAAGTTGACGCTCGTTTCAGTATGGTAGACACACCTTCACCTTACAATGCCATTATTGGGCGGAGGTGGATCCACAATCTTAAGGGGTTCGCAGCTACCTACCATCAATACCTTAGGTTTCCTACCCCCTAGGAGTGATGGAGATTAAGGGTGATCAAGCTTCCGCAAAGGAATGCCAGGAAATGCAGATGCAACTCAATAATGAGGAAGACGAGAAAAGGAGAACTCGTAGGGCTCGAAAAAAAGCAATATCAAAGGACAAAGCCATCGATGAATACTTGAAAGAAATCTCAGGGAAAAGCTTATCCAAGGGGCACTCCGTAGGAAACACGGAAGTATCAACATCAATTACTGACCAGGACGCCCCTACGAACAAACAACCCGAGCCTGCCAAATAGCAATTACAGAAAGTTCCTCACCTTGGGGAACCAAAACCCACGTTCACATCCTTGGAAGCGGTGAAGGAAGTTAACATCGGTACAGAGGGGAGCCCGAAGAAGATCAAAATAGGAACTCTGATGGATGAAGAACGCGAAGCCTCTCTGGTGAAACTACTCAAGGAGTACGCTGACGTCTTCGCGTGGAAACTATCTGACATGCCAGGAATAGATCCAAAGATCGTACAACATGAGCTGCGCATTAAACCTGGCACACCCCCGGTAAGACAGAAGGTGCGAAAGGTAGCCACGGAGTATCACAAAGCAGTGGAAACGGAATTGCGAAAGCTGTTGGAGGCTGGTTTTATAAGAGAAGTCAAATATCCCACCTGGATATCTAACATGGTGATTGTACCAAAGAAGAATGGCGGGGTCAGAATCTGCATCGACTTCACCAACTTGAACAAAGCATGCCCTAAGGACAGCTACCCACTACCCAGTATCGATCAACTGGTCGACGCGATAGAAGGATACGAAGAGCTATCATTCATGGACGGGTACGCCGGGTACAATCAACTATTTTTAGCAGAAGAAGACCATCAACATACATCATTCTACACACCCCACGGCCTCTATTGCTACGTAAGAATGCCCTTCGGACTCCGGAACGCAGGAGCAACATACCAAAGGATGGTCGATGCTGTTTTCAAACCGTGGATTGGTACTACCCTAGAAGTCTACGTTGATGATATGCTCGTAAAAAGAAGATTCAAGAAGAACCATCACCAAGACTTGAGGGACATCTTCGAAGCTATGAGGGGGCACAACATGAAGGTAAACCCGGAGAAATGCACCTTTGGAGTAACATCTGGAAAATTCCTCGGATACCTGGTAACAAAAAGGGGCATTGAGGTAGATCCCGCAAGAATCCGAGCCATAGTAGACATGCCTTCCCCAAAGAACCTAAAATAAGTACAAAAGCTCAATGGATCCATAGCCGCTTTGGGAAGATTCATCTCCAGATCCTCGGATAAGTGCAAGTTCTTTTTCAACATATTGAAGAAGGGAACAAAATTTGAATGGACTACGGAATGCGAAGAAGCTTTCCTAGGCATCAAGCAATACCTAGCGGAGATCCCTATCCTTCAGAAACCAGATCCTGACGAAGTTTTGACGTTGTACATCACAGCAACCGATGACGCAGTAAGCGCAGTACTTGTCAGGACCCATACAAAGGAAGAACAGTCAATATACTATGTCAGCAAAACCCTGAACTCCGCAGAAAGAAATTACACGGGGATCGAACAACTGATTTTAGCCATCGTATGGTACACCGTGAAGCTGAGAATGTACTTCTTGACGCATGACATACGTATCCCGTGTCGAGCACCCTTAGAAGCCATCCTCAAAGGGGCAGGAAAGGTAGGACGCATAGCAAAATGGAGCACATACCTCGACCAATTCAGCATCCACTATGAGCTTCAACACTCTCAGAAATCCCAAGTACTTGCGGACTTCCTAGCAGACCTACCTCTGGACAACGAAGAAGAAGTGCGCATACGAGGATGGAGAGCCGCAGGTGACCCGAGAAATTGAAAAGCAAAAGGAGCCAAACGATATCCTTGAACCAAGAAAAACCCACGGCAATGGGAGGTCTTCGTAGAGACGGCTCCAAAAATAGAGAAGGCGCTGGATTTGGCATCGTTATCACCACACCCACAGGGGATAGAGTCGTACATGCATTCAGGTTGGAATTCGAAGGACATACAAATAACATCGTAGAATACGAAGGAGTGGTCCACGCCCTCCGCTTGATAATCGAGATGGGGATACAAGAAGTACGTTTGACCAACGACTCCCAGCTAATCATACGGCAGATAGGCTACGAATACAACGTGTACGACGAAACACTAATGGCATACATGGCTTTGGTGCAAACGTTGGTTTCCCAAATACCAAAAATCAAGTTCCGACATCTGCGCATGAAGGAACTCAGGCACTCAGATGCCTTGGCTTATGTTTTGGCCTTGCTCAAGAACAAAGATGTCAAAGCAATCAAGGTGACAAGAGTGTACGAGCCATCCATCAAACTCCAGGAGATATGCGCGAGTAACCAACGCAGGTCCGCAATGGAGAATGTGTCCGAGGAAAAGGATATCGTAGAGCTCATATTCGACGAATTCCAAGACGACGATATAATGCAACAAGCATATGCGGACGACGATTACAGTCGGGAAGAGGATTGGAGACTCGGAATCCACTCCTTCCTCCAAGAAGGGAAGCTACCCCAGGACACCAAACAAGCTAGGAAAATACAATCCAGAGCAGGGATGTATGAGCTAAGAGACGGAACCTTATACAGAAAATCATTCCTAGGGCCACTTCGTCGCTGTTTGTCCCGATCCGAAGGACACGTCATCTTGAAAGATATCCATAGAGGAGATTCAGGAAATCACATCGGAATGAGATCGCTTGCAGATAAGGCAAAGACGCAGGGTTACTATTGGCCAACAATGATCCAAGACGCGGCTAGAATGGCGAAAAGGTGTGAGGAATGTCAAAGATTTGGCAGGAGAATCCACGCCCCAGCCACAAAGTTGAATTCGGTGGACAGTCCGTGGCGAAGGTTACCATGAGCAGAGGAAGGAGAAGCCCCTTACCTGATGTGAGAATCTCCCCGAGGAGATCTATAAGGACTCGGCGGAGGAGTTTGATAAGGTACCCGCGGATAATCCGACATATCTGCGAACACAAACACAAACATGAGGACTAGTTAGTCAAGGAAGATCAAAAATGAGGAAATCTCAAGAACAGTGAAGAACACGAAGAAAACCCTAAGTTTCACCAGCCGCCGATTAAATTCTCAATTCATTACCCCACTCAAAAAGGATCAAAACGTAGCCGGTAAAACACCTAGTTCAGCAGGGGAAATCTTCGATTCCATGACATGCATGGGATTAAAACCCATCACGATTCATCACCAGAAAATCAAAAACTCCACAGGAACAAAAATGGCGAACAAACGAGACAAAAACCCTACTCGAACCTCAATAGTTGTACGAAAGCAAGCGACGAGGTAGCAACAACAACAAAGCAGAAGCAACAGCAACAGAGACGACAACAACAACAACGACGGCAACAGTAGCAGAAGCAACAGTAATGGTAGCAGAAGAAGTTAAGAGGGTAAAGAAGAAAATGGGGCAGAGAATAAAACAGAGAATGTGAGTTTAATTCACATTCCATCATTCTATCCTCTTTTATGTCGCCAGAAGAAACCGCCCACTACCCAAGGGGCAGTCATGACATGCAGGGGAAACGTGCACAATAAATTCAAATAACTCCTTTTTAGGAGAAGTTATGAGGAGGGAGATAAAAACATATCACACGGTTCTTCTTCCAACTATAGCTGGTGCCTAGTCACAAGAAGAGGGGCAAATTGTAGATACACTTATTTACCTCCCTCACCACGTGTACTAGCATCCCCATGTGGAATCCACGTCACAAAGGTGGGTGACACACAGGATCATCCGTGGGTCTAGATAGTGCGCCATCTGTCAAGATAAGCGATCGAAGATGAAGGAACATCAAAGGAAGGTATACCCGCGTAGCACCAAAGAACTTCCATATTACACTTTACCCCCTCACGAGGCAAGATGTGATCAACGGCTAGGTGAAGCCCCACTGACAGACGCGACAGGGAAGGACCGACACCGCCTGGCGCGAAGGGCATGTGTCGGTTGGACCAATCGACAAGAACAAAGGCAGGCCAGCGTGATGAGCGTAGGAATAATAGAAGCCGCGGGATGACAGAGAGGTCCGCGGACTATGCACAGAACACAAGAAGATAAGGATACAACATCTCTTTCCCAGTCTTAGGAAGAGAGAGAGAGAGAGATTGGTCAGCGTGATGATCTTAGGAAGCATAGAAGTCGCGGGATGACCAAGAGGTCCGCGGACTATGCACAAAGCACAAGAAGATAAAATTATAACAGATCTTTTCTAAGGGACCCACGTAAAAGAGCTATATATATGACCCTTCCTGTTACATGGAAGGGGGTCGAACAATTGGAGAGAGAGGGGGAACAATTAGAGAGAAAGAAGGGAAGAGTAAGTATGAGCGTTAACCTTCGGGTTCCATGATCACCCAAAGTCTTTCGACTAATCTTGTAATCTTTTACCATCATAGTGAATCACCCTCAGACCTGTGGATGTAGGCCTTAGAGCCGAACCACATAAATCTTTGTCTTATTTACATTTCGTATTGATCTACCCTAATATTTGTATGCATCTCTTAGATCTGTCGTGATGGATGTTGAGGAGATCATGAAAAACCCGTGGGGTTTAGAATCAATGAATCAACATCTATCCCAGCATCTCACAATATATTCGTACTTTAATGCATGCACTCTGTACATGCGAAGATTGGTTGTGGACACGTTGATGCCTACGTGATTTGCGTGTTCACATAAGCTACAAATACAAGGACTAGTTATGAATATAGGTGGGCTAAATAATAATTTTCAAAAATTTCCTATATAAAAATTTTATTTAACCAAAAATAGGGACATGCTACAGCCCGGGTTAGCCCCTTGCTTGCCTAATCTATTCAAGTACCAAAGAAAAAATCATTCCTAACGACATTACACATGTCCTATTAAAGCTAACAATATCGTCACTGATAAGTTTACACATGTTCTAGGTCGACCCTCTACGAAAAATGATACTTTCACTCAGTGTTAGGAAAATTGATATTTTCCCTCCGTGTTTGGAAAAATGATACTTTCTCGCCGTGTCTTCGTCCAGTCTCAAGAAAAGTGATACTTTGTGATATTTTTGACTCGTGTCCGGAAAAATGATAAATGATACTTTACGCCGTGTCAGAAAAAATGATACTTTCACACCGTGTTAGGAAAAGTGATACTTTCCCTCGATGTCGAGAAAAATGATACTTTCGCGTCGTGTCAGGAAAAATGATACTTTCGGCCCGTTTCAGGAAAAGTGATACATTCACACCGTGTCATAAAAATGATACTTTCATCCCGTTTCAGGAAAATGATACTTTCGCCCTGTGTGTAGATCCTTTTAAAAGTTTTCCAATAAGATTGTTAAATTCCAATGCGCGGTTTTGTAGATATGTTATATTTAAATTTATTTTACAATTATACTCCTGAAAAATTGGGATGTATAATGAGTTATGCATATATTTTTCATAATTTTAAATGATTATGGATGTCAAAGAAACAGACAAATGTTTTGGGCCTGTCAATAAGAAAAAGAAAAACAATTGGGCCTCAGCTTCCTTACACTCTCTGATTCCATGGCGCACAAACTAATGCTTATAATGAAATTGAAACCTCGCTCCATTACCTTGCTTCAGAAATTAAAACCCAAGAAACAAACAACATTGACAATTACTAGATTTGTGCTCATACTACGCATCAGACATGTATTTCTTTTAATTTAGTGTATGCGAGGCTTATTCCCGCCCCGTGGCGGAGCTTTTTTTTTCTTTTTTTTTGGTGTGGCGGGGCAAATACGTTAATATGTGGCGGGAAAATACGTTAATTTGGATTGTAATTTGGATAAAAGAGAATGTAACTTCCTATTATTAAGTTGCCCCAAAATATGTTTTTGCTAAAATCTCAATCTTTTCGAATTTAGAAACTAGAATAATCGGTAGTTTATAAAGTTATTTATGCACTTCATCTATCTACCGATTGCTAACAGCCACAAGATTGATAATACTAGTAATCGGTAGCCAAAAACTCTATACTATACTACCGATTGTGTAAGAACACTTAGGTAATTTCCGCAAATTTGGACATCCCATAACCTTGTCTATGGATTGGGAATAAAAAACACAAAACTAGGAACCCCGGAGAAGGTCATGGAATCCCACCAAATTTCCACATTTCTGAAGAAATCCTTATCATATAACCAGTGATTCTCGATTTTGAAGGGTTGGATAATACTTCAGCACGTAGTTCTAGCACAAGGGGGTGGTTATGGTCTGAGATAGACCTGATAAGAGCTGTTTGTGTTTCTCTGTCGAATTTAGAGTCGAACGCGGTGCACAAAAGAAATCTGTGGAGTCTGCATAAAAGTGGGATGTCGTGCTTGTCACTCCATGTGTAAGATCCATGGTTGAGGGATAAGTCCACCAATTCCATATTCGCAGTCAAATCATTTAACAAGCCCATATTTCTTGTGTCACCACCTTCGCGATCTCTCTCCTCATCTGAACGTACTGCATTAGTGTCCCTTGATAAACACCAAGGATCGGTATGCCAGTCTCCAATTGTAGCCAGATTGCTCCCCAAATCTTCTGTCATTCTCATTAATGTCCCCAATTCTGCAGAAAAGTTCAACAACCATTTCTGAAGTGGAAAAAATTACCTCATTAGAATCCAATTTAGCCTGCTGCAAGTCACCAATGCGCACTACCATTCGGTCTTCCATTACCATGAACAAATTACTTGCCTCAGCTAGACTCTTTCTTGGAGGAGTGAGATCTTCGTCTCCTCGTTCACTGCCTCCTTGAGAAGTGTCAGCTGGGTTTTCCTTGTTCTGTAGCTTCTCTACACTATGATTTACAGTTGGAGTCTTATTCTGGGTGGTGAGATCTGAAACTCCTCGTTCACCAACCAGATTGATCTTCTCCATTCTTTGGAAACGGCTAGCACAGCTTTATTCAAACATGGGTGGTTTAAAGTGAGGATTGTACGGAACGGAATCATGTGATGTGCAACAGTAAAAGATTATGTAGGGCAAGATTCCTAGTCCGAACCTTAAAAATTAAATTAAGACATTCCAACACACTTAAGGAGGCGGAATTCAGACTTTCATACGCACCATTACCTGCGTGTTATTGATTTAACTTGTTGATATTTTATCAGAAATCTGAATGATATATACACACTAAACTAGAATGTGTTACAACAAAGGGGCATTCGGGCTTCTAGCTCGTTAATCCACTCCATGATACAGTTTCTGCAAGCATAAAAAGAGAACAAGGATTACAAAACTTGCAACTTTAAGTAGTAAAAATGGAGATATTTGCGGAGGGCAGGCATAAATACCAGCAGAAAACATGACCACATGGTATGGCGGTTAGGTGTTGGCATCAACTGACACAAAGGGCACATTTGGTTATTCCCCCACTTGGCGAGTACCAAATCGGCTTGTCAACATTTGGATTGCGGTTTATCAGATTACCTTTTACATTCAGAACAGGTAACCCTTGTCCTGTGAAACCATGAAAGTTAATAGAGCAACCATTAGAATATGTATGTAACACACATGACCTGCTAAAATTCTAAACAATTGTAAAGGAAAGAAGATGGCATACAAAATATTTAGATAAACTTGATTCAAGGTATAGAGCACATGCTAATGTCCAGTGCAACCCTAGTGATGTTTGATGGATTCTACTTGTTATAGAAGATAAATTATTGTGGTGCAACCTTTCAGCAGTAATTATACACAACTGGATCAAAGGGAACACCCCAGTATCTGTTTCATAAACCAAACATACAATCGATAACTTTCTAAACTAGAAGTTCAAGTATGACAGATGGTACGATTTCACTTTCAACATCTTTTGAACCCTTATATAATACTCAGTAAAGCTCGGTATACCTAGGTCGTCGATTCAACGGCTTCCCAATGCCTGCAGCACGATGTGATATATGATAATATAGATGATATGTAGCCCCAAGTAAAATTTACTGATATGTGAGAAAAATGACAACACGTCGGAGCAATACCTTCAAACTAGAAGAACATTTAGGTTGGCATGGAAAACCAATTGTAAGAACTCCCGATCAAATGGAAGCATCTAAACAGTAACACATACATATGCTAATTAGAAGATGACAAAACTTTGCTCGGCGTGGTTTGACGATCCCACGGAATCATATATTGAACAATGAACTATGGATACGGTTGTTTTTAGGTATTGTTCCTTGTATCTTTTTACAAGGATTAAGGAGAAATGAAGTATTGTGCCAAGAGGTAAAATATAAGAAACAACGATAAGATAAGACCAGAGAATTGTTTGACATACAATGGGATTTCGGTAGTATTGCTGATTCCCCTGTTACAGAGGAAGTTGAGCATTCGGTAGTACTAGTAGATTAAATTTGATTCCTTCCATCAGAGTTGTCAACAAAGATCATTCCTCGTGCAACAATTCTAAAACTGTCAAACACAAATAATTTAGTCAATATCTGCACATGGATTATCTACTCAATTTAGATAACACAGACTATAATGATGGCAACTTAGAACTTCCCTTTGCTTACCATCATCCATCACTTGGAAGCAATTTCGATGAAAGGCAGATCAATCTACAACTCAAAGTCATACAGTTTCAGCTTTCTAAACATAAAATGCAACATCTAATGCAGTGAGAATTATAAGTAAGCAGTGAGAGCTATAAGCAAGCAATAGCTTTTATTAATATATCCAATTGTGCTGCAAAGATGTACACATATCCTAAAAAAAATATAGAAACAAAGACATCCAAATTAAGGTAGGTAGAGGCAAAAAGATATGAAAAAATTTGTACAGAATCCTAAACAACATTAAACAACAGGAAGTTGTTCCGTTGCAGTTTAGAAAATTAAGCTCGGCTAGTTGCTGCAGATTAAACATGGCTTATAATGTTGATTTGTGGCTGATTTCATAAGAATCCGGGTTGATCTCCTAACAGGCCCGGTAATCTTCTCTCCGCATAACCGGGATTCGGAAATAGGAAACTGAGGAAAATATGATGGCGTATCTAGACTTTCCGAAGCTCTTCCACCACCAGGGTGATATAAAGAATTAATATAAGACTCCGCGGCTTTCTCTACCCGGGTATCCACAACCTCATCTTTCTTCAGAAGATATTGATTTATAGCTTTCTCAAGGGTCTCAACAATGATGGTTTCTTGAACCTCAATAAGAGAAGGGTCGGACTCAGCTGTTGGTGGCATGATTGGTGGAGATTCATTTACGCCTTGTTTTTGATGCTCTAGACGAAAGACGAAAGACCCCAGAAGTATAGAAATGACAGAAACTCCAATGCCTAATCCAACTTTAGCAATATGTATTGAGGTTTCAGCCTCCTCGCCAACTTCTTCATTGGGGACAGGTTTTGAGGCTTCTGAATCCACAATAACTTCTTCATTAGAAATAGTTTCTTCAAATTCCTCAAAAACTTGTTCATTAGAAACAGATTTCGATGCTTCAGCTGAGTTCTCTACACCAAATTCAATCAACTCTGGCAAGCCCACATTTTGCTCCTCAATCATCTCTAGAGTTTCAACCACCTGATTGGAAATTTCCACCTCACCAAGCTTGACATTTTCATTTTCAACCACTTCCTCTTCAGCTGTGAACAACACCTTTTCATCTTCACCACCACCACTCTCCAATGAAACTTCAACAAGAATCTCATCTTAAATTTGAACTGGAATTACCACAGATTTCTCCAATTCTACTTCCTTAATGTTAGATTCCTCCTTCATTACCAATCATGGATTACTACTAACATTCCACAATACATATTTCTCCAAACCGTCTTTAACATCACACACAGATTGTACCGGAGGGTATGGGGTATTCGTTGGAGACCTATTGGAAAATGTAGAAAAACACAAAAGACTAAAGAGTATCATAAATTTTAATACCTGATAGAAATTCCAGAATTTCCCATTCTTCTCCTCCTCTTCTTCTATTTCAACTTCACTTTCATCATGTTCAGAAGGACCCTTCTCTGTGATTGATTCTTCTTCATTAGTACTACAATCATCTCCTTGAGATGATGAAGAAACATCATCAAAATCAGACTGCTCTGCTGCTTGTAGTTCCAATCCATACTCACTTCGTTTCAGAACCTCAACTATACGATTAGGGTTATAATAAAGAAATTTAGGTCTCAGGGATGTGAAATTTGATTTTGGATCGTAAAGAGTTTCTTCTGAATGAGTCAATTTTGAAGATATAGGAGACGAATGAATATTTGGGGGTACTGTAATTTTTTGGGTTAATGGTATCTGAGATGAAGATTTGGGGGTTTTCGAAATTCTTGTTTCAGAGAAAGAAAAACCATTTCTTTCCTTTGGGTAGAAATATTCATAGAAGAAGAGATTGTAGGTGACAAGAAACGTCTGGGTGTAAATGGTTTTTTAGGGTTTTGTAACTTAGAAGAAGAAGAGCATCTCAAATGATTTGTTACCAATTGCCCTTCGTTTTCATTACTTTCTCTTCTAGTTGCAACAATTTTTTGCTTCAAATCTATAAAACAAGAACCAAATTTTTTTTAGAGAAATTCGGAAGACGAAAATTTTAGAAAGAAAGAGATCTTACTTACCAGATGATGATGGATTTAGTCTACGTATAGCAGAAGGTTTCTTATTACTATAATTTGTTGAATCGTCCATTTGGATCTTCAATTTTCAGACTCAAAAGATGTCTTTATTTTATTTTATTTGTTCTTCTTCTTATGGATTTGCTGTAGACAGGGGAAGAATAAAATAAATGTTTTTTGTGTTTTTAAGAAGATGGAGGAGAGATGAATTGTTGTCGAAGCTCTTATAACGGAGTAATGCTACAGTCACCGTGGCTGGGCACCGTGAGAATCACCATGTCTCACAGCCAAGGGACCCACCAGGGAGACAATAGGGGGGCCGTGTTTAATTTTTATAGTGGGACCCGTATTTTTTGTTTGACGCGGTGTAATCCACGGGATTTCATCCCCGGTGGATTAAGAATTGTTGCTTATAACGCAACAATGCTTGGTGTACCGGGGAGTAATCCCGCAGCCACCACCGTGAGACACAGAAAAGAAAAGTGGCCCCTACCTGATGGCCCACCCCCTGCAAATCCCCATAAAGTTTCCCCTCTCTTAGCCGTTGGATGATCCTGCGGGATTTCTCACGGTTATTTTGGGCGTGAGTGTAGCATCACTCCTTATAACGGTACACTTTTAATGTCTTCTTCGGTCAAGACTTTGTCTTCGTCGGGCTTGTCACCTTTGGTCAAATTTGTTCATCTTGACCGTGGAATCCAAGTTATTCTAAGTACAGTCACACCAAATCTTACTCCTTAAAGGCCTTGACAAAATATGCTCTCACGTTAAAAGGTGATAAAACCCTCGCTTCCTATTGGCCTAGAAAGGCCTTTTCTAATACAGAAGCTATGGTGAGGACACTTGGCATAACTCTATTAGTTTCAATAATTAAAATTTGGTTAAAATTTGGATATATTAAATACTTAACTGTCCGTTAGTAACGGTGTTGGAAAAAAAATGGATGAACAATACTTATGTTAGAATTTAATCTTGAATTATTTAATTACACCGTGTTTACACCAATACTTAACTGTACTTTAATAAGGGTGTACAAAACTCACATCCAAACCTTTTAATAAACTTAAGGGGAAAAACAAAAAACAAACGTACAACTGTTGAAAAGGAAATCCCCAAAAAAGGAAGAAAAAAAAACGTTAAAGACTTTAATCTTGAAATTCTTCTAAAAATGGAAATCGATAACAAACCAAAAAATAAAAAGAAATTGATTGAAATTAGGAGATCGTTCCCAAAAAGGAAATGACGTCTCTTCCCGCGCATACCATATTAAAAAATATGGTTAAAAGAAGAGAAAAAATGCCCGGTGCGTAGCACGGGCACTAATCTAGTGACATTTTAAAGTTTATCAATAGCTATAACAATGTTAACAGAGTAGGTTATAACATAATGCAACAACTTTACTATAATCCTCATATTGATGAGACTCTTCAGATTACTTCTCAAACGAGGGAAGGACCAACACCAAATATGGCAATAAAACTAAATATTGTTTTTACTTTTATGAACTCTACGGCAAAAGACGGAATTGGTTTAACTTTCTGTGATTTTACAGGAACAATAATAGAAGCTATAGGTTTACATATAGATTGCACCACCATAGAAGAATTAGAGAAAGCTAGAGCGGATGCATCTTTTCAATGGGCGACAGAATTGAGTGGCCATGTAATCTCTTTCAGGAGCAACTCTGAACCCACTCTGCTGCTGCTGGTTCGAATGTATGCTGAGGCCAGAAAATAAAGATATCGGATTAGTGAAGACTTTGGAAACAACACAAAGTTTCACATAAACTTTTTAGCTCGAGATTTTACTTTAATTAGGAGAATTCAAATGATCTGGGCAGCCAGATTTTCTTTTTTCGTAACAAGTATGCCATCACTCATAATTGGCTAGACAATAGTTTAAGAGCTATGCAAATTTACTTAAATATTCAAATTTGGAATGAAGATGTAACAGTGTACCGTAATTCGTACCGTAATTCCCTTTGTGGAATTTATGGTACTTTTCTATCAATGGTGCGAGAGAATCCTCTTTTTCTAAGGAAAAAAAAAAAGGATCCACGGGTCTATAAGAATAAGGACGACCATGCAAGATGGATCGATTTGACTATGAATGACCCTACCAAAGCTAATCTTAGCTGAAATTAAACAGATTCCTACTCTCTAGGACCACCTTAAAAATCAGCTTACCATTAAAAAGGTTAAGCCCGGCCGTAGGCCTCCCGGGTGATACCTAGTACATGGTTACACACATGTGTTTTTCATTAAATCTAGAAAAAAAATCATGTTTTCCTATCCGGTAGGGACGAACCTAGGAAAGATAAATTTCCTTTTAAGGCCCGGGCTAGAATCCTTGGTAGAACAAATTATTATTTTTTTGGTTTGTGGACTGGGAAGGCTACCCGGGCTAAAGGGGGACTATAGGTCCGTCAGTGCCATCCGGTGTTTTTCTACGTATCGAGAGAAGAAATCAGGTTAAAAACACATGTCATAGCTTTTTGTTTTTTTTTTGGGTCTGAGTGAACCCTTGTCTTTAAAAGACGTATAAAGAGTGGGTTGAGAGAGGAGATTTTTCTTGATTTTTGTTAGAGGGAGAGCATTTGCGATTAGAGGACAGCAAGAATCGTAGTCAACTCATTAAGTAGGACCGATTCAATATATTTGTGCGAGTCGGACTAAAATGACCTTAATAGCACACTAACTCTTGGCACACTCGCAATAAAAAAAGAGTTAACGTGATCCAACATACTAATATTTCACAACGACGCCGCCATAGTCACCCTAGCCACTACCTCGCAACAGAGAGAGATGATGATAAATCATGGAGTATGAATTGTCTTTTTTGTTTTATATGTCCAGTGAGAACAGGGCATGAAAGTTAATGATGTGGCACAGGTTTAACGTTTTAGGTTAATTCTGTTTTTAAAGAATTGGGATTTTTTTAAATCTATTTGTGCAGTTCCGCAAAGAAAATCAAAAGTTATAAGGATCATAATGCATGCTCGATTTTAGTACCCTGTTAAGAGCAACCGCATCGGGCGATTAAGACCAAAAATTTGGGCAGAAATAGAGGCATAGTGGGACGGACTAAAGATCAAATACCAGACTATATCAAATTTCCAAACTAAATTTGGTCCCCGACCAAGACTAAAACCAAATTTAGTCGAGCGTAGATATAATTAACGCCCCACACCGAGCGCAGATATAGTTAACGCCCCACACCGAGCGCACGTAAACTCTACGCCCCACACCAAGCGTGGTTTATACCCGCCCCATTTTTTTTTTCTAATTTATTGTGGGGCGTGGATTATACCAACGCCCCACTAAAAAATTTGCAATGGAAATATGGGGCGTGGTTTATACCAACGCCCCATTGTTTTTGTTTTTTTTTTTACATTTTCGCACCAGGCGAACTTATACCCTCCGCCCCACATCAGCGAACGTATACTTCACGCCCCACCACACCAAAGGTATAGTTTACGCTCCACCAAAAATTTAGTCTTCCTCCCACTGCGTCACTCAACGGACTAAACCCAAATTTAGTCTTTTTTTCTTTACTCTTTACTCTATAGTTTTATATAGTCGCACCGCTGCAGACGCTCTAAGCCATCATCTGATTCCCAATTCTTCGAATTGATTTGACAAATCTAAGCGGAGCCAAATAAATTATTATTTTATTTTTATAATTTGAATTATCATCTAATCTAAGTGGACCATTGGTGGTGACCAACGTTGTGTGATTATAGTGGTGTTGATTTTGGTGTGCGACAAGTTAGTGAAGACTTGACCTATTACACCACTGTTGATTTTATTGTCGTTGTCGTTAGTGGTGGTGCGGTGGAGAAGATGGTGGGTGGAGTTGAATGAAATTTTTCCGGCAGATAGGTCAATAAATGTGTCTGGGCTCTGTCTAAAGAGAGTGTTAATAAAAGTATTTTGTTCCGAGTTAAAAAAAATATATTGACTAGGTTTAAATTACCGAGTTAATTACGATTTTCCCTCTACTTATGATCTCCCTCTAATAATTTTTTTTATCTTGCATCATGGGACCGCACTTATCATCCAATATAAGGCGTCACGTTGTCCAAGGACCATTTTGAATGCTGTGTAATATTGGCGAGAATTTTGAAGGGTGAAATGGAGGTCCGTACTGTACATTGATGGAAAGAAAAGAGTCACTCACGGGTAGGGCTGCACACTAACCGCACCGAAAACCGAAACCTCACCGAACCGATGATCCAACGGTTGGTCACGGTTGTCATTTTAATAACCGTTAGATTTACGGTTCGGTGAACGGTTATACCCATAACCGCAAGCTAACCGCACCGAATAACCGATTATTATAGGCCCTTGATTTATTTCTATTCTGATCGATCATAGCCATCTAAAAAAAGTAACCCTAGACTATATAAACTAGAAAACCCTAAAATTCTAACCAGTTTCTTCATTTTCCATCTCTTAACGATTTTCTTTTCTCTCTCCAGTAACCTCCTCCATCACCACCAGCAGCATATGGCCTCCTCTAACTCCATAATCCCACAAACCAATTCAACCAAAAACCATATTACACAAAATCTCTAATTCCTAAACTCCCATCATATTCTTCTTGTGAACTGATGAGCTTCACAATAAAGAATCGTGTGAATCACAATTAACGCTCTCGTTCAATTGCAAGATGCGTACCCAATAACAAATCGAATGCACCTGATGCTGCAATTAACGTTTTCTAGTCCTAATCAACACCTTACACCTAGCAGTATCTTAACAAGCTCAAGCACCACCCTGTGTTTCTTAGATTTTGGGAGATCTATTGGCGTCTAGATTCTCAAAATCAACAACAGTTTCATTTTTATTTTTTTCTGATTCTGGTGATGTTGTATAAATCTTTAAATTGGGTCTGTAATAATAATTTTGTACGAATTTTTAAGTTGTGTTTGTAATTTGATGATATGTAATACACATCCATTAATTGAGATTTGAGAAACAGAAGAACACCAGTTTTTCTTTTTTCTTTTCTATATGAATCGGTTAAAAACCGATACTAACCGTAACCGAATAGGAACGACTTGGTGCGGTTAAAAACCGAACCGAATACTAAATAGTTCGGTTTCGGCTTCAATTGTGGTAACCGCGTCATAAACGGTTACGTGAACGGTTTTACCAATAACCGCACCGAACCGAACCGTGTGCAGGATGGTGTTAAACATTGTTGACCAGTCTTACTTTTTCTCTCTCTGCTTCCTCTCTGATTCTTCTTCTTTTCTTCTTCATTTTTACCGAAGATCTAGATAGACTGAGTTGATGCTTCAAAACAATTGCAAACCCTAGCGATCTGTCTATCTATCTCGTTTGAATCTTTGAGGTGATTTCTCCTAAACTTATTATACTACTTTTAACTAATTTTCTTTTGATTCTCACAGCAAATCTCAAGATCTCATCTGATTTCTTTTTCAATTTGTTTTACTTCACAGGTTTACTGCTGCTCAAAATCAAAACCATGACATAGCAAACCCTATCTCTAGCTACTTTTGGATTATGGTGACTACTTTCCCTTAACCTTACTACTCTTTTGTTCCTTCAAATCTTTATTTGTTCTGTTCTTTCCCTTAACATGGGGTTAGAATTTTTCTTTGTCTATACACATGCTCTATTTATGGGATCTTTTAGCTATTAGATCTGGTTTCATATTTTTCTTATGGGAAGTAGTAAGATAGAATGATAAATCACTTCATTGACATGTGTCCTGTACAGTAATTTGCTTAATTTTGCTTGACTTGAACTAATTTCTTAGACGATTTCACATGCTATGTACCCCCAAAATAATTGATTTTAGTTACATCACTACTTGTGCTTCATGTTTTATATCTTTTCTTATTTATACAAATATGGGGATGTATAATACAGCAAGTAACATGTTTCTACGGGAACATTTGCCTCAATTTCTTATTTTGCACCGACTTACTTCAGTTGGTAAGAGTCCAGTTGCAATTAGTTCAGCGGTAAGAGTCCATTTGGCATTCTATGTTAATTTTACAACTATGCCTTTGATAGAAGTGTGTGTATCACAATACTCAACAGCCTCCTACTAATATAAGTTTCTGATCCTCCTTGTTTGGTCATTGTCTATATAGCTATGGCCAAGATGCTTGCACCTCTTCATTGGCATGATTGTATGGAAAAATACAGAAAAGCAAGTTTACAGGTAGCATTTTGTTTGTTTGTTGGTCATTTTTAATTTATGTTCTCTGTACTAAAAAGACCCTATTGGGATCTCAACTCAATGCTCAATTTTCAGCTATTTGGCACTGGTGAGGATGTCACTCACCTCTGAGGAGCATAAGAAATCATCAGTTACTGTTGCAGCAATTCCATCTTCCCCTTATTTGTCTTTCTTACTTCTACGTTGCACAATATCATTGCTGGAAGAAGGCTCCCTCGATTGATTCCAAACATGTTATATAATTGACTTCACTTGGCACTTCATTGATGTTTAGATCGTCTCGAAAGTGTTCTCTTAGTTGTAATTTGCCTAAACGACATAAGCCCCTTTCTTTTTATAGGCAAAAGGGAATCAGACTTCCATTTGTAATAGAGAACTAGGATATTCATGTTGCTGCGGGTGTGAGGCAGAAAGAGGTTCTTGAGAGGGGTTTGGGTGTTGCTCTTTGTAATCCTGTTAATTCATAGTAAAATGACTTGGTCGGTCGTCTTAGCAGTGAATATAGATCATCTTGATCGAACCACTTATATCTCTTGCATTGTGTTTTGATTTCATACCTTGATTTGTTGCTTTTTGGTTAGAGGCGCGATCGGTTCACAGACTGTCACAAAGTGCCTGGACCGTTGATTTCTTCCACTTTGAATGGTTATGATTAATTGATAAACACACAGATTTATAAGATAACCCACAACCCGATTTTACATGCGATAAACTTTCATTTTTTTTTCTCTATCTTCTCCTAACAGATCACTTTCCTCTCGAATCTTCTTCCAGTTTCGAAGAAATTAAAAAAATTCATCAATCAATCTATGGAAAGTCCTAAAATCTCGAAACGATTATTACGTGAGCCAATTGTATGTGTTCATGTCTAGGGTTTTAATTTGGGGATTGAGATGATGTCAATAAGAATTTTTCCACTTGGGTTTTGTTAAATTTCTTGCCTTTCTCACTAGATGTTACTTTTTTGCCCACTAAATCTTCGTTCTGTTACGAGATTGTAATTAACTTGTATTGTTTATGCACAAATTCAATGTGCCTTCATCCTTAATTGAATTGGTTGATTGTGTCTATTTGGGTGTTCATGGAATTTGGTTTTTCCCTGAGATTCAGTAACACTTCGTTTGTTGAACTCCATTTAGTTTATAGCTAGCAACTATTTTGGAAAGTCCAGGGTCTTAGATAAGCAATATCCAATTGCTACTTCTTTTACAGGATTACTGGAAGAACAAGAGAAAACGAGAAAGTTCATGGTCATGGACCATTCGAATCTTCGTAGAAAGGTAGAAGAGATGGGTGGGGGGAGAATCAACTAAAAAATATCTAAACTATTAAATCGGGTCATGGACCACTCATTAAAACCCGCATGGTTTTTTAAATCTCAGCCGTCTGAAAAGACAAGATCCATTGGTTAGGAGACTTTGTGACAAAGTCTGTGAGACTGAGCCTGTGAACGGAACGCGCCTCTTTTGGTTATTAGCTTTACTTATAACAACCACCACTAAATATTGATTATTATTTTATTTTTTTGGGAAGAAACGATATTGGCCGACAAGTGGGATAGAAAAACTCCCATCTAGCATCACACAACATTACTAAGCTGTTTTCAGGCATTAGATCAACTGCATTTTCACCCAGTCTAGTGATTGAGGAAGATATTAGCACTGTTTGGCAGGTCTTGCCTTAGGGGCCTATTAGAGTTATTACATCTTATATAACTGAAATAATTAAATAATTTTTTAAGAGAACTGAAAGGAACATTTTCCTGAGTCTCTTCCTTGTTTAGCATCTTTTTTGTTTTTTGATACTTGTATCTTCTATTTCCAGAGTTACTTCTTTCAGTTTTTGATCCATCATCAGCGCTGTGATGATTCCTACTGACTGAGCATCACTGAAATTGTCTGATCTGCACATTACTCCTGCTTTCCCTGTAATTTCATCATTTTCATTTGAAAGAAGGTAGCAAAGTTGCTGCCATTTTTGTGTTGCTGTTGAGGAAGAGTGTATGTTGAGTGCGCAATCTTTTCGCCTGTATTGTAACTGCAGTTCATTTCTTTGTAACAAAGTTGGATTTCGTATTGGAATAAAAAGTTGTGTTGCCTTTTGTTCAGCCAAAAGATGGCTTTTGATTAAAGAAATGTTGGCTTGAATACCTTGAAATCTATTTTGACACCTAAGTATCCAAATGAACCAGCAAATG